>OZ010790.1:491500576-492700576 GCA_963932465.1 Maratus speciosus | reverse complement strand
AAAGTGTCTAAAATACCCATTGATTTCAATGAGAAAATTTTCCTCAATCTTTTATCTGAATAAATAAACCCACACATTATGAATGACCCACTTAAGATCCAAATAGACGTATCAGTCTACTCGCGGTCTTATTGTTCTGGTCAGGCGGCGCTTTCTTGTGGTTACACGGCGTTTTTTCATCCGACTAAAACCGAAGCATTGCATTGCATTGGAACAATCTGGAATTATCTAATAGCCATTTCTGAAACAACGAAGATTGATTACAATTCAATGTATAATATTAAAAAAAGAATTGTTGGAAGCACATCTAGGGATAGGCAAAATTTTATTTATCCATATTTCATGCAACAATAAAAAAAAACAAGTCGTCATAAATCTGATTTTTATTCCTTTCAATTTTGTTTTTGCGTTTATTTTGTTTAATGTTTTATTGCTTAAAACTGCAAGAACAGTTATGACTTTATAATTGTCTTAAATTAATTAAAAATACAGCTTTTTATAAACGTATTTTTTCCAACTCCGGATACCGCGACACTTCGCTTATGACGACACTTTTTTTTTGGTCATTAGAGTGTCGGGATAACGAGGTTCGACTGTATTTGATTTCACTTACAAAAATAAATAAATAAATAAATATGTGGTTTAAAACTGGTTCATTTCATCTGAAGATTATACTAAATGCACTGCAGGAACATTTGGATTGCACCACATATGTGTTACCACGCAATTACCACAAGTGGATACGCAGTTACCCCAAGTATAATCATAGTCCTGTTGATACTCATTGTTTCTTCTGTTGGTTTAAATGGCTAATGTATTAGAACTACAAACTACATTTTACACTTGCTTTTATTTTTCTTTAGAATTCTATTTACACCGTTACAGCATTTATTTATTCTTTTTTTATGTGAAAAATTATAGAAAGCAAATTGTTACAATTAAAAACGTCAAACTATGACTTTTAAGTATTGATAGAATACACATTAAAGTAAAGAATCATTCAAAGTTATATTTTTAAAAGGAAACTTTTACAAACATATAATTTTTTTTTAAAAAGTTGGCCTTTTCATGCATGCCCTGATCATTCAATAAAGAGTACCATTATTCTGACATTTAAAATAACGTACTTGTTATCGACAGTTATCTTCCTGTAGAAAATTTTATCTTAAGGGTGTATTCGAAAATATATTTTTCCACCCTCAACAGCTCGAAATTTTCTGAGACATTTTCAGACTCATTTTTAAAAGTATAAACATGAAACTTGCTGGGGTGATTTTTGAATAGATGTGTAAGAAGTCGTGTGATTTCATTTTTCGCTCAATTAATCAGAATTTGATTTTTAAACAATTATTTTCTCAGAATGACCTTTTTTTTTTCATTCCCAGATCTCTCGCTTCGGAAAATTCGGTTCAAAACGTCAACTTGACATTTTTTTTTGCAATAATTTCTGCATTTATAAAAAAATCGACAAGCACGGCACATTATGTAGTTTCTAAATAAGAGATTTTGCCAGTTTAATGCGTTTGAGAGAAAAAATGAATTTAAAAATATCAGAAAATAAGAAGTTTGGATTGGAATACACCCTTAATTCATCTTGGTTAGAAAACTTTACTAGAAATAAACTAAGGCAAGGCTAAGTGAAAAACTTTTGCAAGCGTAATTTGGCGTATCGTTGTTTTTGTAACTCTTAAATTGTTGTAAACAGAAAGATTATTTGGCGGTTTATCGCCTGCGGCCACCTAACTGAAAAAATGCCTTCAAATTATCAATTAGTTAAAATTTATAATTCAGCTCAAAAAATGTTAAAACATTGCCATCGTAAACACACAATCGTTACATAATGTTTATAATTCTATCTTACCAGGAAGTGAGTCAAAAATCGATTTTTCATCTTTACATTAAACCCATCAAAGAGTTTTAAAAAGCGAGTTTCTTTATATGTATTGCGCAATTTATTGCAAGTTTACGTTTTAAATAATATTCCTGGTGAGAAAAAAATGCTAATATGGAAGACTAATATACAAAAAAAGAATTAGAAAATTTACGAAATGTGTTATTTAGTAATTATCGAAAGTGGCTCGTGGAAAAGATTTTATTAGACACCAAGTAGTTTTATTTGTAACCTTTTGGGTAGTTTTAGAGAGTACTTTTTAAATGGAAAATACTGAAATTACTGTTTTTGTGTTAGTTCTTCCAAAAAGTAAGTTACTGCACTTAACTTGCAAATTTGAGCTATTCTTAGTGAAACAAAACTTTAATTCTAATGTTTCTGTTATTTCCTAGTGTTTGTTTTGCTATTTCAGATTTGTTTTGCTAAATGCATAATTGCATGCATGTTATGTTTTTATTTTTTACTTTCTTATTTCTAAAGAAGAAAGTATTTTTTTCAACTTCCGGTTTTCGACGGATTTACGTGTTTTAGGGGTCAGAGGTCCCAAAAGACTTCTTAATACAAAACGTCTGTATCTCCGTCCGTATGCCCATATGCTTTCCTTCTATCATGGAAAAGTGTATGAAAATATGCATATAATTAAACCAGATGTTTTGTGTATGATTTTGGCTACGGTCAGCAGGTTCTCATTGAATTTAGAAATATTCCGCCGTAAGGGGGCACTGCAATAACGATTTTTGCACAATTTTTGTTGTTGTACCATCGAAAAGTGTATGAAGTTATGTATAGAATTCAACCAAAATTCATGCGTATGTTTTTGGCTATGTGCAACAGATCCCACGGAATTTGGTAACAATCCGCTGGAAGGGCACACTGTAATAGCGATTTTTCTTAATTTTTCACAGTTCTATTGTATATCGGCTGTCCATGAAGCGGCGAGCAATTCGCATCCAGCTAACCTGGCGATTCTCAAGCACCTAATGTACAACATAATAGCGAAAAATATTGATTTTATTAAATTTTATGATTGAGGTTAACTCGTTTTTATTCCGAGTAGTAAAATGAAACAGAAACTTAAGCTAAAAATCGAAGTTGGCGTAATATTAAGTAATAACACTGGAGTATTAACATGCATAACAACTTTATGAAATATTAACATGTATGAGAAAGAAGAAAGTTTTGGGATTGGCACGTCGGACTAGTTAAATCTTTTAGTAGTCATTACTTCATTACCGTTTTAGAAGAGTTACTCCGGCATTTTATTTTTTTTCCAGTCGATGTAATCACTTTCATAACCCTTATGATGAAGTAGAAAGCTACACAATTATGTTTTATTAAGGCTGTTCTAAATCCCCTACTTAACAAACGCAAAATTTCCTAACTCCTTTTCTGACTCATTTTTAAACGTAAAGTCATAAAATTGGCTGGCCGGACTACTGAAACGATTTGGAATTGGAAATATTTTTTCCATTTCTTGATTACTGATCGAGTTAAAAGCGAAATTTGTATTTGACGACTTGTTTTTCTCCTTTCTCTTACTGTCGCATCCAGAAATTCGGTTCAAAACGCCCACCCTGACAGTGTTTTCTTGTAAGATCTTTTACTTTTACCAAATTATGGAAAACGTCTTTCTATTATATAGTTTCTGCGTAAGAACACCACCAATTTCATGTGTTTCCAAACAAAAATGAATTAAAAAAAGGGTCAGAAAGTAGCTCCTTTGGATTCGAGAACACCCTTAAGTATTAATAACGTTGTAATATCATGAACAGACAGAAGATAAAGTTTATAACTCGCATGATGCTTTACTTTACATCGTATTAAAAGTTTTTAAAAGCGAAATCTCGTCTCTAGCAGTTAACAGTATGTGAAATTCCAACGTGGATTTTCGTAGGAATAAAGTCAGTCCATTCGCACAAAAATCTATATAAAGTACTTTTATTTTTGCAATCAGTTCCACAAAAATATGAATACAACAAGCATACAACAGCATACTATCCACCAGTATAATTAAAAATTTGTATGAAGCTATTACATTTTCATGAAACTTCCCGAGTATAGCTTCACAACAACATATAGTTTTTACATTACCTTCGAAGATATCAATTTAATAAAATTCTGTATTATTTAGCAGGATTGGCCACTTTCTGATGTTGTGTGGGTTATTTAAACAATCGCACACACACAAAACCTGAGCTCTTAATCCGTCCGAAAACTTTTAATGACGACAACGCATTATACATAATACACGGTTCAAAAAAGAGTGCCGTTAGCAAAAAGGTCTAAACCAATCAGAGACCTTATTTTGAAAGTTTTTGGTGGAGTCATAATTTTGATGTAAAAAGGTTAAACTACTGGTGCGAAAAGATATTATCAGCGTCCCTTCGGAAAAAAGGCTTATAAAAGAATCGTTTGATCGAAACATATAAACTGTAAAAAATTGTCATTATTTTAAAAAAGATATTTTTATCTAATTCCATAAAATGATCACGCATTTTGAAACTTACGTATGATTTTGCTTTTTATTTTCTTTTAGGTATGATTGGCCCCCCTTTAAATATCTCCTTATTTCTTAAAAATGTTTTAACCTGAATCTCATAAAATGATCTCACATTTTGAAACTTAACCTGAATTCCATAAAATGATTACGCATTTTGAAACTTAAGGATGAGTTTGCTTTTAATTTTTCTTTTCTGAAGAATAACTATAAGAATGTGTACAATATATAATACGAAAATATTATATACTGTATACATATTTTTTATTTAAATTGTTAAAGTTCACATTTATAACGATTTACATCACTAGTAACTCATAATAAATAATCTCATTATTTCTTAATAATTTATAACCTGAATTCCATAAAATGATCACGCATTTTGAAACTTAGGTATGATTTTTCTTTTCAGTTTTTTTCCCCCCTGGGGAATAACTGAAAGAATCTGTGCAATGCATAATGCGAAAAACGTAGTTTTTATTTAATTAGAATTGTTTAAAGTTAACAATTATAACGTTTTACGGCAATGGTAACTAAATAAATAATGTCGTTATTTCTTAATTAATTAATGTAGCACCTGAATTCCATAAAATGATCAAGCATTTTAAAACTTACGTCTGATTTTGATTTTCGGTTTTTTTCCCCCTCAGGAGAGTAACTAAAAGAATCTGTGCAATACATAATACGAAAAACGTAGTTTTTTGTTTAATTAAATGGCTCAAAATTCACAATTATAACATTTTACATCAGTAGTAATTCACAAAAAATAATCTTATTATTTTTTAATAATATATAGTAACCTGAATTCCATAAAATGATCACTTTGAAACTTACTTTTGTAGTACTTTTTGGGTAATTTTGCTTTTCATTTTTTTTCTGAAGAATAACTAAAAGAATGAAATATAGAATAATATGGAAACCGTATATATATATATGTATACATATATATACATTATTTAAACTGTTTAAAGTTCATAATTATAACGTTTTACATCGCTAGTAACCCGTAATAAATAGTATCATTATTTCTTAATATATAACCGGAATTCCATAAAATGATCACGCATTTTGGAACTTGAGTATGATTTTGAATTTTAATTTTTTCCCCCTGGAGAATAACTAAAAGAATCTGTGCAGTACATAATGTACGAAAAACGTGTTTTTCTTTTTTTTTTCTTTTTTTTAATTAAATGGTGTTTAAAGTTCGCAGTTATAACGTTTCATATCAATAGCAACTAAATAAATAATATTGTTATTTCTTAATAATGTATATCTTGAATTCCATAAAAGAATCAAGCATTTTAAAACTTACGTATGATTTTGGTTTTCAGTTTTTTTCCTCCTGGAGAATAACTAAAAGAATGTGTGCAATACATTATACGAAAAACGTAGTTTAAAGTTCACAATTGTAATATTTTACACCAATAGAAATTCAAAATAAATAATCTCATTATTTCTTAACAGTATATAACCCAAATTTTATAACATGATCATATATTTTGAAACTTGCGTGTGATTATGGTTTTCGAAAGAATGCTAAAGGAAACTATAACGTTAAAGTATTACATCAGTAGAAAAACTTTCCATAATTGAAAGACACGAGCGTTAAACTATGGAAACCATCCCGCAACAGCGTAGCATAAAGTGTTATTTATGCTAAATTATCTTTTAATTTACACACACACACATATATATATTTCTTTAAGGAATGATACTGAAAAGAAAGAGAGAAATGCATCTTAGATGGGAAAAATCTAGGTCATAAAATGACTTAACTAGAAACGATAGAATTGCAATTATAGCGAATATCAAATTATCCTTGCTGTTCCAGGCGTTTTTTTCATTCATTCTTCTAATTTACCAAAAAACGGTATAATAGCAGGAGGATACGGGTGAAACTGTGTAATTTCTATTTCATTTAGATTTTTGCAATCGTTGGACAAGTTTTTTTTTTTTTTTTTTTTTTTTTTAATAATAATAAATCATGCTTTCATATATTGCTCAATTTTTGTGAGTTTCCAGAAATAATTAAAATATCTCCCTCTCTCTCTTTCTACACCTTTTTATTTAATTTAACTTGTTTCATGAATGCACAGATGGAATTAAATCGGTTTCTCACTCACTTCCTGGCGTGTTAGGGTTCTAGAAAATATGTGCGGTTCTGTGCAACCGCAGAATTTAATTATCATTTAATAGATTAATTTTAATTAATATAATATATATTAAATCAATATATACATTTTTTAAATATATTAGTAGGATTAAGATTCTAAAGCTACAAAATGTATTTTTTAAATTGATTAGATTTTTTTTTTTTTTTTTTTTTTTTTTTTTTTTTTTTTTTTTTTTTAACGGACGATCTTAATGGTGCATATCATAAATTTAAGGACAGGATCTTCATTAATATAAATAGTTTATTTAAATAAAATATGATTATTTAATAGTAATTCTTATTGTACTTTTACATATGTCATGACATTATTTATTTAATTTTTTTCTTAAACTAATTAACTTTTTGAAAATGTTGCCCTTACAGTTACAGATCACACTTCTAAGAAAGGTACTCAAAAATTGTTGCAAAAAGTTAACTAGTATGTTGTGTCCATCAGAATACTTTCTTCCGCTCTCATTCTTCAAATCGTCTATCAAATAAAAAGTCGTTAAGTTAAATAAATAGCCATATTTTCTTTACTTTTACATATGTCATGACATTATTTAATTTTTTTCTTAAACTAATTATTTTTTTTTTTGAAAATCTTTCCCTTACAGTTACAGATCACACTTGTAAGAAAGGTACTAAAAAATTGTTGCAAAAAGTTAACTAGTATAATGCGGCCACCAGAAAACTTTCTTCCACTCTCATTCTTCAAATCGTCTGCAATCAAATAAAAAGTCGTTAGTCATGTTTAGTGCACTTTTACATATTTCATGACATTATTTAAATTTATTCTTAAACTAATTAATTTTTTGCAAATTTTGTCCTTTCATTTACAGAGCACACTTTTAAGAAAGGTATTAAAAAAATTGTTGCAAAAAGTTAACTAGTATTTTGTGGTCACCAGGAAACTTTTTTCCACTCACCTTCAAATCGTATGCAATGAAATAAAAAGTCGTTAAGTTAAATATATAGCCATTTTTAGTGTACTTTTACATATTTCATGACATTATTTAATTTTTTTTTCTTAATTAACTTTTTGAAAATCTTGCCCTTTGAGTTACCGAGCACACTTGTAAAAAAGGTGCTAAAAGATTGTTGCAAAAAGTTAACTAGTATGTTGTGGCCATCGAAAAACTTTCTTCCACTCTCATTCTTCAAATCGTCGCGGTAATAGCGATTTTTGTGCCATTTTAATATTGTACCATCGAAAAGTGTATGAAGTTATCCATAGTTCTAATAAAAATACTAATAAAACTAATAAAAATGAATTATTCGTATTTGTAACAACATTTTTAAATATTAATATACATGAGATAGAAGAAAGTTGTGGGATTGGCACATCCAACTAGTTTCTTATAGAAAAAAGTTAAAATTGTAAAAGAAGTTTTGTTTATCAATTTTCTTAAATAATAAGAATAATAATTATGAAATTTTATCCGAATTTGCATTTTCTTCTTGATTAAATCGTTTTCCTTTATAAAACCATTCAACAATATGTCAAAATATTATTGTAAAATATTTAAAAACAATTAGTTCAGAAAGTATCAAGTTCTTTTAAATGTTAGTACGAATAATTTTGAAATATCCCGTATAAGCAAAAGTTTATAAAAATTCCAGCTTTAATTTCTTTTAAATGCAACTTAAATCATAGTAAACACAGCTTTAGTTTATTTTTAATTTTGACGTCCGTTAAGTAAGTTTTTATTAAATATATGCCATAATCAAATATGTTTTCCAATTTAAATTAATGTTGTTCCAAATATTAATTCCAATGCAAAAGTGAAAAATTGTTTACCTGTATTAAAATTAGTTCAAGGGTAAATTTAATTCAACCAATTAATATTCAGTTACAAAGTTTCTCATGCCAAATAAGGAAAAAATGCTTATCTTTGAGCGTCACATCAAAATTCGATACACCCTCGTCCGAACAACCCTGTTACAGGAATTATTAAATTATCAATCTAGGGTAAATAGAAATAAAATATATTAATAAAATATTATTCAAAATACGACAGATGTATTCCAAGTAATTCAGTGACAGAGTAAATTTCAATAAATTTCAGGACGGCATAACATGAAATATAGTTTCTTAAACATCATTATTTACATAATCATCTTATACCAGTTTGAGTACAATAAATCAGAAATGAATTTAAAATGGAAATTTTTTCGTGAGTTAATTATAGATGTAAATGATGCTGTAATAGATATCATTCAGCTAGCTGCAAAATCTTTTTTCTTTTCACTTGAAATCGTTACTTTTTTTCTATTCTTTGGCTGTGTTGAACTATTTTTGAATGTTATAATGAGCATTTAGAATAAGAATAAAACAAAAAAACATCAAATTTTAAGACATGTAGGTTATATTAAACATTCCAGATAATATGCACGTGGACATGTTATATTGAATGAATCGCTTGTAACTTGTTTTAAATTAAGAAACTTTTTCTATGTTGAAGATGTTTTATTAGTTGATTGAAACATTTACTAAAGCGATTTTATTCGCTTCTAAGAAAAAATGCAACAATCTAGAAATCCATTTATTGTATAAAAATCATGTAACATTTCTGAATTTCATTTATTACAATGTTAATTAATAGAAAGACATACCAAAAAAAAGGTGTAGGTTTTTGTTTTATTATAGGCCATGTCATGGGTCAGAAGTAACGCGCTACAAGTAGTTAAACTACAGTAGTCACTAATTATTACAGTAGTTTATAGTGTAGAATCGTCTGTATTTCGTCTACATTTTGAACAATGTAGTAAAGTGAGTAGCGCGATACAAAAAATGAGTAGTTTGTAGCGAGAACTAGCGCTACTTTTAACGCTATTTCATTAGGGAAAAAAGTGTCATTCTGCAAATCACGTGGCCTTAAGCTCCTTCTTTTGTGAAAAATTTGTTCTGCTCAACAATTTTCGAATCTCACTGACAAATCTCAACTGCAGTGTATAGCAATGCATCGCATGAAGTCGAAGATATTTCCAATTGACACGTGCTGTTAAAATCAAGTAACTAACCAACTAAAGAAATTATTTCCTGTCTGTCAGCACTTGTCTATTTGCTTGTTATTTGGTTTTTATATTTAAATGGTGGGTTTCTTGTTATTTGAAATTACAGATTTAGTTAAGGGTTGCATTAAACGTTGTTTTTCTGTAATTTTCCAGATTATAAAATTAAACAAACCAATATAGTTACCTCTTAACAAAACTCAATTCAATTGACATATTAAGAGTGTATTGGAGAGTTAAATAAACAAATCTAGTGATAAATACAGTAAAACATCCATAACGGACATTCCCTATAACGAGGGGTTACTGTATTAGTTAATCCGTTTCTTCAATATCAATTATAAAGTGAAATCTTTGATAAAATCTGAAAGTAAGCGAAGTAGTGACTGCTTTTGAAAAGAAATTTGTAGCATCTTCTTATTAAAACAAGCAGTTGTAGTTGTAGTTAACTACATTTTCCATAAAGTAGTTGTAATTGCAGTTTGCTACAGTAAAAAAGTAAATTTTTCCTGGCCCTATGTTTTGTTTTACTATAGGTATGCCAGGCATGTTTGTGGAAGCAGTTTTGTTTGTATTTAACATTGATTGCACACAGATATACTTAATTATTCAAACTGTTAGTACTGCTTAAATAACGCTCTGCTGCGTCCCTTGCGATTTGTTTATTCATGAAAATGCAATACGCTGAAAAAACACTGATTGCATTTTAAATTTCAAATTGAGCAGTGTCTTCTTTTTAAATATGCCGCATTTTATCTCTTACGACTTATAACTGCCCAATCTGGTGTTTTGTTAGCATATCCAGCTTAAAAACTCTGTTTGGATTACATAACACATAAAATTAGAAATGACTCTCAGTTTCTTCGTAATACATAAATGTAGAAATCTAAAAACTTGTTTAAAAAAAAAAAAAAACGCGAATAATTTCTATGAAAATTTAAATAATTTTATTTTGGATATTAAAAAACTACCTAAGTTTAATTTCCACGTATTGGGCGTGTTTTTTTTTTTTTTTTTTTTCTTCCTCCAAATTTTATTAACATTTTTATTTATAAAATGTCATAACCCCGATTCATACATTCATATGTGCAGCCACATCGAAAGATGCTGATGTTTAAAAATCCAGATTTTGCATCTTAATTTGCAAATGTAAAAAAAAAAAAAAAAAAAAAAAAAAAAAAAAAAAAAGTAGAAAAAAATATACGTTTCCAGCATTTATACTACCTTCAAAATGTTCCACATCGTTAAGTCATTATACCTTATTCATTTAATAAATGAAAGTTGTTTTTATGAGTAATTCCACTATAAGTTTTTTCACGGCACCAAATAGGTCGAATTTTGTTTCCTGATACTTGAAAGGTGTGAAAACGGGACATGTGATTATCTCATTATTTTCAGAATATCTATTATATATATTATACGATATGCGATTGAAAGATACTGCAGACAGAGAATGAGACGCAGACTCCTTTATCTTGGAGGCTGTTGTAAATAAAAGCGAGTATATTAACCTTTTATTGAAAATGAGACATTTCCTTTCACTTCAATAACCTACAATTTCTTATTGTCCTGACACCTTAATGTAACAGAATTTCATGCATTTACTTATAGAGAGGATTTCATGAATGTGTCGGAAGATTCGCTTTGTTGATCACGGAAAAAAAAATGAGATCACACTTTAGATGTTGATATTTAACAATATACCGTAAAGTACCGAAAGTAAGCCCCCCTCCGAAAATAAATCCCCTCCCCCCTCATACATGTGATTTTTTCTTTTTTTGAAAAAGTGCCATTTATAAGCCCTCCCTTTCAAGTTTTGTTTTCTGACGCTTTTAATCCTTCTATTTTTTCAGGAAATTCCTTAAGTTTTTTGTTTCTATATCTCCTAAATGAATATATCTTATGCCATTTATTTTTTCCTAATCTCTTTGCGTTATACTATTAATGTTTTCCTTGATTTTTATGCACGAAGATTTAATATATATTTATATTAAGTTTAATTTTTATAATCTTTGCTCATATTTCTTTCATATCTAAATTAATTATTTTATGTAAATTTGTTTCGTTAATTTATTATTTTTATTAATAGAAACTACTTACTTCTAGGGAAGGGAATTTTAAAACCAAAACATATCAATTTGATCTGATTTCATTTTGCAAAATGTATAAATCCTGTGAAATTCCATAAATTCCAAATATATCCTCCCCCCCCCCCCTACCCTTCTAATTTTCCCATCTTTTTTACAAAAGTTTAATTTGTGAATTTCAATAAACAATTCATGAATTTCAATGGAAACAATTAGTAGAATTCATGTCTGCTAAAAGGGAGCTTACTTCCGGTACTTTACGGTACTTTCGCAATCGCATCAGCAGGTATTAGGGGCTATACATATATAACGTTATAGACTTTTTGGTAATTCTGGACCCCCTCCCCCCCTTATCATACGTTATCATTTCTCGACACCCCCTATATTTTTTTTTTTTTTTGCATTTTTTTTCTTTTCTTTGGAGTGATATAAAAATGTGGTTACATTTATTTTTCGCACACTTTATTGGTTCAAGAGAAGACAATAAAATATCATTTTATTTATGAAATAGAATATAGCACTTTAAAGAAATAGTTACTGCTTAAAAGAATTTAATAATACCTTTTTATAACATACTGCATTCAACAGTAATGTCTTCTTGCACTTGCCCCCGAACGGGGTGGGGGCAGACAGAACTTGTTATCAAGAAAACAGGTGGACAACATTCTCTCTATATTATTTACTAAGTATCATTTCAAATATACTTTGCATATGATTTCTGGAACAGCGAATTATATATGCATACGCATATGACAGAAGAATAGCAATGCCAAACATTGGGGTATTCCATATTTTGGTAATAGATGGTTTTATAATCATTTAATGATTTTAATAATTTCTTTGTATCTTCATAAAAATAGATAACAGACTAAAAAAAGATAACATACTATTTTGATGTAAAGACAAAGTTACAAATAAAAAGAGAAAAATTTTGGTCGGATCAAAAATGATAACGATATCAAAAGACAACCCTCCCTCCCCCAAGAGATATCTTACGATATCATGTGCCAGCCCCACCCCTCCCCCCTAAAATGACAACGTTATATATGCACAGTCTTTTACCTAAAGATAAAATTGTGACAACCGTACTTCGAATTCCAAGTTGTAATGTGCTTTCACAATAAATGTATATTCTTTATTGAAAAACCAAGAATTGAAAACGTGCGATCGGTACCGGCACCTAGCGAACTTCATCGTAAGCTCCCAATAAGGATATAGTGACCGTCGGAAGGAAAGTATTTTTGTGTCCTTATGTTATTAGTTTGCAGTTGTTTTATTATGAAATTCAAAAACATCTATCTTGAAGGTAAGTGTACACTCTTAATTTCAAATATTAATTTACTCATTATGTCTACAAAATATATACATGTAGCTGTATTTTCATGCTTGTATTTATTTTTGTAGTGCGCTGTTACGCCAATTATAATGCATTAAAGCCCAACATGGCGATAACGGGTAATGGCGCTCCCGTGGAATTCCAGAAAAAAATGTTGCCAGTGGACAACTTTTTTAAAATTCAAATTTATTGATTAACACCCCTTTTTTGAAATGGTAAATTTCCCCTGTTTTCGCCTTAATTAATATGTCATTAAATAAGGAGAATTTTACGATTTCAAAAAAGTGGTGAAAATCAAAAAACTTAAATTAAAAAGAAGTAGCCCACTATATGTGTAACAAAATATGTGCGCACAATATGTGTAAAGTGGTCGCAAAAAGTCTGCAGTAGTGTTTAACAGCTCACACAATTACATATGTGCCTTTTGTCTTACTTAAGTGTTGTATTCAAACACTGAGCGCAATTACCCTACCATGTCGGGCATTACCGCTCAATTGGTGGTTATTTAAATAAAACGATAAAAAAAAAATCCTTAAACTTTTATGCAAATTAGTTGATTGCAAACTGTTCCTTATACTTTGGAGTTATACTTCGTTAATAAAATATTGATTTTTTTGTCTAAATTTGACTAGCTATTCACTATGCCTTCTTCATTTAACTAACCTCTAAAGAGAACTCTCAAAAAATATTTTCCCTCGAAACTTTCTGACACATTTATGGACCCATTTTTGGAGGTAAAATCATGACACTTGCAGTCTTAACAACTGACGTGACTTGAAATCGAATGGTTATTTTTATTTTTTGCTAAATGAATTACATCATGAATTGTAATCAATGTTGTTGTGTAAAAAAACAGATAGTATACGCTAGTGGTAAAGTCACGAACGACATGTCTGAAGTACACGCTATAGCTTTATTTGATAAACATAGGGTATACGGAGCTTCTTTAAAAAATTCAGAAGGTATACAGCGTACACTTCCGTATAACCTCCACTACATCCCTGGTTGTAATTAGTGTGAGTTGTTTCATCGCATGTGCGATTTTTGTCTCATTAGTAACCCTCATGGAGCTCTCGCGTCCGAAATTTCGGTTCAAAACGACAGCAGTTCCAAAAAATTTTTTTACCTTTATCAAAAACTGACAAGAACTATTCGATTTAATAGCTTGTGAATAACAGCACTTGCCAATCTCATGCGTTTACGAAAAAAAATGAACAAGAAAGGAATGTGTCAGAAAGTAGTTAGTTTGGATTTGACAACACTCTTAACTGGTTAATTTCCTGTTAACAGACTTCTTTGACAGAGGTCTAGTATTTAGCTTAACACTAATAAAAAAAAAGTTTAACAAAAAGAAAAGTTGTTTGTTTTTTGGTAATATTTGAAATTTCTATAAAAAGTTGCTGGTATTTTTTGCTGTTTAGATTTTTACACAGCATTCGTCTTATACAGCAAAAAACGAATGATCAAGATGGACATTTTAACCAAAAGTATTTCTTCTTCTTCTTCTTCTTTTTTTATGGCTGATTCCAATATAACTTTTCTCATGACACTAAAGAGGTCAAACTCTGTTTCCTGAGACACTACGTGGTAGATGCGAAATCGACGCATGTAATTATTTCATTATTTCCAGAATATCTATTGTATACAACATACGTTACAATTGAAAGATATTCCAGACAGAGAATAAAGGCGCGGACCCTTTATCTTGTAGCCGGTAAACAGAAGCGAGTATATTAACCTTCTATTGAAAATGAGGCACTTTCTCGCAAACGTTATAAAAAGAAGCGGCTTTCTCTTTCAGATGTCTCTATCCGCGCCGTCGCAATTTTCATCTATAAAGCCATTGTGATACCAGATTATGTTTCCTCTAGTTCGAAGTTGCTCTTATTGTCCTGAAAAAACTACATTCGGAACATAAATCAAAAAGAAATTTCCTCAAAATCTATTTCGTGACGAATTTAGAGACGGTTAACGCCTTTTCTCTTTCGACTCAGAAAAATGTTCGAAAATGCTTCTTTTGTGTTGAAAATGCTGTATTGTACTATGAAAAAAACCTTCAATTCGGAAGAAGAATAGAAATATAATTATGTAATGGCTAGAGAGTTTATTTTTAGAAGCATACTGTGCATTAAAACATCTTCTATAAGTTTACATAGGTATTAAGTTTTAATCCATCTGTTTATGTCTGTTTCAATGGTCAAGGTACGTGTTGTCTACACTAAATATGCAAAGGCTGAGACCTGATTTTGATTCCTCAAACAAGTGCACTAATAACATCATCTTTTCAAGTAAATTTAAAATGTGTGTCGTTGGCCTATGAAAATTCCAGGTTTGTGTCATTTGCAAATTGAAAGAAAACTTCTTAAAACTCAAGCGGTCAAGATCCTTTAAATCGATATTTAAATCCAGTTAATTTAGGATAATTTTAACCATCAAAGTTATCGCCATATACGACATAAGAATATTTATTTTTAAAGTATTTTTATTCGAAACAGTTCTTTTGTAACTTGCGCGAAAGATTTCGTGAAAATGTCTTGTCAGATTTTAATAAAATTTTAACATTTTGTACAATAAACGGGGTGGTATTGGTTTTAGCCAGGTGTGGTTTTCATCAACCAGTTTTAATCTTCTTGGTCAATATACGTTTAGACCATCAAGTGACCAAAACTAATTTTGGCTGAGAAAAGAGGTGAAATTTTAATTTGTTTAAGGGCTAACACTACTTTCAACGCCTCAAAAATCCCTTTTTAATTTTTATTTATTTATTTATTTTTGGGAAATCTATACATCGAAATGAAAAGTGGTTTGAAGCTATTTATTATATAATTATGTAAGATCATATTATGTAATTGTATAAGTTATTATGTAATTATATAAGTATTAATACATATATAATGTAACCCCCGGTGGATTGCAGCGCACGTGCTCTCCGAATGAACCTTAAAAAAATATTTTTTAAACATATCGAAGTTTACAAGATCATTAAAAAATATAAATATTCTAAAACGCGCAAAAAAGGTACTTTTTGTATAAAAAATTGATTTTGTACATTGTTTAAAATTAAAAGTGTTTCATAAATCATATATATAATATTTTGCGTTGCTCTCTAGGGAAAAGTGTTGAAAATATGAGGTTAAAAGTTGCATACTATAACCGATGAAATTTGTTTAAGTTATGCTGCAAGCACGTTTCAAAGAGCTGGGTGAATTGTCTAAAAATTGCCCTCAACAGAAAATAAAGTTAATGATGTTAAAGATTACTATCAAGTCAATTGTTATCCTGATGTATAGTTTTGTCAGAAACAAATGATCAAAAATCAGTGATTTCTCAGGCATCGGAAGTAGTGTTTGCCCTTCAAGATAAATTTAGTACAATGTACTACATTTGGAAGCGTTTGTCGAAATTCCGCACTTTTTCCCCTAATGTTATACATCAACTTTCATTATGTAATAATTTAACAACATGAAAACATCCAAAGATAAGCATTATTTTTGTAAGTATTGATATGTTTTATATAATTTGATTACATATTTAATATTACAAAAAAGTGAAAGAAGATAAATCATATTAAGCAAAAAAAAAATAAAAACCTCCCCTGACTTGGTAGTATTTATTATAGCAATCTTTAATATCATTAACTTTTTTTTCTGTTAGGGGCAATTTTTTATTTAGAACTCAAAGATATTTCCAAGTAAGGTTTTAAAGGTTTTAACCGTCCTGGTTAAAATATGTTTTGCCAATCAAGTAATTAAATCTAATTCTCACAGAGGAAAGAGATTAAAATATTTTCTTAAATTGGCAAAATTCTGTAAATATTTTACTCACTACTCTATACCTTATTTTCATCACTTAAGAATTTGACTGTAAGAAAATTTCTACGGATTTCTTTTTTTCTTTTTTTCCCCTCTCTTTTATTTACTTATTTATTTTTGTAAGCATTTAAATATAAAATAATCTGATTACAAATCTAATTTTATATAAAGAGGCGAACAAAAAGAATCTTTTTTTTAAAATTTATTAAATTTATTTAAAATTCACAAATTGTTTGCAAGTATTAAGTTTTGCGGTGTAATCTTTCTAATGATGTACACAACAATTCGTCAGGTGCATCAAGAAATATACAAATGGAAAATCTATATTGTAAATTTATTTTGTTCATTACTGCCCATCAAATTTCAGATCTTATTGTATATAACTTGCACTTTAACAAGAGTAAGATTTAAAAAATAGTAGTTCTTCTGTTTGAAATACCATTACATAAAAAGAAATTCCATTTAATTATTATTAAAATATTTTTAATCTAATGTATCATTAAATATACAGGGTGTTTCCGAATTCATGGGACAAACTTGGAGGGAAAGTTAAGCACACATAAAGAAGCAATTTTGGTATAGCAATGCGGAGTCGGAAATGAAAAATTTTGGCGAAAAACAAGAAATGCGGAAGAAATGAAAACACGCGTTTTATCAATATAACAATAACAGTAAGTGCTTAAATATACCACCACCAACATCAATACATACCTTGCACCGTCTAGCAACTGATTGGCGTAGCCTTTCAAAGGTTCCAAATGTCTCATCTATGAAACATCAGTTGACCCTGATGAGGACCTCATTGCAAGATATCCAGTCGTTACTTCAAATGTTCGTGTAACACTTGGAATCTGCGAAAAGGCACGCCAATCACTTTCTAGACGCTGCTAATTGAGCCGTTCAATGGCACATTTGAGCACTTACTGTAATTGCTATGCCAATAAAACGCTTTTTTTCATTTTCTCCGCGCATTTCTTGTTTTTCTTCAAAACTTTTCATTTCCGACCCCACATTGCTGTACCAAAATTTCTTTTTTATGTATACTTTACCTTCCCTTACAGTTTGGCCCATGAATTCGGGGACATCCCGTATATGAGCCGTTCAGTGCACAAATCGATTAACTCCATCAAATGAAAATGTTCAGTATAAACAGTTAAAGTTATTGTAACTATAAAAATATTGTATCTGTACAATATTTTTTTCTCGGGATATTTTGGTTGAACTCATTAATTTTCTTTTAATCAAGGGTAACTTTTTATCCGAAAGAAATGAAGGGTTATGTGTTTCACGCGTATCTGGGAATGTGGATTTCTTTATACCCTCGAAACATCCCAACGGCTGGATGGATTTTAATGAATGAGGTCTCTATCAATTCGTCTTAGTTGTCCGATGGTTATAGGATAGGTTTTGTTTTTATAAATTCAAAATGGCGGCCGTAAAATACAAAATGGCGGTAAAGAAGAAAAAAAATTACGCACCCTATTGAGTGGCATATCATTGGATAGGTGTTTCAAAATGAAGACGATGTTTCATTGACTATTTTACAGTCAGAAGCTCCGTTTAAATATTACACAACCTGGAAGTTGTGTAGGTAGGATCTCTAGCTTTCCTGCAACTCTAACGATCGTAGACATCTATAGGTCTCATCAATACAGTGTTTAGAGATAGGAACTAACAATTAAACGCAACTTAAAAGTCATCAATACAAGTAAATACAAAAATAGGTATGTAATATGAAAAAAAAAATAGTTTCACATTGATGAGCAATAATTAATTAGTTCGCTTTTTACGCAGTCGGGTTTTTTGAATTTTTAAATGTAATTTTTATTATCACTGTATACATATATAGAAAATTTTCAATGTCGCTTTGTTTAAAAAAACGCCACTTAACATGGAGTTAGTCAGATTTCCTTCTGAAAGCCTCATATATAATTAAATCTGTTATTAATGTCCACATAAATATACAATGTGAGTAATTTATGTAAGCTAAATTTTTTATTACAGTTTTGATCCATTTGAGTGGCTAAAACTAATTTTGCTCATTTTTAGACGGTTAAAACTAGTTTTGTTTGCTGCTCTGGTTCAAATTATCACTGACCAATCAAATTATAAACCTGTTGACAACAAATGAATGCTAACGATAATCCTAACATGTTTGATCTTTCAAGTATATATTTTTGAAATAAATTTTGTTCATGCTTTAAGAAAGTTTCCAAATCTTCGACCCTTTATAAAATATAATCTTCTTGTTATTGAAATGGAACAAATTTTATTTCGATAGTTAGTCATTTTAATTTAGACGCTATCTACTTATATAAAATCCAAGTGTACGCAAGTGTAGGCAACCAATCCGGGGCGAACCGTACCATCCATATATTTAAAATGCAAGGCTGTTTTTTTAGTCATCTGCCCTGAGCTTTCTACAGAACTGATTTTGCTAATTACTTTTTTGATGAGTGCTGTTCATTTGTTGATGTGCCTGCACTAGCTATTTTTTTTAATATTCCCATTTGTATATTTTAATTCTAATTTCAAAAGTTTTTTTTTATGAAGTTTCTTCAAAATGGTGGCAATCGGATTACTTTCATTGTTTCAAATAAGAAAGAAATAATGAAAAATATTCAGACATGTGGTTTTTGGGACGTATTTTTTCATTTGCAAATTACTTTCTGCGAAAAAAAAAACTATGCATGTGTACTTTTTTTTATAAGGAATAAAAATTCATATTTATTGCGACACCTCAAGAATATTGTGTATTGAGTTTATTTTATCTTTATGCATAATGACTTTATTAATTTGTTTTCCTTGCAATTAAATAGAAAATATATTTTTATTTGACTATACTGTGTTAAGTATAAAAATACGTATATGAAGCACACTGTATAAAAAAAAAAAAAAAAACCTCGGAAACGTGTCTCTACCTGGTGGGGCAGCAATGTGGCCCAACGGTTCTGTTATGTTTCCGCATATTTCGGTCAGATTTTCGTAACGTTTCCGCATATTTCGGTCAGATAGTCGCAAAATGTTTCCACATACATCGGTCAGATATTCGGAGACGTATCCGCGTATTTCAGTAGAATATTCAGAAACGTTTCTGCGCATTTCTGAAATGTTTCTGGATATTTCGGAAATGTTAGTGAATATTTCGGATGTGTTTGTGTATATTTTGGATATGATTGTGTATGTTTCGAATATGTTTGTGTATATTTTGGATATGTCTGTGTATATTTCGTAAATGTTTCCGTGCATTTAGGAAACTTTCCTGAATATGTCATATATTTTTTTATTTAAGAAAGTAATACGCTTTTTAAAAAGAATTAATATTATCCGATGGAATTTTATTGCATAACAATTTAAGATTTATTGTTAATCATTTATTGCACATACAAAGTTAAATAACTCTTTCGAAATGTATACTCTTGTCCACGAATCTATAATAGATATTATAGATTATATATATTTGATTAATGAATAATAATGTAGTTTTAGTATTAGTAAAGTACAAATAGCACTGTTTATACGCTTTTTCATCTTTTCGTTTTGAATTTATGTTCGATTCACAACTTTTGAAATGATAAAATGCATCGTTTATATGACCGAAGAAATTGATAATTTCGCTTATACTAATGCGTTTTATCCTTGTTTATGAATTACGTATTTGTAAAAACATAATATTGAAAATCTGATTTGTATATCTATAAATAATTCTTTTTTAAAATGCGGAATCGTGAGCTCTATCCTGTAAATAAATACTTTATGAAAACGTTTAATTTCACTACATATAAATAGATGGATTCTTTTATACCTTTAAATAATTATTTTTTCGTGTAAAAAGATACACTATTTAAAAATAATTAAGATCTACGATTAATTACTTTATTTTCATGAATTGTATACTTATAAATAGATACATTTTCTCAGGTTATCTCAGCACTTCTCAAGTTATACAAATAAAATAAATACTTTTAAAGTAATATATTTAAAACCATGATAATTGTAAAACAATATATTAAAAATGTACTTACAAATAGACAAAGCTTTTTCAAAAATATATCCATTTATAAGTATTAAAATCACGAAAATAAATTAATTACTCAACAGATATGAAATATTGTGAAATAGTATTCTATAATTATGAGATTAAAAAACAAATATTAAAAATTATAAAAAAAATCCATCTATTTTCGCAGGGAAATTTAAATTAAAAAAGTATTTGCAGGATGGAACTCCCGAGATCGAATTTTTAAAAAGAATGTTTTATAGATCTATAAATCAAATTTTCAATAAGATATTTTTTACAAATATATGATTCATAAACAAATAGGATAAAACGTATAGTATAAATGAAATCATGCATTTCTTCGGTCATATAAACGATATATTTCATCGTGAAACGGAACATAAGTTCAAAACGAGAAGATGATAAAAACATATAAACAGTGCTATCTGTACTTCACTAATACTATTCAGAGTTCGTACGCTTCAAGGACCTTTTACGAGAATTTTTGTAAAGTAATATTCGCCGTATTTAATGAAAAAAAAAATTCTATCTTCAGATATATCAAGCAGTACTTTACGAAATTTCTGGTACGAAAACACCTAAAATCTCTTGATGCATACTAATCCTGTTATTATTCGTTAATCAGATATCTAGTATCTTATATCTATCATAGATTCATGGACAAGAGTATATATTTCGAACGAGTTATTTAACTTTGTATATATAACAAACTATAAACAGTAACTCTAATATTATTATTCAATAAAATTCAATCAAATAATATTAATTCCTTTAAAAAAGCGTAATTACTTTCTTAAATAAAAAAACATAAAACACAAATGCTTACTTTCTTCAAAATATCCGTTACGTCTCTTCATTACTTTCAACCGCAGAACAATAAAAGTCATGTGATCATGACGTTCGTAGAACGTATTGGACATGTGCAGAAAATCCGAATATTCGCATCAAATACTTTACACGAAAATGAGAGTAACATTTCTAATTTAATAAGTTACTCAAGAGAATTCATAGTTGTCTGAGCGAAGCGAAGGCTAATACTCAGCGAAATATTACTGTCCGGACACTTTACTACTACGATGGATATTAACGCCATGTCCTACTAAAAAAAAAGCCTAATAAAAACCTTTCGTCAAGCATAACTCAAAAAATATATGTCGGATTTCGTTTCTGATTGCACCAGAAAGTACCTATGAGGGTCGCCTACTGAATGCACCTACTATGAAAAATAAGTTCCAAACCGTTTAAAAATTATATAGAAAAAACTCTTAAAAAAGCACATTTTATCTGCATACGTCACAAAAATTTGGTGTGCGTCACTTTCACCGGTTGATGTTTTCGTAGACAACTGGTTTGAACACATGAGCAAATAAAAAAAAAAATACGCACGCAGTAATATTGAATAAATCAGTTTCAACTACGTGATCACAAACCTTGCAACAACCCGTGGCAACCAGTTTTGGTGGGCAAACAAATAATAATACAGTATTCCGTAACACGGTGACAGTTTTTAACCTGTTGTATAAAATCTGGCATGTTGTATGACATACAATTGTGCCTGATTAAAACAAAAGACACGAGTGTTTATTGATCTGGGAGGTTATCTTTGTTTGGATGTCTGTCTGTCTATCATACAGCATGCAATTTTCTTGTAAAAGATGATATTATTATGCAGTAAAACCTCCATAACGGACACACCCGATTAGTGGACACCTCTATTTATCGGGCATTTTTTCGATTACCGACCCTTAAATAACTGTACATTTTTTACTCTCAGTAGCGGACACCTCCAAATAGAGGACAAATTCTGCCCTCCCGAGGTGTTCGCTATTCAGAAGTTTTACTGTATATAATATTGATAATTATTTTACAGGACCGCACAAAAGAATAAGAATATATGAAACAAATATAAACTAAGTTCGGGATTGGTAGATCGCTGATGGTAATGTAATTTTAGGATGTTGTTACAATCATCCGCAGCATGTTTTTAGAGTTTCGTTCATCTAACGAAACCCTACCTGTCTCACTCCTCTGTCTGTCTGTTTGTCCGTCTGTCACAGAGCCCGTTCTCAGAAACTATATATGTCGGAGACCTGAAAATTTGCATACTTATAGCTGAACACCACACATCAAACTGCAAATAATAAAATTTTGAAAAAGTCTAATATTTAACCCTCTAGGCTCTAACTTGTGTATTTTAAGCAATTTTCTAACTCAGCCCCTAATTTAATTAAGTTGGAGACATGAAATTTTGCATACTTATAGCTGAACATCTAACATCAAACGACAAATAATAAAATTTTGAAAAAAGCTTAATATTTAACCCTCTGGGCTCTAACTTGTGTATTTAAAGCAATTTTTCTAACTCAGCCCCTAATTAAGTTGGAGACATGAAAGTTTGCATACTTATAGCTGAACACTTGCGATAACATGATAAATCATAAAATTTTTAAAAAGTCATATTTAACCCTCCGGTCTCTAACTTCTGTATTTTAAGCAATTTTTCTAACTCAGCCCCTAATTAAGTTGGAGACTTGAAAATTTGCATACTTATAGCTGAACACCACACATCAAACGCAAATAATAAAATTTTGAAAAAGTCTAATATTTTACCCGCTGGGCTCTAACTTGTGTATTTTAAGCAATTTTTCTAACTCAGCCCCTAATTTAATTAAGTTGGAGACCTGAAATTTTGCATACTTATAGCTGAACATCTCACATCAAACGACAAATAATAAAATTTTGAAAAAGGCTTAATATTTAACCCTTTGGGCTCTAACTTGTGTATTTAAAGCAATTTTTCTAACTCAGCCCCTAATTAAGTTGGAGACATGAAAGTTTGCATACTGATAGCTGAACACTTGCGATAACACGATAAATCATAAAATTTTGAAAAAGTCATATTTAACCCTCCGGTCTTTAACTTCTGTATTTTAAGCAATTTTTTTAACTCAGTCCCTAATTAAGTTGGAGACATGACATTTTGCATACTTATAGTTGAACACCTCACATCAAACGAAAATAATAAAATTTTTAAAAAGTCTAATATTTAACCCTCTGGGCTCTAACTTATGTATTTTAAACAATTTTTCTAACTCAGCCCTTAATTAGGTTGGAGACATGAAATTTCGCATACTTATAGCTGAAATCCTCACATCAAACGACAAATAATAAAATTTTGAAAAATGTCTGATATTTAACCCTCTGGGCTCTAACTTATGTATTTTAAGCAATTTTTCTAACTCATCCCCTAACTAAGTTGGAGACTTGAAAGTTTGCATACTTATAGCTGAACACTTGCGATAACAAGATAAATCATAAAATTTTGAAAAAGTCATATTTAACCCTCCAGTCTCTAACTTCTGTATTTTAAGCAATTTTTCTAACTCAGCCCCTAATTAAGTTGGAGACATGAAATTTTGCATACTTATAGCTGAACACCTCACATCAAACGACAAATAATAAAATTTTGGAAAAGGTCTAATATTTAACCCTCTGGGCTCTAACTTGTGTATTTTAAGCAATTTTTCTAACTCAGCCCCTAATTAAGTTGGAGACATGACATTTTGCATACTTATAGCTGAACACCTCACATCAAACGACTAATAATAAAATTTTGAAAAAGTCTATTATTTAACCCTCTCGGCTCTAACTTGTGTATTTTAAGCAATTTTTCTAACTCAGCCCCTAATTAAGTTGGAGACATGAAATTTTGCATACTTATAGCTGAACACCTCACATCAAACAGCAAATAATAAAATTTTGAAAAAGTCTAATATTTAACCGTCTGGGCTCTAACTTGTGTATTTAAAGTAATTTTTCTAACTCAGCCCCTAATTATGTTGGAAACATAAAAATTTGCATACTTATAGCTGAACACCTCACATCAAACGACGAATAATAAAATTTTGAAAAAATCTAATATTTAACCTCTAATATTTTGTCTCGCGCAATTTTTAAATTTAAACTGCTTTGCAATGCTATTTTTTGTTCATTTTGCATAATAAGTGTAATGTGACGTAATTTGTTCTATTTCAGATTTCTAACGCATGTTAATGAATTTATTTTACAATATCCTTTCTCTTTTAAAATTCACATGTAAATATAGTTTTTATGGCGTAATTTCCAATAAGTGCCTGCTTTTTATACCTAATTATTTAATTCTAATTTGAAGGTTTTTTTCTGTTTATAATAGTAACGTGCAAATAATTTTTTTTTGAAGCAAACATTATTGTTTGCGCTGTTGATACAGTTCGCAACTGTTTAAATTAATACCATTTTCTAAAATATGTAAAAAATATGTGTCAAAATACTGAATATTTGAATTTAAAATAGAAATAAAACCTGACAAAATGAGTCAAATTAAAAAAATTAATGAAATCTGCAGACCGGGATCTTCAATTGAATAAAATGATCTAAAAATGATTAAATTCCCATGTATAGTTTTTGCTCTTATAATTTTTTTTTAAATGGAACGATTTTGTCCAACTTTAGCATTAAATATCTCTTAAAAGAATTCTTCGATTTGAAAACTGTATGCATTAGTGTGTTGATCAAACATTTCGCTATAATACCACCGATTTTCATATATTTGTATGCAATAGTTTTCTTAATATTAACGAAGAAAGACCTCCGGTCACAAAAAATTCAAAACCGGCGGCGGCGGCGGCGGCGGTGACAGCGTTAGTTACTTTTTATAGAATAGAGAGATATATAAAAATGAAAACTTGTCTATCTGTCTGTTTGTAATTCTATAAAAAATCCACAATTTGGAAGCCAAAATTGTGAAGAAAACATGTGTATTAAAACATTGCCGAGACAACTAAAGTAATCTGGAATCGAAATAACTTATAGTTAATTTTTAATTAATAAAAAACCACCAATTTACCAGCAATTTCTTATTAAATTTAAACATTTTTCGTTATAGCAGTTGCCAACAATTAAAAAACGCAATAAAATTATTACTACAGCAATTAATTTTCTACTGCAAGATTTCCACGTGAAAAATGAAAATTAAATAAATAATTTGCCGAATTAAAAAAAAGGTGAATATTACGTCATAACTTTTCTATTGCAAGATGTTCACGTGAAATATGAAAATGAAATAAATGGTTTGACGAATTTAAATGAAAGGGAATAACTTCATAACTTTTCTATTTCAAGGTTTCCAGGTGAAAGAGGAAAATATTACGTCATATTGGAAATATAAAGGGCATGGTGGATATAGTATAAGTCATATGAGAGTGAAAAATGTATTGAAGCATGATAAAAACCCGATTAGGGAAATATTGGCGTATTTTAACATTATTGCTCCAATTATAAATTGAAATAAGTTCATTTATAGCTGTATTCTTTTGCGTCTGTTATATGCATTTATACATTTTTATATAGCGTTTTCATATGATTCATTCAACAATATTTCGACTGCTTTTTTTAATGTTTGTTTTGTGTTGTATGTTAAATTTTGAAATTGATTTTTCAGAACAAACATCCTTCAAATTCTGGGCAACGCCGGCACTTTAGTTTGTAACAGATAAATGGCTTTTGTATCTGTACATCTAATGTTAATATTATAAAGCGTTATAATATTATAAAGTGTATAATATTATTAATGCTTGTACGTTTGTGAGGTGTTATCTCTGAAACTACATAACCAACTTAAAAAAAATGTTGTTGGCCATCTCTGCTCCAAAAAAAAAAAAGACTATTTTATGTCAGTGCAAGAACCTACATCGCTGCAGGAGCAAAAAAGTTCTAAAATTGTGATTTCTGCGATATTGATTGGGTTAGAAACTTTAAATTTAGTGCGGTAGTTACTTTTAAGATGTAAATACTCGTAATGAACGCTCTCTAAAAGGTTCAATTTGACGGATAAACGTAAAAATTTCTAGAAAGGTTCTAAACTATGATTTATTTGGAATACTGAAATTTTTGGGATACTGTTGGGGTTAGAAACTAGAACTTTGGCATGGTAGAAATTAATAAGATGTAAATGCTCGTTGTAGAACGAATTCTAAAAAATAGAAAGACTAAACAAAGCGGAAAAAGATCTAAAGATGATCTAAGTAACGAAGAACTGTTAGGAATATAAACATGAAAATTGACATGGCTGTATTTATCATGACGCAAATTCTCGCAATAGAACAATTTCTAAAAATGTCGCTATATAAAACAGTGCAGAAACAAAAAACTTTCAAAGAATTTTTTTTCTCTGTTACTGCTGAGCCCAAAATCTTGAAATTTTGCTTCGGGTTAGTTTTAAAATATACAATTGTCTCTATGAATGGTTTCTAAAAATTTTTAAATTTAAAAAGATGAAATTAACGGAAAGCGATCTCAATTACCATTAATTTGGAATTATTAGGTACAGCAACTTTAAATATTTCATAATGCTGCATTTCCTCCGCAAAACATGCGATTTAAATGCAACAAAACTGATAGATACCCACCTAGCATTAAATAAATTTTGTAAATATTGAATAAAGGCCTGTATGAGACAGTGAGTAGGTTGCCCGAAAGTACTTGTTAAAGTGTTCCTTCTCTAGGCTTTTCTCTCTCTCGCCAAGGCCACTAACAGAGGGAAGTACCGTTTTAAATGTGATATGAATTTTTTATCCGATTCATTTTTCTAGACATTTTATCATAAGTTCATATTCTCAATCATCATTAGTAGATTTTTTATATATTAACTTATTCTGGTGAAATTTTGTAATCGGGTTCATATTGGCGTATGTTAGCTTGCATGATTTGCTGAATTAATATGTATGGATTTGTAAATTACTTGAAATGACACTTTGACAGCTCAAAAGTTATGCAGACGATATATTCAGATCTTGTGTCATACTTTATGTTGTAATCATTGCCGAATTCTTTTATTTAATACATGCGAAATACAGCTCAACTTGTGCAGAATATGTTTGAAAACAATACAGCGTATGTAGTGGCCAGTATACACTCATCATTTAAATCAGATCGAGCATATCTAAAACACACTCTAACGAAGCATTGCATGCCACATTTGATGTATTCGGTACTTTGATACTATATTAGATTTTGAGAAGAGAATTCCTTAAATGTTATCGACAACCGCATTGCATCCGTGGAAAACAGATATTGTACAATATTAACTATTCCGGGGGAGCACACACCATATAAAGTATAGTCCATTCTTTTTAAACATCATATATTTGTCATTTATTTGTCATATATTTGTCATTTAAAATTCCGATATAAGTAAATTAGTGTTTTATTTTCTATTTTACTTTTAATATATTGCATACTTTCAATTTTATATCCATGCATGGCTGTCTTGAATGGTTTGATTTCCCATTTTTTTAAACAGTGTATACGAATTTATATATAAGATTTTGTAATTCTACAATTCGTTTATTTTCACCCTTTCAATTTTTCGCAGTATATGGACAATTAAAGATAACATCTCATTTTCTTTGCTTCCACATGTTATTATTAAATCTATGTTCTCAGTAATATCGATCAGACTAATTCCTCTGAGGGAAGTCCTAGTTTACACTACATTTTCGGAAACATTTCCGCTATGGACGGTAACGTTTATGATTTTTTTTTACAATGTATTCGATTCAAACACTTTGCACAGAAATAAGAGTAACGATTCCGATTTATTCAGTAACTCAAGAGAATTAATAGTTTACACTACATTTTTGGAAACGTTTACGCTATGGACTGTAACGGTTCTGATTTTTTTTACAGTGTATGTTTGAAAAGTTTGGCCCGGTGACATTATGCTTAACTTGAAATGCATTTTTACATTAATTATATACACATACTAAGGAGAAAAATTTATATGGTCAACGTGATGTAATTTTCACGGATTTTTCATTTCTTAATTTTAAAGATTAGAATCGGACCCTTTATTGAACATTGGACTACTTCAGAAATTGAATATCAGTGCTATATCTCATCAATCTTAGCTCTCTTTCAAACATACTAGGTCACAATAAGGCGCTATTGTGGAAAAAATATATATAGGAAATTAATGCTAATAAAAGACATAGGATAAAAAAAAAATACTGTAACCCCATATTATATCGCGCATGTCGCTGGGCAACAAAAAAGCGCGAAATATTTGAAAGCGCAATATAGATTAAAAAATTGAGAAGTATGATAACTTAAAAATAAATGTTCTACATCTGGCGCTAAAACATTTACCCACACTAAGTCATATTATACTTTTCTTACGAAAATTAACACTGCCAAATTAGATTTACTTCTATTCCCAGGTGCTATTTTGGGGTAAAAAAGAGAATCTCAAGTTGTTTGATGCCTTTATTCCACAAAATTTGCCATTCTCGAAAAATTATTAAGATGCATCAGTTGCATTGTAGTCTGATCAGAATTCGATAAAGATGCCGAACTTAATATAAAAATGAATAAGGCAAAAACAATTAGTTATTATTTCCTTTTATTATAACTATAACAACAAGTGGAGAATAAAGTTTCGCATCATATACGCAAACAAAAATAAAAAATAAAATCAATCCCTCCTCCCTTAAATAAAAATAAATAAAAAATAAATAAATAAATAAATAATCAAATAAAAATAAAAATTGAACAAAGTAATGATTATTTTCGAAATCTAAATGAACAGATCTACTTTGATCAATAACAAACTGTTTAATATTTTGCTCTGAAAGCATATAGCAACATTATCTCTTTGATTCCCACATAGGTAATAACAGTGTTAACAAACACCAGCTTTGTATATTAAGCACTGACAGGCCTAGGCCTTAATTTTTGGGGTTATTGTTTACTTTTTCAAGCTTTTAAACATAGTTGAAAAGTGTTTATGAATTGGGTTTGTTTGTCTGCCATCTATCTGTCAGTACTCTCTGCGTAAATGTAGCCGGATTCCCATGTAATTGATATATATTTTTGAGATTTACAATGACATGTTTGATAATGAAAATGAATCGTGTAGCATTTATAGTTTTTTTACAGGGCACTCAAAAGAATTCTGTTACATTTTGGTCAAGGGGGAAAATTATTTGTAGTGTAATGTTAGGATGTTGTACTCTTTCAAACATATTGAAATCTTTATACATCACTGAAGTGCAAGAAGAGGCTTACTACAGAATATAGTTTACATAGCATTTATCCTTCACAGGCACGCATAAAAAAATTCGGCTACAATACGGTCCATGAGCAATTTTTGCTGGAAGTGCGTTTTCAACTGTAGTATGCGTCTTTTAAATTTAATTACTATGTTGAGCAAAAAGTTCTGGTAAATTTGTGAAAGTTGCATTGTTATGCGCAAAGTAACAACAAAAGCAACAAGGACTATTCTTCAAAGTAGAGACCATCATAGTCCACGACTTTCTGCCAGATTCCGGATTTGCTGGAAGTACCATCGCGGCTCCTTGGAATCGAAAAACTCATGACATGATTCTTCAACTTCATTAAAGGATTCAAATCTTCGGCCCTTGTCGTTGCATTGATCGAAAGTGGCCATGATCGGATGGAGCCACGTCCTGAACTCCTATAGATATACCATTAGTACTCCTATATACGTTATAAATTCAGGTAACTATTCGATTAAAAATTTCCCAGAACTTTTTGCTCAACCTAATAATATTTTGCCTTTTACTTGGTGTGTATAAATTCCATAGATCATATGCAGGGATGCATAAAAGAGTTCAAATATTTTTCCGACTATAGATGCTAATTCTTAAAATTGGGTTTTCAAATGTGTTATGCATTTTCCAAATTACAGTATTCTGAATGTGTTGGAAAATATTTCATGATCTATATTTGACTCTTTATTTTTCCTTTCTTGTTTATTTGTACATCAAATACAAACACTTGATTTAAGACTTATTTGATTTAAAAATAATTTCTCTAAAATTCCAAAATATGCTATAATAAGCAGCGAGTGTGTCCATATGTATAAAAAGAGCGGAAATCAGAACCACGAATGAAACTTTATGGTCTACTCCTTTATTCTTAAATTCAAAATAATTCAAGGAGTTAAATTCAATTCATTTGCTGTAGATTTAGACTTTAGAGTAGGGATGCACAACCTGTGGCCCGCCATAGGGTAACTTGTGGCCCGCGAACACAATTTATACAATTTCTTCTTTCTTTTACCCAATTTCGTGAATTTATAACTGGAAAAATTGCAATTTTTTGTCCATATGTCGCAGGAAAAAATCGCAAATTTCGTCAACTTGCCCCGGGAAGAAATTGCAAATTTGATCAGAGCCAATTAAGAATAGCAAATTTCGTTGATCGAGTTCGGAAAAATCGCGAAATTTATCGATGAGTCGCAGAAAAATCTCAAATTTCGCTGATCAACTGGGGAAAAATCTCGAGTTTAATCAGTTTATCGCGAGAAAAAATCGCGAATTTCGACAATTTGGCGCTGAAAAAATTGCAAATGTCGTCAGAGTCAGTTAAAAATCGTCAATTTCGTTGATCGGACGTAATTTTGTGGATTATGTAATCCTTGATCGGTTGCTGAAAAATCGCAAGTTTCGTTAGTTGATCATGAGAAAAAAATCGAAATTATTTCAATTTGCAGCGGGAAAAATTACAAATTTCGTCAGAGTCAGTTAAGAATCGCAAATTTTGTTTATCGGGCGCGGAAAATTTTCGAATTTTGTTGATCGCGGGAGAAAAAATCACGAATTTTGTCGACTCGGCGCGGAAAAGTCTCAAATTTCTTTAATTGGGCACAGAAAAATCGCGAATTTTGTCGATGCGGAAAGGAAAATTTGCAAATTTTGTTGACCGGCTGCGAAAAAATCGTGAGTTTCGTCAGTTTATAGCGAGAAAAAAATGTGGAATTGCACCAATTTGTCACGTAAAAATTACAGATTTCTTCAGAGTCAGTTAAGAATCGCGAATGTCGTTGATCGGACGCGGAAAAATCGCGAATTTTTTCGAGGAGTTTCGGAAAAATTGCAAACTTTCTTGATGGGCTACGGAAAAATCGTGAGTTTCGCCAGCTTATTGCGGAAAAAATCACAAATTTCTTCAATTCGCCGTGGGAAAAATGACAAATTTCACCAGAGTCAGTTAACAATCACGAATTTTGTTAATCGGGCGCAATAAAATCACGAATTTTGTCGATGATGTACAAAAATTGCAAATTTCGTTGATCGACTGGGGAAAAATCGCGATTTTGTCAATCTGTCGCGGAAAAAAATCACGAATTTGGACAATTTATTGAAAAAATTACAAATTTTGTCAATTGGTCTCAAAAATATTGGGAAATTTATCAATGTGATAAAAATGCTCGTGAAGAAAAAAAAATCGTGAATTTTCCCAAAAATTCGCGAATTTCGTGAATAGCTCATGGAAAAAATTACAAAATTTGTGTGTCGGTCCCAAAAAATATCATGAAATAGAAATCCATTGATTGCAGGAAAAAAATCGCAAATTTTATCGATTGTGCGCGTAAAAGAAATCGCAATTTTCGCCAATTTATTGCGCGAAAAAAATAACAAATTACATCAATGTATATCAGGAAAAAATCATGTTTCGTTGATTGGTCATTGGAAAAAAATTGCAAATATTGTCAATCTGTCACGTAAAATATCGCAAAATTCGCCAATCACACATGAAAAAAATATCTTAAATTTTGTCAATTGTTCATGGAAAAAACTTTTTTCAAACAAATTTCGAAGATCATTTGCAGAACAAAAAGGTCGCGAAATAATTCGATGGGGGGGGGGGATGGGGGGGCGGAAAAATCGCAATTTTTATTGATCCGTTATGGGAAAAAATCGCGAAATTTGAAAAGTTATCGCTGAAAAAAATCGCGAATTGCGTCAGTTTATCGCAGGTATCGCAGATTGGTTGTTTGAAAAGATTGCAAATTTTGCCAAATGCCAATGGAAAATTACCGCGAAATCTGTCAATCGGTCGTTGATAAAAAATCGCGAATTTCGTCAATCAGTTGCACTTGATTGACAAAAGAAAAAAAAAGAAAAACGAGTTTTGTTAATAATCCGCAGAAAAAATAGCATAATTAGTCCATCATGCCTTGTTATTTCAAAAATAAGTTTTCTTTTATTTTAAATGAAGTTATTCTTCAATATTTTTTTTAAATATAATTTTCAATAACGTTCAATTATTTAGAAATTTTGTGTAATTTTTTTTCTTCAAGGTACCATTTGTCAATAAGGAACCGTTAGTCTTCATAAAGTGTTGAATGGTTATTCATACAGATGCGCAGAAGCCCTGCATTCCTTCATACAATTATTTATTTCCGTTTGTTTATTTTTATTATAGACAAAAAATAATTATTTATCAAGAATAAAGACTTATTATCCCCTTATCTCTCTGATATAGAATTTTCTCTGTGTTACTGATGTGGCCCTCGACAACCCAAACATTTTTGTAAGTGGCCCTTCTCTTAAAAAGGTTGTGCACCCCTACTTTAGAGTCTGTTGGGAAAAAAAAACGCACGTCAAACACTGAATTTATAACTGTTATTTCTTTCAAGTTTTACACAAAAATATATAGATCTAGCAAGTTTTAATTTGCATGCGTAAGATTTTATGAAGTACTCTGTCAGAAAAACTCGTTTTTATCCACTAAAATATTCCTCACTTTTCAACAAATAATTTCCGTACTCCTAGAAAACAAGCTTTTTCCGTTAATTCTTCCCGGAAGTCAGAAAAAGAGAGGTAAAATCCGTTTATTCTTTGCACGCATGAGTATTGGCTTTCTTAATATTAAAGTTCGAATTTATTTTTAATAATGAAAAACCAAAATTTCAATAAATTAAAATTTACGGTTCATTTAAAAACAAAAAAAACAAACATAATGCTTTCGAATTAAAAAAAAGTAACAATTAGTTTTCTCATTCATTTAAAATTATTCGCCATTTATTTTTTTTTAATTTATAAAAAAAAATATTCGCACTTAAAATGTATTGTAAAAGAACACAAAAAATGTATAATAGTTAAATTTAAAAAAAATCGATTTTACCCAAAAAAGCAAGCATTTCTTCTCGAATTTAATTAAAAATATGATATTCGTATTTTACATCTAACAATCAAATAAAAAAATGTCTCTAAGTCATATTTTTATCCTCTATTATCCAATAAGGGTTAAAACCACAACCATTATCTCACAACGACGAAATCTCATCCCAATTAAATTCAAAATTGCGAGCATTCTAAACAATGAATTTATGAAGCCTTACACAAGCGCGGTCGTTGGCGTAAGGGTTAAGATACTGAACTCGAGAGAGTCGGGTTCCAGGTTCAACTCCAATGTCAGCCAGAGGGAAAAAGACAGGGGAGTTTTTTTTTTTTTTTTTTTTTTTTTTTTTAACTCCGTTTCTTCAAATAAAGAAAAATTTCTCTTACAACAACAACAAAAAAAGAGTACGAAATTTTTTTCAATAGTCGGATATTTTCTCTCTTGTAACAAAGAAAAAAGAAACGGACATCCTTCAAATAATGGAAATATTCCGGTAGCTCTTCTGTTAGGAATATTTCCGTGATTTGAAGAAAGTATTTCTGAGAGGCTTACTTTTATAATAACAATAATAATAATAATAATAATAATAAAACGTTGAAAAAAAAGTTATTATAACAGAGCCACAAAATGGATGTTTTTTCAGATAATAAGACAAAGGAACTGTCTACAAACAGCGGCTCCCAAAATATTGCTCATTACAAAATATTGCGAAAAGATGTAGGTAAAACTTAGTGAAAAGACAATGTTTCATTAAATTAGTGTAGGAAGAGGCTTGGAGAAGAAAAAAAAAATCAATCCCGAATTGACTCTGTTGTTGATTTTTAAATTGAATTTTTTCTAATACAGTAAAGCACCGATTATACTTCTTTCAGAGGGCTGTTCTAAAACGACGTATATCTGAGAAAGATGTACAATCGAAATTGCAGACGCCTATGGTGAAAAATCTTTGACTGTAGAAATATAATGCTGAAATCACACAAATTCAATTTTGCTACCATTTTCGATTGTTTAAGATGCACTATATATTGAAAAATATATATTAAATAATCATTCCTAAAATTGAAAAATAAAAGTAAGAATTATCATACCTTATATCAGTTGCACACCTTGAATAACACTTCTTTTTATTCCATTATCGAACATAAAAACAAATTTTAACTAAACAAATCTTTGTGCATATTTACTTTGAGACTTAAGAAAAGTATTATCTATGGAGTTAAGTTCCTGGAAAGTTTCTCACTGGTATTGTGAGAAACAATAAATGTTCTAAGTGCGTTAGTGTTAATGCAGTTCGCCCACTGTCCGTTCTTCTCCTCCCACCCCTTCCACAAGTTCCACAAACAAAAAAGAACTCATGTAGAAGTCACACATGTTCTTTGTATTTCATCTTTTCTCAAATATTGTCAGCAGAAAAAAAAGAACGACGGCGGGAGAAAAAATTCTGAGAAAATCAGTTACAGCATGAAAGAAACGACGTATAACCAATATTATGTGTCGTATAAACGAAACCTTACAACATTAAAATACATAGGGATGAATCGGGACCACACTGACACGACGTATAAATGTAAAAGGCGTATAAATGAGAAACGTATAAACGGTGCTTTACTGTATATCCAAAAATGAATTTATATTTTTATTCAATAAAAGGTTTTGTTAATTTCAATTTCGTGTTTGTATTACCTAATTGTTCTCATATATATACCTTGTGGTAATTGATAATTTTTTTAGGATACATTTTAAAGAAACCTCTATATACCAACATCTTAGGAGGGTCGCGAGAAAAAAACGAATTTTTTATCATTTTTTAAAAGACTTTCAAGTGACTAAGGCATAGTTGTCAAGTCTCCTGATTTTTTAATCTTACTATTTCCTTATCGCAATGTTTATTTTGGTTAATCGTAGAATTCTTCATTAACCACACTGAAGAATTTTCTTATAATGTTAGCAGATGATCTGTCGCTCTTTTCACTTCTTAATTTATATTTTCCCCCCACTGCTAGCATGTAAGATAATTCTTCATTGATGTTTATAAAGTTACCATTTTTATTAGAAAATAGCGGTATTCAAAAATCGGTAGACTTGACAACTATGCAAAAGCTAATGTCAGTAATAATTTCTATTTACTTTTTAAGGATGAAGCGAAAAGTAATTATAAATATTCAACGCATAAAAACGCTTCATTGTGAAGCATAATTATAGGAAAACCTTATGGATTAATGCCGATTAAAATATAACTTAAGAAACATTCCATCCCCTGTATTATATAAAGATTAGTAGTTGCGATTACTCCTCTTTCAAAGTGATGTCAAGTAGACTTTCGCGTGAGTTTTAATACCTATGAGAGCAGTTATTAGGACTTACGTACAACTGTTTGAACAATTAAAGAACGTTCTATAAATCATGGACAAGGAAGTGGGAAGGAAAATTATTTGGTTGTGGTGCTAACGTACGTGAGGATAAATGATAGCTTTGACACAAAGGGTCTTCAGGAAGACTTCTCAGGCTACCTGTATTTAGGAGTAGTTAATTATTTGCCTAAATCGTTGAACATAGACATTTTATTTATTATGTGTATTGAACAGTTACATTGCGATATAATAGTTTTTGATTTTATTGTGTACCAGTATTCAGTCCGTTATACGCACAGTAAAAACTTAATAAAAATTTATGTCGAAAGTGTAAATATCTTTAACATCAATTGCTAAGAAATAACGACGTCCTAAAAACAGCACTCTTTTTTTCAATTTTGGTGAATTTTTCTTGTTGTATCTCTATATTATAAAGAACAAAGTGTCCGTACGTAATGCTGACGTTATTTTTAAAATGGAAAAAAATTACTTCTAAAATAAACTATGAGCTTTTTTCTATTGCACCTACACAAGTTAACTTCTAGCTTGGTAAATAGAAACAGATACGATCAATGGGTCCATTATAAGATTTCCAACATTTTTGCCATGCTTTTGTTCAAGTAACAGGCCATAATCTTGAAAATATCCATGCAAGTAAAATTCTTTTAATAAATGCACTAGTCAACACTATATTGAAAACGCTCACAAAGTTTTATGGAAGAATGATAATAATATTCTTAGTTATTATTTTTGAAGTGAATAAATTTTGTGAAAAAATCAATTTTGAGAAAAATGCATTTAAACGTTAAATGAGTATATTTTTACATAAATTGACTATAACGTCTGCTAAAACATGTTAGGGAAAAAAACAGTTTTAGAATCGTAAAAAGTTGTACTTTCAAATGAAATAGTAATAAAAACAAAATCCACAAGCGAAAGTGCTCATTTCCAACGTAAGCAGGGTGTTTGCAAACAACTATGAAATGGTTGGAACAACAGGAGCTTCGTGACAGAAACGCAGCGAGACGGCGACAATGTCGCAGAAAAGGAATGGACCCTTGCAGAAAATTTTCATCTTTAAGTCGCTAAACGTAGTTGATAGAAATGTTACTTTTTAGAAGTTTAACAAAGCATATGTGTAGAGTCCCTCTTTTTCGAAATTTTCAGCAAGATTTTATATGTGATTTTTAGAGTTTCTTCGCATTTCTCAGAGATTTTTCAATATTCATAAAAGAAATCCTTTCTGTCTCATAGCCTTTTACAATATTCTTCTCTGCCAGTTTTGATATTTTAGTGATTTTTACAGATTCGCTGCGATTTTTCCATAGCAGTACAATAAATCCAGTCTCAATCTTGTAACCCAATGTTTTTTTTCTCTTTTCAGTCAGTGAAGTTTATTTTAAATTTCTGCAGCAATTTTTAGATTTTTGTAGTACACTTTTTTTAAAAAGAGCTTTTTCAAGTATCATTTTATTTTTGACACGCTTAGGGAACACTGGGCGTGTCAATTTTATCACTTGTCAATCAGCTGTTAATTAAAAATTACTTTTAATGTGCTAAATAATTCATTTAATGTTGATTCATTAAAGTTAGGTTTTGGCTTTTTTTTTTTTTACATGCAGTTTAAAAGCACATAATACCATTACATATAAAAAACATATAATACACTGTAAAAAAAAAAAAAAAACGGAAATACTACTGGCAATCTAGACGCCAGTACTATTTCCGTTTTTTACGGGAATTTTTACCCACAAATTACAGAAAAAATTCCGTTTTTAATCAGAAAAACGGAAAATTTTCTGTAATTTATGGGTAAAAATTCCCGTAAAAAAACGGAAATAGTACTGGCGTCTAGATTGCCAGTAGTATTTCCGTTTTTTTTTTTTTTTTTACAGTGTACATAGTTCATGATATAGTGCGTTTTTTCTAATTGTTTTATGTATAAAATTGTCATTCATTTCTACTGTTAAAAAAATATCACGTTGCAGAAAAAATTTGCTGTTAATTGGGCTTGTCCCAGAAAGCTTACAAAAACTCTGGCAAAGGAGACTGGAGAATTCTGTGCTGATCCTATTCAACTTATGAATTTAAAAAGAATTCGTGATATGGCAGCATTGAAAAAAAATAATCTTCCTTAAAGCAAAAAAATAATCCAAAGCTTTTTTGCTTAAATTTCAAATTTTGCAGTTCAGAAAATGATAAAAAAGCGAAAAAAAAATTTAAAGATAAAAAAAATGACAAAATGACAAATCTATATTATAAATAGCAAACGTGTCCGTGCGTAACGCTGACGTCATTTTGATGGTGGTCACTGCACCCTGAATACTAGGTCTGAGCGCTAACACAAAATTGGCGGCTGCCGAAGGCGGATATTTTTTTAACGTAGGTACGGTCCCTTAAATTTTGACACCAGTATTTCATAAAAGATTTCTCTGACTTGTTTAATCTCAGAAAAATAAAGCGGAAAAAAGTTAAAAAAATTATTGGTACGAATATTTAAGGGACCGTATACACCCTGAAAAAAGAAAGAACAAAGTCGCTAATAATAGCGGTATTCAAAATTCTCTTTCTCTTCAAATTCTCAAAATTCTATTTAGCATTTTATTGGAATGATTGTCTTATGAAAATCATTTGAAGAAATAAAGCTTTTTTAATTCCTATAGACAGCTTACTGATACTAATATTAAAACTATAGAAGAATTAAAATATCTTGGGGCCATCATTCAAAAAGATAGATCAAGCCAAAGAGATGTTGAAAAGAGAATTAGTGAAGGCAGAAAAGCAATAGCAATGTTGAATTCTGTTTTGTGGAGTAGTAATATTTTCCCTTAAACTAAACGATTAATTTATAATGCTATTATGCAAAGTATTTTACTGTTTGGTGCAGAGACATAGGCATTAAATATGCGTCTAAAAAAGAAACTCTTCTCTACCAAACTGGACTTCTGTCGAAGACCAGCGAGAAAGTCTAGGCTGGAAAAAATTAAAAATAGAAGAATACGTGAAATCATGCCAGTCAAACAAGATGTTGTTAACACAGTCAAGTATAAGAAGCTTAGATGGTATGGAGATGTCCGCAGAATGAATGAGAAACGCCTTCCTAAAATCCTCTTTGAATGGAGCCCGGAAGACAAACGTAGGAGGGGCAGACCGGGGATGACTTGGGAAAGTTCTATTCGAGAGATAATGAAGTTAGATAAGTTAAATGATGCGAGTACTCTGTACAGAGAGAGATGGAAAGGATCTCACAGAACTATTTCTGAGGGTTGAGAAAACTCACTGTTTAGTGGAAACTCCTGAAGAAGAAGAAGAAGAAGATAGAAAGCAAAAGTAGTTACATGTCGAAAACGCTGCATAACACCACAGAAAAAGAATTTTCTAATGCTTTCATAAATGCAAAAATAGCTGCATTATTTGTGATATTCCATACATGTTAAATGAAATTTTATTTATTATAACAGAAGAAAAATAAATTTTATCAGTGCGATGACTATCGAATTCAAATTTTTCACGTGCCATAATAATTCTCGTACATGCCATAGGTACGTTATCCCAGCCCTATAGCATAGCGTATCTAAGGGTTACGTTATCGCATAATCATTTACCTGAATATATATATATATATGTGTGTGTGTGTGTGTGTGTGTGTGTGTATAGGATCGTAAACGAAAATGTTCTTAAGGTAAAAGCAATAATTTGCGCATTGTATGGATACGCGCGCTATTTGAGAAAGCGTCTCGTGTCATTCATATAAAACGTTCTTCGAACGTTTGAAATATAAACTCAATAAATTCAATATCTCCCTAGTCGCAAAACCTTCCATGAAATTAAAAAATATAGTTTGCAAGAAAATAGATCCAAGAGTCAAATCAGTTATCAGGAGTATACGAAATATCTTTCACCAAAGAAGATGGAACAAAGCAGTTTTATATAGGAATGACAAGCAGAAAACTTAAAACTAGAATCATAGAACATATAGCAGACATCAAATACAACAGAATTCCACAGCTTTGGCCAGATTATGCAGCATAGAACCTTTACAGATCGATTTTAAAAATAGCAAGTTAACTTGTCCATCAAGATTTTATTTACCACCCATAATCCGGGAATCAATAGAGATAATTTTACGCAACGAGAATATTTGCAATGGTTCAGCGTCCCTTGATTTACCTAAAATTTGGAAAGAGATGCTATGTAATTTTAGTAGCAATAGTAAAAATTAATACACGCTCGCAAATAGCCAAATTAATTTTATTTTGTTTTATGTTTTGCAATGTTTTTTCATTATGCATGATGTCTCGTGACATTTTTTACCATGTTATTGTTTTTTAAGTTATTTGAAATTTATCCACGCTCGTAAATAGCTAATATAATTTTAATTTTAATTTTATGTTTGCAATGTTTTTCATTATGCATCATGTCTCGTGACATTGTTTACTATGTTATTGTTTTTAAATTATGTGAAAATATTTTCTATTGTAAATGATTTTTAAAATGTCGCCGTTTGTGCGTTGAAACGATCGTCGATCTTAATAAAGATATTTTATCACTTTTTATAGCATTATTTAACTTAATCTGTTTATAAGTGATTATTATACAAATGTGTTTTAAGCGAAGCTTTTTAAAAAACAATCCCGAATGTGAAATGCATATCTCCTGTCATCCAACATTCATCTTTTGAATGTCAGAAGTCCCGATTCGTGTGATTTATCACTAAACGGAAGCTTTTAAAACGTATTTAGATTACTTACCACCTTGTAAATGTTTAATAACTCTTACCAATAATTTTTCTAAATTTCTTAAATAGTTTTCTAATGTAAAATAGATGTTGAAATTAAAATTAATATCGCATTACCTTTGTAATGAGAGTTTATTTTTTTACATTTTCTTGAAATTCTTTCGCGATGTTGCTAGTTGAGGCGATACAATAGCAATCGATATAGGGATTTGTTAGGAGGAAACTTCTGGAAAGAAAATTTGTAAAGCAATAATATCTAAAGAAACATACTCACTCCATAACAAACAAGAATGAAAAATCATGCGTCAAGTGGAGATTATGAAACACTTTCAAACTTATTCAGAATACTGTAAGAAAAGTTCACGCTTTAATATAATAATGTGAAAGATGATGTCTAAGTATTTGTAAATTAATTTTAAATTTGTATATTAATATCATATAGGCAACAGGTACTTAACTTGCACCAAAGTGTCGTTATTTTGCTTGATGTGGTAACCCGGATTATGTTGTTTATGTTGTTGATGTTTTCGCCAAATTGGCAACCGAAAAAAATCGCGCCAATATGGGGCGAATATGACATCTGTACCAATAGTTTGGAAAACGCATAACACATTTGAAAATTCAATTTAGCAATTACAACCAATAGTTGAGAAAATATCCTCTTTTGTGCAGCCTTGTATATATCCTACAGATTTGTATATGTACTCAGCAATTTGTTAAAATTTAGTTCAGTTTAGACACACATAGCACAATTGAAAATTCTCCTTCAACTAATAGTCAATTCTCCTTCAATAAACGGAACTGTACTCGATATCTTTTGTGCAGCCTTGTATATTATCAATAGAAATTAAACACATAAGGTAATATGCAAAAAGTAGTTATATTTAGAAAAGCGTGCAAGAAATGAAAATGCACTTCCAGTAATTATTAATCATAGCCAATACTAATAACCGAATTATTTTGTTTGTCTCTATAAATGAATATGAAGCAATATAAATAATCTATAAATAATAATTTACTTAATAGGACTATGCACGCCCCATTCTATAATTAGCACCTTGTAGTGCGTTTCAGTGATATATATCAACTTCAATCTGTTTGAAATAGTGTAACATCATTAAAATACACCTCGAAGGATTTTCCCCCATAAACCGTAATGTAACAGAATTCTTTTGCGTGTAACTGTAAATGAACTATAAATGTTACGTTCTTCATTTTTAATACTGAACATGCTATGGTAAACTTTAATAACATACATCAGTTATATGGAAATCCGAATATATTTACGAAAGTTACAGAACGGACAAACGGCAGACAAACCGAATTCATAAACACTTAAAAAACGATAATTGATGAAAATTATTCAGGATTACTTGTTCAAGCGAAAAATTATATCTGAGCGGCATTTTATCTCTCTGAAGTGTATACTCAATCCCCTCCCCTTCCTCACCCCGCTCAACAGTGCGAATATTTCTGGCGTGTTCATAAATTCATTTTCATACCTGTTTGCCTGAAGATTTCATATAACCACATTCAGGTGAAGAGTGAGGTGATCAGTAAAGAGTGGCGTCATTTCCCCGATACAGTGGCGGAATTACCCCAGTATTATGGGTAATCCCGCCCCTGTACAGAGTTTGAAAGAATTTTTTTTTTATGTGTGCTTACTTTCCAGTTATGATTACGTTTAAATTTATACAGATACTAAAGATCATGATTCAGCTTTCTAATTTTTACTATTAAAAAATAAACATTTTTTTGAGATGAAAAAATTTAAATTCCCTTAAGGTGTCGCCATTCCCCCGGTCTCCCCTACCTAAAAAAAAGATATGTTTGTAAAGCGAAAAGACTGTTGAAGTAAAATCGCCAATTCATCACATTTCGTGATTGGGCAGTGAAAAAAGACTGAAATGTTTGACTAAGCAAAGATTTCGGCAAAACAATTGCAAACGTGAAATGCATATCGCCAGTCATCCATCATTCGCCTTTGGAAATTCAGAAATCACGATTCGCGTTATTTATCACGAAACTGCATTCATAACTTATCGGATTGCTAAGATTTCGAGCTGTAAAATAGATTTTTAATATGCGTCTGCATTACATAATAGATAGAACAGTCATAGACTTGTTGTTATGTTCTTAGTCTGCTGCCATCTTCGTGGGAACATTAAATGTGTGAAATACAGTAGAAGCTTGATTATCTGAGATAACTGGGGCTATAACCAGTAGCGTCAACGTTTCAAAAATATTGGGTGAGCACAAAAACTTGTGAGTAAAATGACACATATAATTTTTTTTCCATTATTGTGTAATGTGTAGATTGAGAAGGGGGAGAGGCGAATGACTAAAGATGATAATTTGAAATTATATTTTTTCTAAGAATATTTTTAAATTTTTATAATTTTATTATAATTTTATAAATAATTCTATTAAATTATATTCTTATAAGTTCTTCCTTATAAATACATTAATATTTTATTGCAAATAACATTGGAATTGCCAGCTATTGAAAGTGCAAAAATCTAAATGTCAAGAAAAGCATACTTTTTGGTCACCTAAGTGCTTTATCAATTCAAGACATTAAAACAAATGGCAAAATGTGCAGGAAATTTGTTTTCGTGAGAAAATTAACTATAAATCCGCTGAAGGTGTTTTCAGTGCTCCTGTAAGTGTAATGGATGCCCTTACTATATTTCAAACAGAACTATTTTGAGAACGCTAATAAAAACAAATTACATTTCAGCGATTAAATAAATAACAAAAAAAATTACGAATTAAATCAATTGAAATTGGGTGGGCGGAAAGATCAAATTATTGGGTGAATTCGCGCCCCATGGGCCCAAATAAGTTGGTACCTCTGGCTATAACTGTTTCGGTTAATATAATTCGGTTTATATAGATTAAATTTAATCGTAAAAGATTTAGTTTTTGTGGCAAAAATATTCATATAACACTGGAATAAACAAATTTTGGGGGAAATTGACGCGAAATTGGAAATTACATCAAATTTCTTGCTTTTCAGTTCATCAAAGTTCTTTTCCTTCATTTTCATGCGACATTAGTAAATAAAAAAAGATTATTGCCATTTCTGGGTTAACTTTATGATTCTATCTTTTCTTGAAACCGACAAAATTAATTCCAACCAATGATAGTAATTTTTAAGAATGACGAGGCTGATTTTATTAAATAGAAACGTTACTAAGATCTAATAGTGAGTTGAACTCCCTGACAAATTGATTTATATAATTGGCGGATTTGTGACCGGTAATTTCATTAGATGTTAGAGACAGAGGAACAAATATAAATAAGTGCGGGTAGTAAGTCAAAATTACGTCCACTAGTAATCATATCATAATATTAAAATATTTATTTTCTTAAAAAACGTTATAAAAACACATTAAAAGTAAATTAAAAATCTATATTTTCATCGCGACATAGAGGGAACACGAGCAATCGCGAAAATATAAGGCGCGTTATATGATTACTTGTTTATATTCGATGATTTTTTTTTCCATTTTTCGTATGCATTTGCAATTTTCTGTTATACATTCTGATGACGACTCAGAAAATGAGTTGAAACATGGTAAATATAGATTTTTAATTTACTTTTAATGTGTTTTTATAACGTCTTTTAAGCGAATAAATATTTTAATATTATGATATGACAGAGGAACATACTAGACATTCTACACATTGAAGCAATTTTAAATAAATAAATGAAAAACACCTCACAGTGATTTACTCAGACTTGCAAATGTGTCATTTGTACTATTTTGGCTCTAGCCCAATCAAATCTTAGCTTTAAAAAAACTAAAGTTATATTTAGATAATTTGTTTCGTTTATAACTTAATATAAACGTGGTTGCCTTAGATCTTAGAATAACATCATGCATGATGTTATTCTAAGGCAACCACGTTTATTTAAATATAAAAAAAAAAAAAAAAAAAAAAAAAAAGTTGACGATCCCTATTTTACATGTAAGGTAGGAATCGTAAACTTCTTTTTTCCCTGAAAGTCGTTTGTCACTACAAATACCGAAAAGAATATTCGCCTTATTTAATTCTTTGTATCACCGGGTTACATATCTGCAACTTAACCCAAAATCCATGTTACTTATACAGTGTGGGCTTTAAAAGAAGGTTTTATGTTACACAGCAGTTATATATTTTGCTCATAGAATTCTAAATAGAAAGCGATACTGAGTTAATTTTTCATGCCAAAGTGTTATTTATCATTTGAGCAGTTTTACATTGTTATTCATAAAATGAAATTCGTAAATTTTGTCAAATTAAAAAGGTTGGAAACGTCCAAAAGAAGATTTTGTACAAAGGAAAGTTCGTACGCTTTACAATTTTATATTAGAAAACTGACACTTTGTATGAGAAGTATTTAATTTTTTGTTTACTGCAGATGTGAAACAAGTACCTTTTAGTTAATATATATTTTTTTATGTTCTACATTTTTAAAATTATTTTTTACCTGTTTAAAATGATGTATTTTAACATCTGAGTAAGTAGGGGAGACAGGGGTTAGAAGGCGCAGTTTTTACTTATAGATTTTTATTCATTTTTTGTTTAAGTCTTTTAACAAAATTTAAGTGCACTTTTAAAGACAAGCATTTGGCTATAAATCCCCGGCGTTCTGAGTTTGTAGTTTTTGTAGTGTATGTTTAGCGGAAGACTGAAGTAAGAGAAAAAATGTGTGTAAACCTACCCCTTCATGGGATAAGTTGGCACACGCATTTTAAAAGTTAAATGAAACTCAAATAAGACACGCAGCTAAAAGAAATCAATTTTATTATTACCAGCAAGTTTAAACAAAGAATTAACCCCGTACAGTGTAAATTCTAAATTAAACAGGCATAAAAATAATGAATAAAACATTAACACTGAGTAACTTTTATCCTACTCGATATCATCATCAGAGTTACAGTTATCACAAATATAAAATCGAGTGTCACCGTTTGGGCATAGGGTTTATGCACCCAAATCTTGCACTGCAGCCACTTTTCTCTGTATTTGTTATTTTTCAGATTATCAGCGCACACAAAGGCAACAGCATTCCTGCCATCTGAGCTATTGTTAATATTCGTGTTTTTCTCAATTACAAGTTTTCTTTATCTTTCTTTTGTATGTGCAAATAAAGTTTCCTTTATTATCTCATTACCTATGGCAAACTTTTAATGTTGCCGTTCTTTTGTTCTTTTTTATACTTCAGCTTTTTTCCGCTCTAAAGCTTACTTTTCCTCTTTCTATGCCTTTAGATTTAGTTATATGTCAATTATTCCTGTGGTTCCCCTTTTCCTAGATCTATTTTTTCCTATTTTCTTTTTGGATTCTGTCTTTTTTAATCGTCTAACATCCCCAGAATTTAATGATCCAACATCCTAAGCCAAAATCATAGGAGTACTGTGCGTGCTGAAGATAAAACCGAAAAACGGATCTTGAACCTTTTGAACATCTAGCTTATCGTCTGTTATAGGTGAATTATGAACCTCATCACTCAGATGTACTTCATTCTGCATAATTTGGCAATATTGGATTAGGCTCCTCGATGAAATATTAAAAGCTTTAGAAGTTTGTCTGAAAGATCATCCGTTAATTAATACGGCATCCACATCATTTTTAGATGCGTTCGTAATTATATAAATACGTAGCACCTATAGTCGTCGTTCGGTCCGTCTGTCTTTTTGTCCGTCCGCATATAACAGAGCAAAAACTACCCAACCGAATGGTCTGAAATTTTAAATTAATAATTGTTGCAAAATTTTGTCGAGTCATTTCAAATATTTCAAATTTTATGAAAATAGGTTGTATAGTTCAATTAAAGGGACAGTCAAAAGTTTTCCGTTACATTACGGCCAATTGGGAAAAAATATTTCAAGTGCATTTTAATCATGTTTCACACTTTCGAACAGAATGAAATTGATATGCACTTATGAAGTGCACTAAAATATACATTCAATTCAATATGCGATACAAAAATATTTATAAAACTAGTTATAGTACGAAGGCACCTCATTTGCCACGTTTGACGTACAATTCCCAAATTGTTTATAACATTCTTCGGTGTTTCAGCCTGTTTTGTTTTTATTTGGTAATTACGCGTGCTTTCTGTAAAAAAGTAATTAATTCATCAAACGGGATAAAATAGCAGAAAATATTACAAAACAATGTAAGGGGTTAGTTGGCGCACCGAGCCAACTTGTCCCGTGTTCAATGCGCCTACTAACTCCATAATAATTTTTTTCTCAAAATGGGAGACTTAACCTTCTAAACATAAACAGTCCAAATAAATCACGTATGGAGTAGGTAGAGTTAATCATGCACTAAGAAAAACTATACAAGTTAAATTGCAATTATTAAGATAAGTATTAAAAATTAGAAAAAAAATGAAGCAGCAAAAAATTATTTATCAATGCAAAAAGAAGAAAAATCATAATAAATGTCCCCGCACGTGGGTAACGCTGCAAGACTACAAAGGGGATTGTAGAAATGAAGAAGAAAGGTACTTTGTGTCTGGTTACGCTACTTATCAAAAAACAGGTGAATTATGCGGACTGCGCCTACTTACCCCTGTAGCTTACCCTGTAGCCTACTAGCCCCGGTCTCCTCCACTTTTCAAATCGGAGTTGTAGAGTTACAAAGAGTTAAAGTCAAAGTTTCTTTCATTAAATAAAGCAAATTTTTCTTTTATAAAATAGTGATACTTAGGTTGCTCGTGACCCACAGGTTGAAGACTCCTAATGTAAATGTACTTGATACAAATTCTTTTAGGACTTTTTGAAAATGTGTATCAATTTAAAAACTCTGTTCAAACATTCAAAAATAAGAACTTCTACACTCTTTAAAATGAATTTTGGTAATAAACATATTTCGTTTAAATATTCAAAAAGAGGCATAATGAGATATTCATTAGAATATATGGCTGGCTATCATTATTTACCTGTCACATTAGAATATGTAACATGGAGTATTTTCCATTTGTAAAACTAAAATCATTTATTTCAACGTCTTAAATAAGAGACTATATTAGAGGTTTTGTTATGAAATAAATGACAATTCTTAAAGTAAAATCATTTATTTTAATAAATTTAGATTTAAAAAAAAAAAACTGTTTCTCTATTCCTTATAAAGATGTTTGAAAAATAACGAAAGTATTATATATGTTTATAAAGACCATTTATTTCAATATTGATATTCTGAATTACATTTATCTGTTCTGAAAACATGCCATACAATTATGACTTATGTCATTTTTCTATTTTAATATTTAAAAAAATAAATCGAAAATAATTATGACTTCGCTATTGCCTAGCTGTCAATGTATCCTTTGATTTATGATCGTTTTAACTTAATGTAGATATACTTATTTAGTATTTGGCCAGTTTTTCTAGTGTCGATTTAGTCTTGTGATTTAATAGTCAACATGTTTAGAAAATTGTCATTATATGCAGGGTGTCCACTCTCAACGGTGTCCAATGTCTAATTCAGAAACCGTTAGTCATAGACATATAGTTCCAATTACAAAAATATTTTAAATGAGGAAAAGAAATATTTTAAAAGCGATTTGGGTCGATAAAAATATTTTTTTAAAAATTACGAAATTTAAATTTTTATATGGTCCCCCCGTCCTATAAGTTATATTTAGTAAAATTTTCCTTTTACACTGACAAGTAATACAAAAAAAAGTCTCGTTATTCTATGATTAAAATTGACCGAGTAATGGCTGTTTAAAGTTGGAGCATATTTTTTGCTGCAAATTGGGGTTCATTCACAAATTTAGTCGAAATATAATTTCGTCAGATATATTAAAAAAATGGTTGAGTGTAAAATTGACATTGCCATATAAATTTGAAATCTTTAATCATTCTGACATATTAATGCAAAATATACAATTTGTAATAAATATTTAAGAAGAAAGAAAAAACAGAATTGTTGTTAAATAAAATGATGCTAAATTAACAGCCTCAATTTTTTACAAAATGATACGTATTTAAAAATATTATTAGATTACGCTAGCCTGCAAAAGTTGGGTTATGCAGTGGCGGAAAATTGGCGCAGAGGAGGAGCCTATTGACATCACTAAATTTTAGTAGTATTTTTCGGTTTATCGAATGACAGAATATCTGAGTTTTTATTAAAGTTAATAATACTATAAAATATTAGTGGTGTCAATAGGCTCCTCCTCTGCGCCAATTTTCCACCACTGGTTATGTCATGTTTTTTAGCTTTCGATAATTGATTCTTATGTATTCTGTACCGCTGAATCCGAAATTGACCTTCATTTTTTACCATCATATAAAGATTTTCACGTAAATTTTAAAGTTAAAAAAAGAAAAATTGCGAAAATTTGATACTTTAAAGTAGATGTGATTGTTCTGTTTTTAACTTTTAATGATTGATTTTTATGTATTTTTTACCGCTCAATCCGAAAATTACCTTCATTTTTAACCATCACATCAGGATTTTTCGTAAATTGCAAATTTCAAAGTTCAAAAGTTCAAAGTTAAAATTGAACCTCCTCCCCCATCTCATCGGACCACTCAGCTGTTTAGTTGTAATAATCCCAGGATAAGCAAAAATATTGAATAAATTATTGAATAAAATAAAATAAAATAAAAAAGTTTTACATATGTTTTATAGTGTGAGATTTTCGCTATATTTTAACTTACACATTTACGATTTGCAAAAAAATTCTAACGTGATGGTTAAAAATGGAGGTCATTTTCAGATTCAGTGCTAAAAAGTACGTAAAAATCAATTATCAAAAGTTAAAAAACACAGCCATCTCCTCTACTTTATAGTATCCGATTTTTGTTATTCTTTAACTTTGACAATTTATGATTTGCGAAATATCCTGACATGATGGTTAAAAATTAAGGTAATTTTCGGATTCAGTGTTAAAAAATACATAAAAGTTAAAAAACCCAACAATCGCAGTCTTGTATTATCTAATCTAAAACTTTTTCTTAAACTTCTTGGCGGTAATCTATCCGAAATTTTTTGTGTTATCCTGTAAAATAAGTATAAATGGTAACCACCGAAAATCATAATAATATTAGATTGTTATCGGATTTGCGCCAGTATGTAAAATGTAATTTCGATCGGATATTTGAAAGTGAGTTAAAATTCGAGTACAAATTTTGAACTGGAAAAACATACATACAATCGTTGTCGTAACATAAAATCTTATAAAAATAACATAATTTTTGTTAAAATAAATCTTAAAAGAAACAATCTCAAATCCTGACAAAATAAAACATATGTTATTTTAGACAATCAAAAACTTAATAAATGTTAACTTAATCGTAATACTTGTACGATTTTTTTCAAAGCGCAGATACACATGAAATAGGATCTTCGAATACTTTAAGCACTTGGTATGTGACCCCTCAAAGCCAAGCCGAACTCATTTATTTTCAGAGCAGAAAAGTGACATAAGTCATGCATTTTTAAAGTTTCATAACTCGCTCAATTTTACTGTTATATGAATGGGACTTTTTTTGTCTTACTTGTCAGTGTAATAGGAAAATTTTACTAAACATAACTTATAGCACCGGGGGACCGTACAAAAATTTAAATTTCGTAAATTTTTAAGAAATGTTTTTATTGACCTAAATCGCTTTTAAAATATTTCTTTGCTTGATTTAAAACATCTTTGTAATTGGAACTATGTCTATGACTGACGGTTTAAGAATTAGCCATTGGACACCGTTGAGAGCGGACACACTGTATAACAACATTTAAACATACAAAATCAAAATATGATTTTTTATTGCTGAAAAGGTGTTAAATATATATGCTATATATGTTTTAAAACATAAAAACTATCATAGATGTTAAAATGACGCATTACAAAGTTGACACAAGAGCGCTTTCGACTCATATAATCATATTCAGGGAAGATAATCTTTAAAGCGTCAATGTTCTTGAAAGATTGTTGGTTTAATAGTTGGAGACAAATCTATTTATTAGGAGGGGAAGGAGTTGTTCAATGTTACGTTCAAAACGATGATCATCAGAAACATTCAGTATGTTACACCAGATCCAGAGGATATTGTAAGAGAGCATATCGTTGCACGTGTTTTTTCATTTCGTTAAAATTTCTAATGATTCCTTGATTTTGGAGGTGTGGTAATACGAAGTGTGGGCTACGGGTTTTGTGTTTCTGAAGTCTATGTCGATATGTTGCTTCTGATTAAACCTTGATAGTGCTGTTGAGGGTTTCTTAAACTTTATATCTGTAATATATAAGACTGTGCTAAATTTCCTAGTCATTCTTATGTAATTGAGTTTTTTTTTCTGTTTTACATTATCTTTAAAAGGTATTACATATCCACCCAGAATTACATTATCAGGAATTGAGTCTATTTTTCTGTGTACAAGTTCTTTTAATTTAGCTGTTGATTTTGCCGTTAAGGTAATATTGTACTTTCTTAAAGCACATCTAATTATTTCCTATAACTGTGGAACATATTTAACCCCTCCGGGACGGGAGCCTTTTACGAAATTTTTAATCTTTTGTCACCATTTTTATAAAACAGAAATTTGTGTCTTCTTGAATCGAGAAAATGCGCTGATTAAATAAGGCAAATTTTACAGTGAAATTTTACTGGTGAGGAAAAACAAGGATTCTGAGCGCTTCATGCGGCACGTATGCGTGTCGCTCGCCCCCAAGGGGTTAAAACTGCAAAATTTTAGTTCATTTTCGACATCACTTCGAACTTTTATTCTTAATTTCGAAAATTAATTTAGTAATATATTGAGGGGAAAAATCATTTCTATTGCAATTTTATTAATAAGGATTAATACGGCTTGTAGGTAATTTTCAATACAGATTTCATATTTCAATGGCTCTTTTAACATAAAAGTTGTAAGTTGTGGATTTGTAAGAAGAGCATTACTATTATAAGAGATTGTATTGTTTGATCTACACGGTTTTCTATAAACTTTACTACAGATTTTATGCGTCGTATTGTTCCTAATTAACTCTAGATCTAGAAACGGTAAGACTCCATTTTGTTGAATCTCCAAAGTGAACTGTATGTTTTTATCAACGTATTTTAATTGTCTAAAAACATTTTTAATGCGGTGATTCCATGGTTCTAAATTTAGAAAATGTCATCCATAATTCAGGTTTCAATTCTGATTTAGATATAATTTCTTGTTCAAGAGGCCTTAACTTCAGTTCTGCAGCTAACCCTGAAATGGGTGGTCAATTTTGTAACATCATTTTAACATCTACGATGGTTTTTATGTTTTAAAATTTATATATATATAGCACCTTTTTTAGTAATAAAAAAATAATTTTGATTTTGTATGTTTAAATGTTCTTATATCGTCTCAATGTGAATACGACGTTCTGAAGTTATAGATGATCTATTTATTTTATTTTGATTATATCTATCTATATACATAGAAAAAGATGCTATCCCTTGTCTACCACCTAGCTACTGATTAATAAAGATAGCGTCAAATTAATTAGTGCTTTAGATTAACATTTTTAATGGCCTTGATATGGGTTGTAGTTGTATGCAAAGTTCACAAAATTCGAAATCTAAACCTACTGTAATGAGTGATGTGACTTTTGGTAATGTAAAGTTGAAAGTTGGGCTTTGCTATCAATATTGTAATTTTTGATAAAAGTGTACCTGTAGGAAAATTGTTTAGAATTTATATAAATATACAATATAATACACGGGGTGTTTCTAAATGAATATTGGGATTTTAACGCATGGTAGTATTTATTACATAAAACTTAAAATTATAATTAATGCATAAAATGAAAGAGCAACTCAAACAGTTTTACCTACAAGCTTACAAGTGTTCAATGTGAGCACCTTACGTCACACGGCACACATCAAGTCGATAGCCCAGTTCTTCCCAAACGTTGATTATCAGTTCTGTTCAGAAAAGAAATTCTGTTCAAACGTTCACCAGATCTGACGCAATGTGATTTCTACCTATGGGGGTTCATAAAGGATCGTGTGTATGTGCCTCCACTACCAGCTGACCATTGCAATTGTTGCAACAATGACTCCACAAGCCACAAACACTAATTAACGTTTGGGAAGAACTGAGCTATCGATTTGATGTGTGCCGTGTGACGAAAGATGCTCACATTGAACACTTGTAAGCTTTTAGGTAAAACTTTTTGAGTTGCTCTTTCGTTTTATGTATTAATTATAATCTTAAGTTTTATGTAATAAATACTACCAAGCGTTAAAAACACGATATTCATTTAGAAACACCCCGTATTTTAAATTATATATATATTTTTTCAATTTAATTTACTTATGACCGCATTAAAATAGTTTTTCTAAACTTTCCCTGGCTCGAATTTCAATTGTTTCTATGCCTGATATCTTAGTTTTCTGTGGCTTTAATTTCTTAGGCACTGAACCGTAAAAGAGGATGCACACCCTCATAAGGAGGATTTTTTCCCTTGCTTATTACATGCTTATTGCATCGTAAACATTTAAACTGCCAAATCATCCATCTTGAAATAAGCGCTGTTTAAGGTGAACTGTGAACATGTAATATGTGGCCCTAAAAAAAACACCATGCATGCAGTTTGAAAACGGACGCACATATCTGGCTGACGAATTTCGTGTTAAGCGACATTTACATTTCTTCGCTCCTGAAAAATGGAGCGTAATCAAGAAATTCTCGAGACATTAAAATCAATTTTACTATGAATGTCCGCGCAAATTACGCTTTTAACACGCAAAAATCATATAGGTCCTTAAATCTACAATTTTGAGCATGAATCAAGATCATGCACCATTACGAACAGCTCACTTTAAATGTACGTATAAGGCCAACGCAAATAAGTCCGCTTCTTTCGGAAACCCTCATAAGGTATTCTTAATCCTCGCCAAACGAACTTGATCTCATTACAATATCTTCAAGGGGTCCGTGCTTCTTAATTTCTAGTTTTAAGAGGGGGCAAGTTCCCCCTGCTACGGTAGTCGCCGCCTATGACAAAGGTCGATTTCTTTTTTGTTATTTTTTAAGCATAACATGGAAGGCTGTGGTGCAATCTTTTACAAAATCCGGTTCGAATCTAACACCCTGAAATTTACTTTATGAAACAAATTGACAGACTGACTGACGATAACGATACGATACGATATGCATGCTGCTTCTCGAACTGTGTGTTTTGCGAATTCGCCCTTAACCCCTTCGATACCAGATTATTGTATCCTAAGTGTGCGTGTTTTTTCCCCTTCCACCAGTAAAAAAGAATAGAAAATTTTGCCATATTCATGTCAGTAACGTCGCGCGAATACGGTATTTAAATAAGACGAAAATTTCTGTTAAAATTTACTGAAGGGAGTTTTCCCCGTTTGTAATCAGGCCTTGAATATTATACATGACGTATGCAGTGTACAGTCGTGGGAAAAAAAAGTAAACACCACCTACTAACTCATCAACAAATTATCGTAAAAGAAAGTTACTGGTACCGAACGATTGGAAATAAAGTCTACTTTTAAATGATATATATAAAATTTGCTTAGGGGGTTATCTACATATTAAAACGAACCATAACTTTGTTTTTTTTCAATATCAGTGCACAATTCTGACAGCATAAATGAACTCTACACCCTTCAATTAGCCTAAAACACATTTTTATGCAATTCGTACCATAAGTTTCCGAGAAATTAATTATTTTAAAACGAGAGTATTTTAAGGGCTGTATCCAAATTGGAGTTCTGTACTCAATTGTTAACCGAGAGAGCCCCCTTCTTGATCAAGGCACCTTAAGCACCACTCAAGCAGTCAATGAAGTCAGATTACTTCTATTATAGACGCCCCCTTAAACCATCATTTTGCCGTTTTTTAAGCATAATTTGAAAACTACTTGGAAAAAAAAATGTGAAATTTTGGATTTCCATAAAGCAGGACTCAATAAATCTAAATCCATCAAAAAAAAATTGTAGGTTGCAATTCATAATTTTTTCGAATATTAATTTCATAATTCATAATTCATATCATAAAATTATAAAAATTGCAAATTCAGCGTATTTATGTTTGGGTACTATATTAGAATTATTGCTACACAAAAAATTAGCACATTAGGAGCATAATTTCAGAAGATATAAATAAAATATGAAAATATAATTTAACATTAGAAGCACTAAACTTTGAATGTTTATAATTCCAAAACTTATCATTCAAATGACTTGAAATTTGGTGTCTAGGCATAGTTTGAACCAAAGATTTGAAATATCTCGTTAAAATTGGGTATTTCCATTGAAAAAAATGAAGTTTAGATTCGTTTTAATATGTAGATGGCCCCATAAGCAAATTTTATATACATCATTTAAAAGTAGACTTCATTTCAATCGTTCGGTACTAGTAACATTCTCCTACGATAATTTGTTGAGGAGTTAGTAGGGGGTGTTTACTTTTTTTCCCACGACTGTACGTCTAATTGTGAAAGGGTTAATATCCACAACGCCTCATATCACCCATAGATGAGAAAAAAATTAAAAACTTCTCTCGACTAGGGTAGCATTATTTGTTTTATATCGTATTCAAAGGAAATCTTTTTTCCTACTCTCGTTGAATTATTTCGAGCCCATCAAACATATTGATTAGGATCGTGGCATTCATCTCGTGATGCACTGATGATAGATGTACGCGTTTGTTCCATGTGTGTGATTGGAACTTGCTCCTTTCCGATGAAATATCACTTTTCCTCATTGTTTCAGGTAAGAATCAGATATTATCTATAAGGAGTTCTCCGGCACGTTCTTGTAATATTTCGATTCAATATTTACATTAATTTATCAGAATTTGAATGATGCGATTTGAAACGCTCTTTCAATTGGTTTACAGTTTTTCGTGCACTTATTATTATGTTTCCTTCAACTGTAGTTTGAACGAAAGGTTTTCTACTCTCGGTGAAATATTTCAGCATATCAAAGCTCTTGAAAGATAGGATAGTATTGATAGGATGATCTAATTAGGTGCACGTGTTTGTTTCATATCTACGAGCAGAGCTGGTGCGACGTCGCGTCAAGCATCAGTTGGGGGACATCAAGCAGAACGAAAATTGTAATGGAACATGGGGTCGCAAATACAGGGTGTTTTATCCTAACTAAACTCGGGATGACGGCAATAGTTATCCTTCTATATATATAAAAAAGTTTTGATCTGGAAATGGACCAATGAAAATCTGCGTAGATTATCCGGGTATACTCCTACTAGATCGGCATCCATATTTTTTATGACCGGGGGTCTTTCTTCGTTAATATTAAGAAAACTGTTTCATGCAAAAATATGAAAATCGGTGGTATTATAGAGACATGTTTGATAAACACGCTGATGCAGACAGTTTTTAAATCGAATAATTATTTTAAGAGATATTTAATGTTAAAGAGGGTCCAAATCGTTCCATCAAAAAAGTTTTATAGGAGAAAAACTGTACATAGGAATTTAAACATTTTTAGATCATTTTATATATTGGAAGTTCCAGAAGTGCAGACTGCAATTATCTTTTTTATTTGACTCATTTTTTGAGGATTTATTTCCATTTTAAATTCAAATTTTCAGCATTTCGAGAGATATTTTTTACACGTTTTAGAAAAGGGCAATTATTTTAAACTGTTGCCAATTTTAAAAACAGCGCAAAGAATAATATTTCCTTCAAATAAAAAAAATATTTACACGTCGCTATTATAAACAGAAAAAAACTTTCAAATTAGAATTAAGTGATTACGTGTTAAAAATCAGGAAAATATTAAAGATTACATCATAAAAACTACAGTTACACGTGAATTTTAAAAGGGAAAGAAAATCTTTAAAAACTAAATTCATTATAATGCGTTAAAAGTCACAAATGAAGGAAATTAAGTCATATTTAAAAAGGCCAAATAAATAAAAGTTGGCAAAACGCTTTAAATTAAAAAATATATTTGCACGAGACGTTTATTTCATATTTTGAGATAATCTTTTCAACTATTATCGTGAATTCTAAGACAGCACAAATAATATTTCATTTCTAACAACAAAAGAATTTTCATGTGAATATTAAAAAGACAAAGGAAACTTTAGTGAAAATTACGTCAGATTTAAAACGATACATTTAAAAGAGCTTTCTCATAGCGGTGTTAAAAATTACCGAGAGACATAGACTCTGTGTACTTAATTCATTTTACATTAGCTTACTTTCAAATTTTTAACTGATTTTTAACACTTTCCAACAAAGTTGAAAAGTGTTATTGAATTCGGTTTGTCTGTTCGCGCTCTAACTCTCGTAAATATACTCGGATCGCACTGAAATTTTTGGTTATTGACGTTTAGCCTAGCACGAACCCTATTTCAAATGAAGTTTGTAGCATGTTTAGTTCATTTACAGGGACAGTCAAAAGTATTCCGTTCCATTACGGCCAATGGGAAAAAATCATTTCAAATGAATTTTAAAGATGTTACACCCTTTCAAACATAATAAAAAATATATGCATTTACGAAGTGCACTAAAATATGCAGAATATTCTGCAGCATATGCGGTGCAACGAATAGTTACCATTTATTTACAGGGCTACACAAAAGACTTCCATTGCAAATGGTACAGGGGGAAATTGTCTGAGGCGTATTTTAATTATACAAATTCATATATAATAAAATTGATATACGCGGTGAGGCTTACTTAAGTTATTTCATGTATAATACGAAGTGCATAGCATTTACAGGAACGTTCAAAACATTTCAAAAAAATATTTTCTATCCGAAGTACTGTATATTATGGATGGGTGGGAATGCATTTTTAATTATGATATGCGCGTTTAAGTTTCACTATATTTATGCATACTATATGGTGTGTGTAAATGTTATAGTTGATATACAGGGCTACGCAAAAGAATTTGTAAAGGTTACTGAGTATGACCGTAAATTGCTGAAAGGTGGGTTTAAAATGTGTTATGCTGAACTGCATGTAGTTTTCTATGAAATGTTTGTAGAATATATATAAAATGATATAGAGGGCCACGCAAAGAATTGGATACATGGCCACTTATAGATGATAAATTCTGGAAATGCGATTTCAGTAGTTTTAAGAGTGATTTAGTTTGAATTAAAGTTTAGCTAAATAGTGGCGTGCAATGAAGGTACTAGGAAAACAACAGTGCTGTACAAAAGTATTGAAGTATATTTCCATCTATTAGTCTAAATTGCTGAAAGAGAAACTTCAACCTGTTATGCGTTTTCTTGATAAACTAAATTTTCTATTATATAGTATATATATCAGCCTACTGATCAAATACACGGCTGTTCGGAAGAATTGGAATAAATATTTGGCTATGGATGGTAACTGCTGAAATCAGTTTTTTAAATGTTTAGTTAGTTATCTTATTTACCTTATTTCCCTAAATAACGAAGTTTTGTTAAAGCTTTCAGGGAGTGTTGGAAAGTGTTTCATAATCTATGCCGTACGCATGATTTTTCTTTCTTGTTTTTAATCAAAGACGAAAACAGCCATTGTATCTCTTAGCAGCGGCTGATTTCGTCTTAAAAATCTCCAATCAAAGGAAAATAAATGAAAACCCGTTTACAGGGAGACCGTCACTGTTTTTTAAAATTATAATTCAAACTTTTTAAGGCCGATGAAATTAGCATGCTTTTAGAATTTGAGGTGTCTGAACGGGGGTTGGCGAGCGTAGCTCGTAGGGGGAAGAGCCCCTACGAGAATGTAGTAAAACTTCTACGAAATGTGGTAAAACTTCTACCACATTTTTTTAGTACTATTACATTTACAACGAAGGTGAGAATGCCCGTCAAAAAGTTTCATTGTAGTAATTAGTAATATACTACAGTTGTTTTAAAGTTATTACCACCAACTTAAGTTGAGTTTGAGTAGAACACCCTGTATTTTTGATTAAATAGGTGATTTGCGACACCATGTTGCATTGCAATTTTTATTCGTCTTGATGTCCACTAACAACATCCTGAGTTTGTCAGATGAATATCTGAACAACCTGTATTAACAGATATGTGTATATACCTGAATATGTGTCTGTATTCTGAGATAACAGGGAGGGGGGGGGTATCATTTTTCTTCACGACAGTACATAGTATTATAATCACAATATTTCATTAGATAATTGCGAATTTATATGAAGTATCCACCTTTAAATATTCAGTAAATAATCCCAAACCTAATATCAATTTATAAGAATGCATTAAAAATTTTAGCTTAAAAATTACATTTACTAAACAGCTTTCAGAAAATTCAAGACATTATGATGAGGAAATATTTCATGAACCCCATAAAGATGGCATAATTCATTAGAAACACCATTGTACTCACGGAGTAGAGTTTGACAGAGATTATAGAGTCAAAATATGTTACTGACAATCTAGTAATCTACAGAAAATGAATCATACACTTGTACCTGTATCATACCTGTATCATACAGATAACAGAGCAGTGAATAAGCTCGAAGCCGTCTCTGCCACCCGATGTATTAAACGCCTCAGCAGTCCCATGCCCGATCGTCGATGTCTTAAACGTATTGATTTCCGCTTTAAAAAATTTCTGGTTCATCATCAATCGGATATCTTCAAGATTTCAACTATCTTCAAGAGGGCTGCGATTTAACCCATTTCGTGAGTAACGGTAGTAGGTTTTCGCTTATATAAATTTTAATTGTAATCCTATTTAGACATATTTAATAATAACTATAAACAAGACGCATTTTTTCTATTTACCGTTATTTCGCATTTTCGTGGTCTCGGGGACACCGGAATGCTCTTCAATCATTTTCTGCCTTTGGGGATATTTAAAAATAAAGGTATACATGTCAAATCTGCTAAGTGAGTTTGAAATGAAAAAAGCCATTAAACATGAGGTTCTGCATTTCTTTATGCCGTGATTTATTGTTGTTCTTTCTGAGCTTATGATGTGTCATCGTCTGCGAACGTAAATATAGACTGACGTTTATTTTATGTCACCATTGCTGTTGCTAAGAAGATTAACCCTTTTGGGTCTGGTGTACTATTAATAGTACATGTCTTTTCATCGGGTATTATTTTGTCTTAACAATTACTTTGTTACTATCTACATATAGAAATGATAGTATATGGCTATGTCTTTCTTATTATGACTTCATTAATGTTTTGACATTTAGTAATAACAATAATAATAAAAGGTTGCTTAATTCTCTTTGCACCGTTGGCGATTTCTTTATTTTATACATATATTTCACTCTTTAAATTTAAAATATAGGTTACTTTTCTGAATGAATCATGCGTAATGAAACGCAAAAAAGCATTAGAAAGTTATAATATCTGTTAAACCATGTTCTAATACGACATTTTCCAAACGTCTCCAAAAACGCTTCCTTAATCTATTATCATATAAATATGAATTGAATAGTACACAAAATAAGTACATTCGTTAGATTCACACAATAAGGTAATCTTTAAACTTCAGTAAATCTATTTGGATAGCTACGATTAACATTATTAAAGTAAAAGTAATTTTGTTTTCAACATTTAAAAAAATCGGTTCTGAAAGGGTTAATCTTTTTTACGCTATTTACATTTTTTCACTATGAAGATCATTTTAGGATGAAAAAGAAATGTATGTTGCCATTTGAAATTTTCGAAATTTTGTCACTGCATCCGTAACTGTGGGACCTCTATTGTTATTCTTTACCTCATCCTCGTGCCAATGCCATAAAATAATCTCATGCCAAATGCCACGCAGTTTCCTTGAAGGGCACATATAGCGGCAAAGTTTTTCCCCACATAATCACCCTGTACATAAATGTATATAAATTACTGGTATTTATATGTAAATTTAATACGATGAATGAAAATTGTAATATTTTTAAATCCTGAAAGATGAGCGGCCGTCTCGCTTCCTTTAAAATCCCGTTCCCCCTTCCACAATGAACTTAGTAACACAAGATCCAAATACATTTCAGGAATACTGCGTGAGTCTTTCATACTTTTACCAAATGAATCGATTCTACCCTGTTTTTCTGTGAGAATGTCATTAAGGATCATTTCATAGATTTAAAAACATTTTCCATACTTCTTAGTTTATTGATATCCCCCAAGCCAGCCCTATAATGAATGTTTATACAGAACAATATCAAAACAAAACAATCGGTCACTTTAATTATTTGCCTCACTCAGGATTCATTACTGACGCCTGAGTAACCACGCAAAGGGAGATTACTTGTTCTGGTTACGGATCGGTGCGCTTATCAAACATTAAGCATACATTACATCGTTTTATTAATTTTTATTTGCTTTAATATATGTACAATGAAATTTGCCTATGGCAATACTGAATTGGACAAAAAAGATTATCATTATAGATGAATTCGTTGATTCACAATGCAAGCATTCGTAGTATATGTATATGTAAATATTTTGTAATAATCCAATTAATAATGGAAATAATTCATTTTGAATAATTAAACATCAGGAATGTTAGCTATTAACACTATCGGGTATCTCAGAAGGGTTACAAAAGGTAGTTTAGGGTTAATAGTACAGAACACTAACAGCAAGCAATTTTTATGTGGGAAACCAGGGTCGTAAACCGCAGATCACTTATTTAGTTAAAAATACAGGGTACCATACTCACAACCAAACCCAGATTTTTGTTCGTAGGTTTTTTTTTAAATTATACGTGGGCTAGATACTTTCTTTACAAGATTGATAATTTTATTAATACATGGAAATTAATCCAGAGAGAAACATTCGTCTTACATACAATATTTCAAATGAAAACCAAATTTCAAAGTAATTGCTTAAGAGGCGCAAAGGCCAACATAGTGAAAAAGATTCCATGCCGAGACTCGAACCCGGGCCATCGTTCCATGTGGTTTAGTCGGTAGAACGTCAGTGCGCTATACTGATGCCCCGGGTTGGAGTCCCGGCATGGAATCTTTTTCACTATGTTGGCCTTTGCGCCTCTTAAGCAATTACTTTGAAATTTGGTTTTCATTTGAAATATTGATCATTTTATTAAGAAATATAGATACATCTTTGTTAACTGGATGCTAATTGTGCTTACAATGTTTAGAATTATATATGATGGCAAAAATAAATATTTAATATTGATAAAGATTTTAAAAAACAAACTTACTTTCGTTTTTAGTGTTCCGTACTTAAAAAGTAAAAACGGAACCATTATAAGATCACTCCTGTGTCTGTCTGTCCGTCTGTCACAGCCCTTTTACTCGTAAACTATGGAACGTGGAAAGTTCAAATTCGGAGAAGTAATAAAAACTATTGACCCACATATTTACAGATTATTAAACATTTACAAATATTTTTAGGAAAAATGTAGAGGGGCTAATTAAGTTACTCGAAAAAAAAATATTCTCTTTGTATATCGTGTGAGGTACCGTGTGAAAGCTTTCATAATGCTGAACTCAATAATACATTTCTTTTAATTCTAGGTATTATATTTTCAGACATATCGTTGAAAATGTAGTGCAAAAATATGTCCCCCCCCCCATCTATTTCGGAATCTACTGAAACTAAAATTCTGAAAAAAATAGAGGTAGTAGAGGTTAATATAAACCTTGCAGGAAAATTATAGCGATTACCGTAGGTCACATAGTTTTTGAGAAAATCGCATTTTTCTGTTACACGCAAATTTCGATTTACGAGCATTCAGCAAAAGTGTTGAGCAGCGCTGTAGGTATCTATCGTAGCAGAAGTATAAAAGCATTGTTGATCACGATTTTCGAAAAAAATCGTCAGTAATTAGCCGAGATATAAACGCGGCACGGACCAAAGCGGCGTTGAAACTTTGCGACATACTTTCGAAGTGCGCTTAGCAAAATGCTATGTTTAAATTTTGAACAAGGGTTTTGCCTTAGGTACACTGTAAAAAGAAAAGATTATTACTACGCTGAATTTAGGTTTATGAAATTCCAAATGAAGTTTAAATATGCACTACTTTTATTGTCAGCAGCGAATTAAGTTAATTTTTAGATTCTATATATCTTTGAATTTACATGGTATATCCATTTATACTTGTCTAGTATATACAGCTATACCCAACCCTACGTTGTATAGTTTTTACAAAGTCTTAGTATTCTTTTAGCAACGGTGTTTTTAATAACACACTTACTAATTCTCATGTTATTGTACGGAACCTTCTGTTCGCGAGTAATACTCGCACTTGACCGTTTATTTATTTAACACTTTCCTATACAGTTAAAAAAGTGTTTATGACCTACACTGCAAAAGAAAATAAAAATGTTGATTTTACAGTATAATACTAGCAGATGGGGCGCCACTGTATAACCGTAAAATAAGCAGTAATATACCGTCGTATAACTGAATTAAACTGTACATTACTGCAAAACGGTATATTACTTGCTAATTTTACTGTTTATTGCTGTTAATTTTATAGTTATAAACTGACGCCCCAGCTACTAGTATTACACTATAAAATCAACAATTTTTTTGCAGTGTATGACCGGTTTGTTTGCCTGATGTCTGTCTGTCCATGCTCTAACTCTCGTAAATATATTCGGAATGCCAATTAATTGATATATGCTTTTGAGATTTACTATGACATGTTCGCTATTGAAAATGGAGTGAGTAGCATTTATAATTCGTGTACAGGGACACTAAAAAAAATCATGTTACATTATGGACCATGGGGAAAAAATCGCTTTCACTATATTTTAAAGATGTTACACTGTTTCAAACATAATGAAATTCATTTGCGTTTCGGAGGTGCACTAAAACATGCTTTCTGTAGAATATCATTCATTTTCAGGGCCACACAAAACAATTCAGTTATGGCTACGGAGAAAAATGGCTGGCATCGGATTTTAATCATGTCACACTATTTAAGACAAAATGGAATATATATATACATCACTGAGATTCATTACAAGATGCTTGCTGTACAATATGGTGTGCTAATAGTCATCGTTCATTTACAGCGACACACAAAATAATTCGCTTATAGTACTGTTTATAGCGATAAATGCTGGAAGTATGCTTTCATCTGTTGTATGTGTTTTTAAGTTTGATTAATTTTGTGTGTACTACATGATGCGCGTAAATTCTATAAATCATATACAGGGCTACACAAAAGAATTCATAAGCGTATGAGCGTGAATTGTTTAAGGGTCTAATTAAATAAGTTATGAATTTTTTAGCTAAACTACATTTACTGTACTAAGATAGGGTTGCAGCATATAAATATATCTATAGATGTTTGTTTCTGAAAATACTTTTTCAATTGTTATGCGTTTTCTAAATTGTTTACTTAGACATAATCTTTCTTTCACTTTAATAAGCGGGGAAGTTTTGTTAGAGTATTCTGGAGGTGTTGGAAAGTGTTTCATAATCTATAGTCGATGCATGATGTTTCTTGTTATACTTTTGATACTAATCTTATTAATTCATTGTAACCACTGCATGTAAGAACAGTTTCTCATCATCAGAGACGTTTGAATTTAGTGTAATACGAAACAGCAGTAAGGTAAGCGCCACCAGTAACGGGCCACTAAAGGACATTTATCTAATATTATTGAAGTGTTAGTGAATTTCAAAAGACATATATTTTTTTAACCTAGTCCTGACCTTCATGTATCAGAATAAACATTCAAAGTTTCAAAATGTATACTTCGAAAAAAAAAAATAAAAAATGTTACTTTCCTCTATGCTCCAGTAGTGGGCCTAGTAAATTTCTGTTGCATGAATCTTTAAGTTTTCATCATTAATCATCATTAAGTTTTCATCATTAATTTAAGTTTTCATCATTGGCATTATTTTTTACTGTTAACCACAGAATTTGTTCTAAGAATGACCTTGTGGACAACCATGTACACGAGATTAATTTATGTATTTCCTCACTTTTTGTTTTAAATTATATTTTGTACTAATTATATATTGAATTTACAAATTATTTCAGTAAGTTTTCAAAAAAAAAAAAAAAAAAAAAATGCCGCCGGCTGTTCTGAACGCTTTATAGTGACAGCTGATTTCGGTGGTTTCAAAGAGGTTAGACATCTGTCAATAATATTCAGTTTATATCGAATTGAGTTTCACACAAAAACCTTGTTATTTACTGTGTTGAATATCAGCATTTGCGGGAGGTTTTAGTTTTCTACTTTAATTCGAAGAAAAGTGCAGCTGAAGCCCATCGAATGCTTGCAGAAGTTTATGGTGACACTGTTCCAACTGATGAATCATATAGGAAATGGTTTCGATGTTTCAAGACTGGTGATTTCAGCATTGAAGAAAAAAAAATTCGAACACAATCATTTAGATTTAGAGGCATTATTCGATGAAGATCCGAGTCAAACGCAAGAGGATCTTTCTAAATCATTGGTGTAAAGTCACCAAGCTGTTTTAGTACGATTGAAATCTATGGGAACGATTCAAAAGAAAGGAAATTGGGTGTCTTATGATCTGAAACCAAGAGACGTTGAGAAGCAATTTTTCGCAAAAGTCATTAAAAAATATTTGGAAACGCTCAAGTGGAATGTTTTACCGCCCCCGCCGTATTCTCCGGACATTGCTCCTTCTGATTACTGGTTGTTCCGGCGGATGCAGCGTGATTTAGTAGGTCATTGGTTCACTTCTTTCCCAGAAATCGAAAATTAGCTTCAAACTTGCACCGCCTCAAAAGACGAGTTATTTTTTCGAGATGAAATTCAAAAATTGCCTAATAGGTAGCAAAAATTAGTAGCCAAAGATGGACAATACTTTGATTAATCTGTTCATTCACTTTGTTTTGAAATAAATGCATATTTGAACATAAAAAATCGTACCGAACTAATTTGTACTATTACCCAATATATTACACAGATTTTGTTTTAGAGCACGGTAATCTGATATTCGCGCAAAATGTTTGAGAACCTCACTTACAATAAGTCAATATCCGTACTTTTCGAACACACCATTTAAAATTTCTTTTAAGATCTGAAAATCGCATCTCGTTTCTTTCCTAGCGCGTAGCCTGTATTGAAAAACTGTTTTTATTAAAATACCAATTATTATATGAATCAACATAAACCATTATTAAATATTAACGAGAACGAAAAATCATACGTCAAGCGTAGATTATGAAACGCTTAACAACACATTCGGAATACTGTAACAAAACTTTAGAGTTTATTAAGGTCAAATATGTCTAAATAAAAAATTTAGAAAACGCATAACGTATTTGAAAACCCAATTTCTGCATTCATTATCAATAGTAGGAAAAATATCCGAATTTATTTGTGCAGCCCTGTATATGGTCTATAGATTTGTATGTATAGTACATAGTATGATAAAAGTTAAGTCAATTAAATGCATATAGTAGTTGGAAATTCTCATTGAGCAACTTGATATCTTTTGTGTAACACTGTATATGATCTATAGTATTTATACACACCAAGTAATAGCTAAAAAATAGCTACAGTTTAGAACGTGCACGACATCTGAAAACGCACTTCCAGATATTATTCTTCATAGGCAATACTGTAACCAAATACTTTTGTGTGTCCCTGTAAATGAACGATAAATTATATGCATTTCATATTCCACAGTAAGCGCCTTATAGTACACCTCATTGATACATTTAAATTTCAATCTGTTTAAAATAGTGTAATAATATCATTAAAATATACCGCAAACGATTTTCCCCATAGGCCGTTATGGAATAGTTTTGAATGTCCTTGTAAATGAACTGTATGCTACACCTTTCATTTTCATTACTGAACATGCCATAATAAATCTTAATAACATATATCAATTGCATGGCAATCTGACTATATTTATGTGATTTACAGCATGGATAGACAGACAGACGGACGGGCAAAAAAACCGAATTCATAAGCAATTTTCAACTATGTTGGAAATTGTTAAAAAAAAAAACCCCTTGAAATATGGGGGGAAATGTTAAATTAATTTCTAACTTCACTATATATGAGACAGATTTAAAGATGGGATTTAAAATTTGAGAAACCTAGAAAATTGTTGTGCGTTAGGTCCGAGCCTACTGGGCTTTGTGAAAAATCATGCCGAAATAATCAGACCAGAACAAGCATGCTGAATTTAAAAAAAAAAAAAAAAAAGTGTCTGTGAAAATAAGTAAAATACTATCTATAGAGTTTGGACACAAGAAAAATCCATGTGAATGAAAGAATTTAAAAAAGGATATTCTGAACATCTTGAAACAGTTTTAAATATCGCAAACTATTCATTACTCTGTCCCTCTGCTTGATGAATTTCCTTAACCTTTAACTGATGTTACCGGTCTCTCAGACAGCGGCTTTTTTTCAATTTTTATAGTTTAACTTGCATTTTTCAGTTTAACTACAAACACTACCAAAATTTTGTTCCGTTTTGAACTTTAGTACTATCACCAGAGACTTTTGAATAGGTGAATCTTAGTTATAACAGTCCTGTTCAAAAAGTTTAGTACAAAAACACCATCCTACGAGTTAATCGTGCCTTTGATTCATCTTTCGTTGCAGCGGTCTCACAGACCGCTTCACACTAGTTACGTGACAATTTCTGTGACATCAGCTAAAGGTTAAGCTAAAAAGGTGTGATTTGTTAAAAAGTAATTATCAAATTAAGGTAGTGATATGGTAATAATAATTTAATCATAAAAATTACTCTATTCATTTCACCCTAATCATGAGTATCCGCAAAATTCATGTTCAGTTGTTGTTTGCTTTAACAAAACTCTTTCAACCTTTATGCAGTCTTTTCGTGAAAACATTCAGGCACTTACAGTCAAATATTTCACCGTTGCCACAAAAGCAGGAAATTCAAAAACTGAGCTATCCAATAAATCACCACACTGAACTGTTATTTTTCAAATGAACAAAATCTGGCAGACATTTTAAGTATCCCTGATTTGGTCAATATTAAATAAAATCCCGACAGATGCTTGTGCTATGGTTTTCGTTTTGTTCTATTTATTTCTAATTATACATGATATGATACACAATTAAAAACAAGATTCCAAATTTGCAGAAACCTCAAAATTTTGGGGGTCCTTAAACACGGTCTTGTAAAAAATTAGACCTTCATCACCAGGATTGAAACAAGAACGAAAAATCATGCATGCGGTATAGATTATGAAAGACTTTCCAACACATTCAGAATACTATATACATAACAAAACCTCTCAGTTGACAATAAGGTGAAAGATGATGTCTAAATGAACAATTCAGAAAACGCATTTGAAAACCAAATTTCTGCTATTACCATGAATAGTCGGGAAAATATACGATTTTTTGTGCAGCCCTGTATGATCTATAGATATGTATGTATGCTACATAGTATGCTGAAAGTTAGTTCACTTAAGCGGTCTCGGGACTCTTAAATCTTTAAAATTTTCGAAATTTTAATACTTTTAGATGTTAAACTCCTATGTTTTTTGAACATTTTGATGTAATTGTTTCCTTGCAATACCCATTAGAACAGAAGTTATAGCTTTTAGAAGTATACCCACTCAATAGCTAAAACGGCGTTTCCGAAATTTTGAAATCATTTTTCTCCAAATGACGTTCTCAGGCATAACGCGCATGATATCTCAAAAACTTCTCTTTTTTTTTCATGAAATTTTCAAAACATATGTTTTATGTTAGCCTGTATAAACTGAACCTAAAATTTCATTTTTGTTGTTCAAAAAAATATTTTTTAGGTGATTATACTGCTGAAATTTTCTAAATTTTGGATTAGCTAAATACAACTTTGTATTAAAAATATAAAAATGCTTTAAATACAAATTTATTTAGGTTCAGGGTAATTATTGCAATCTGAAATATAAGTAGGCACCAAAATTTCCATTCTAGTTGCAAAATTTATTTTGTAATCGTGCGCGTAATCTGTTATGCCAATTTTCTGCTCGTCAATTGTCTGACAGTTTGGAGCCCCCTGTAAATTCTAATTCTACATCTTGCAATTTTAAAATACATGAAATGAAAGAACATACTTATATCTTTCATCCCAATATAAAATTGTATCTTAAAATAAAATACATTTTAAGATATTATATGTTGAAAATGGTTTTTGTTTTCTTTTTTTTTCCAATTTTAAGAGTCCTGAGACCCCTTAAAAGCTCAGTACAGTTGAAAATTTCCAATCAGAAATTTCCGCGAATAAACGGGTGTTGTCGAAAACTTTTGTGCAGCCCTGCATATGATCTATAAAATTTATATACACACCAAGTAATATTTAAAAATTAATTAAATTTAAAAACGCATACCAGTTCTAAAAACGCACTTCCAGCAAGTATCGGTCTTAGGCTTCAATAGTTCAATTATTGTTCATTTTCATCTGTAGCCAAATTCTTTTGTGTGTCCCTGTAAATGAACGATAAATTCTATGCTCACCACGTTACATAGTAAAACCTTGTAGTACCAGTGTTGTTCAGTGATATATAACAATTTCAATATGTTTAAAAAAGTGTAATATCATTAAAATACACCGCAAGCGATTTTCCCCTATAGATCGTAATGTAACTAAATTCTTTTGAATATGCCTGTAAATGAAACGTCAATGGTACACACTTCATTTTCAATAGCAAACATGCCATAGTAAATACCAACAACATATATCATTTTTATGACAATCAGACTATATTTACGCGAGTTAGTGCACGGACAGTCAAACCGAATTCATAAACACTTTTTAACTATGTTGGAAAGTGTTAAAAAATGCGAAGGCAACTTTCAAATGGAGCGGTTATGGAAAAATTTCGGAACGTTCCTGAGAAATAATAAGCAGCTACTTGCCTAAAAAGTAATTTCCTAGAAAATTCCAGTTTTGGATTTTGAAATATTCCTGATCGAGGTTGAGAACAATAGTATATGAATTTCCAGAAATTTCTGATATTTTCAAAACACGTTATTTGAAAATATTAGGAAAATTAGTCCATTATTTCCAAAAAAAAGCTACAGGATTTTTTACAGTGTGTGTAAATGAGTAAAATATTAAATGCACGATTTGGACAGAATAGAGAAATAAAGTTGAGCAAAAGTGTTTAGGAGAAAAGTGCTTAAGAGTTAAATCAAACGCCTGGGAAAGCTTTCTTCTACTTCAAACAATTCAATATATTAAATATTGTTTGTTTGTTTTTTAAATAATTCCCTGAGTCCAAATAACTATGATTTATATATAAAAGGTACTAAGAAGGCGATAAATATAATATGAAATATCTTCAACAAATAATAATAAAGAATTATATTCTGACATACCAGTGTGTGGACACAACAAGGAAATCAAGTTTATGAAAACATTTAATAGAAAAATCAAACACCTTGATACAGTTTTATCAACCTAAACTATTGACTGCCGATATTTTAAAAATAAATTTCCTTTATCCAAATAATTGTGATTAATGTAAGAAAAAAGTAGTAAACAGATATTAGATATGATATTAAATTATAAAAATTAAATGCATTGTATTTTGGCTTTGAAAATAATAATGATAAAATTACGATAATAGATACGCTTATGGTAACTTAACCAAAAAATTACTCCATGCATTCTACCTTATCATATATAATCGCTTAACCGTTGTTAAATTGTTTAATCTTATTTTACTTTAACACCCAATTAACCTTAAGGCGTTTTTTTCCAGCTAGTCCATTAAAATTAAATACTTCCCATTTACCCCCCAAACAGGAAAGTAAAAAACTGAGCTATCATATCAATCATCACAATGAACTGTTATTTTTTTTTTTTTTTTTTTTTACAGGAATGGAATCTGGTGAACATCTTAAGTATCCTTGATTTGTTCGATATTAGATAATATCACGACATTTGCTTGTGCTACGGTTTTAGTTTTACTCCAATGATTTCAAAGCCGATGACATTCATATGACATAATCCCCAGAGGAAAGTTTCTCTCGATTAATCCGGAATTTTTCGTGATGAGATATGATTTTTTTTTTCTTCTGTCATTTTGATTATCTGTTTCTTGTGTCGGAATTGTTATATTACCCAGATTATAGAGGGTCAGAAGGAAAAGTTTGGACAATTTTTCGACAATGTTTGTAATCCACGCCAACTTGACCTACAACTTAAAAGAAGTGTTTACACAGAAGAACGGGAGAGTGAAAAATTCAAGGAAATCATCTCTCTCAACCTCGATTGGAAGAATTATTTGGAATTCTTCTGTAATGGTTGTTGATTTTAGCTATCATAAGGAATGGGGAATTTGCAATAATTAAACGCTTATAGAAAAAAGAACTAAGGTATTTTCTGTCAGTAGCCATGCCCCTCTGAATCCACCGTTAAGGTTGTTCTCAAAACCAAAAGAGCTAATTTCTGGCACATTTCTGAATTCATTTTTGTTCGGAAATGCATGAAACTGGCAGGTGTTTTTATTCAGAATCTTAATCGAAATAAGCTTTCCTTTTTAGGTAGCTTTCTTTACAAAAAAGCTACCTATTGCAGCCGTTCGGAGGAAAGCGATTTCAAAAAATTTTGGTATATTTTCATCGATCATGACCCCCAGACCCCGAAACCACCCTCCGTTCAAAATTGATATATATATATATATATATATATATATCTATATATATATATATATATATATATCTGACCTATGTCACACTGTAACTCCCGTAATTATGAACCGATTTCGATGTAATTCGGTGTGTACATAGTACATACCAATGTCTCGACCGAGTTCGTTGGCCAGCTTCATCCGCCATTTTGTTTCAAAATGGCGGCCATTTAAAATTTTAAAAAAAATTTAAAACTTGAAATGTGGAACCAAAAAATTAAAAATGGAAAAATATTTTTTCTTATGTATTTCACCTTTATACAAAGATTCCGGAGCAGTTTTTGTTTCGTCTATATCTTAAAAAATGGCTGAGTTATAGCATTTTGAATTTCTAGCGTGGCTGACATTTTGAAACGTCCTGAATTTTGTCACGCGATAAAAGGCGTATTTATGAACCGATTTGGATGTAATTCGGTGTGTACATAGTACATACCAATCTCTCGACCGAGTTCGTTGGCCAGCTTCATCCGCCATTTTGTTTCAAAATGGCGGCCATTTAAATTTTTTTTTAAAAATTAAAATTTGAAATGTGGTACCAAAAAGTTGAAAATGGAAACATATTTTTTTCTTATGTATTTGACCTTTATACAAAGATTTCGGAGCAGTTTTTGTTTCGTCTATATCTTAAAAAATGGCTGAGTTATAGCATTTTGAATTTCTAGCGTGGCTGACATTTTGAAACGTCCTGAATTTTGTCACGCGATAAAAGGCGTATTTATGAACCGATTTGGATGTAACTTCGTTTATACATAGTACATACCAATGTCTCGACCGGGTTCGTTGGCCAGCTTCACCCGCCATCTTGTTTAAAAATGGCGGCCATTTAAATTTTTAAGAAAAATTTAAATTTGAAATGTGGTACCAAAAATTGAAACTTGAAAAAATATTTTCTTCTTATGTGTTTGACCTTGATAAAAAGATTCGGGAGCAGTTTTTGTTTCGTCTATATCTTAAGAAATGGCTGAGTTATAGCATTTTGAATTTCTAGCGTGGCTGACATTTTGAAACGTCCTGATTTTTCTCACGTAATAACAGGCGTATTTATGAACCGACTTGGATGTACCTTGGTGTGTACATAGTACATACAAATATCTCGACCGAGTTCGTTGGCCAGCTTCATCCGCCATCTTGTTTCAAAATGGCGGCCATTTAAAAAAATTAAAAAATTAAAAAATTTAAATGAGATACCAAAAAATTGGAAAATGAAAAAGATTTTTTTTTTGTATGTGTTTGACCTTAATACAAAGATTCCGGAACAGTTTTTCTTTCGTCTATATCTAAAAAAAAATGGCTGAGTAATAGCATTTTGAATTTCTCTTGTGGCTGACATTTTAAAACGACCTGATTTTTGTCACGCGATAACAGGCGTATTCATGAACCTATTTGGATGTAACTTGGTCTGTACATAGTACATACTAATGTCTCGACCGAGTTCGTTGGCCAGCTTCATTCGCCATCTTGTTTCAAAAGGGTTGCCATTAAAAAAAATTAAATTTAAAATTCAAAATGAGGTATTAAAAAATTGGAAAATGAAAAAGATTTTTTATGTGTTTGGCCTTGATACAAAGATTCCGGAGCAGTTTATGTTTCTGAAAATTTGTTCTTTTGTTGATATCTTAAAAAATGGTTGATTTATAGCACTTTGAATTTCTAGCATGGCTAACATTTTGAAACGATGTTGTATTTGTCACGCGATAACACACGTATTCGCCTATTTCGATGTAAGAAGGCATGTGGATATTATACATCAACACCTCGACCAAGTTCGCTGGCCAGATTCATCAGCCATCTTGTTTCAAAATGGCGGCCATTAAATTAATATATATATATATATATATAAAGTGAGGTGCAAAAAAATTAGAAATTGAAAAAGGTTTCTTTCTTAAGTATTTGATCTTGATATAAGGATTCAGGAGCATTTTTTGTTTGTCTTTACCTTAAAAAATGGCTCAGATATAGCAGTTTCAATTTCTATTGTGGGTGACATTTTGAAAAATCTGATTTTTTGCATGCGACAGCACTCCTATATATTAACCGATTCCGATGTGAGTGAGCATGTGCACAGCAATTACTAAGGTCTCGACCAAGTTCACTGCTTAGCCTCATCCACCATGTTGTCTTAAAATGACAGGCACTTTAAGAAATTGCCGAATTTGGCAGCCAAATATAAGTTACTTTAAAGAAAAGCAGCTTGGATAAAGCTGACTAATTTCGGGAAATTCTCATTCATTATATTGATAAAAATTAGTATTGAATCTCCTATATTCGGTTTCCACTAAATTGAGCTTCGTGTCTTTGCATGATATAAGTTGGCTTTTTTTAAATAAGGATTATGAAAGCTATCTCTTCCTCCCGGCACTGGCCGGAAGGACTTTTTTACTTTCTTCTATCTTTACAAGAAGAAAGTATTGGATTCATGAAAATTTTCGAATTCCGGTTTTCGACGGATTTACACATTTTAGGGGTCAGAGATTCCAAAAAACATGTTTTTACAAAATGTCTGTCTGTGACTCTGTGAGTCTGTCTGTCTGTGTGTATGTGACACAAATTTTGTGGGCGCTCTATCTCAAGAACTGATGCACGGAATTTAATAAAAATTGATATTCAGTTAGTCCCTAATACAAATTGATGCTGATTAGTTTTTGGTGTAAATCGCTCAACAGGTGGCGCTGCTATGCTGCATTTTTCACGATTTTCGCAATAGCTCTATCTCAAGAACTAATGCACGGATTTCGATCAAACTTCAGATTTAGTTAGTCCTTGATATGAATTGATGATTATTACGTTTTGGTGTAAATCGCCCAACAGGGGGCGCTGTTATGATGAATTTTGCAGGATTTACACGATTTCCCCAATAGCTCTATCTTAAGAACTAACGCACGGATTTTCATCAAACTTCCGATTCAGTTAGTCCTTGATATGACTTGCTACTGATTATGTGTTGGTGTAAATCGCCCAACAGGGGGCGCTTCTCTGCTGCCTTTTTCACGATTGCCTCAATAGCTCCATCAATAGAACTAATGGATGAATTTTCATCTAACTTCAGATTTAGTTGTATGTTGACACAAGTTGTTGTTAATTAGGTTTTGGTGTTAATCACCCAATAGGTGGCGCTGCTATGTAGGAATTTTCACGATTTTCGTTATTGCTCTATCTCAAAAACTAATGTACGGATTTTCTCCAAACTTCAGATTCAGTCAGACGTTGGCATAAATTGTTGCTGATTAGGATTTGGTATAAATCACTCAATAGGTGGCGCTGCTAGGCAGCATTTTTCTGAATTTAGACGATTTCAGCGATAGCCATATCTCAAGAACTAACGCACGGAATTTCATATCGTTAGAATCCTCATGAGATGCATAGATTGTCATTTAATTTTGGCAGTGTGATAGCGGATTTTGAAGTATTAACATGTATGAGATAGAAGAAAGTTTTGGGATTGGTACATCCGACTAGTTTGGTGAAGGAAGAAGATCCCTCAGAAAATACTATCAAACTTCGGCATTTTGATCCGAATTCCCGAATCGGCAACCCGAGGAAGGGGTCAAACTTATCTCAAACGTGACAAGATTCGCTTACACTTCAATAAGTAATTTATTTATCAAAAAATGGGAAACGTGTTTTAATTCCAAATAGCTTCAGTAGTGAGGCCTACCAATTTTTAAAAAAACCTTACGTTTAAAAAATAGTCGTTGGGGGCCACCGTAATATTTACCCATCATGGATATGCATATTATAAAATATGAACATAAAACATGTGTAAACTATTTATAAAATGCATATCCAGGAATAACTAAGGTTGCTGAAATTTAATAGGCTTTGTCGCACTATTACATTCACATACCAAATTTCAAGCCTCTATCTCAATTTGTTCGGTAGATAGTCTGTAAAATCGTGTCTTGATGACGTCATAAACTTTAAATGCTCCATTACTGAATTGCGTGAAAGAAACATCCTTATAATTCCAAAAATTATCATCATATTAACTAACAGTTTACTGCGTCGGATTAACGTCTCATTTCCAAATAAAATATATCTTGGAATTGAAATTTGAATGAAATACAGGGTCATGAAAAGTCGAAGAGTGCGGAAAATAGGATTACAAATATCTCAACAACTAATTATCCGATCGAATTCATTCTTTATGCAAAATTTATGTTTTTTTTGTTGTCTTTTATATTCACTCCTTAAATTAAACAATTTCAAAAATTTGTATATACTTTTTATCAGAACGTATATTTCGAGAGTCCGAAAAAATAGTTCCGGATAATCTACACTGTAAAAAAAAATTCGTGGACTTTCCGCTTTGGAAAAGGCAACTAGTAAGGCAACTAGTTGCCTTTTCCGAAACGGAATAGATTCCTTTTGAGAATGAAAAGTTTTAATTTACAACACGATTAGTTTCATATCTGTAATGAAAGTGACATCTTTCATTACCAAAAAGATTACTTTCATTGCAGATGCGAAACTAATTGTATTGTAAATTAAAACTTTTCATTCTCAAAAGAATCTATTCGTTTCAGAAAAGGCAACTAGTTGCCTTTTCCAAAACGGAAAGCCCATGGATTTTTTTTACAGCGTAGGTTACTGATATTCAATAGGCTTCTTCCCATTATTACATACTAAGTACACACCAAATTTCAAGTCTCTATCTCAATTTGTTCGGGAAACAGAGCGTTTACAGACACACACACACAGACGGCAATTAAAAAAAAAAAAAAAAAAAAAAAAAAAAAACAACGCTTTTCGGAATCTCCAGTGTCTGAAACTTGTAAATCCGGCAATTATTTATTTTTTTCGATTTTTAAAGCGATTACAAGATTTACCCTATACTACGTATGATGGGTAAGTAATGAGTCAGAAAATGTGTCAGTTGTTGAACAGGAAATTTGAGAATCCCCTTATTTTAGTTATTTATGTATGATATAAATATTTTTTTTTTTTTTTTTTTTTTTTTTACTGGAGAAACTAATTGTATTTATATAATCCGAATCAAAACATGCATTATTTAACCGGCTAAAATCATAACTGGTGGTTAAATTTTATTTTGAAGAAAGTCCTTAATTTTAACAGTATTAGACAACATTTTTGTACGCTTAAAAGTAAACAGCTATTGAATTTCCATCATGTAGTATAAAACGAATATATAATAAGAAAAAGTACATATGCATTATTAATAGAATTGAATTTTTAAAAAGTGAATTCAGAAGTTGTCCTAAGTAGAATAGAAAGAAATCTTTTAATATGTTGTTGTTATTATTATTATGTATTTTTTACGAGAAAGAGTAGTTTACTAATATAACTATGTAAAAATAATTATGTTAGTTTATTTTGAGTAAAAAATACATTTTATATCTAGCTATGGTCTCCAATGGGTCCATATATTTTCAATAAAATTGCAGAATTTAATCAGCATTAAATAATATTTAATCAAATAAATATGCAAAATCTATTTAATCTAGCTTAAATTGCATTTTCATTTAAAAAAAAACATATATTTTGAGTTAATGAAATATAGGGGAACTTTATTATTATTTCTAAACACGAGAATGCATTTAAGCATAGTTATAGTCGTTGAGTACTGAAGTCCGTGTACTTGGACCCCAACAAAATGATACTTTTAAAATCAAAAACTTCATCAAATAAGCAAAAGAAAGTTGTCTAGTGAATATTTATAATGTTTTTAATAGTACAAAAAAGTATGTCATCTTAATTAAAATTTTAATATAGACAAAAATTACCTGCCTTTACGCAATTGCTGAAATGACGACATTTTTCAAAATCTCACTTGCAACCAACGATTTAGCCATGAAAATAAGTCAAACGCCAACATCTGTTGAATTCATTTTGAAGCTTAAACTATCACAAATGTAAATTGATAATCAAAATTTAAATATTTTGTATGGTTTTATTGCAAAGAGCTAAGATCCAAGGTCCACGTATGTTGACCTCAGTAGCGAAGAAGTTAAAGATATATTTATCCTTTTTTATGTTCATCTGTTTAAAATTTTCTTAAACGTGGGCCGAAGGAAAACTCCCGCTGACGAAAAAAAGAAGAAATTGTTTTAATATTTATTTTGGATAAAAGCGGTAGAAATATAATTTTGAGTTTTTAATATTTCTTATATGTTACGTTTCTGTATTGGTTTTTATGTGTGCTTCTTTTAAAATTGTCTTGCACAGGGAACCTGACAAAATATTCTCAGTCGAAAAAATTCTTAGGAAAAAAAACGGAAAAACAAAAACATAGAAATTCTTACAAAAACTCTTAGAAAATTTGAAAGAAATCATCTGTCACAACCACGCGATTTATAGGATTATATGGAATTCTTCTGTAATGGTTGTTGATGTAAGTTATCAGAAGGAATGGGGAATTTGAGGTTTGAAATTTAGAAATATGGCTCAAAATAACCCGTCACCGCGGTTCTGGTGTTACAAAAAATAAATAAATAAATAAATAAATAAACATGCATGTAAAAATTGGTGGACCGATAACTTGGTCTGTTCTAGCTTTAAGCTCTATTAGCCTAAATCAGAGCCAAAATGTAAATGCAAAAGTAGTGGTCCATAAATTTTATTATCTTATATATTATTCTATGATACAAATAAATTTTATTAGTTCAGTATTGCAATATATATGTTGGAGCCCGTTAACTGCTTCGACAGGGCCCCGCGCGACTTTGCGCCGGCCCTGTTTAACATTAGGAGTTTCAAACTTTAAATTTGCCAATTCCGAAAGAACTTCCTCAGTGTGATTGAGGTTTTAGGCTCAAGTTGTGATTTAGGCACAACAATGAAATAGAGTTATGAGCAAAGGTAGCATCAAAGATTCAAAAAAGATATTAAGTGCTCAACAAAGATATTAAGAGTGGATAACTCATTTTACTCAGAATTTTAAGCTCTCCAACATTTGCATAGACAAGGTTTTTGACAGAGTTGGTTGTTTTGACACATTGTTATGGTAATTTAAAAAAAAAATGTGTTTTCCCATTATAAATCTGTACATAGTGACTAAAGCTAACCTAGTGCATGTGTGTGAGGGAGGGGGACTTAATATGTTCGTTAAAGACCAACTAAAGGGATTAAAACATTTTTCAGCTTTCCCCTAATTAATTCCAAATTCAACACCCCCCCACCCCCCTAATACTCTACAAGTAAGAATTGAAGAGTTAAGCAAAATTGGGAACATTGAGTGGCTGGCAAATTACATTAAACGTAAAAATATGTTTTTTTTTTACATATTTCATGCAACTTATTGCGAATCGGATCGTTTGTAAAGCTGCAAAGCCCAAAAATGAAAAGAAAAAGAAAATGAAAAATGAGGGAATATCGGAATAAAAAGAAACTCGTTTTCCCTCTTAATGGGGGTTCGTGACTAGATGTTTATTCAAATCATCAAAAGTAATCACTTTCGCCGCGCGTGCGATGGCAAGTGGCGAGCAACATCCACGGACAACATGGATAAATAAACTGTGAAATTACCTTTCCTCATAATTCTCTCTCTCTCTCTCTCTCTCCCTCTCTCTTCCCCCTTATTCCGTTGTTAAGAGACAAAATATTTCGATACTTGAAAGTGACCAACTTTTGGTGCATGAAGTATAAATTTCAAACTTTATGCGTTAGTCTTTCCTATTTGTAATTCATATGCTTTTGCTATTTTATGTAGATATCAATGTTGTTTTCCTTCCTGATTTATTTTAATCGTGACAAACTAATAATGACTGCTTGTGACAGAATTCATTTCAATATTTAGTTAAATTATATGTATTCATTTGATTCACGTGTGGATTTTTTGACTTTGTTAAATTATGTGATAATTCGCCTCGTCTCATAAATCAATTTACTTTTTGTCCTGTCGATTTCTTCTGTACAGTCGTGTAAAATAAAAGCAAACACCCCCTACTAACTATGCAACAAATTATTGTAGAAGAAAATTACTGGTACCAAACGATTGGAAATAAAGTCTACTTTTAAATGATGTATATGTCGTAGGCTAATTGAGAAATCCGGCTCTTTGCAAACAGCCTAGGCTGTTTGCAAAGAGCCGAGCTAATTGGAGAATTCATCTCCCTTTTCCCAATTAGCCTGATATTTTTCAGGCTTATTGCAAAGAGCCTAGAAAGCGTTAGGCTAATTGAAAAATGGCCACTTATTATCCGATCAGGGTGATATTTTTAGCTCACAGTCTATCAAAGCCTGAAAGCTTATGTGCCCGCCGATTCTGTATGTGCGTGTGTACGTACGTACGTACGTACGTATGTACGTAACGCGATAACACTTGATAGAAAAATCCGATTTGCTTCATTTTTTTTTCTAGGTTCATTCTGATAAGGTGCTTCCCTGATCAGTTTTCGGGGTTCATTGGTTAAGGATAAAGTGGGAAAAGGGGGATTAGTCCACCCCCCTTAATTTATATAAATGGGTTTTTCATGCAGAAATATTCGATTTGCTCCAAATTTGGTATACCGGTTTATTGTGTTAAGCAGCTTCCCTGATTATATTTGGAAGATCATTATTATGTATAAAGGGGGAAAGGGGGCAATTGCCTCTCCCCTTAATTTAGATAAATGCGTTTTTCATGTACAATTATTCGATTAGCTCAAATTTGGTATACTGGTTTATTATGTTGAGGAGATGGAATGATTCGATTTGGAGGTTCATTAGTTTATAAAGGGAGGAAAGGGGGAGGGGGGCTACGCCCCCCCCCCCTTAATTTAGGTAAATGCGTTTTTAATGCAAAATTATTCGATTTGCTCCAAATTTGGTATACAAGTTTATTGTGTTAAGGAGCTTCTCTGATTAGATTTGGAGGTTCATTAGTTAGGTATAAAGGGAGGAAAGGGGGGCTAGACCCCCCTTAATTTAGATAAATGGTTTTTTCATGCAGAGTTATTCGATTTGCTCCAAATTTCGTATACCGGTTTATTATGTTAAGGAGCTTCCCTGATTAGATTTGGAGGTTCATTAGTTAAGTATAAAGGGAGGAAAGGGGGGCTAGACCCCCCCCCACCTTAATTTAGATAAATGGGTTTTCCATGCAGAGTTATTCGATCTGCTCCAAATTTCGTATACCGGTTTATTATGTTAAGGAGTTTCCCTGATTCGATTTGGAGGTTCATTAGTTAAGTATAAAGAGAGGAAAGGGGCGCTAGACCCCCCCCCCTTAATTTAGAGAAATGGGTTTTTCATACAGAATTATTCGATTTGCTTCAAATTTGATATACCAGTTTATTACGATATGGCTTCCTTCATTTTATTTGGAGGTTCATTGGTTAAGTATAAAAGAGGGGAAAGGGGGGCAGTTGCACCTCCCCTTAATTTAGATAAATGGGTTTTCATGCAGAATTATCTAATTTAGTTTATTTTTTTTTTCTTGGTCCATTCTAATAAGGAGCTTTTCTGATTAGATTTGAAAGTTCATTGGTTCAGCATAAAGTGAGAAATGGGGGAGCTAATACTCCCCCTAATTTAGTGAAATGGTTTTTTCATGCAGAATTATCTGATTTGCTTCAAATTTGGTATACCAGTTTATTATATTAAGTATCTTCCCTGATTAGATTTGGAGGTTCTTTGGTTAAGTAGAAAGGGGGGCAAAGGGGACTAATCCCTTCATTTATTTTTCGAGGGGCATTATTCTTTGAAATAAGAGTATAATATACAATTAGTGTGAATAGCCTGTTAGCTCAATGCCATCAGTTTAACTGGGCACTTTTCTTTTTATTAGGTTTATTAACGCATAACCCTACCCAAACCCGAAAAATAAATTACAACAGACCGTACCCCGATCCGAGCAAGACAAAATAATTTCAGTCTACATGCAACCCGACCCGAACCTGAGAGTTCCATTTGAAAAAACGCGAAATCCCGAACCAAATCTGATAACCAACAAAAATATTCCAAAGATCCATAACCGGATCCGAACAAGACAAATTAATTTCCGTGGACACGCAACGCTACCAGAACCTAAAAATTCCATTCGAAGCCAACCTGAAACCCGTCCCGAACCAAATCTTAACCGACAAAAATATTCCAAAGAACTATAACCCGATGCAAGCCAGACAAAATAATCTCCGTCCACCGGCAACCCGATCCGAACCTGAAAGTTCTAATTGAACTCAATCCGAAACCTGGTTGTGGTCGGTTTTCGGGTTGACTTCAAATGGAACATTCAAGTTCGGATCCGGTTGAAAAAGAATTTAACTAAATTAGATAATTCTGCATGAAAACCCATTTATCTAAATTAAGGGAAGGGGCAATTGCCCCCCTTTCCCCCTTTTATACTTAACCAATGAACCTCTAAATCAAATGAAGGAAGCCATATCGTAATAAACTGGTATATCAAATTTGAAGCAAATCGAATAATTCTGTAAGACAAACTCGTTTATCTAAATTAATGGGACACTAGCCCCTGTCCCTCCTTTATACTTAACCAATAAATCTCCAAATCTAATCAAGGCAGCTGCTTAACATAATAAACCGGTATACGAAATTTGGAGCAAATCGAATAACTCTGCAAGAAAAACCCATTTATCTAAATTAAGGGGGTGGTCTAGCCCCCCTTTCCTCCCTTTATACTTAACTAATGAACCTCTAAATCTAATCACAGAAGCTCCTTAACATAATAAACCGGCATACGAAATTTGGAGCAAATCGAATAACTCTGCATGAAAAACCCATTTATCTAAAATAAGGGGGGTCTACCCCCCCCCCCTTTCCTCCCTTTATACTTAACTAATGAACCTCCAAATCTAATCAGGGAAGCTACTTAACATAATGAACCTGTATACGAAATTTGGAGCAAATCGGATATCTCTGCATGAAAAACCCATTTATCTAAATTAAGGGGGGGGTCTACCCCCCCTTTCCTCCCTTTATACTTAACTAATGAGCTTCCATATCTAATCAGGGAAGCTCCTTAGCACAATAAACCGGTATACCAAATTTGGAGCAAATCGAATATTTCTGCATGAAAAACCCATTTATATAAATTAAGGGGGAAGGGACCAGCCCCCTTTTTCCCCTTATCCGTAACTAATGAACCCCAAAAACTAATGAGGGAAGCACCTCATCAGAATGAACCTAGAAAAAAAAATTGAAGCAAATCGGGTATTTCTATCAAGAGTTATCGCGTTACGTACATACGTACGTACACACTGAATCGGCGGGAACAAAAGCTCTCAGGCTTTGATAGCCTGTGAGCTAAAAATATCACCCAGATCGGATAATAAGTGGTTATTTTTCAATTAGCCTAACGCTTTCTAGGCTCTTTGCAATAAGCCTGAACAATATCAGGCTAATTAGAAAAAGGGAGATGGTTTTCTCAATTAGCCTACGACATATATAATATTTGCTTAGGGGACATCTACATATCAAAACTACCCCAAACTTTTCAATAGCAAAACCCAAGTTTGACACCATAAATAAATTCTACACCCTTCAATTAGCCGAAATACAAATTTTCATAAAATTCGTACGATTAGTTTATTATTTTATACTTTAGTTATATATACTATAGTTATAAATAACTATATAGTTATATATAGTTATATTAAGTTATATATTAAGTTATACGCGATGCAATATGTTATCTATCGCCGACCTTTAATTTCTCAACCGTTGGTCGTAGACATATAGTTCCAATCACAAAAACGTTTCAAATGAGGTAAATATTCATGTTGGGGCGTTATTTAAAGTAAAAAAAAACAATTTTATAAAAATTACGAAATCTAACTTTTTATACGGTCCCCCAGTCCCTATAGTTATATTTAGTAAAAGTTTACGCATATCATAACACATATAACACAAAAAGTTTGACATCTGTACTACAAAAATTGACAGAGTTATTAAATTTCAAATTTTGAGATTTTTGTACATGATTTTGTCTTTCATTGAGGGATCAGTTAAAAGATGAATTAAAGTAATTCGAGATCAAAATCCGGGTGCTATGTCTTTTTTACGGCGACATTACCTTTAGCCGGAATCGCCAAATCGGGGTATCACCGAAGAGGGTTATTTCATCTAAAAATTTGAGCTGACTTTTAGGGGTCGTATACAAAGTGAAGAATGAAATATTGAAATTAAACAGAAAAATAAATATCAATTTAATATAATATCGAAAACGGTCTACTATAAAAATGAATAAATAAAACGCCGGAAACTATTGGAGATACTGCTCAAAGTGTTCTCCATTGGTGGCAATGCACAATGGATTGCGTGACAGTACTGAGTCTTGGACACGTTAGAACATAGCACGTGTGCAAACTGTTCGACAATCAAGAATGATGCGCTGCTTCAGATAAACCATAGAGGTAATCTCAGTCGCATAGACTTATGCCTTTGATGTAATCCCAGAGGTAGAAGTCCATGGAAGTCAAGTTCGGTGAACGCGGTGGTTACTCTACCGGACCACCATATCCAATGATCTGTTGACCGAATTCGGTGGTCAAATACGCCCGGACGTTTGATGTTTTATGCGGAGAGGGCTCCATCATGTTGAAACCACACCCAGTATGAATGCCGGAGAGCAACTCTTCAGTCACGTACCAGTTACGTACCGTGTTTTGTAGATGACCCAGGTAACGATCGCCTATTAAGGTCCCACCCATCGTAGAAGATGGGCCCAACAATCTAGGTTCCCCATATAACGCACCACACGTGTCGTACTGTCCGGGAGATGTGGAGGTTTCCAGGTCGCATCGTCCCTTTGATTGTCTCACAGTTTGCACACCTCCTATGCTCTAATGTGTCCAGGACGCAGTACAGTCACGCAATCCATTGTGCATTGCTGCCAACTTTGAGCAGTATCTAGTAGTTTCCGGCGTTTTATGTATTATTTTTTTTATAGTAGACCGTTTCCGATATTATAATAAATTGATACTTATTTTCTGTTTAATTTCAATATTTCATTCTTCGCCTTGTATACGACCCCTAAAAGTCAGCTCAAATTTTTAGATGAAATAACCCTCTTCGGTGATGCCCCGATTTGGCGATTCCGGCTAAAGGTGGTTTCGCCGTAAAAAGGATATAGCACCCGCATTTTGATCTCGAATTACTTTAATTCATCTTTTAATTGATCCCCGAATGAAAGACAAAAACATGTGCAAAAATCTCAAAGTTTGAAATTTGATAACTCTGTCAATTTTTGTAGTACAGATGTCAAACTTTTTGTGTTATATGTGTTATGATATGTGTAAAACTTTTACTAAATAACTATAGGGACTGGGGACCGTATAAAAAGTTAGATTTCGTAATTTTTATAAAAATGATTTTTTACTTTAAATAATTCCCCCAACATGAATATTTACCTCATTTGAAACGTTTTTGTAATTGGAACTATATGTCTACGACCAACGGTTGAGAAATTAAAGGTAGGCGATAGATAACATATTGCACCCTGTATATTAAGTTATATATTTTATACTTAAGTTATACTTATTAGTTTATTATTTTATACTATTAGTTTATACTTAATTATTTTAAAACGAGCCTATTTTAGGGGCTGTATCCAAATTGATGTTCGGTACTTCATTATTCAAATGCTACAGAATGACTATGCCACTTCTATTGATGTATTATTTCTTGCCAATATGACCATTTCACTCGATTAATATGTTTCGACTATTGCCAGTCCAAATGTTTCAATAAAATAAATAAAATATATATTTTTCCAATTATGCTTTTCTGCACATCATAGACAGCCCTTTATTTTGAAGTATTTTAAGCATAATTCAAAAACTACTTGGTAAAAATTTTGAAATTGAGAATTCCCATAAAGCAGGAGATAATAAATATAAATCTATCAAAAAATGGTTGGTTGCAATTCATATTTTTTTCGAATATTAATTTCATAATTCCTAATTCATATTTTGAAATTTTTAAAATTACAAATTCAATGTATCTATGTTTGGTTTTTTAGTATTATAACCACACAAAAATTTATCACACTAGGATTATAATTTCAGGCGCTATTAATAAAAATATGAAAATGTAATTAAACATTGGAAGCTCTAAATTTTGAATGTTTAAATCTCTTATCATCTAAATTATTTAAAATTTCATATCTAGGCATAGTTTGAACCGAAGATTTAAAAAAGATTGTCAAAATTGGGTGTTGTCATTGAAAAAAACAAAGTTTGGTCTGGATTTGATTTGTAGATGCCCCACGAAGCAAATTTTATATACATCATTTAAAAGTAGATTTTATTTCAAATCTTTTGGTACCAGTAACATTCTTCTACTATAATTAATTGCAGAGTTAGTTGCGGGTGTTTTTTTTTTCCCAAGACTGTACGTCTATGCTTTACTGCAATCGAATTCTAAACGGAAACTCATTCCGTTAAGTTGTTTCGGAATTATGCAAATTTAAAATTTGAAACTCTTAATGTTAAACAGGACCAGCGCAAAGTCGCACGGGGCCCTGGAAAAGCAGTTAATGGGCTCCAACATATATACTGCAATATTGAACTAATAAAATTTATTTTTTAATTGCATAATATCATAGAATAATGCGTACTATAAGATAATAAAATGTGTAAAAAATACCACTACTTTCACATTTAATGTGGATAATTACTTTCAATTTCGCAAAATCTTCTAACCTTTAGCATATATTTTAAATATTTATTATTTATTTATTTATTTATTTATTTATTTATTTGCGTTAACGGTTACTTTCATGATTATCAAATCTTTACATTCCCCAGCAATTATATCAATTTTAACTGTAAGAAACATAATTAGTACTCACTTTTTTCTCACAAAGAAACATTGAAAACATGAAATATTATTTTATACAGAGGAAGTGTCATTTCGAATTGTATAGCACGATTCGGTGCCCTATAAAAAGACCCCAATTGGCGGGAGGACTTGGGCAGTCGCCCCGTTTGCCTGATGGATGCTCCGCCGCACAGTGGATCAATCGTTAAGAAAATGTGAACATAGAGCAAAAAAATAATCATTAAATAACTAATTTTTTGCAATGAAATATTTTAAAGGAATATCTACAAAATACGAATATATGTTTATTTTTTAAATTATATGGTATTTGTATAGCTCGGAATATACACCTTTCAGCAGAGGAATTTTTCTGCGAATTTTAGGGATTTTTTGCTGTGATCAGAAATGGAACCTAAGTAATCTCTACTAATAATTCTTTTAAAATATCATTATTCATTTCTTAAAACACATTTTAAACCACTACTGACTACATTTTGATTGAATTTTATGTCTCATTCTACATCATAAACAACACATATAGAATTAACGGTATCATAATTTTCAAAATTGCGTTACTTAAATTGTTTAAAGTTGTTTGAAATTTCAAACACATGTTGGTATTCCCGAAAGCCTATACTTTAATGTGGCATAGAGGAATTTTTGCGCACACCTGCGCGTTTTCGAAATAAAGGTACTTGAAGCGGTTATTACGTAATTTTTCGTTTCCAGAAAACATGTTAAATTGGCTGTACACAAAAATATTTTTTAAAGAAGATTATGTTGTAAGAAATTTCTAGGATGAAATGATGTAAAAAACTAATTTAACATTAAACTACGAAATTAAATTTAATATACTCGTATCTCGGTTATATAAACGTTTGCATGAAAATCCAGAAAAGTGGAAAGTCTCTCACAGGGTTAAATATACTGTAATAAATGGATGCGCTGCTATGTCAGTGATAAAGTATTATATTTTAAAGTAAATGTTCCAATGTGTCTAGAAATTTTCTGTTCCTTTGAACATTTTTTATTTTGTGTCTAATTCTGATAATTTCTGATAAAATATGGAGCTATTATAAACTATATTTAATTTTGAATATTCATATTAATGTTACAAACAAATGAAAGCTTATGAATCCTTAGATACCCGATTTTTTTTTTTTTTTTTTTTTTCAATGACGATATCGCTTTTTTCTGGTTTTGTGTATTATTCCGGAATAGTGACGTCTTATGCATACATTTCTATAGATGTTGTTTAAGACTGGATCGTAAATGCGGAATTCTTCAGCTGATGCAAAAGACGTTATTTTATATAACGTAAAAGCGCGTATTTTAAGTCTTTAAACTGAAAACGTTTTGTAATTATCTCTATTTATATACAATTTTCATCGGGGGCGACACTAGATTCTGAAAAACAGAATTCCTGTTTTCTAATGTTAATTCTTCCATAGGGACTATAATTTTATTTATTTTCTTTTCTTTTCTTTCTCCCTCTCTTCCAATTTATTCCATTGTTAAGAGACAAAATATTTCGGTTTTTAAAAATGATCAACTTTTGGTGCATGAAGTGATACTTCAAAAATTATGCGTTAGTCTTTCCTATTTGTAATTCATATGCTTTTGCTATTTATGTAGATATCAATGTTGTTTGCCTTCCTGATTTATTTTAATCGTGACAAACTAATAATATTTGCTTGTGACAGAATTCATTTCAATATTTAGTTAAATTATATGTATTCATTTGATTCACGTGTGGATATTTTACTTTGTTAAATGATGGGATAATTCGCTTAGTCTCATAAATTAATTTTTCTAGAGTGTTTTTACTTTTATTTTTTAAGTCGATTTCTTCTGTACATCTGTCCTTTACTTCAATCGAAAATTAGACGGGAAGTGCTTCAATTAAGTAGTTTTTGAATTATGCATATTTAAAATTTGGAATTCTTAGTGTAAAATTTATTTTTAATCGTTGCAAGTAGATTTTTTTTTAGTATAACTCAAAAACTATTTAGCGGAATACGCTGTAATTTTGGATCGGCATGTTTGAAGTTTCTAGAAATCGATTTCTGTAAAAAAAACTATAAGGTTCCAATTCATATTTTTTATAACATCAGTTTCAAATGACATATGCTTTGAAATTAATTTTCGAAAAAAATATGAATTGTAATATATGATTTTTTTTTTAAATCGGAAATCGTTCTCTAGAAGATTCAAGTATGTGAATACATAATTACAGCTCATTTTTCCAAACAGTTTTTGAGTTACTCTTAAAAAACTACCCAAAACGTCGCAATCTGTTTTGCAATATTAAAAATTGAATGTAGCATTAGGCGTCTCAAACTTTAAATCTGTATTGTTCTTAAACTACTTGATCGAATGACTTCACGCTTGGTATTCGTAGGTAAAATGTACCAAAGAGTCCAAATATGATGTCAAAATTAGGTATTAGTATTTAAATCTTAAAAGTTTAATGCAATTTCTATATATAGACCACTCGCCAAGAAAATTACACCGTAATTGTTGTAAATAGTAAACAGGGAGCTTTGGTGTGAACAGATTTATTCTGCGACTTTCAGAATTGAAGTACGGACCATCGTTCGGATTTTTTTACTTTTTATTTATTTATTATGTAATTTTTTTACGTCAACTTGCACATATACGCTTGCATGTATCTACATAATTTACGCACTGCGTCTATACGTTAGCATCTACCTATCTAAACCTACACACCTATAAGTCTAAATTTATGTTTACACACTAATAGCTCGCCTGTACATATCTACACAAGAATTGCATCTAGATATCTACACCATCTCTACCTTTTCATTTCCACATGTATGTCTACATATCTACACCATTTCTGCATATCTATATTTTTATTTACACATGTATATCTACATATTTACACCATGCCTACATTTCCATGTACACATGTATAGGTACATATCTACACCATATCTACATTTTCATTTACACATGTATAGGTACATATCTACACCATATCTACATTTTCATTTACACATGTATATCTACATATCTGCACATCTATATCCCGCTTCGATTGAAACTTGATAAATATACATTTAAATTGAAGATTCTTCCATAATCGCAGTTGCATATAATTTCTGGTAACAATGTTTTTACAATCGATTAATAGGGATCATACTGCTGATTAAAAAAAGAATGATTAAAAAAAAGTCCTTCCGGCCAGTGCCGGGAGGAAGAGGTAGCTTTCATAATCCTTATTTAAAAAAAGCCAACTTATATCATGCAAACACACGAAGCTCAATTTAGTGGAAACCGAATATAGGAGATTCAATACTAATTTTTATCAATATAATGAATGAGAATTTCGCGAAATTAGCCAGCTTTATCCAAGCTGCCTTTCTTTAAAGTAACTTATATTTGGCTGCCAAATTCGGCAATTTCTTAAAGTGCCTGTCATTTTAAGACAACATGGTGGATGAGGCTAAGCAGTGAACTTGGTCGAGACCTTAGTAATTGCTGTGCACATGCTCACTCACATCGGAATCGGTTAATATATAGGAGTGCTGTCGCATGCAAAAAATCAGATTTTTCAAAATGTCACCCACAATAGAAATTGAAACTGCTATATCTGAGCCATTTTTTAAGGTAAAGACAAACAAAAAATGCTCCTGAATCCTTATATCAAGATCAAATACTTAAGAAAGAAACCTTTTTCGATTTCTAATTTTTTTGCACCTCACTTTAAATATATATATATTTTTTAATTTAATGGCCACCATTTTGAAACAAGATGGCTGATGAATCTGGCCAGCGAACTTGGTCGAGGTGTTGATGTATACTATCCACATGCATTCTTACATCGAAATAGGCGAATACGTGTGTTATCGCGTGACAGATACAAGATCGTTTCAAAATGTTAGCCATGCTAGAAATTCAAAGTGCTATAAATCAGCCATTTTTTAAGATATCAACAAAAGAACAAATTTTCAGAAACAAAAACTGCTCCGGAATCTTTGTATCAAGGCCAAACACATAAAAAAAATCTTTTTCATTTTCCAATTTTTTAATACCTCATTTTGAATTTTAAATTTAATTTTTTTTAAGGGCAACCCTTTTGAAACAAGATGGCGAATGAAGCTGGCCAACGAACTCGGTCGAGACATTGGTATGTACTATGTACAGGCCAAGTTACATCCAAATAGGTTCATAAATACGCCTGTTATCGCGTGACAAAAATCAGGTCGTTTTAAAATGTCAGCCACAAGAGATATTCAAAATGCTATTACTCAGCCATTTTTTTTAGATATAGACGAAAGAAAAACTGTTCCGGAATCTTTGTATTAAGGTCAAACACATACAAAAAAAATCTTTTTCATTTTCCAATTTTTTGGTATCTCATTTAAATTTTTTTATTTTAGGTAGCTTTCATTACAAAAAGCTACCTATTGCAGCCGTTCGGAGGAAAGCGATTTCAAAAAATTTTGGTATATTTTCATCGATCATGACCCCCAGACCCCGAAACCACCCTCCGTTCAAAAGTTGATATATATATATATATATATATATATATATATATATATCCATATATATATATATATATATATCTGACCTTTGTCATACTGTAACTCTCGAATTTATGAACCGATTTGGATGTAATTCGGTATGTACATAGTACATACCAATGTCTCGACCGAGTTCGTTGGCCAGCTTCATCCGCCATTTTGTTTCAAAATGGCGGCCATTTAAAATTTTCTTAAAATTTTTAAATTTGAAATGTGGTACCAAAGAATTGAAAATGGAAAAATATTTTTTTCTTATGTATTTGACATTTATACAAAGATTCCGGAGCAGTTTTTGTTTCGTCTATATCTTAAAAAATGGCTGAGTTATAGCATTTTGAATTTCTAGCGTGGCTGACATTTTGAAGCGTCCTGAATTTTGTCGCGCGATAAAAGGCGTATTTATGAACCGATTTGGATGTAACATCGTTTGTACATAGTACATACCAATGTCTCGACCGAGTTCGTTGGCCAGCTTCATACGCCATTTTGTTTAAAAATGGCAGCCATTTAAATTTTTAAGAAAAATTTAAATTTGAAATGTAGTACCAAAAAATTGAAAATTGAAAAAATATTTTTTTCTTATGTATTTGACCTTGATACAAAGATTCGGGAGCAGTTTTTGTTTTGTCTATATCTCAAAAAATGGCTGAGTTACAGCATTTTGAATTTCTAGCGTGGCTGACATTTTGAAACGTCCTGATATTTGTCACGTGATAACAGGCGTATTTATGAACCGATTTGGATGTACTTTGGTGTGTACATAGTACATACAAATATCTCGACCGAGTTCGTTGGCCAGCTTCATCCGCCATCTTGTTTCAAAATGGCGGCCATTTAAAAAAATTTTAAAAATTTAAAATTTAAAATGAGATACCAAAATATTAGAAAATGAAAAAGATTTTTTTTGTATGTGTTTGACCTTAATACAAAGATCCCGGAACAGTTTTTGTTTCGTCTATATCTAAAAAAATGGCTGAGTTATAGCGTTTTGAATTTCTATTGTGGCTGACATTTTAAAACGACCTGATTTTTGTCACGCGATAACAAGCGTATTTATGAACCGATTTGGATGTTACTTGGTCTGTACATAGTACATATCAATGTCTCGACCACGAGCCGTTAATTCCCAAATTGGCTCATCCTATCTCAACAATCTGATCCTTTGTTAATATTAATATTTTGGATTACTTTACTGTGATTTTGATCAAATTTAACAAAATAAATCAATTTAAGTCATTATAATTGTATTCTATTTTACATTACACTACTTCATAAGAAAATAAATATAATTATCTATTATATAAATATCAGTTTTAGCCAATCAAGTTGCTGAGCTCGGTTGAGCCAATTTGGGAATTAACGGCTCGTGTCTCGACCGAGTTCGTTGCCAGCTTCATTCGCCATCTTGTTTCAAAAAGGTTGCCATTTAAAAAAATTAAATTTGAAATTTAAAATGAGGTATTAAAAAATTGGAAAATGAAAAAGATTGTTTTATGTGTTTGTCCTTGATACAAAGATTCCGGAGCAGATTTTGTTTCTGAAAATTTGTTCTTTTGTTTATATCTTAAAAAATGGTTGAATTATAGCACTTTGAATTTCTAGTATGGCTAACATTTTGAAACGATCTTGTATTTGTCACGCTATAACACATGTATTCGCCTATTTCCATGTGAGAAAGCATGTGGATAGTATACATCAACATCTCAGCCAAATATAAGTTACTTTAAATAAAAGCAGCTTGGATAAAGCTGACTAATTTCGTGAAATTCTCATTCATAATGATTTAGTATTGATAAAAATTAGTATTGAATCTCCTATATTCGATTTCCACTAAATTGAGCTTCGTGTGTTTGAATAATATAAGTTGTTTTTTTTTAAATAATGTATTTGAAAGCTACCTCTTCCTCCCGGCACTGGCCGGAAGGACTTTTTTAATTTTTTTTAAATGGCCGCCATTTTGAAACAAGATGGCGTATGAAGCTGGCCAACGAACTCGGTCGAGATATTTGTATCTACTATGAACACACCAAGGTACATCCAAGTCGGTTCATAAATACGCCTGTTATTACGTGAGAAAAATCAGGACGTTTCAAAATGTCAGCCACGCTAGAAATTCAAAATGCTATAACTCAGCCATTTCTTAAGATATAGACGAAACAAAAACTGCTCCCGAATCTTTTTATCAAGGTCAAACACATAAGAAGAAAATAGTTTTTCAATTTTCAGTTTTTGGTACCACATTTCAAATTTAAATTTTTCTTAAAATTTTAAATGGCCGCCATTTTTAAACAAGATGGCGGGTGAAGCTGGCCAACGAACCCGGTCGAGACATTGGTATGTACTATGTATAAACGAAGTTACATCCAAATCGGTTCATAAATACGCCTTTTATCGCGTGACAAAATTCAGGACGTTTCAAAATGTCAGCCACGCTAGAAATTCAAAATGCTATAACTCAGCCATTTTTTAAGATATAGACGAAACAAAAACTGCTCCGAAATCTTTGTATAAAGGTCAAATACATAAGAAAAAAATATTTTTCCATTTTCAATTTTTTGGTACCACATTTCAAATTTTAAATTAAAAAAAAATTTAAATGGCCGCCATTTTGAAACAAAATGGCGGATGAAGCTGGCCAACGAACTCGGTCGAGAGATTGGTATGTACTATGTACACACCGAATTACATCCAAATCGGTTCATAAATACGCCTTTTATCGCGTGACAAAATTCAGGACGTTTCAAAATGTCAGCCACGCTAGAAATTCAAAATGCTATAACTCAGCCATTTTTTAAGATATAGACGAAACAAAAACTGCTCCGAAATCTTTGTATAAAGGTCAAATACATAAGAAAAAAATATTTTTCCATTTTCAATTTTTTGGTACCACATTTCAAATTTTAAATTAAAAAAAAATTTTAAATGACCGCCATTTTGAAACAAAATGGCGGATGAAGCTGGCCAACGAACTCGGTCGAGAGATTGGTATGTACTATGTACACACCGAATTACATCCAAATCGGTTCATAAATACGCCTTTTATCGCGTGACAAAATTCAGGACGTTTCAAAATGTCAGCCACGCTAGAAATTCAAAATGCTATAACTCAGCCATTTTTTAAGATATAGACGAAACAAAAACTGCTCCGGAATCTTTGTATAAAGGTCAAATACATAAGAAAAAAATATTTTTCCATTTTTAATTTTTTGGTACCACATTTTAAGTTTTAAATTTTTTAAAAATTTTAAATGGCCGCCATTTTGAAACAAAACGGCGGATGAAGCTGGCCAACGAACTTGGTCGAGACATTGGTATGTACTATATACACACCGAATTACATCGAAATTGGTTCAAAATTATGGGAGTTACAGTGTGACATAGGTCAGATATATATATATATATATATATATATATATATATATATATTATATATATATATCAATTTTGAACGGAGGGTGGTTTCGGGGTCTGGGGGTCATGATCGATGAAAATATACCAAAATTTTTTGAAATCGCTTTCTTCCGAACGGCTGCAATAGGTAGCTTTTTTGTAAAGAAAGCTACCTAAAAGACAAAGAAAGATTCATGAGCAACATTATTATTTTAATTAGTTACTCAAGGAGTAAAATAACTTTTATCTGAAAAAATCTCATAAGAGTCTTTTATAAAGAGTATTTAAACATTTAAATTTTGCCTTTATTAAACTTTGATGATATTGCCGTAATACATGCTTTCAGTTTGACGTCAGCCATGATTTACATTTTGATTGGAAACTGGCTCTAAACAATCGACTGCTATGTTTCATTTCTTATTAAATTAAATCGTAGAAAAATTATAATCACTGCATATAAAGTATTAAAACTCTTAGCTGTGAGATATAGCTATAATATACACAAAAAAATAGAAAATACAATTTAGAAACCGTTTGTTTGGAGTCAGTTTCCAACCAAAACGTCTTGATTGACGTCACGATTAAAAGCGTCTATTATACATGAAATAAATCTTAATAATATGTTATATCGATATCCAAAGAAATTTTCAATTAATCGAAATTGGTTTCAGTTAGACAGTACGTGATGTTGGTAGTCACGAATTTTACGAATAAAAATATCATGAACTCTATGACAAAACGTGTCTCTTTGCAATGAAAAAAAATATTTGCTTGAGGTTTAAAGCAGAAAAGCTATCGTCTATGAAAGCCTCATTCCATACACATTTAATTGAACATACAATAGGAGAGATAGAAATATGTATGAAAATATGCCATTCTTCACAACAGGAGTAATTTATGCATCGCAATATCAAAAGTTAAATTCGTGATAATAATTTCTTTTTAATTAAAGAAAATCTGGTGTCAAGAATTAAGTTAATCGAAAACTATTTTTTTTAATTATATTATTTGCTTTTCAAAGAAAGAAAATCTGATAAAAATATAATTACCTTAACCCTTTAGTGCGCAGCTTTGTGTACATGCAAACAACAGTGTTTTGAATTTAATAGATTTTTTTTTATTCGTATATGCCTAATTCACAACAGAAAATTAAAATAACAATGTTTGCTTTAATTAATAATAGACATTCCATATTTAAATAAAGCGAAGTTAACCATTGAAACTTTCTGGTGTAAAGTCAGATTCTCTGTACTACACTGTAAAAAAAAAATCTGTAAATTTACTAAAGTTTTTCTAGGAAACTGGGATTCCTAGAACTTTTTATGTAACGGCAACAACAAATATTCATGTAACAGACACACTTTTGCGCCGAAAATCAAAAAATCTGTAAGGTTACTAAGAATTTTTTAGGAAACTGGGATGCCTAGAACATTTCATGTAACTACAGCCAGGTTTACAGATAAAATTTTAGTAAGATTACTGCAATTTTAATAGATTCATTTGTAAAGTTACAGATTTCTGTAGCTTTACAAAAACTAGTTTTGTAGATTTGCAGCTTTTTTTGTACAGTTATAGATGACAGTTTAGTAAGCATGTAACTTTACATCTGTAGAGTTACAAAATTTTTTTTACAGTGTACGTAATTTGTAGAACGTGTTTTATCAAGGGAATTAAAGTGTTAAAGGTTAAGTTTTATAAAATAAATAATTACATAAAATAAGGTATTTGGAGACATACTTATTAAAATATTTCCTAATTTGCAATATTTTAGCGTAAAACAGCCACACGACAGTAGTTTTTACTTGTATTGAAGATGTGAAACAGAAGAAAAGATTGACGTATCGTACGAAAAATGTATCTGTAATTTTTTTCATTACTTTTCTGTGTAATAAATCTTTCAGAGAATCATATATATATTTTTTGAAACAAAATAAAAAATCACGCATTTAAGGGTTAATGTTTCTATCTGCAGAAAACTGGAGTCTGTTCTCAAATCCAAAGGGGTTACTTTCTGGCATGTTTTTTAATTCATTTTTGTTCGGAAACGCATGAAATTAGCAAGTGTTCTAAATTCAAAAACTATGTAATCGAAAGATGTTTTCCTTTCTTGGTAAAGGCAGAATATTTTTCAGAAAAGTCAAAGTTGACGTTTTGAACCGAATTTATGCACGCGGAGCAGGGAGAAAAGAGAAAAAGTGGTCGTCACATGACCAGAATTCCTTATAACTCGATAAGTAATTTATGTATAAACTAGTTGGATGTGGCAATCCCAAAACTTTCTTCTATCTCATGCATGTTAATACTACCTGAAAAATGCAGCATATCAACGCCACTGGCTAGGCGATTTAAACCAAAATCTAGTCATCAACAACTTGTGTCAACGTCTAACTGAATCTGAACTTTAATGAAAATCAGTGCATTAGTTTTTGAGATAGCGTTATAGCGGAAATCGTAACAATTATGCACAGCAGCACCACTTGTTGGACGGATTTACATAAAAAACGAATTTGGACCAATATTTACCAGGGACTAACTGAATCTGAAGCTTGATGAAAATTCACGCATTAGTTTTTGAGGTACGGCTATTGCGGATATCGTGAAAAATGCAGCATAGCAGCGCCACCTGTTGGGCGATTTACACCAAAAAGTAATCAGCACCAATTTATATGACGGTATAACTGAATCTAAAGTTTTGTGAAATTCCGTGCATTAGTTCTTGAGATAGAGCGCCAACAAAATTTTTGTTACATACAGACTCACAGAGTGACAGAGTGACAGACTTACAGACAGACATTTTCTAAAAACCATCAAATCGTGTTCCGGACCTTTTAAAACGCATAAATCCATCGAAAACCGGCAGTCGAAATTTTTCACGAATCCAATACTTTCTTCTTGTAACGATAGAAGAAAGTAACAAATGGAAAACTCATTTCGATTACAAATCGCTTCAATAATCAGGTCTGCCAATTTTATGTCTTTGCGTTTAAAAATGAGTCAGAAAATATGCGAGAAAGTTTCGCTTTGTTTAGCAGAGGATTTGTGGACCGCCTTAAAGGAGAAAAGCTATCAATATGAAAGCCTCATTCCATACACATTAAATTGAACATGCAATATGAGACACAGAAATCTGGAAGAAAATATGTCATTCTATACAATAGGAGTAATTTATGCATCACAATATCTGAAGTCAAACTCGTGATAATAGCTTCCTTTTAATTAAAGAAAATTTAATGTCGAGAATTAAGTGAATCGACTATTATTATTATTATTATTATCATTATTATTATTATTATTTGTATTATATTATATGCTTACACACACTGGGAATTTTATTTTAAAGAAAGAAAATCTGATAAAAGTATAATTAGCTTAATGTATCTTTCTGCAAAACTTAAGATAAAGATTATAAGATAACGCATATTGTATAACCACTACAAGACGAATATACACAAAAATTGCAAAAATCTCCGGACTCTATCAATGTTAGGCATTTGTCAAATGACGAGTTCTTCAGGAACTTCAGGAATATAAAGAACATTATTTGGCATATTTTTCAGCGAATTTTTAATCACAAAGGCAATTAGGGGGTGGGTGGAGTTGAATAAAAAAAATAATAATATTCTATACAACACGTCTGTTTATTTATGCAAGAATGGAACGTATATTTGATGAAATATGAGCATTTGTATGAAATAATTTTTATCCGACCTAAGATACAATTACGACTAACTAACATTATTATTATTATTATTATTATTATTATTATTATTATTATTATTATTATTATTATTATTATTATTATGGCGCAATTTAGCAGTCAATTAAAGAAGGCAACTCATATAAAAAGGATAGCCGAATACCGTAAAAATTCAGAAAGGTATCAGCAATATAGTAAGTTGAATTTCACTTACTTTCCACAAGTAGCTGGATGTTAACCTTACCGGCGCAGAGTAATTCTGTTTATAAACTGATGAAATAATGGACTGACACCGCAATTTATAAACGAATTTATTAGAAAATACGAACTTGCATATTTTCATGTACATTATAATAGGAAAAATTTAATTAAATATTCTAGGTGCCGTTTGTCAGTTTTGGAATTAAAATTAGGTGTCCTTTTTTAAGGACACCGCGTCGGAAAGGGTTAAAGGATTTTCAAAGAAAGGCGTTAGTATTTAATGTATATCCATGTCCATTCTCAGGTTGGGAACGGTTGTTTCGATTTTGATATTTTAGGGTTCCGTACTAGTCCAGGGGAAATGTACATTTTACCTTGCAAAAGGTCGGGTAGAAGATTTTTTTTCTAAATTGTATATAATGATGTCAACATGGAAAAACCAAGTTTTCTAACAAAATGTCTTAAGGCTAAATTTTCTGTGGCCGAAAAACAACAAAGTTTTGGGACATTTGTTGATTTTTTGGAAATATCTCGAGACTCGTTGCCGTAGCATATTATTTGTCAGTTACAACATTAAAGAGGATAAAATTCTCTACAACTTTCATATTTACAACTTTTTTATACACTCAATAGCAAGCGCAGTACGCTATTTCAAAAATGGGACATTTTTTTCAATTTTCTTAAAAACCGTGAAAAACGTGGTTTTGCCGCGATTATTCAAATGTTCCCCGCGGATTTAATTGTGTATGTCAGCTTCTAAAAATTGGTAGACGTAAAGTATCTGTTATTTGTGCACAAGTAGGGCAAAACAATTTTCATATTTAGACAGTAACTTTAAGTGTATACAATGTTAACTTCAAAGCATTGTTTAAAATAATTTTTCAATATATAGTAACTTATTGGCACGATAGTTTCAATTAAAAAATATTCTTGCTTAATTTTAATAAATTTTATAATTTTAATAATTTATATAATGCATACATATTTTTCCCGGTATCAATGGAATAGGTGGGTCATTTTCAAAATCTGCCCATGTTTTGGAATAACAAAATCAAATTTTGAGAAATAATCAGAAAGTTTTTATTGTTTGTAAATAATTACCTTACCTCATAAACATTAACATACAAGCATCAGAAGAGACCAAATTACTAATTTAGCATTTTAAAACTAATTTTTAAATTTTAATTCACTTGGTATAATGACATAAGTGAGCACGGTAATGACAAATTGAGCAAATTATTTTTATTTTTCCTCAGGCATAAATGGCAGCCATTATATCTTCTGGCCCATACAATGATTTTCTATATCTCATATAATAAAAGCAGATTAAGAAATAAAATTTCATTTAATTATCAATTAGAATTGGGTACGGGAATGACTTACAAAAGAATACTCACCAAAACATTCAAAATTTTTGCTTGTTTTATTGAAATTATAAAACTATCTACTCTATTCACCTAAACCTGATAACAAGTTGACTTTCAAGGAGTACTTTTCTCTTGATAAAAAGGCATGTGCTGTCCTCTAAAAAATCCAGAGGAACTTTTTGTCAGAAGCATGGCAATGACACCCTTTCTTGGGACACGGTTTAAAAAAATTATTAAGAATTATAGATAAGTTTAATTAATGAAAATAAATATTTTTTTTTAATTAGTAGCATCTTAATAAATAAAAATGTATAAAAAAATTATAACCATCTGTTTTAAATAGAACTTTGTCAAATCTTTACCTAATAAATTGCTTGTTGGGACAACCTACGGTAATGACATTTTGACTGCAAAAGAATATATTTCTTATTTTTAATTTTTTTTATAAATAATAATATATTTGTAAATTATCATTAAAAAACATGATAGTTAAAATGCAATAATTAAAATTGTGTTATTTAACTATTTTTCTGTGCAAATGTGAAAAGACAGTAAAACATGACTTTTTTTTTTTTTTTTTTTTGAAAATTACCCAGGTGTGAAAATTTGCGAAAAACATATTTTATTCCCCACTACAATGGTATATTTTATTTACCAATTATTGATAACATATGTTTTAATGTTTTACTGTTTTAAAGATAGCAAACATTGATTTGTAGTTCCATATAAAAGGGGGGGGGGGGCTCAAAAGATAAATATTTTTTATGTAAGAAATACTTTTACCTTATAAAATAGCTACAATAAAAACGCCACCAGATTATTTCACTAAGTAATGTTATGCATATATATCTTATAAAATTTATAAATTCTGTTAATAAAATATTTGAGATCACTAGTTTTATAAAAAAATATTTAAAAGATTATTTTTAAAATATAGTGTCAATTTTTTCCACTTATATCAATAAATATATCACGAGATTATATCATTTTAGCATGCAAAAATATATAAAACTTTAAGATTATCCATTAATTGATTTAAAGCTCAAGCAGGATACTTTAAATTTCAGAACGGGTTCCAAACAGTTTTCCAAAAATGTAAGTGTCCGAATATATATATATATATATAAAAGCAACCAAACCCAAAAAAGTACAAAAGCACAACATTAGATATTGATCTCAGGTATTCCATGAAAAAAAAAAGAAAAAAAAATATTTAAAAGTAACAAAATGCGAGCGAGATATTTGTCAAGAACGCGCTCCCATAGGTTTAATATTACCTTGCGAATGTCTTCGTGTGACTAATTTAGTCCCATAATTCATGTAACTGTGACTTTAAACGCCTCAATACAAAATCTATCATAAAATCTTTGAAAATGAAATTGATATATACAGAATTCGGTCTTTAAAGAAAAAGTATATATTTTTTCAAGAGAAAGAATATTAACAATTATACCTGCTAAGATGGAAACCTGTTTAAAGCGGAATATATTTCGGTTCCTTTCGGTACGGTTTTCAAGGTTTTAATGAATCAATATTTGGCAAAGCTGATTACGTAGTTCAACATTACGTATTTAATGCTTACACACTTAAAAATTTCAAAATCCGGCTATTAGAGATTTATTAAAATTCCCGTGGTAAATTTTCTTTTTAAAAAAGGGGGGGGGCGGCGCCAAAATCCTTGTTTGCCATGGGTGCAATAAAGGCTAGTTTTAGCCCTGAAACACATAATTTACTGTTACTAATATATAGAAGTTGACATACACGATTAAATCCGTGGGAAACATTTGAATAGTCGGGCAGAACTGTGTTTTTCACGGTTTTTAAGGAAATTGAAAAAAATTGGCCTATTTTTAAAATGGCGTACTGCGCTTGTTATTGAGTGTATAAAAAAGTTGTAAATATGAAAGTTGTAGAGAATTTTATCCTCTTTAATATCGTAACTGACAAATAATATGATACGGCAACGAGTCTCGAGATATTTAAAAAAAAACAAAAGAGGTCCCAAAATTTTCTTGTTTCTTGGCCACAGAAAATTTAGCCTTACGACATTTTGTTAGAAAACTTGGTTTTTCTATGTTGGCATCATTATAAACAATTCAAAAAAAAAAAATCTTCTAAACGACCTTTTGCAAAGTAACCCCCTTTTTTCGGTACATTCCCCCTGGACTATACTTAAAAGTGAAAACAGAACCATTATAAGATCATTTGTGTGTTTGTCTGTCCATCTGTCACAGTCGGTTTTCTCGAAAACTGTAGAACTTGGAAAGTTCAAACTTGGGAGATTTGTAAAGACTATTGACTCACTTATTTACAGATTATTAGCCATTCATAAATATTTTAGAAAAAACTTAGCGGCTAATTAAGTTATTTCAAAAAATTTTATTTCTCTTTTGTATCTCGTGTGATTTATCTTTCAAAATAGCTCGTCACACCGAACTCAAAAATATGTTTGTTTTAATTTTAGATATTACATTTTTAGAGATATCGTCGAAAATGAACAGCAAAAATATTTCCCATTTCCTTATTTCCGAATCTACTGAAACTAAAAGTATGAAAAAAATTGGACGTAGTAGGCTTTTAGTTAAAACTTGCAGGAAAACTACAGCGATTATATTAGGTCTCACAGTTTTTGAGAAAATTGCATTTTTCCATTACACACAAACTTTACTTTGGGGGAGGTCAGCGGGAGATTTGATGGGTGCTGAAGATATTCATCAACCCGGAGTCGTGCAAAGACTTTTGATAATAATTTTCGAAAATATTTATTGGTAATTAACCGGGATATTAATTAAAAATCTATCTGGAAAAACGTGACGCTGCAACTTTGCGACTTCCTTTTGCGACCTCCTTTCGAAGCGCGCTTGGCACAATACAAAGTTGTACGGAACTCTTTGTATATGAGTAAAGCACTTAACCGATTATATTTTGTCATTGTAACGGGATCGTTCTGGCGATTCTTCGAAGGAGTAAAGTATTAATAAAATATTACGATAAAAAAAGAAATATCAAAAATGACTTTGAGGAAAACCTTTTAGCGTTAAACTACTTTTAGAAATTAACTGAAATTCAGCTGACTGTATCACCGATATCTTTCTGATTTTTCACAATATTTGATTGACCTTTCTATATAAATTGCACTTTAATTAACTACTAAATTATAAAAAAAGGGGGGGGGTATTATCGTTAGCGCATGCGCAATTTAAAAATATTTCATACAAATTCTCATATTTCGTCAAATATTTAATGCATTTATATTCTAATTATAGCAGTTTTTACTGTACTTTGTCAAGTTTTCTAAAAGTAGTGTTATATTTAATTGAAAACCCTGCATGCTATAAACAATAAACATGCAAAAATTTCTTGATTTTTTTAAAAGAAATAGTTATATCTTCATGATTATATGTGCTATTCTTACACAAACGAACAGAGATGTTGTACAATATTTACCTAGTCAGTCATGCGCTTCAACGACTGATCATTTCGTCCTTTTTATTTTACAAGGTTATTCAAAATATTATTTTTTCTTCAAGTTTTATTGGTTTCCTAATTGTCGTTGCGATCAAATCTTCGTTGAAATATATGAGGTTAATCACGTTGTTTAAATCCTTGACGTTCCAGAAGAATTTTTCATGTATTTCTATAGATATTCGACAAATGCCTAAAATCAAAACTGTCCGATGACTCTTCGCTATATAGTGTATCTATATCTTCAGAATCTACATATCTATACGTATAACCACTTCTCATCTTCACCAACCCATCTTTATAGGATGGATTTCTTTTTTAAGAGGACAGTTTACCTTTTCAACATTTTTTTTTAGGGTTCCGTACTTATAAAGTAAAAGCGGAACCATTATAAGATCACTCCTGTGTCTGTCTGTCTGTCTGTCACAGCCCTTTTACTCGTAAACTATGCAACGTGGAAAGCTCAAATTGGGAGAGGTAATAAAGACTATTGACCCACATATTTACAGATAAATAAATATTTATAAATATATTTAGGAAAAATGTAGAGGGGCTAATTAAGTTACTTGAAAAAAAAAATATTTTCTTTGTATATCGTGTGGGGTATCGTGTGAAAGCTTTCGTAACGCTGAAATCAAAAATATATTTCATTTAATTTTAGGCATCATATTTTCAAAGTTATGGTGGAAAATGTAGTGAAAAATATGTTCCCCCCATCTAATTCCGAATCTATTGAAATTAAAATTATGAAAAAAATTAGAGGTAGTAGACATTAATTTAAACCTTGCAGGAAAATTATAACGATTACCCTAGTTCACATAGTTTTTGAGAAAATCGCATTTTTCCGTTACACTCAAATTTTGATTTACGGGCTTCAGTAAAAGAGTTGAGCAGAGCTGGAGGTACCTATCGTAGCAGAAGTATAAAAGTATTGTTTATCATGAATTTCGGAAAAAATGGTCGGTAATTAGCCGAGATATTAACCCTTAAAGACACGGACGGTTTGGCCATACATAATGACAGGGACGGCGTACTCTTTGCTCCATCGGCTTTTAAAGCCTAGATAACAAACTTTAAGGATATATTTATGTAATGCAATGCCCAGTAGCAGTATAAAAGCAATAAACGTCAAATTGTTAAAAACAGAGTAATTTAATGAGAATGAATCACATAAATACTATGGGACTCGCGACTAGTTTCCATTGAGTGGCTCTCTCTATACACCTACTATGTCTTTAAAGGTTAACTAAAAACCTATATGGAATAACAAATATACAGAATAACTATATTTGCTATTATTTAGGTTCCATATATCTTTGAACTTTCATGGTATATCCATTTATACTTTTCTAGTATACAGGGTGGAAAGGAAAGTCCCTTTAACCTGAAAATACTTGTTAACGGAGAGAGATACAGCTATGCAAGTGACGTAACGGTATAGTAAAGCGACTACGCCCGATTTAATGAAAACGACAGCAGCGCCTCTTAGTGGCGAAATTTGGAAGATAGCCACTGCAAATCGAAAACGAAAAGAGATAGAGCAAAAATTCCAATTAGAAAGTTTTGGAACATCAATTAATTATTAGAATACCACTTTTGGTTTACATGGATAAGATGAATCTTCGCCTGTTTACCCCAAAATGTCCGAAATCGATGCACTCCATTTTCTATAAACGTTTGAATGGAATAGTCAGAAGTATGAAGAAATGCGCACAATTTACGCTATAAATCCGTACTTATCGCAATACATTTTGACAACATCACCCACACAAAAAAAAGACAAACTGTCTCACAGTGATAAAAAGTTAATATTCAGTGTATTCGAAAAGTTCGCTATTGCTCACGATACACGTTTGTATTCGTGAGAGTAATCCTGCATGCACATTTTTCAGCATGCAACGTCTATTGCAAGCCTCTTGAATACGACGACATAGATTTAACCCTTTCAAAGATGGTGGCTAGACGGTCCAGCCACCTAATTTTAATTACAAAACTGACAAATGGCACCAAGAATATTTTAATAAAATTTTGCTTTTGTAATGAAAGTGCAAATTAGCCGATTTTTTGTTTTCTGAGAAATTCGTTTGAATATTCTGGTGTCAGTCAATTATTTCATCAGTTTACGAACAGAATTCTTCTGACCTTGAAAAAATTATTCTAAAGTTTTAAATGCATTGGAAATTAAATCTTTACAGACATTACAGCACAGTACAACGTCACAATCTGCAATTGTGCACAGCTGCATTTCCGGAATGTGAATAGGCAAAGTAGAATCGTCGCTCATCGATTTCGGACATTTTTGGGTATGCAGGCGGCGATTTATCTTATCCGTGCGAACCAAATGCCGCTTCGTACTAATTAATTGATGCTCTAAAACTTTCTAATTGGAAAATTTGCTCTACCTCTTTTCGTTTTCGATTTGCAATGGCTATCTTCCAAATTTCGTCACTAGGGGTACTGCTGTAGTTTGCATTAGGTCGGGCATAGTAGTTTTACTGTACCATTACCTCACTTGTATAGCTGTAGCTCTCTCCGTTCGCAAGTAATTTCAGGTAAAAAGGGACTTTCCTTTGCACCCTGTATACTATATAGCTATACCCAACCCTACGTTGTATAGTTTTTTATAAAGTCTTAGTATTCTTTTAGCAACGGTATTTTTTAATAGTACACTTGCTAATTCATATATTATTGCACGGTGTGCGCGAGTAAAACTCGCACCTGACCCACCCCCCTTTTTTTTTTAAATATGGTTTAAATGGTGAACTCGCTGCATTTCAATGTTCAACTAAAAGTACATTTTGAAAAATAAAATTAACGGCATATTTAATTAAATTTTTTTTTAAGTATAAAAAATTTGAATTTTTTAAAATTCCTACTACTTTTTTAAATAGTGATATTTTTTGCTCATTTTTTTTTTAAGATTTTCAAATGTGTATTACACAAGACTGCTCATGGATTTTTAGATACATCTAATATTATATTTAGTCTAATTTTTTTACTGATATATATATAGTGTAAAACGGTGAAATCTAACACATTTTCATATAATACAAAAAAAATTTAAATACAAAAAAAAAAAAAAAAAAAAAACTGCAGGCTAATTTTATGCGCAGTTTTATCACATATATAACAAAAAACATGTACAAAAATGTTTAAATCTCTGTCTCAAATACAAAAAAAGCCTTGGCATTTTTAAAACTTGAAAGTGGAGAAAACATGAATATGGAACATAGATAAAAATCCGTTAAAGTTTTAATTTGTGTGGGTATAATTGCGCTGGGTGTATTAACAAAATTTACAATGTCTCGCGATATAATTACCGTATGGGTAAAAATGAGACGTCAAAAGATTTACAATTAAACAGGTTTTCATTTAATATTTAAAAAATAATATCGATTTTTTGACCAATCTTGAGGTAAACTGTCCCTTAAAGGAGCACGGATGCCAGAAAATTTGGGGGAGGCTAAATTACTTTGAAATATAAAACGAAATATTTTTTATCGATGGCCCTCCTATAACTGTAGGGGGCATGTGCGAGCTTGGATGCAAAACATTTGGGAATTTAACTTTTTATTAAAGAAGCCCTTTTAGTGTCATTGTGAACCCCTACAACTGCATAGCCCGATGCATTGCACACATCTTATGGCCAACCCTGTATCTTCATCTACATTTACATGTCTAAAGTTACAATTCTTTCATCTGCAAGTATACGCGTTTACATCGACACCTTCTATATATATATGTCTATATCTACATATCTACAGCTACATATGTACTGCATCCAGATTTATTTGGTGTACAATCGTGGAGGAAAAAAAGTAAACACCTCCTACTAACTCCTCAACAAATTATCGTAGAAAAAAGTTACTGGCACCGAACGATGGAAATAAAGTATACTTTTATTTGATGTATATAAAATTTCCTTAGGGGGGGGGGGGGGCATCTACATATTACAACGAATCATAACTTTATTTTTTTCAATGGCAATACAAAATTTTAACAAGATATTTCAAACCTTTGGTTCAAACTATGCCTAGACACCAAATTTCAATTCATTTGTATGATAAGTTTTTGAATTATAAACATTCAAAATTTAGTGCTTCTAATGTTAAATTACATTTTCATATTTCTATTAATATGTTTTGAAATTATACTCCTAATGTGCTATTTTTTTGTGTAGCAATCATACTAAAATACCTAAACATAAATACGTTGAATTTGTAATTTTTATAATTTCATGATATGAATTATGAAATTAATATTCGAAAAAATTGTGAATTACAACCTACAATTTTTTTGATGGATTTAGATTTATTAAGTCCTGCTTTATGGAAATCCAAAATTGCACATTTTCCTTCCAAGTAGTTTTCAAATTATGCTTATAAAACGGTAAAAGGATGGTTTAAGGGGCCGTCTATGATAGAAGTGACTAGATATTTTGAAATTTCTTATGCTATCCTGTATCTAGCAGTCTTCAATGACTGCTTGAGTGGTGCTTAAGATGCCTTGATCAAGGAGGGGACTCTCTCGGTCAACAATTGAGTACGGAAGTTCAATTTGGATACAGCCCCTAAAATACTCTCGTTTTAAAACAATTAATTTCTAGGAAACTTATTGTACGAATTGCATAAAAATTTGTTTTTAGGCTAATTGAAGGGTGTATTTATGCTGTCAGAATTATGTACTGCTATTGAAAAAACAAAGTTGTGGTTCGTTTTAATATGTAGATGGCCCCCTAAGCAAATTTTATATACACCATTTAAAAGTACACTTTATTACCAATCGTGTGGTACCAGTAACTTTCTTCTACAACAATTTTTTGCAGAGTTAGTAAGGAGTGTTTGCTTTTTTCCCCCACGAATGTACAATAAATTGTAAAACATTTTAACATGCATTTTCAAGGAATACGCGTATTAAGGGGACCGTGGACCTTTATTTGAATAGAAATCGACCAAAAAATCGAAAATTATTTTCATGCGTATTAGTATTCTCCAGTTTCTTCTGAAGCATTTGTAAGAAAACCGCATGCAAATGCTATTATTTTTCACAAAGTCACAAGAGTTTGAAGTTTATACACAATCAATTTTTCGGACTTTTAATATATTTTTAATCAGTTTTTCTTAAAGCTGATTTTTCAACCTTTTTAGATTTTTGAAATGCTTTTTGCGTCACAATTTTTATCAAAATTCATGAAATTCACAAGGAAGAATCCTGATATTGCTTCCTAAGAAACTGTGCATGCATTTTAAAATTCGACTTCATTAAGATAGTTAAATTTGATTTTTAGGGTTCCGTGCTTAAAAAGTAAAAACGGAACCATTATAAGATCTCTCCTGGGTCTGTCTGTCCGTCTGTCACAGCCAGTTTACTCGTAAACTATGGAACGTGGAAAGTCCAAATTGTGGGATATACTAAAGACTATTGACCCACATATTTACAGATTATTAAACATTCTCAAATATATTTAGGAAAAATGTAGAGGGGCTAATTAAGCTACTTGAAAAAAAAAATTATCTTTGTATATCGTCTGGGGTATCGTGTGAAAGCTTTCGTAACGCTGAACTCAAAAATATGTTTCTTTTAATTTTAGGTATTATAGTTGCAGAGATATCGTCAAAAATGGAGTGCAAAAATATGTTACCCCCTATCTACTTCTGAATCTACTCAAACTAAAATTATGAACAAATTAGAGGTAGTAGACGTTAACTTAAACCTTGTAGGAAAATTATAGCGATTACCCTAGGTCACATAGTTTTTGAGAAAAGCGCATTTTTCTGTTAAACACAAATTTCGATTTGCGGGCATTCAGAAAAAGTGTCGAGTAGCGCTGATGGTACCTTTCGTAGCAGAAGTATAAAAGCATAGTTGATAATGATTTTCGGAAAAAAAAATAGCCGAGATAATAACCTTTAAAGACACGGATGGTTTGCACATACATAATGACAGGGGCGGCGTACTCTGTCTACCATCGGCTTTTAAAAACAATACTACAATACGATAACAACTTCTAATAATGCATTTGTGTGACGCAATGCCCAGTAGCAGTATAAAAGCAATAAACGTCAAATTGTTAAAAACAGACTAATTTAATTAGAATTAATCACATAAATACTATGGAATTCGCGACTAGTTTGCATTCAGTGGATCTATCGATAAGCCTCCCGTGACTTTAAAAGTTAATTAGAAACCTATCTGGAAAAACGTGGCACGGACCTAGGCGGCTTTGCAAATTTTGCGATCTCCTTTCGAAGTGCTGTCAGCACAATGCCAAGTTTAAACTCTGAACAAGGGTTTTGTTTTAGGTACACTATAAAAAGAAAAGATTACTGCTACGCTAAATTTAGTTTTATGAAATGCCACATGAAGTTTAAATATGCGTTACTTTTATTATCAGTACCGAATTAAGTTCATTATAAACAGATTAGAATAAGATAAAAAAAAGAGTTATACTGAATAGCAATATTTGATATTATTTTGGCCTCATATCTGTCTTAACTTTTATGGTATACTCATTCATATTTTTCTAGTATAGACAGCTATACCCAACACTACGTTGTATAGTTTTTACTTTCTTCTATCTTTGCAAGAAGAAAGTATTGGATTCGTGAAAATTTTCGACTTCCGGTTTTCGACGGATTTATACGTTTTAGAATGCCTAGAACACGATTTTATGGTTTTTAGAAAATGTCTGTCTGTGAGTCTGTCTGTCACTCTGTGAGTCTGTACGTGACAAAAATTTTGTGGGCGCTCTATCTCAAGAACTAATGCACGGAATTTCACAAAACTTTATATTTAGTTGGACCTTGATATAAACTGAACCTGATTAGTTTTTGGTGAAAATCGCCCAACAGGTGGCGCTGCTATGCGGCATTTTTTACGATTTCTGAAATAGCTATATCTCAAGAACTACTGCACGGATTTTCATAAAACTTCAGATTCAATTAGTCCAGGATATAGTTTGGTGCTGATTACTTTTTTGTGAAAATCGCCCGACAGGTGGCACTTCAATGCTGCATTATTCATGATTAATGCAATAGCTCTAACTCAAGAACAAATGCACGAATTTTCATCAAACTTCAGACTCAGTTAGACCCTGATATAAATTAGTGCTGTTTAATTTTTGGTCTAAATCGCCGAACAGGTGGCTCTGCTGTGCTGCATTTTCACGATTGCCGCAAGAGCTGTATCTCAAGAACTATTGCACGGTTTTTCATCAAACTTCTGATTTAGTTAGTCCTTGACATGAATTGACGTATAAATTAGTGCTGTTTAATTTTTGGTGTAAATCGCTCAACAGGTGGCGTTGCTATGCTGTATTTTTTGCGATTTCCGCAATAGCTTTATCTCAAGAACTAATGCTTGGGTTTTCAACAAACTTCAGATTCAGGTATACCTTGATATAATTTAGTGCTGTTTATTTTTGGTGTAAATCGCTCAACAGGTGGCGCTGTTATGCAGATTCAGATATACTTTAATATGAATTTGCTAAATCGTTGTTATTTCTTGTACTATTTAAATGATTTAATTGATGTGATTTATATAGAAGAAAGTTTTGTGATGACCACAACATACTAGTTTACAAAGTCTTATTATTCTTTTAGCAACGATGTTTTTAAATAATACAGTTAATAATTCACATATTTATTGTAAGGAAGGGAATCCTCAGAACAATTTTAATTTTTTTTAATTTTAAAATTATAAGATTGAAAATTTCTTTTAAGGTGTTCTATATACTTATGGTGAAATGTATATTTTCACAAAATTTCATATCTCTATGATGAAAATAAAAAATAATAAATTTTCAACTTTCACCGTCCCCTTTAAACGCTTTACAATTTATTTGTAAATCAAATAATTAAAACATAATAAATATACATTTAAACTGGAAAACTTAAATGAGTGGTATACCATAATTTTTTGTAACAAAACTCTCTTTTAACAATAACAATAATAATAATAATAATAATAAATAGAGATAGATTCCATTGTCGGTTAATAAAAGAAAAAAAAATTCACGATCAGATTTCTAGAGTTTAATTCTTAACTCGGAGGGTTAAATTTACTTGACCTCGAGCCATAAGATAAAAGCCATTTATGAAACGTCTTTAATTCTACTTCTATTGAATTGTCCTTGTGATATTGTCGTAAATGATATACGAAATCATTCTTAATGATATGTTAGTGAATGTGCAGATAAAAATTAAATTAATCAGATATGATGGGGGCTCGATAACTCATGAAGATCGTAGTCACGAATTCTATGAAAGAAAATATCATGAACTCTATGTGATGATATGGCTATAGAAAAAGGTTTGATTTTATATTAAAGAGGTTTAAATGAGAAAAGATACCCTAGATGCAAGCCATTCTGTATATACTTAATTGAATGTGCAACACCAGAGGTTGAAATTCATATGAAATTGTATCATTCGATATAAAGGTAATTTATCCGCTGTAATAGCGAAAGTCAAATTCGTGATAATAGTTTCCTTTTACTACAGAAAGTCTAATACCTATAATTAAATGAATAGAAAATTATTATTCTTTTATATTGTTTAAATGCCACCTTTGAGAATTTCGCTTTAGCGGAAGGAGATCTGACAAAAATATAATTAATTTAATGGCCATTTGAACAAAAGGCAGAACAGATGTATACACAAAGATATTTTTGAACAATGGAATATTACTCGTTTTTTGCTTTTCAAAGTTATCAAAATACAAAAACAAATAGATATGAAACTAAGCGAAATAATCATGTAAGCCTTTTCAAAATTAAAATCTTCACCGTTTTCTAAATTTTAATGACACACTAGAATGCTTCTTTTGTATGATATGCATTCATTATCGCTTTTAGGGTTCCCTACTTAAAAAGCAAAAACGGTACCATTATATAAGATCACTCCTGTATCTGTCTGTCTGCCACAGCCATTTTACTTGTAAACTATGGAATGTGGAAAATTCAAATAGGGGATATAATAAAGACTATTGACCCACATATTTAAAGTTTCACAAATATATTTAGGAAAAATGTAGATGGGCTAATTAAGTTACTTGGAAAAAGAAATTTTTTCTTTGTATATCATGTGGGTATCGTGTGAAAGGTTTCGTAATGTTGAACTCAAAAATACATTTCTTTTAATTTTATGTATTTTATTTTAAGAGATCTCGTCGAAAATGTAGTGCAAAAATATGCCCCCCCCCCCCCATCTATTTCTGAATCTACTGAAACTAAAATTATGATAAAAAATTAGAGGTAATAGACGTTAATTTAAACCTTGCAGGAAAATTATAGCGATTACCCTAGGTATAGCACAGTTTTTGAGAAAAACACATTTTTTCCGTCACATACAAATTTCGATTTATGGGCGTTAAACAAAGGTGTTGAGGAGCGCTTGAGGTACCTATCGTAACAGAAGTATAAAAGCATTGTTAATATTGATTTCCGAAAAAAATCTTCGATAATTAGCCGAGATATTAACCCTTAAAGACAAGGACGGTTTGGACATACATAATGACAAGGGCGGCGTACACTATCTACTATTGGCTTTTAAAGCCTAGATAACAACTTTTAATGATATATTTGCGTAATGAAATGCCCAGTAGCAGTTTAAAAGCAATAAACGTCAAATTGTTAAAAACAGACTAATTTAATTAGAATTAATCACATAAATATTATGGAATTCGCGACTAGTTTGCATTCAGTGGATCTAACGATAAGTCTCCCGTGTCTTTAAAAGTTAATTAGAAATGTACGTGGAAAAACGCGGCACGGACCAAGGCCATGTTGCAATTTGCGACCTCCTTTCGAAGCGCGCTTAACACTATGTCAAGTTTAATCTTTGAACAAGTGTTTTGTTTTAGCTACACTGTGAAAAGAAAAGATTATTACTATCCTGAATTTAGTTTTATGAAAGGCCAAAGGAACTTTATAAGTTAATGAAGGTACCGAAATAAGTTCATGATAAACAGATTAGGATAAGATTAAAAAAAGAGTTACACAGAATAGCAATATTTAATGTTATTTAGTCTTCATATCTCTTTGAACTTTTATGGTATACCCATTCATACTTTTCTAGTATATACAGCTATAGCCAAACCTACGTTGTATAGTTTTTTACAAAGTCTTATTATTCTTCTAGCAGCGATTTTTTTTTAAATAATACAGTTAACAATTCATATATTTATTGTACGGAGCTCTCTGAGCGCGAGTAATACTCGCACTTCTTTTTTTTTTTTCTTCGAAGCACACGCGTGCCTTTCATGTGCGCGAAAATCTAGATTCGGTGTGGAGTAAGACACCCTGTATTTTTGGCTGAATAAGTGCATTGCGACCCTGATTTCCTACACAAACAGTGTTAGTTTTGATGGATACTAACATTCGCCTTATTTTGACAAAAAAGCTTACGAACTGCATTTTAACCACATTTAGACAATATAATTCTATTTATCCCCTTGCAGCATTCAAGGCATTTGACATATTGTTTGAACTACCAAGTCGTGTTGAATAAAAACAATAATGCCGGATACTGAACTGTAAACAAAGACAAATGTTGCTTAATCTACGAAAATGTACAATAATCACGAACGCAAATACGGTAAACTCTGTCTAAGGCGGAATCGATTTGGGCCTAGAAAATTTTCCGCATTAGACAATATTCTGCCTTAGCCAACTTTTACTGTATGTCTATGGATTCGTAGGGACTTGAAAATCTTTTCGAGTTTGACAGATTTCGTCTTACACAGAGTCAATCTTACAGAGAGTTTACTGTATATAATAATCTCTTCCAAGTCACCCAAGATTCCGAAGAGTATTCCTTTAGAAACTTCCGAAAGCAATTTATTTTCGAAATTTAAAGAAGAATTTATAAAAAGAAACTTTTATTTGCTGCCCGTAATTTTCGGAAACGTTTCCTAGTAACTTTTAAAATGCATTAATCCAGGGCATGAAATTTCAGTTGAAAAGAGAACACAAGGTCCCGACAGACTAAAATTTTTGCTTGCCACTATTTTACATTCATACAGACAGCGATGTTGGCCACCACACCTGCCCAGAAAATTAACTATTTATGACAAACTGAATTTAGATTAACAAATGTTAGAAGGAGCTGTCTATGAAATCCAGAAAATTTGACATTCATGAAGAATATGAGCAATTTTTAAAATCTTAACAGATGTAGTATGAAGAGCTTCCTGGTGACCTAAATCAAAAAAGAATGCAGAACTTGAAAAACCGAAACATATTTACTGAAAAAAACCCTCAAAATAAGGTTGCCATAAGGTTTCACTGGTTACAGAAATTGTTACATACCATTAAAAAATCATGAAAGAAAAATTTCTTGTATTTTAGTACTTCATGTTTGTGTAGCCTTTCTAAACTCAAATACCACTTGTCAATCACAGCTGTAGGATTAAACTCTGTCAGGTTAGGCCCATTAATAGAAATTCTGAGCAAATCACCCAGTGTCTCAGTCTTCAGAAAGTTCCTGTATGCAGTCTTGAGTCTATTGTGACAGCTGAAGCCTCTCTCACACGCAGCTGTGCTCGCTGGTTGAAGTGTGTTAGAAGCAAATTGGGTAATCTTGCTGAACACTTTTCACTGTGAAACTTCTCCAGCATATCTTTCAGTGTTTGTGAAGGGAACAGAAACTTGAATTCTGCCCACTTTGCCAATACAATATCCACTTTTTTTTAAAAGAGACTTGGGTTCAAATGCATGGAGAGCTTCTTTATTTCTTCTATCCCAAATTCAAGAATTTTTTCTTTGAGAGGCCAATCCAAAGTGTCAAAAACATGCAGAAATGCTAACACATCTGTTGACATAGATTGCAGTTTTTCTGTGATGTATATCTTTAAATGTTAATTAGTTTCCCCCTTAAAGTTTGAAACTCTTGCTCCCATTTTTAATATTTGTTAACTGCATATCCTTGATTATCCCTGAGACGGATAGTTTTTCCAAAAACTCCTGTTCGCTTGGTCCAACACTAGATTCGAGATCTGTCAGAACTGAGTTGCAATGTTCAACTTTTACGTTCAAAGATGAAATGACAAGTTCCTTGTTTTGTAATGCCACACTTAAAGGGTTCAGTTTTTTCTAGAGATCCAAGAGAACTTTAAAAAATTTATAATCAAACTTTTCAGCAAACCCTTAGTTTTAGCACTGTCGTTGTCTTTTCCATAGGCGACGGTGGGGAAATAGGTGATGCTCGTAGATTTCTTCTTTTGGAAGATAAATGCTGTCGCTTGATTTTAAAACATTTCCAAGTGTCGCAGAATGGAGGCATGATATTCTGAGTTTGCATAGTTTGATTTGAAGCGCAACATTTTAAAAGACGAAACTTACTCCCAACCTTAAATATTTGCTCGTCAATGGCGAACTGGCGAGTGGAAATTTCGCGCCCTGCATTAATCAATTCTCTGTACTCGGAAAATCGGTTTTTCGGATTCTGTCAGTTCTCAGGTAATCATTTTCAGCTACATAACTTAATTTGTGCTACAATTGTAACAAAATTATGTTGATTTTAATATCAATGCTGTTAATTTAGTATGTTTGTTAAACATGTTTCCTGAATATCAATGTATTTACCTGAGAATAGATAGCATCCGAAAAAGTGATATTCCGATTTGAGAAAACTGATTATTGCACTGTAAAAGCTACTAAGAAACGTTTTCGAAACTGACGAGCAGCTAATAAAAATTTATTTTTATACTTTTCGGAATCTTCGGTGGCTCGGAAGAGGTTATTGTACATGTTCATTCTTGATTATAGCACATTTTTGTAAATTAGGAAACATCTGTCTTTTTTTACAGTGTACTTTGGCAATTTGATATATTTAACACTTCAATTCCCCCAAAATATATTTTCCGCTAAATCTATAGAGCAGTTTCAACTGACGTCAGACCCTAACAATAAGGCTAATGTCAGACAAACGTCTTTTTGCACGCTTTTTTCCCTTCATATCATCCCTACACAATGCGGCTTGCATTGTGTAGGGATGATATGTAGGGGAAAAAGCGTGCAAAAAGACGTTCATCTGACATTAGCCTAATATCCATAACAACATTTTGTTTGCCTATCTATTTTTATTGGTTGAGCGATAATACAGGCTGACAAATTGACGATTTTGATTGATTGGATACAAATTGGAGGATTATATTCAAAGTTCCCGCTCCCGTTCGCAATCGCGCCAAATCGCGACAAAATGCTTCATTTGATGGCGAGTAAACGAACAATTAGACTCGCCAAATTGCGAGGGCTCAATTTTTGCTCTTTTTTGCTGTGTGTGTGTGTATCAAAGACACAGAAAGGTATTTTCAGTTAATCTCTGTCTAAGCGCAGGCGTCGCGCCGGTAAAAACACAAACAAAATTACTCGCATAAGACGCCAAATAGGGAGAAGTTTTGCTAAAATGCGGCGTTAAAATTAGCCATTTACTAAACTATTTATTAGTTGTATGCAAAGCATCATTGGCCGGTAAATTTTTTTCTGTCGGTTATAATCGAAATCTCATAGTAGCTTTTAGTGTATATATCACAACGGTAAATCAAAAATCGCTATTTTGAATTGTTATTTAGACTGCTAAAAGAATGGCTGGAACAATCACACATTTAGTAGATACTTAGAATTTACTTATTTTTAATATTCTCTGTAGCGGATAACCGAATTTCTATTGTATAAGCAATTGCAAAAATTAGGTTACTTTAGACCATACTGAAAAAAGAGATACAATAAGGAGTTAAAGACAGATTTTTCAGTGTTTCACGCCGAATCTATTTTGCTAAAAAAAAATTTCATTTGGCTATTGTTTTTTTTTATTTCTCACTTGCCAAATCGCTAATGTTGGTCAAAAGCCAGCGAGAGCCCTGATTGTATTCACGTTGTTGACACTGATCTATTAATGCAAAAACATTTATTCATAAAAGAGTTAGCGTTCTTATTCATTAATGACATAAAAAGCGAAAAAAAATATAGTTTATTAGGTGCCGCATCCATCCGTCTCGTGATTTGGGAGAATCAGACGATTTCTGCTATCTGAAATGTCCATCATATTATATATGATGCATATGATATTTCCTGACAAAGTTATTCATCACTAATGCGACATTTGAAAATAGTCATGTTGTTTTAGCAAACCGTGATAATTAAAAAAGTGTATGATGTTGCAATATATTTTCGAACAAACATAGAATATTCTAGTCTTAACATACAATAAAAAGATAACTGTCTATCTTTTCCAGTACTATAAATTTTGTTTTAGAAAAATTTAATTCAACATTGACAAGAGGGGTAGCGAACGTGTTTTCAATTATCATTGAATATTCATGCAATAAAAATTATTAAGTTGAATTGTTCCAATTTCCTCGTTCAAGTAAAATTTTGAAATATGACACAGACCTGGTTTATTTGTTACTCATAATTTAATAAAACTTCATTTTGTATTTTTTGCAGGGCATGATGGTGATCGATTGCGGCGCAGTTTCTCTGCTTCGCAAGCGAAGGAAATCGGATGCCAAATTGAAAACCTTCACAGACAGATATGCACTGCCTACAAATGTAAGTTATCAGACTAACGTATATTTTTGAACTGCAGTGAAACTCGTCGTTACACTTAAATACTTCGTTATGAAGAAAATTCTTTAAATAGAGATCAACTCAAATTCATGAAATTTGTATAATAAAATACATATGCATTAAATGAAAAATACATATAAAATGGAAATATTGGGAAAATGCAGGCAGTATTATATAATTCAGGCAATATAATTCAAGAAGTATTTTTTTATGCAATGTAGACACATGATACAAATTTTATTAGAAGTCTAAAAAATCACATAATAAAGAGATGTAAACAAAAACTGAAGCGTAGCGTAACTTTTCTCTTTTTCTCAGTATTTCAAATCCTTAACTTTTAAAATGTCTTTAATATTTCTTTGTTACAGGTTTCTTATAAAAAAATACACTTTTCATAAAAAGTTTTCCTGCTTTTTTAAGTATCCGAACAATTCATCTGTAACATTTTCGTGAAAATGGAATCCCCTTCTTCTTGCACCGAAGGCTTTTTAAATTTCTTTTTTTGAATGGAAATGAACAAATAAATAATTTCATTTTCATACAATCCGCTGAAATAAATTCATAACATACGTCGCAATAACAACCTACCCGTTTGATTGCTGTACACGCACAAAAGTGGAATAAACTTCGTTATATAGATTATATTTTTCGTAATATGGAGATTAATTTACATGTTAATGGTGTTCAAAGTCAAGGTTCAGCAGAAAATTATGTTAAGTAGAAAGCTTCGTTAAAGGAAAGTTCGACTGTATATCATAAATCTTCGTAACAGGATAGTATCTTAATAATTTTTCAACGTTATAAGAATTTTCTAAAGTTTCAGTTAAATGTGCCAGAAGTTGAACAGAAGTGAAAAACATTCTGCCAGCCAATGTGACTAGCAGGTCTGATTTTCTACCAGCCAATTGTTAAAAATTACCAGCCATAAATCAAAGGGGGAGAATATGTATTATAAAATACTTACTAGGGTGTACAATTTCTTAAAAGAGAAATGACCAAAGCATACTACTTATGTACAGGGTGAGTACAAATAATGGACCGATTTTTAAAAATCATATTTTCGAAACTACTGCACACATTAGAATAAATGATACATGAATTTAAAAAGAACTATACCAAGTTTTTTTTCAGTTACAAATGTTCGATGTGTGACCCTCTTGTCCTTCGTTCTAAACACGAAACACCGGTGTGTAATCTCCTCGTTCAACTAACTACGTATCTGCAAAGACCAATGAGGTAGAGCTCCATCCTGCTGAAACACAAAATACCCTGTCCTCAAGCGGGAGATGGTGATTTACCCTTAATCACATGGCCACCAAGATTTCCAAACCTAACACCATGTGACTTCTTTTTGTGATGTTACGTCAAAGACATCGTTTATGTACCACCAATGCCGAAAACACTGCCAGGACTTAAAGAACGCATTTGTGCAGCATTCAGAACCATTGGTAGAATGATGCTACAAAATGTTCGGAACGAACTGGATTACAGATTGGACGTATGCCGTGTAACAAGAGGGTCACGCATCGAACATTTGTAACTGAAAAAAAACTTGGTATATTTCTCTTTAAATTCATACTTCACTTATTGTAATATGTGCAGTAGTTTCGAAAATATGATTTTTTAAAACCGGGTCCATCATTTGTACTTACCCTGTATAATACTGCAAATTTCATTGTAAGTTATTTTATAAGAAATCGTCTTTCACACATAGAGGACTGATTTTAGTACCACTTAGTCCCTGCCCTTCCCGTACTCCTTCCTTGATAATTCCATTGAATTCCCTGTTTTAACTGGCGAATAAAGAATCTATTTGGTAGTCTCTCCCATGCAGTTGATCATCATAGGATCCCATAATTCTAATGCATCTTTCTAGAGTTAAGCATGAAATATGATTCGTGGATCAAAATCCACATTCATATGCAGTTGGGCTGGTAGAGATTGCAGATATCAACTCCATCAATTTCATTATATGCACGAAGCATCCCGAAACTTTTTTGGTAGTTATTCTAAAAAAATAACAATTCGAGAGATTTCTAAGCGCACCATAAGGTAATTCGCATATGTTTTATTCTTGAATATGTCTGCCCCCATCCAACCCGAAAATTTCTAGAATTTTTTCTCTTCTCCCGCCTTCCACAAATAAAGTGTATAGTTCCATCTTCATATTAGCCATAAAATAGCTAAAAAAATATGAATTTCTGACAGCCACATCCATAAAATAGAGAAATAGACTATTGAAAAACAAATAAGTTCAAAATAAAACAAGATTAAAAAGGATAGAGAAAAAAAACAAAAAAATATCAGATTGAAAGCCACTCTGTCTAAACATGAGGCAGCAGAAAAAGCAAGCATTGGAGGTCACCAGCGCATGTTGCCAAAATGTTTTTTAGATGATGATGGGTCATGGACTAAGGAGAAACAATGTACATCATATCCAAACACACTCCCCAATATATATAACCAGCGCCCTCTGTAGATAATTTAGAATTGAACTTCACCATGTATTCCAATGAATCGCTGTGGTGCTGCCGTCTATTGAATTATTAGTAAATAAAAATATTATATAATAAAAACTATTTATAACAATTAATTGATTAAGTTTTAAAGCAAATACTGTCTTAAAATTAAGATGTTAGGGAATTAATATTGTAATTAAATTTTGAAATTAATTAGTTACATTTAATGTGTCTACAAACTCTCTTAAAAATTAAATACACCTAATTTAAAGGGAGAAGGTTGAACAAATAATAAAATTAATAATTAAAACATGCACTTTATTCTCATTTAAGATAGTATACTTTGTATAAGAAAATAATATGATATTGTCCTCAGTCGGCTGAAATTTAAATACAAGTTAATCGCTAACATTATTAAATATTAATGAATATAAACAAATTTAATACGCATTAATAAATATATAAGCATAACTATACCAATATACATACAAAAGTATCGAATCAACATCCATTATAAAATCTATATTAGCAACGTATTTATAAATCAAATGCCCCATTCCATTTTTTTAATTAACCATTGTGTACTATCCAGACAACGCGACTTTCCTCCGTAGTCTAACATCTACCCATCCATCCATTCTTTTAATTTATTATTATTATTTTACATTTTTTATTTTTTATTATTATTTTATTTTAATTTTTTTATAAACTTTTTTTACGCATGTGTTAATTTGATTTTTAAGATCGTTTAAGTACTAATTGTAAATAAAAGAATATATGAATTTTTTTGGAAAACCATGATTTAATGCATCATAAATTAGTTTTTTAATATTGTTATTAATTAGATGAGAAGAACATAAACACTTTATTCTATATAAATGATTAAGAAGTTTATTACGATACACAGAATTATGAACACAAAATTTTAAATTAGTAAATGCATTAATTTTGAATTTAAATTCTTTATGTTTGTGACATAGAGCAGTTATTGTTTTGTTTTCTTTTAGTGCAATTTTAAGATCTAAAAAGTTAATTGTATTGTTAGATAGGAGGTTTTCCGTTAATTCTAAATTAGTAGGACATACTTGCCAACTTTCCCTTAAACTTCCGTACAATGTAAGTTAAATTGACCCAGGTTAAACACGTTTCGAACCAGAAATTTACTAAAGAAATTAATCCAAATAGGTTTCATAGAGAAACATGAATTTAAATGTATAATGATACATCAAATAAATTTTCTGGTTAGTAACGCGTATGACCTGTGTCAGTTTAACCGGCATTTTACGGAAGTTTAGTTGAATGTTGGCAAGTATGGTAGGATAATCTACTGGAAATTGAGAAATATTAGTTTAATCAGTGGCAATTAAAATTATGTCATCCATATAACGATATAAATGTATATTAATATTAATAAAAGTACGTTCATTGTGATATAAGTCTGATAATAAACTGGAAGTACATCCACCTTATGTATACCGACGTTCTGTAAATATAATATGTTATCTGGCAATATAAAACTATTACAGATAATGAAATTTGTTAGAGTTTTAAAATAAGCTGTATCTATATGAAATGGTAAATTCAATTTATGATGATACTTTTTAAATATTGCATTTATTATATTATGTAGATCTAATAAATCTATATTATTAAAAAGGTCTTTGAAATCATATGTCTTTACATTGTTTACACATTTAAGATTTTTCATAATATTGATCAGTTGATAGCTATTTTTTATACAATGTGTATTATTAGTGGTTGTTGTCAATGTATATTTGACATTTGAAGTCCACCGAAGTGGAGAATGCTTTGGGGCCTATAGCTACAATGGCTGTCGCCTCGAATGATCCTTATTATACAGAAACAACAACAAGTAGCAACAAATTTTATTTTCCATTACATATATTATATAACTACAATGGGACATTCACAATTACATCCATGCCTTACCCAGGGACTCGAACCCGGGCCCTCGGGGGGACAGCAGCCTCCGCTTACTGACCACGCCAGCGGGCGACAATCAGTGTATATATTTGATTGAGAATTTTTAATAGAAGTTTATTGGCTATATTATGATATGTATTGCATCCAATAGTTGCAGTCCTAAATTTAATTGGTTTCTTATGTAATTTGGGTATAAGAACTAAATAAGGATAATTAAAGTTGGTAATATTTAATAGTTTATAATGTTTGAATTTTACGATTGTTTACAATTACATATTCATTAGCTTTTTGAAAAGATTTATTAGAAGAAATACAGGATATAAGAAATCGGTGATAATAAGATTTACATATGATTGCATAATTATTAGGAGATTTGTCTACATATGTAATAACAGTTTTCTGTAATTCAGTAATTTTCTGGAAAAAATGCCTTGTGTTAATAGTAATCATATCCGAAATATTATATTTTAAAGCCTTAGTTAATATTCAATAACTAGTATTTTCCATTGATTAAAATATTCAATAGGTTTATTGTATGAGATTGAAATTTTATAAGTAAAAATATCTACATCATATGTAAACTGTTTTAAAATAGAATTTACTTTAAATTTAGATGGAAGTCTATATTTAGTATCATAATCCATTAGTTTTTAGGTAGCTTTCATTACAAAAAGCTACCTATTGCAGCCGTTCGGAGGAAAACGATTACGAAAAATTTTGGTATATTTTCACCGATCATGACCCCTAGACCCCGAAACCACCCTCCGTTCAAAATTGATATATATATATATATATATATATATATATATATATATATATATATATACATATCCATATATATATATATATATATATATCTGATCTTTGTCATACTGTAACTCTCGTATTTATGAACCGATTTGGATAAAATTTTGTATGTACATAGTACATACTAATGTCTCGACCGAGTTCGTTGGCCAGCTTTATCCGCCATCTTGCTTCAAAATAACGGCCATTTTAAAAAAAAAATTTAAATTTAAAATTTAAAATGAGGCACAAAAAAATTAGACATTGAAAAAGATTTTTTTTCTTATGTATTTGGGCTTGATACAAAGATTCTGGAGCATTTTTAGTTTCGTCTATATCTTAAAAAATGGCTGAGTTATAGCACTTTGAATTTCTAGCATGGCTGACATTTTGAAACGATCTGATTTTTGTCACGCGATAATACACGTATTTATGAACCGATTTGGATGTGACAAGGAATGTGCATAGTACATAGCAATGTCTCGACCGAGTTCGTTGGCCAGCCTCATCCGCCATCTTGTTTCAAAATGGCGGTCATTTAAAAATTTTAAAAAAAATTAAAATTTAAAAGTGAGGTACAAAATAATTAGAAATTGAAAAAGATTTTTTCCTTATGTGTTGGAGCTTGATACAAAGATTCCGGAGCATTTTTTGTTTCGTCTATGTCTTAAAAAATGGCTGAGTTATAGCACTTTGAATTTCCAGCATGGCTGACATTTTGAAACGATCTGATTTTTGTCACGCGATAACACGCGTATTTATGAACCGATTAGGATGTGACAAGGCATGTGCATAGTACATAGCAATGTCTCGACCGAGTTCGTTGGCCAGCTTCATACGCCATCTTGTTTCAAAATGTCGACCGTTTAAAATTTTTAAAAAAATTTAAAATTTAAAATTAAGTATGAAAAAAATTATAAATCGAAAAAGATTTTTTTCTTACGTGTTTGAGCTTGATACGAAGATTCCGGAACAGTTTTTGTTTCGTCTATATCTTAAAAAAAGGTTGAGTTATAGCACTTTGAAATTCTAGTGTGGCTGACATTTTGAAACGATCTGATTTTTGTCACGCGATAACACGCGTATTTATGAACCGATTAGGATGTGACAAGGAATGTGCATAGTACATAGCAATCTCTCGGCCGAGTTCGTTTGCTAAGTTCATCAGCCATTTTGTTTCAAAATGGCGGCCATTAAATATTAAAAAAAAATAAATAATTTAAAATGAAGTACAAAAAAATTAGAAATTGAAAAATATTTTTTCTTATGTGTTTCAGCTTGTTACAAAGATTCCGGATTATTTTTTGTTTTGCCTTCATCTAAAAAAAAGCCGAGATATAGCAGTTTGAATTTCGAATGTGTGTGACATTTTAAAAAATCTGATTTTTTGCCTGCAACAGCACTCGCATATATCAACCGATTTAGATATGAGTGAGCATGTGCACAGGAATTACTAAGGTCTCGACCTAGTTCATTGGTGAGCTTTGTTGCACCCATTATGTTTATTTTAAAATGGAGAGCTATCACCGATAATTCGGGTTAATATAATTATTAATATAATTCGGGATATCACCGAATTTGGCGACAAATATAAATCACTTTAATAAAAGTCCTTCCGGCCAGTGCCGGGAGGAAGAGGTAGCTTTCAAATTCCTTATTTTAAAAATGCCAACTTATATTATTCAAACACAAGAAGCTCAATTTAGTGGAAACCGAATATAGGAGATTCAATACTAATTTTTATCAATACTAAATCATTATGAATGAGAATTTCGCGAAATTAGTCAGCTTTATCCAAGCTGCTTTTATTTAAAGTAACTTATATTTGGCTGAGATGTTGATGTATACTATCCACATGCCTTTTTACATGGAAATAAGCGAATACGTGTGTTATCGCATGACAAATACAAGATCGTTTCAAAATGTTAGCCATACTAGAAATTCAAAGTGCTATAATCCAACCATTTTTTAAGATATAAACAAAACAACAAATTTTCAGAAACAAAATCTGCTCCGGAATCTTTGTATCAACGCCAAACACATAAAAAAATCTTTTTCATTTTCCAATTTTTTAATACCTCATTTTAAATTTTAAATTTAATTTTTTTTTAATGGCAACCCTTTTGAAACAAGATGGCGAATGAAGCTGGCCAACGAACTCGGTCGAGACATTGGTATGTACTATGTACAGACCAAGTAACATCCAAATTGGTTCAGAAATACGCTTGTTATCGCGTGACAAAAATCAGGTCGTTTTAAAATGTCAGTCAGAATAGAAATTCAAAATGCTATGACTCAGCCATTTTTTTAGATATGGACGAAACAAAAACTGTTCCGGAATCTTTGTATTAAGGTCAAACACATACGAAAAAAATCTTTTTCATTTTCTAATTTTTTTGTATCTCATTTTAAATTTTAAATTTTTTAAATTTTCTTAAATGTCCGCCATTTTGAAACAAGATGGCGGATGAAGCTGGCCAACGAACTCGGTCGAGATATTTGTATGTACTATGTACACACCAAGGTATATCCAAATCGATTCATAAATACGCCTGTTATCACGTGACAAATATCAGGATGTTTCAAAATATCAGCCACGCTAGAAATTCAAAATGCTATAACTCAGCCATTTTTTAAGATATAGACGAAACAAAAACTGCTCCCGAATCTTTGTTACAAGGTCAAATACATAAAAAAAAAATATTTTTTCAATTTTCAATTTTTTGGTACCACATTTCAAATTTAAATTTTTCTTAAAAATTTAAATGGCTGCCATTTTTAAACAAGATGGCGGATGAAGCTGGCCAACGAACTCGGCCGAGACATTGGTATATACTATGTAGAAACGAAGTTACATCCAAATCGGTTCATAAATACGCCTTTTATCGCGTGACAAAATTCAGGACGTTTCAAAATGTCAGCCACGCTAGAAATTGAAAATGCTATAACTCAGCCATTTTTTAAGATATAGACGAAACAAAAACTGCTCCGGAATCTTTGTATAAAGGTCAAATACATAAGAAAAAAATATTTTTCCATTTTCAATTCTTTGGTACCATATTTCAGATTTAAAATTTTTTTAAAATTTTTAAATGGCCGCCATTTTGAAACAAAATGTCGGATGAAGCTGGCCAACGAACTCGGTCGAGACATTGGTATGTACTATGTACATACCAAATTACATCCAAATCGGTTCATAAATTCGAGAGTTACAGTATGACAAAGGTCATATATATATATATATATATGGATATATATATATATATATATATATATATATCAACTTTTGAACGGAGGGTGGTTTCTTGGTCTGGGGGTCATGATCGATGAAAATATACCAAAATTTTTTGAAATCGCTTTCCTCCGAACGGCTGCAATAGGTAGCTTTTTGTAATGAAAGCTACCTAAAACCAGCTTTGATAACGCTGACTAATTTCGCGAAATTCTCATTCATATTCAATATTGACAAAAATTAGTATTTAATCTTCTATAATGGGGTTCCACTAATTTGAGCTCCATGTGTTTGAATAATATAAGCTGGCTTTTAAAAAATAAGGGATATGAAAGCACCTCTTCCTCCCGACATAGGCTGAAGGACATTTTCAGTTTAAAATCATTCACAATATTAAGATTTCCAGTGATTGTATGTCCATGATTATTATTAATGCATTTTTCAGAGCGGGGTCATTGCATTTACACGGAAAAGTACTTGCTGCAGATGTATTTTTTGAAAATGTATTATAGTTAAAAATCTTTCTTTCGATTGTATTCGGATATTTAAAGGCTTTTGATATTTGAAGATTATTAATAGGAAAATAATAGTTTTTATCATTAATTATAGAATTAATATTAATTTTATTAAATATTTGATTTGAAAAAGTTATTATCATTTGAGTATTCATGTTTTGAATTTTATGGGTTTTCTTGTAAATTAATGTTTAAAAGATTAGCTCTTGTCATAATAAGATTTAATATATATATATATATACCATAGAAATGTTTAGAGTAAGATTTAGGGAAAAATACATTTAAATATTGTACAATCTGTTTCTTTTTAATAGCATGTATTTTCGAATTAATAACCAATTATAATTCTTTATATAGTTACTTTGAAAAAATATTTATTTGTTTAGTAATATATTTTTTGGAAGCTACAACTGCAACAAAACACTTTCCTTGCTTGTTTCGTGTTGTTTTACGATTTAAATTATGATTTAGAGTAGGATAAATTGGAGAATAATCAATAATATTACTTATAGATGAAAAGTCTCTAACAGATCTGTAAAATATTATATATATATATATATTATATATAGCAGTATTCTTCATCTCGATACTAGCAATATTTATTCATATATTCATGCTAAAAATTATGTTTGCAGATAAAGTGTAATTTTCTGAGCTGAGAACAAGAATTGAATGCTAGATCTTTAACAAACGTTTGTATGACATTTTCGGAAAATCTTTACTTCCTTTTATAAAACATCAGCAGGAAAGAACAACAAATCAATACCTACGCACGGAATTCTTAAAGGGACGTTAAAGAGACGATTTGAATAAATTCGTATAGGTTTTAATTAATTCAACAAAGTCAAAAGAAAGACCTTCCTCGTTCTCAAGAAAATAGCTCATAAATAGACCAGACTGTCTTTTACTTTACAAACGGTTTCGTATCATATATCGTAATCTAAGATTCAAAACCGATAAAAATGCTTATCTTGTAAACTTATCTTATGATAAGACATTTCTATGTCTCCGCCATGCCGCCTTTAGAAATAATGAAAATTAGTGCAAGGAAGAAGACAATAGATCAATTTTCCATTGTGCGTAACGCCAATCAGTTGCATAAAATGATATTTTCCCGTAGATTTATCAGTTCGTGGCCATTTTTAATGGAAGAAGACCAACACGTTAAAAAATATATACACACATATATATATATCGGAAATAAATGCAGTGAAATCTTATCTTAGGTATCGACTCATTATCACTTTCTAGTTCTGATTCATAACTGCTGCATGGACAATTACCACGCATTACATAGTAATTGTAACAGGTAAAGTTATCAAAGTACACTGTCGCAAATAGCGTTGCAGAGAAAAATAAGAATAAAAGTAAAAATAGTTTTAAAAGACAAGTCGGAAAATGTAAGTCAAACGGGGCAAATGAGGTGCGTTCGTACTATAAACTAGTTTTATAGATATTCAGATCTTTGTGCAATAGCTGTTGCACTCTTGTGTAAAAATGCAGGAATACAATATTTTTTTTACGATTATATATATTAAATTCAGTAATACGGATATAATATGACTTCGTCTTAAATTGAACGTAATCACCATGGCAATCTTACCTATCGTGGGATATCATTGAATTAATTGCCTATGACGGGATTTAACAGAATGAAAAAAAACTTTTATTAATATCTTTTTAAGTTTTGATTCGAGTTTCATGAAATTTAATATAATTCGACAAAATTCTGCAACAATTATATATATTAAATAAACCTCAGCAACGTATATAAATTTCATTATATGTGAAATAATTTAATATAATTAAAATACGCACTGTTTCCCCCTATATATGTAATAGAATTATTTTGTATGGCCCTGTAAATGAATAATAAATATTCTTTGCACCGCATATTCCACAGAATGTGTGTTTTAAGTGCACTTCATAAAAGCATATCAATTTCATTCTGTTCGAAAGGGTGTAACATTATTAAAATGCACTTGAAACTATTTTATTCCCGTTGGTCGTAATGAAACGAAAAACTCTTGAGTGTCCCTGTAATTGAACTATACATGCAATTTTCATAAAATTTAACATGACTCAAAAAAATTCTGCAACGATTATATATATTAAATTTCTAACCATTCAGTTGGGAAGTTTTTGCGCTGTTAGATGTGGACAGAGGGGCAGACCATAGGTGACGACTGTAGATGCTACGCGTTTATTTAATTACGAACGCACCTAAAAAACACTCTTTTTTAAGCATTCAATATTTATTTCGAAAATCACGTATAATTTTTTGACTGCATTTCACCTCCCCCCCACCTCCACAATTTCCGCTACAATACATTAATTTGGTACGGGCTACCAAACTCTATTATGAAAAATTTACTGATTTTCTTACGCTTGGTATAAAGCGTTAGCTAGTGTGTTACAAAAATATTTATTTTTTGCTTTGTTTCTTTTTTAGAAAGAAAAAATGAAACCTTATCTAAACTATCTTTTTAGTATTTGTGCATTGATTTCTCAATAAATTAATTAATATTAACTGATAAAAGAGTATTTAAAAAAATTACACCGTTTATTTTTTATTTATAATTTACTTTTTACTTTTTAGTCTTTAAGGGGACCGTAGACCTTTATTTGATCAAAAATCGATCCCAAAATCGACATTTCTTTTTGTGCGTATTATTATTTGCCATTTTGTACTACGGCATTCATGGCGTATCCACATCGTATCCACATTCAGATGCGATTATTTTACGCTAAGTTACAAGTGTTTTAATTTTGTTCACAAACACTTTTTTGGCCTTTTAAATATACTTAAATGATCCTTGTTACTTAATTTTTGATCAAAGTTCATGAAACTGATAAGGAAAAATCCTGATATTGCTTAAAAAGAAACCGTGTATGCATTTTAAAATTCGACTTCATTAAGACAATTAAATTTGATTTTTAACATATTATAAGGCAGATTTTTTTATGAAAATCGATATGAAAGTCAGGAAACCATCTCTAAAAAATTAACTATTTAAGGGATTAAAAAAATCGATACACAGATTTATTTGTAATACAGTTTTACGTGATTAAAATCCAAAATCGAGGAAATATCTCAAAAATTAAGACGCAAGGAGTATATTAAAACTAGCCTCCCTTGGCGACCAGTTTGGTCTCCTTTAAATCTATGCTAAGCATTGTATCATGTTACTTTTATTCATAATTTAATTTCCTTGCTCAATCCTTCGCCAAATCGGAAGATTCTGATACAGAAATCATGAACTCGGTACTTTTATGTTAGCCGTGGGCAGATGATACATCACCAAACATTGTAACCCGTCGTATTTTTTCTCATTTCATTAATTTCATTACTTTCACTCATTTTATTTAAAATACATAACTTTAATTTAAAACTGAAATGATTAAAGTTTATGACTCTCAATTTTCTCTTATTTTTTTAAAAAAAAGAAAAAGAAAAGAATGAAAAGAAAAGAAAAAAAAATTAACAAATAATACTATAAACTATGACATTTAATTTAAAAATGAAAGCTTTGTTTTAATTTACCTCTTGAAAAATTGTTTATGACAGTCGCATGCGATGGACTATTATAATACTGATGATATGATGGCGATGGAACAATATTTGGCGATTTATTACCTGCGCCCGGCTAACATTAAATCACCAAATTGGCTGTTTGGCATATAAAAGGTGAAGCGGTCAACCCGGAACTATTGATGACAGTCACATGACTTAGTTCTATTATTATAGAGATTTCGTTCTAAAATATTAAATATTTTAAAAGATCTTAAAATTATAATAAGATTAGAAACTTCTTTAATGTGATATATATACTTATGCTGAAATGTATATTTGCACAAAATTTCAAATCTCTGTTATGATCCACTTCCATTCAACTGTAAAAGTTAGACAATATTTGACGATTTATCACCTGTGGCGGGCTAATCGAAAAATGCCTGAAAATCGATGTTATGCCGCCACCCCGTCTAGTTTAAAAACTAACGGCAGTTTGAGATAGTGCTTGCGCCTGCACTATAGCGGCCAACAATAGAAATAGTGCCTAGAGTGAGAATGGTTTTGTTGTACGTCGTTCGCTTGTTCTAGTGAAAAATTTAGTTTTCATCTAGTTGCTTCTTATTTTGGAGCTTCAAATAAGTAGAAGTAAACACCTTTTATTGAAACATTAGGTACTTAAGATAATTATTACCCGTAATCTACATGCATTCGCCGACATTTTGATACAATTTGTTGAACAAGTTCGGTTCTTCTTTCGGCTTTGCTGGGGGTTATCTACTATATTGTCCTCTTGAGGTAATTCCGCCACCATGGCAAACGGTGACTTTTCCAATTTGAGTTAAGCTGTAAGCTTAGCACATTAATAAATCTAGCTTAAGGAACATTGTAATTATTCATTATTTTGATAAATTATTGCTTTCTAAACATTTTTAGTAGGTTATGTGTTTTCTAGTATCCATTCTATGTATTTACTAGGTCATTAAAGAGTGGCGTCATTACCCCGATACAATAGCGGAATTACCTCAGTATCCTGGGTAATCCCGCCACTGTACAGAGGTTGAAAGAAATTTTTTTTACGTGTGCTTACTCTACAGTTATGATTACGGTTCAATTTATGCAGATGCTAAAGATAATGATTCAGCTTTAGAATTTTTACTATTAAAAAATAAACTTTTTTTTGAGGTGAAAAAAATTAAATTCCCTTAAGGTGTCGCTATTACCCCGGTCTCCCCTATTAATTTATAATTAAGTTTTAAAAATATTAAAATGTTGTATCGTCATTGGAAACACACCTTTGTACCTAATTTGTATAATTCTAGCCCAGGTACGGCGAACCTTTTCTCATACACGTGCCAAAATTTTCCGAAAATATGTTTTACGTGATCATGACGTGCCAACAATAAAAATATTTAATGGTTCAAATAATGAATCAAAATTACTTAAAATTTTGCTTTTATCATTAAAAAAATACGGGTAATATTTGATGTTATACTTTACAAATTTATTTTTAAAATATTATTTCTGTTGCTCCATCTTAGATGCCAAATAATTTATATCAGCTTCGTACAGTCGTGGAAAAAAAAAAAGTAAACACCCCCTACTAACTCCTCAACAAATTATCGTAGACGAAAGTTACTGGTACCGAACGATTGGAAATAAAGTCTACTTTTAAATGACGTATATAAAATTTGCTTAGGGGGCCATATACATATTAAAACGAATCCAAACTTCATTTTTTTCAATGGCAATACCCAATTTTAACGCGATATTTCAAATCTTCGGTTCAAACTATGCCTAGACACCAAATTTCAAGTCATTTCAATGGTAAGTTTTTGAATTATAAACATTCAAAATTTAGTGCTTCTAATGTTAAATTACATTTTCATATTTTTATTTATATCTCCCGAAATTATGCTCCTAATGAGCTAATTTTTACTTTCTTCTATCTTTACAAGAAGAAAGTATTGGTTTCATGAAAATTTTCGAATTCCAGTTTTCGACGGATTTACACGTTTTATGAGTCAGAGATTCCAAAAAACATGTTTTTACAAAATGTCTGTCTGTGAGTCTGTCTGTCTGTCTGTCTGTCTGTCTGTCTGTCTGTCTGTCCGTCTGTCTGTCTGTATGTGACACAAATTTTGTGGGCGCTCTATCTCAAGAACTAATGGACGAAATTTCACAAAACTTCATATTTAGTTAGACCTTGATATAAACTGGAACTGATTAGTTTTTGGTGAAAATCGCCCAACAGGTGGCGCTGCTATGCGGCATTTTTAACGATTTCTTCAATAGCTGTATCTCAAGAACTACTGCACGGATTTTCATAAAACTTCAGATTCAGTTAGTCCTGGATATAGTTTGGTGCTGATTACTTTTTTGTGAAAATCGCCCAACAGGTGGCGCTGGTATGCTGCATTGTTCATGATTATCGCAATAGCTCTAACTCAAGAAAAAATGCACGAATTTTCACCAAACTTCAGATTCAGTTAGTCCCTGATATAAATTAGTGCTGCTTAAATTTTGGTGCAAATCGCCCAACAGGTGGCGCTGCTGTGCTGCATTTTTCACGATTTCCACAAGAGGTGTATCTCAAGAACTATTGCACGGATTTTCATCAAACTTCAGATTTAGTTAGTCCTTGACATGAATTGATGTATAAATTAGTGCTGTTTAATTTTTAGTGTAAATCGCTCAACAGGTGGCGTTTCTGTGCTGCATTTTTCACGATTTCCACAAGAGCTGTATCTCAAGAACTATTGCACGGATTTTCACCAAACTTCAGATTTAGTTAGTCCTTGACATGAATTGATGTATAAATTAGTGCTGTTTAATTTTTGGTGTAAATCTCTCAACAGGTGGCGCTGCTATGCTGTATTTTTGCGATTTCCGCAATAGCTTTATCTCAAGACTAATGCTTGGATTTTCAACAAACTTCAGATTCAGGTATATCTTGATATCGTTTAGTGCTGTTTACTTTTGGTGTAAATAGCTCAACAGGTGGCGCTGCTATGCTACATTTTTTCAGAATTTTCGCTATAGCTCTATCTCAAGAACTAATGCGCGAATTTTCATCCAACTTCAAATTCAGATATACTTTGATATGAATTGGTGCTAAATCGTTGTTATTTCTTGTACTATTTAAATGCTTTAATTGACGTGATTTATATAGAAGAAAGTTTTGTGAGGGCCACAACATACTAGTTTTTTGTAGTAATAATACTAATATACCCAAATATAAATAAGCTGAATTTGCAATTTCTATAATTGTATGACATGAATTATGAAATTAATATTCGAAAAAATTATGAATTGCAACCTACAATTTTTTTTTGATGGATTTAGATTTATTAAGTCCTGCTTTATGGAAATTCAAAAATTCCACATTTTTCTTCCAAGTAGTTTTCCAATTATGCTTACAAAACGGCAAAATGATGGTTTAAGGGGCCGTCTATGATTGAAGTGAGTAGACATTTTGAAATTTATTCTGCCGTACTGAAATCTAACACGCTTCATTGACTCCTTGTGTGGCGCTTAAGGTGCCTTGATAAAGGAAGGGGCTCTCTTGGTTAACAATCCAGTACGGAACTTCAATTTGGATACAGCCCTTAAAATACGCTCGTTTTAAAATAATTAATTTCTCGGAAACTTATGGTACGAATTGCATAAAAATTCGTTTTTAGGCTAATTGAAGGGTGTAGAGTTCATTTATGATGTCAGAATTGGGTACTGCTATTGACTAAAACAAAGTTATGGTTCGTTTTAATATGTAGGTGGCCCCCTAAGCAAATTTTATATACATCATTTAAAAATAGACTTTATTTCCAATCGTTCGGTACCAGTAACTTTCTTCTACGATAATTTGTTGAGGAGTTAGTAGGGGCTGTTTACTTTTTTTTTTCCACGACTGTACATAGTTATTTTTAAGAGATTGGAAGTTGGATTGGACTCATTTATCAAAATGTTTTTACTTGAATTTTTCATATTATTTATTTCCGAAAAGAATGTCTCGCAGAAAAACTTGCCAAAATAGCAAGCGCCAGAATCTACAGCTCTTTTTGTGTCTGGAATTGAATTCCGAGTTGTCATAATTTTACCATAGGAACCATAGGAGCTTATAATGCCTTTTAATCTTCCTTTTGCGAAAACACTATCTCTTGTTCTTAAAATTTTGTGAGCCAATATTAAGTGGCTACTTCAGTCAAATGAAAAGACTCGTTCGCTAATGCTAATCCTATGGAAGAAATTTATAAAGATATCTCGGTTGCATTTCAATATTTTTAAATGATTTCTTTTGCATTAGACAGCTGAGATCGATCTGTACAAAGGTCGTTTTTTACTTTTTCGATTTTGTTTACAGATATTTTTTATGGGGACACTTTCATTTTCGGAACCGGTTTCGAAAGTGAAAACATCCTCATTAAAAAAACCTGCAATGAAAATTGGAAAATAAAAACCGCCTGCATACAGATCGATCTCAGCTATCCAATGCAAAAAAAATCATTTAAAAATATTCAAATGACACCGAGATATCTTTATAAATTTCTTCCATAGGATTAGCATTAGCAAACGGGTCTTTTCGCCTGACTGAAGTAGCCTCTTAAGATAGATTGGAATATATTAAATTATATTTCCATTTCTTCAATCTGTATGACAACCAACCGAACTAATCGGATTCAGATAAACAGAGACAACATCTAGAGCAATTAATGCATTTTGTGAAATTCAACTATATTTTGATGTGGGACCTGAATCTATGCCGTGCCAAAAATAATCTGCTGCGTGCCACTTATGGCACGCGAGACACAGGTTCGCCGTCCCTGTTCTAGCCTATCAGGAAGTGGATTAAAAATAGATTGCAAAATTCCATCTTTCCATACAAAAACCAGGTTCAGTTAACCCCTTGAGGGGCAAGCAAAAATGTCTCTAAATATTGAATTCTCACCGGAATAATCGAAAATTTTTATTTTTAAATAAGGAAAAGCAAATTTTTAATGATTTTCCTCCAAAGTTAAAAATATAAAATTTAGTTAAAATTTTCTGGTGAGAATCTTGTTTAAATTAGGTGGGATATATTTTATCCCACCGCCCCTCAAGGAGTTAAACAAAAGAGTGTAGAAAAGAGGGAATGTGTCTTTTAATGGGAACTTAAAAATATAAACAGTTTTCTGCCATTATATTAAATTTGAGAGAATAAATTTTTTTTTAAGGGATCCAGTGTGTCCATTTGGAAATAAACCACTACTAATATAGCAAAACTCAAACCTTTTTACATCTATTTACTACATCTACGTTAGCGAACTTTTCATTTATTAATGTTCCACAAAAATTAATTCAGCAATTTTATGTGAATTAAAAACTATAAAACGTATTCTGAGTTGTACCAAGATGGACTTATATTCGCCCAAATTTCACATTTATCGTAATCATCAGTTTATCAAAAAACTTCCCATTAACCCTTTATCTACTGACGGCAGGGCCTACGGAATAGGCTCGTGAAGCCCGTGCTTACCCACTGAAATACAAAAGGGCCCCAAATTTTATTTTTCAAAACTAATTTTTAGAAAAAAGAAACTCAATCACTGTAAAAAATACATTTTTTTTTCTTATGAAACTTTATTTTTCTTACTATATGGCAATTTCTAAATCACAAAAAATATTTTGAAGTTCACATATTCTCAACTATAGTTCCATATTTGTCATTTACAAAATAAATTGGTTATTTACAATGAAACATATAATAAAATACTTTTATATAGGTAGTTTTAGTTTAATATTAAAAATGTTATTTACTCTAAACTTTGATGGTAAAATTTCGAATTATTTAAGCATACGAAAAAGAGATTTAGTAAATAAAAAAGCAATTTGTAGAGTAATAGGGGGCCCCCTGTGTGACATCGGGCTTCCCCTATTCCTAAGTGTTAAGCGGGCCCTGACTGACGGTACTTATAAGTACCATTAAAATAAATTGTCATAAAATTCATTTAATACATCGATTAGTTGTAATACACTTTAGGGGGGGAGGGGGGATTACTCTACGCACCACATTACATACTTGTATATCAATGTCCTTAAATCATGTTCAACTCATCTATATTGCTTAACCCGTGATGTGCCAAATTATGAAGCACGGAAAATTTCATATTCTAAAGTATTTTTTCCTGAATTTTTAAAAATTCCTTAGAAGATATACACAATCAAGTAATAAGTTTTAAAAGGATATTGCCATTTAAAATTAATCAACGAAATATTTATTTATAGGGATTTGGTGTAATATTTACAACTCCTCTCAAATCTTTTTCAAAATCTTTTATAAAATTAGGAAAAGTACAAATGCAATTCCCTTACAATAGAAACATTGAAACATTTAAGAACTGAAACTTTCCACCCACAATCTTCCAACTAAGAATCGACCGAAACAGGTTTTTAAGACCGAAGCGGAAACCAAAACGGTAAACTTCCTATTTTCGGTCGAAAACGAAAATGTCCAAGATTTTTAAAAAGTATTTAATACCTCCATAAATATGCATAATTATTAATTGATTATACGTGTTTATTAAATATACACAATTATTAATTAATTATACGTGTGGCCCAAGTTGACTCTCTGTGCCTCTGACCAAAACTTTTTATTTTCATATAAAATAAAATGTAATTAATTCATCGACGACACAGAATAATTCTCTAATTATGCGGATTTAATCTAATTAAAAAATGTTTTAGGTATACATACCTCCATTTGTCTTTATAATGATTTTTGTAAATGATCGTCTGTTTTACTAGAACTTTCTCAAAGAATATTCGAAACATTTCTGAGGTTTCAAACTAAAAAGTTTCATTTACTGTTAAGTTTTCAGCTTTTAATGAGTACGTGAAACGCGTTTTCAAAGTTCAATCATATAAGCATTGCTTGCTTTATAATTTGCACTCACGTCTTGAGTCAATCATGAATGATAATTATAAACAGCGAACTTCATAACAACAAATACAAAGTGTCTTATTTGAGTCGATACAGCTCAAATCAAAGAGTAGTGTTGAAATTTTCCGAAGGAAGAAACGAGATTTTTGGAATACACATAATTTCGGTCCGGCAGAATTTTCGCCGAAAACGAATTTATACCGAAAACGGAAACGAAACCGAATTTTCGGTGGATCTCTACTTTTCAACTGGGCCGTTATAAATGAAGTGTTAGGTGATAATGAAAGAGCAGTCGTAAAATTTCCGGTCAGAATGGGAGAAAAAAATGGCCATAAATGTTCTGATAAAAAAATAAAATTACGGCCCGCAAATTGCGTAAAGCTGGTTTTTAAATGAGTTATGAATTCTTATGCTGAACTGCATTTAGTTTACTAAGAAAAGTTTGTAGAATATAAATAAAATGATATACAGGGTCGCGCAAAGACACATGCGGCCGTCTATAAATGTTAATTTCTGGAAATGTGATTTAAGTAGTTGTAAGAGTATTTAGTTTAAATTAAATGTTAGCTAAATAGTGGCGTGTAGGTTCTAGGTAAACTATAGAGTTGTACAAAAGTATTCAAGTATGTTTCCATCTATTAGTACGTATAAATTGCTGAAAGAGAAATTTCATCCTGTTATGCGTTTTCTTGCTAAACTAAATTTTCCCATTGTATAGTATATATATTAACCTACAGATCAAATACAGGGCTGTTCAAAAGAATTTGAATACATATTTGGCTATGGACGGTAACTGCTATAATCAGTTTTTCAAATGTTTTATGCGTTTTCTAAAATGTTTACTTATTTAATCTTATTTACCTTATTTACGTAAATAACGAAGTTTTGTTAAAGCATTCAGGAATTGTTATAAAGTATTTCATAATCTATGCTTAACGCATGATTTTTCTTTCTTGTTTTTACACACTTGGACGTTAGCTTCCTCACCAATTAATCTGAAAAAAAAAAAGATAATAATAATAATAATTTTAAACTGTATTAAATTACCGAGGCAATGAACATAAAAAGTTTACAAAAAAAAAAGACAAGAAAAGAGAGATAAATTTTGATTGCTTTCTGATGTTTTAAAACATTTTATTGTTTAGGGTTTTTTCTTTTTACATGTTTAAAAATTGGCAAATTTGTATAAACTTAAGATATTATTAAAGGTCCGTAGACTGCGAAAAAATATAATCTTTAATTAAATATATACATAATTAATCGATTAGTTTTCAATATATTTATACCATGAAGTCAAAAGATAAGTTTCAAGTAAATCGCATTTAAAGTTAAAGACTTGGCTTAACAATAGCGAGCAACCGTCACTTAAAAGTCTGTAACCCCGGAAAATTTAAAAATTTCGAAATTTCCCTTTAAATGCGTACTTTTAAAACACTCAAGAAATGAAAAAAGAAAAAAGAGATATTTTTTAAATTTCAAAATCATAACTCTCTCTTATATAAATAATGGAAAATATTCTGAAATTTTCAAAATAATTTATTTAGTAAACGGACTTCGCTTAGGCCTATTAAGGAAAAAAATTCTTTGAGGTATTTGTAGATGGGATACTGTCTGTCATAATTTTTTGTGGAAACAACTTATTTTTTCCTTTCAGTAACATGTTATAACCTTGTTTAACTAAACATAGTTGGTAATATTAGGATGTTCTCAAAGAATATTTTTAAATGCGAAATTTTCTGACACATCAATTTAAAATGCAAAAACATAGCACTAAAAGGCATGACTATTGCAGTATCGAATGTTTTTTACTTTTCTTTCCTTTTTTTGATTTTTAGGGTGCAGTTTTTAGTTTTGAATTTCATTATTGTTTTCCATGGGGACTTTTATCCGACTGTCGTATCCTAAAATTCGGTTTAAAACGTCCACTTTGACAGAATTTTCTGAAATATTTTCTGTCTGTATTGAAAAATGGAAAAAAAAAATTCTTTTTCATAGCTTCTGAATCTGGCATTTTCATGCGTTTACAAACAAAAATGAATTCCGGAATCGAATGTGCCAAAAAGTAGCTGTTCGGTTTTCGAGTGTAGGAAGAATTGTTCTCGATTTGAACAATAGAGGGCAGCAGCAGAATAACTTGAAATATATGATCATGAGCTAAGGATAAGGAATGACCATTTTTCAATTTAAAATTTAGAGTTTTTAAAGTAGCCCGGGTTGCAGAAAGAAAGTGTAAATGGGATGGGACCCTGTAAAACTCTAAAAATAAGCTTCTGGAATATTTTTTCTTTCTTTTTTTACTAACATATACAGTAAAACCTGTCTGTAAGGGTCACCTGCCGTTCCATTGAAAATTGGCTCTTATGAGGGGTGGCCCTTGAATAATCGTGACCAAATTTTTTCCTTTCTCTATCTTTTTATCCCACGATTTTAAAAATCTGTATATTCTTTAAGTAAGTTCTCTTTGTTTTCAACAATATTGTTCATTTGATTCTTGCTGCAATTAAACTGTGAAGCCAATTTTCTTGCCGATGTTCCTTGATCATGACAATTGAAGAGTGGAAGAACATGTTAAGTAACAAAAATTACATTTGAAGAAATTTGATGTGAAAGTTTTTGTTGTCAATTTTAATGATATATTTTCTGTTTGATACCATGTGTTTAAAATATTAACAGGTGTGGTACTAAACTCTATCGAAAAAACTAATTCATATATAATTTTTAAATGTTAAAAAATATTAATATTATTTGCATTATTAAATATTTAAATATTAAATATTAATGAATAATGTCTTAAATCTTCAAGGCTAAATAGAACTTTGGTATTTTAGCTTTACCATGTGATAGAAAACCTGATAACACCTTAGTCCAAAAGATAAAATATTTTTTAAGAAAATGTAACATAACATGTTCTTCCACTCAGCTCTTCAATTAAAAACTTTGATTTTGTCATTCAAATCCAAATGTACTCTTTGGCTTGATTTAGGTGCCATAATTTTAAATAAGCCTGAGATAAAATTTGTTGTGTAAAAATTCTGCTTCAATATGCACTCACAGTTTTAGTAAATGTGGAATCAGTTTTTCTAGAAAACCAGTTATCCTTTGTGTGCCCACAACAAAGGGTCAAGTTTCCCCTCCAACCCAACCCTACAGATTGAAAGGCCAAACAGAGTGTGAGGAACACCTGTCTGTCTCACTTCTGGAAAAATTCTTTCTCCTTCATTGTGTTACTAAATCCTCCCCATCTATCCCTGCCTTCTTTGTTGCAAGTGCAGTTGTTTGCTGAACTCTTATCTTTTGATTCAGGAATTCAATGCACCTGTTTAGGATTTAAGGCACATCTGAAAAAATAGCCGGTTCGGCCCCTAATAGGAGTAAATTTAAGTTTATGCCTATGGGAAAATTTTTCGTTCCTAAAAATATTGGCCCTTAATAGAGGTGGCCCTTGAATAGGGGTGGCCCTTGAATAGGGGTGGCCTTTAAAAGAAGTTTCACTTTATTTGTTTAAAATTTAAGGATCACTTTCAGTATACTGAAAACATACAGAAAAAAAAAATTAGCGTCCGCAGTCGTAAGTCCCACTCTCTAACACATTTTCAATTATCACGAGGATCATGATGAATTCAAGAGTCATCCGGGGGTAGGGCTATTCCCCACCTTTAGCCCTTTTTCCTCTGAACTTCGGAAATCGCTCCTGGAGAAAAAAAGTCTGAATTCAACATTGCATCTTGCCTTCTCCCTCTTTCTCTATATGTGTGTGTGTGTGTGATGGCGGGGGGGGGGGGGGGACTCTTTCATTTCGCCAGCTATTGCCCTTTTCGTCATTTAAGGGTGTATTCCGATCCAAACTGCTTATTTTCTGATTCATTTTAAAATTCATTTTTGCTCTCAAACGCATCAAACTTGGAAATTCTCTTATTTAGAAACTATATAATGTGCCGTGCTTCTTAATTTTTTGATAAATGCAGAAAATACTGTTAAAAACGCTGTCAAAGTTAGCGTTTTGAACCGAATTCTCCGAAGCGGGCGATCTGGGAATGAAAAAAATGGTCATACTGAGAAAATATTTGTTTAAAAATCAAATTCTAATTAATTCAGCTGAAAATGAAATCACACGGCATGTCAAACATGTCTTCAGAAATCACCCCAGCAAGTTTCATGTTTTTACTTTTAAAAATGAGTCTGAAAATGTATCAGAAAATTTCGAGCTGTTTAGGGTGGAAAAATATTTTTTCGAATACACCCTTAATAGGATATAAACAGTGCTGTAGGCGGAAAAAAATATTTGTGAGAACTCGCCTTTTCATAGAGTAGATGCTGATGCTACCGGATTTTTGCTAAGCTAAAATCCAATTTAAAACATTTAGACAAAAGTCAACTTTTTTCAATTAACAGTTATAATTATTACTGTAGACTCCCGATTATCAGAGTTAATAGGGACCAAGCTCACCTCGGATAAGCAAAAAACTCGGATAAACCGGATTGACACAAACCGGCACCAACCCAGGAGAGCAAAAATATAAATTTTCACTTAATTCATTAATTTCTATGATACTAGCAACATTTCTTTGATGTACATTTCCGTTACTTTTAAGAAAAACGGGGAATGAAATTGTTTATTTGAGAAAGCCCTTGATAGTTTTTTGTTTATTGAATGTCAATTTTGCTGCTGTTTTTTTTTTACTACAGTATTACGCTTCTGGATAGCTACCAATTTCTAAGATTTTATCTTACCACTAAAACTTACTAGTGAATTTTGCCTAATCCAGTCGCCGAAATCTAGCAATTGTCAACGATTAAATAGGTCAAAAATTTGTATTCAATTTTAGAGGTAACAAAACCATACAAATTGGCAGCTATGTGATTCTATTAGTGTCATGAAAATCGCAGGTGTAGCTTCTTCTTTCTGTTCAGAGTATTAAATATTTTTTTTCAATCTTACTTATACTTTTGGAATAGATCCTTTTTTTCTGATGGGCTGATAGCTTCCATTATTACGAAACAGATATTATAAATGAAGTGTTAGGTGAAGATGAAAGAGCAGTCGTAAAAAGTTAGAACTCTGATTTTTTGGTCAGAATGGAGAAAAAATGGCCATTTTTTTCCTTTAAAAAATTTCCCAGTGTATTCTGCCGTAAAGAATCTATTTTCAAACTGAAATTTTTCTCGATGTCATTAATATTTACAATTTTAATTATTAGAATTAAAATTTTTAACTTAAGGGAAAATAAGTTAAAGAAAAAATCCAAAAAAGAAGGAATAAAAGGAAACAATTTTTGTCAAAATCTCAACTAGTATAAATTCTAAGCATAACAATAAACATCGATATTAAATATCAATGAAACTTTATCACAATTAATAAAGAATTAAGTATTTCGGATAAACCTTTTCCCCATTTATAAACAGACATTATTTAAATTGTATCTAGGTATCTACACTAATAAAAGAAAGTTTTGCTCTGTCTGTGTGTCCGCGATGGCTAGCGAAATCTATCATAAGTGTAAGGCTGAAAATTTGTGTGCGGGTAGTCCGAGGCCTTTCTTAATGCGCTTGAGACTCAGAATTCTAATTATAAGCTGAGTTATTAATTAAAAATTGCAACGCATTCCCATTAAAAACTCATTTCTGACCTTCCGAGAGGGAAAAAGCGCTGGCTCATGCGTAAAAACTCATTTACACATCCGAAGGAAGCGAAGAACCGACTTTTCGATTTTATTTTGTTTTTTAATAGTTTTGTTTTAACCTAAATAGACTAAACCGCTCTGTACAGTTAAAATTGGAAGATATATTCGAAAAAATCGTACTCTTATATCTCAAATGCCGCAATCAATTCCAAAAAATATCGCAGTTAACCCTTTAAAAAAATGAAAAAGGGTCGTTATTCCGAAAAAAGTTTTTCCCCCTTATGGCAATGCCCCTCCAGAGCGCAATTTTAGAGGCACCGACAAACCAAAATATACTCTTAAAGCTGAAACATTCTTCTAACCCATGCTATAATCGGTTTTAAAAGATACGAATTTTAACCCATTCATATACACCGGTGACCGCAGGTCACTTCGCGCCTCACGGAGACGATATTTTTTCTACGCTAAAAGTAACTAAATGTCCCAATTTTAACACAATCTTCTTAGAGCATCCCAATAGGGGATATATTACATCACCTACAAAAATTTCGAAACATTCGGACAGGTAGAAATATTTTTTACAAAATAAAGTGTGACAATCTCGGCGAAATACCAAAGATAAAGTATATAAGAAAGAAAATACCAAAATTGTATGCTTTCAATTCAATATTTTTTTGCGATTTTTTTATTTAAAAATGTAAATTCAGACAAAATGGAGTTCAAGATATGAAATCATACGAATTTTGTATCTTTATTCATTTAAGTTTATTATCACGGCCCAACGGGAAACGTCGGACGGGTAAGCTAGTAATATTATAAACCTAATCTACTTACTTTAGAGATGAAGAAGAACTTCTTCATTTGAAATACTTAATTATTTACCAATTGTGATAACCTTTTATTGATATTTAATATCGATGCTTATTGTTATGTTTAAGATTTTGACAAAAATTGTTACTTACATATGGCAAATTTTTTTTATATCCCATATTACAGTATGACTGAATAAATTTCGAGCATCGACTGGCTAATGAAAAAAATTAAGATATCCTCAAGTATACAGTAAAACCTCGGTTATCCGAAAAGCATGGGGCCAAAGCATTTTTGGTTAACCGGGGTCCCATAGGAATTTTTGGATAACCGGGGTCCAATAGGAATTTTCGATTAACCGGGAGGCTTATACTGAAGAAGAAGAGCCTAGAGAGATTGATAATGTCAGTATTACATACAGTGAAGCGACTAAAATCTTAGATGCGGCACTTCGATATATTGAAGTATAAGAAGATGCAACAGCATCAGATGTGTTGTTATTTAAAAGGTGGCGTGATAAAGCAGCATTGAAACGATGCAAAGTTAAAAAACAAAAGAAAATCACAACATATTTTGTAAAAAATGAAGTGTCGTACGTGTCTATCTAATAAAGTGCCCGAAATTACGCAATGGACCAAATAAGTAAGTTGACTCTGCTTATTAATCTCATAAAGAACATGCTTTTTTAAGACTATTTATACCAGTGTCCAATAACACCTTTCAAAGTTTTCATTTTTACTTATTTTGCTTCTAATTTGTAAAGCTAATAAGTATTAAAACAGCTCTTCAATGTATCAAAAAGATTCGGAATTCGTTTGATCTAAAACTGACAAATAAAATCGTAATCATAAATCAAAATATGTTGAAAGGTGTCATTTGACATCGGTAAAAATAGTGTTGACAATACAATTTTTCACATTTAAAAAGGACTTTCAGGAATTTTAAGGTCTTTCGGTTAAGCCGATTTTCGGATGGCCGGGATTCGAATAACTGGGGTTCTACTGTGTGTTTAATGTCATAGTATGTTATTTTATCGATGGAATTTCTGGTTAAAGTTTATATAAGCTAAATTTTCACGTTCACTTTTTTAATATATGGTAACAAAAAACTTAAATGTATAACGATGTATTCTTTAAAGACTGAATTTAAAGTGGAACCTCCCTGATTTAAAGTTTCATAAATATGAAAATATGTAAGGAAAAGTCAGTATATAATTTGTTTACCATACATTTACTTGTTAAGGTTATCATAACAAGTGTACATGAACTTTTGAAATAAAAAAATCTAGTAGTACCTATATTTCTAGAAATGACGCCACCTCCTTTTTCTTATAAAAAAATTAAAACTATCATAAAAGCATGCACGAAATCACCTGTACCTATCTTAATTTGAAATTTTTACTGAATTAAAAATAATATTTATGAAGAATTTTTTTATCTGAACAATTTTTTAACAATGATATTTTTATCAAGTTTTTCTTCTTTCTTATTTCTTATCATCTTTTTGACATGGCAGTAAAAACCATTATGCGTAATAAAAGTTGCCAACCAAGAACCTGCACAACGTATAATTTTTCCATGAGAATTTTTGCGTCTGTTTGCTTCATTCAAAACTGAAAATTTAAATTTGTTGTGTTTTAAATTTTGAAGACGAGCACTAGAAAAAGCTTCAAGCTTGCACAAGTCTTTGTGCAAATTTTACCTTTAGTAGATGCAAGAATAGGGTATGTCAAACAGATAATAAACTTCGAGCTTGCTTATTAATTAGAGTGGGGGCCGAGAAAGTAATTATATGACTAGTTCCTTAATCAGAACCTGACTATTTGATATCAAAGTATTTTTATGGCATATAGACATTCTGAAATACAATTACTTAAGTATTCAAAGGAAATTGGACGAAAATCAATTGCAAAATTTTCAGAAATTTATTTTTATTAACTACTATCTACCACCAGTTATCCGAACTCCTATTAACCGTACTGTTCGAATACCCGAATACCTCATTACTTTTCTGATTTTTGTTCTTTTTTTTATTTAGCTGAAAGAAAATTTTAAAGAATTCAACAGTATAATCACCTAAAAAATATTTTTTGAACAATAACAATGAAATTTTAGGTTCAATTTATACAGACTAACATGAAACATATGTTTTGAAAATTTCATGAAAAAATATTCAGAAGTTTTTGAGATATCCCGCGCGTTATGCCCAAAAACGTCTTTTGGGAGAAAATTACTTCAAAGTTTCGTAAATGCCACTTCAGCTATTGAGCGGGTATAATTCTAAAAGCCATAACTTCTGTTCTAATGGGAATTAAATATATCGAAATGTTCAGAAAAGATAATAGTTTAAAATCTAAAAAATTCAGAAAATTTTGAAGGTTTAAGAGTCCCGAGCCCCCTTAAATTTAACTTTTACCTTTTATTGCAAACGTCATTTTGATAATGGGAACAGCAGACGATTAAATTTAACTTTTATTAACTTTTATTGCATTTGTTTTAAACCTTTAAATACCGCACATTTTCGATTTTTACACCGTCCAATAGGGGAAAAAATGTATTTTCAAATGCAATTTGTTTGAAAACTATACGCAATTTATTTGAAAACTGTATCGCCAATTTTACTCAATTTTTATTGTTTTTAAACTAATTTTCAAACATGAATTTTTTCAAATGTATGTTTATAGCCTGCAGTCGATTACGAAAGATAAATCCGTTTGCATTTAAATTAATATAAATAGCTCATCATTTGATTCCAGATTATATTCCATAACGAAATTAAAACATTCCTAATGAATAAATAAAACAATAAAACATAAATAAAACACAAATTTAAGACATGTAATCGAATTTCGCGCTTAATCCACTAAAATGAACAGAATAAAAAAGGCCGATTGTAAATAGCGATCTTTGGAAATATCTGCTACTGTTAACTCTTGACATGAGGCTAATATGAAAATACCTTTTTTAAGCTGTTTCAAAACTTTATTTGAACTCATTATTTCTGTTTTTCATGTAAATATCATTATTTTCATATCATTTATATCAGTTACTTTCTTCTATATATACAAGAAGAAAGTATTGGGATTTGTGAAAAATTTCCACCCTATTTCCGACGTATTTATGCGTTTTAGAACATGATTTGACTGTTTTACAAAATGTCTGCCTGTGAGTCTGTCTGAGTATGGACAAAAATTTTGTGGGCGCTCTATCTCAAGAACTAATCCACGGAATTTAATAAAACTAGATTCAGTTAGAGCTCGATATAAATTGATGCTGACTAGTTTTAATTGCCCAGTAGGTGGATCTGCTATGATGCCTTTTCACGATTTCTTCGATAGCTAAATCTCAAGAACTACTGCACAGAATTTGATCAAACTTCATATTCTGTTATACTTTGACATTAATAGACGCTAATTAGGTTTGGTGTAAATCGTGCAACTGGTGGCGCTGATGTGTTGCATTATCCACGATTTCCGAAATAGCTCTATCTCAAGGAGTAATGCACGGATTTTCACCCAATTGTAGATTCAGTTAGACGTTGACATAAGTTGTTGCTGATTAGGTTTTGGTGTAAGTCGCCCGTGGTGCTGTGTGTGGCACACATGTGGCGCTGCTATGCAGAATTTTTCAGGATTTATACGATTTTAACGATAGTCATATCTCAAGAACTAATGCATGGTATTTAACCAACCTTCATATTATGTTACACTTTCATATAAATAGATCCTTAACTGGGCTTTGTGTATACTGCCCAATGTCGCTTTTATGATCTTTATGCTGGGAATTTTGGTTGCAGACGTGTAATAGGGTGGTTGCCGAAAGTCAGTGATTTGTTTGAAAGATGCAATGCTTATATCTCCTTTTTAAATGCACACAATTCAATGAACCTATATCTTTAGAATCCTCGTGATGGGATCTTTAGAATCCTCTCATTTAATTTTGACACTGTGATAGCGAATTTTGAAGTATTAACTTGTATGAGAAAGTTTTGGAATTGGCACATCCGACTAGTTTAGTATTGTTATTGGACATTCGAAAAAGTATATTAAAGGTAAAAAATATATTAGCGTTATCTATTTTTAAAAAAGTAGACCTGTGCGCGCTTTCTCACCGCAGTCTTTGAGATTATTTGCTGATACGTTTTTTCATTAGATTTTTATTAACTGCAATTCTGTTTTATTAAACAACGTCTTTTAACCAGGGCTGCGGAGTCGGTGGGAAAAATGGACGACTCCGACTCCGGAAATTTTAACAGATCCTACTCCGACTCCAACTCTTTCGCTCAAAAATGGGCCGACTCCGACTCCGGCAATGCAGACCTGCTTGTAAAATGGATGACTCCGGGAATTTTAACAGATCCTACTCCGACTCCGACTCTTTCGCTCAAAAATGGGCCCGACTCCAACTCCGCAGCCCTGCTTTTAACGAAATATACTATGCCAAAATCCGCTTTCAGAACCTTTCAAAAAAACACCTCATTTATCGCTGTGCCCAGTGGCGCCAACTTATATGGACCCGTGGGGATCGAGCCAAACCAATAGTTTGATCTCTCCACCCACCCAATTTCAATTGATTTAATTCGTTATTTATTTATTTATTTATTTGCTAAAATAGAATTTGGTTTTATTGACGTTCTCAAAATAATTTTCTTTTGAAAAATAGTAAGGACATCCATTAGACTTACAGGAGCACTGAAAACACCTCCAGCGCAGCGGATGTATAGTTTAATTTCTCAAAAAAAAAAAATCCTGCATACTTTGCCATCTGTTTTAATTTCTTGAATTGATAAAGCACCTAGGTGACTAAATTGTATGCTTTTCTTGACATTTGGATTTTTAAACTTTCAATAATTAGTAATTTCAATGTTATTTATAATAAATTTTGATGTATTTATAAGTAAAAAACTTATAAAAATATAATTTAATAAAATTATTTATTAAATTATAATTAAATTATAATATTTTAAAAATTTGCTTAGGAAAAACATAATCTAACTTCGAATTATAATCTTTAGTTATTCACTCCGCCCCCTCCCCCCTTCTTTCTCCACGCACATAAGCACTAACGAGAAAAAAATGTATGTGTTATTTTACTCAAAAATGTTTGAGCCCACCCAATATTTTTAAAAGTTGGCGCTACTGGTGCCTTTTGTATGTGAAGAAAAAAAAGGATGTTAACATCAGAAGTAATAATAATGTTTTTCACCTATATTCTATACCACGGGATACCCTGTTTTATTTCCTTGTATTTTTAAAAGCATATTGCTCCTTAAAAAAAAAGTTACACGTAAACAATGCATTTTAAGCATTTTGGTATAGTCTGGAACGTTCCTAAATTTGCCAGTGCAATTATCCGAACTTTTGTTTATCTGAACTAGCACCGGTCTCAACAGGTTCAGGTAATCGGCGCGCTCTGCTGTACTCATTTATGATTTATCTTTGATTGTTTGTTACGCCTTTAGACGCACTACGCAAGAATTTAAAATTTTTAAAGTGTATGTACAAGAAAACAGACAATGTAGGATATTCCAGTGTATAATGCGCACTTTTGATACTAGACAAGGAACAGATGTCATAAGTTCCCACGGCCGCCATTTTCAAATTTTTCTTGGCGTGAAAACCCCTTTTCCGCCAACTAGTAAATGTCGCCAAGCACCGGTTTATACGCATGTTTCGCTTCACTAAAATAAAATGTAAATAATAAACAAAATTCGCTAAAGTGGCAATCAGTAATCTTGTATGAGCGCTTCGCGCACATTAACCGAAAAAAAATCACTGCATTCAGCGCTTCTCGTGGTATAGCATTCTCAAAATTCAGCAGTTCTCGCTTTCTAGCAATCTCAAAATGTAAAAAACTCTTAAAGCAGCAAAATATACATAAAAAACAAAACTCGCTAAAGTGGCAATCAGTAATCTTGTATGAGCGCTTCGCGCACATTAACCGAAAAAAAAACACTGCATTCAGCACTTCTCGCGGTATAGAATTCTCAAAATTCAGAAGTTCTCGCTTTCTAGCAATCTCAAAATGTAAAAACTCTTAAACCAGCAAAATATACATGAAATTATCAACATACCTTAACAGACATCTGCTTTCTTGAAAGCTCCTGCACGCAATCTCTCTCATAACATCACCCTCATTTTCCAAAATAGGCTTATGAATACGCATTGACAGGCACACTATAAACAAACCTACTTTTCTTGTCAAAATTTCCTCATATTACTTAATTACTTCAGCAAAAGCGTTTAAACGGATTACAGAAGCCATAGTCAGTCAAATACATCCAATAAATTTAACATAAAAATAAAAAGACAGCACGATACAACACGATATCAAAATACATCCACAAAATCCACCTTTTCTCACGGGTTACCAGAACACAACACGTCAGAACACACACGTCACACGGGGCTCCACATATCGAGGTTGCCACATCCACAAACACCGCCAACAAAAAAATCGCCAAACAATTTAAAACAACGGCTGATGGAACATAAGGCATCTAAGCCCTCGACAATATAACAAAATTTTACGGAGCGCGTTACATGCCTGGTATTAAAATAAATATATATATAAATTAAAAATTAAGAAGAAATGATCATAAGGACTTACATTAGTGACTCTACATTAGTGAACATCATACTTATATGTTCTCACTTTATTTTCGTACTACTTTTGAATGCTATTTGTAATATTTTCATATTGTATTGAACCTCATAAAGATGTCTTTGAAAAGAAGGGGTACGCCCTATTCTAAAGCTAAGAATTACTATTATATATAGTCTAAGAGGAATACAGTAAAACCTCCCTGAAGCGACCATGTTCCGTTCCAATAAAAATTGGTCGCTCCGAGAAATCGCTCGTGGGCTGCAATAGTGACACAACTCAAAAAATACGAATTTTGAGTTAATGCGCTCTCCAGCATTGCAGATTGGTATTCTTTCCAGCAGTAACAGCGGAATATCTTGTAGTTCAGTATTTCACCAACAGATGGCAGAAAAGCCGCTGTTGCCTTATATATGATATAATCTGAATGCATCATCATATAATCATATTTATCATCAATATAACACGGGCTGTGAGGTACGGTTTTTTTTTTTTTTTTTTTTTTTTTTTTGCATTATTATTAATTGAATCTTAGCGGAGTCACTTAGTACCACTTAACACTTATGACAACAATGAATCGTATAAATTCTGCATTTCATTACAAGGCGAACTGATTTTTTGAGTTGTTGCTCCAGTCCGATATTGCAGCCCAGGAGCGAAATGATCTCTTAATGGAGGTCATGTTTAAATCTAGATTTTAATTGTTGAAAAAGGTAACAATGTTGCTAAAATTTATTTTTCACATTAAGAAAAAATATGAAAATTTAAGTATCAAAACAAAAGGTAATTACATAAGTTAATTACTGCAGAGTTTAAAAAATGAATACATTGATGTTTGCTTTCATTTTACGGTTTTATCTTTTATAACCGTATCTTTTCATTTCCAAGTCCTTTCGAAGTTCAGTAAATAAATGCAATTTTTTTGGACGGGAACAAATAATGACGATTTCATTAAGTTATCTATTTCTTTGAGAGTTTCCTGACAGAATAGGGCAGGGGAGTTTATTGACCGTCATTCTTAATTTATCATCAGAGTTAAATTCATTGCCTAAAAAGACACAAAGGGGTTTAAACACTTAAAAGTTACCGGAATAAAAAAAAGTTCTAATCTTAGTTTAGAAGTTTGATGAATAATGCATTCTCCGGAATTATTTTTCTAATAAAACCTTCTCCAAGCGACCAGGAAAAAACGGAATTTGTTACGTTTTCGTCAAAGAAATGGGTCGCTCATGGAGGGAGTTCAACTGGTATGGTCTTTAAATGGGGGTAAAATTAGTATTGAGCCTATGGGAATAAATTTTGTTTCATGGAAAATATGGTCGTTCAGGGAGGTGGTCTCTTAATGGAGGTGGTCCCACAGGAGGTTCCACTGTATACAGTGTATTAAAACAGAAAATATATGGTCTGAAATCTTAAGGGCACGTAATACGTCAGAAAGCGTGATACGCCGGAATATAAAGTAATTTGTTAAGTAAAACTTCAAATGATCTTACATATAATTGATAATCATAATGAAAGCTATTTGAAAATAATTTGCATACTATAAATTTAACTTTTTCCTGAAAATTTTCATAAAGGCATTATTTTATAAAATGATTTTTCGGGAAGGCATTGCTGCAAATGCTATTCAAAATTAAGGATATTTCATGAAGTTTTTTGACGTTTAGAAAATAAGTAGAGATATGAAAGTTCTTTTCATAAAAAAAAAGGACGTATATTGAACTTTACAAACCCGAATTTTTGTTAATTTCTTTTGAAAATGAGACCTTTGGAGTAGATTTTTCTTGAAAATGCACAACCAGCGAGCAGCTTCTAGCGATATCATACATTTGTTTGCGTGTTTTCATACTAAAGGTAGAAAAAAAATAATAATACTATGGGTGATCGGTTAACGAACTTAATCTGTTCCAAAACAGTGTTCGCTAACCGAATTGTTCGTTAACCGATTACAGATTTAGTATAGATTTGTATGAGAGATCAATTAATTTGTTTTTAAAGGGTATATAATTTATAAAAAGTAATAAAAAGCTTCCCTTTATACTAGAGTACGCCCTTACTTAATATAAACAGATCATATTTTGATGGTTTTGTCCCTCTTTTTTTAAATACTCGCGGTGTATTTAAAAAAAAAAATAAATGGCATGATCTTTGTAAAAACTTTTTTTAGGATTACACTCATTGACTACGGCATTAAATCATATCGATTTGTCACTTTGACCTTTTAAAAACTCATTAGTTCTCTAAAATGTCGTGTTTACTGCAGGGCCCAATAAAGCTCAAGTAAAGCCTAGAGACTGTTACTAATTTGTAAACTAAATTTCTATTAAAATAATTTGCAATTAAAAATATTTTTTTTAAAGGCGCACAAAATATAAAAATTAATGTTTCCAATCTGTTCATTCTAACTTGGGGGCCTTAAAATGTAGGGCCCAAACCCTCGGTAGCCAATGAATTAATTAGTCCATACGTATACAACTGTTAAAATATTCCCTAACTCGACAATAGATGCATTTAAATACAGCTCGGCAAATCTGAAACATAGCGTTGCTCCTTCTTGGCGTGTTCGTTAACCCAAATTGTGTTCGTTAATCGAACATGTGTTCGTTATCCCAACATAAAAATCTCTTGCGAAATTGTTCGTTAACTGATCTGTTCGTTAACCGAACAGTTCGTTACCCGATCATCCACTGTATATAATTTTCTACTCCTTCATAGACGATATTTTAAAATTTTTAATTTTTATCAAAATGGTGGATTATCAAATTTAATGTTTGATTAACAGTTTTGTTTTATGTCAAAATTTTTTTTACTTTTTTTATATATATAAAAACGAACGAATTTAAAAATTAGAAAATTATAGAAGCTATAATGATCTCGAAGCCTAGTAGTCGTCCGACGTATTGAATGCCCCGACCCACCCGAAGTCCGCTGATCAATGACTTAAACTAATTTAACCTTAATTTTTCATGTCGGATATTCCGTGATCGGGCCTGGCGCTACCGTACTGGTCAGTGTTGAAAAAGAAGGGACCTCCGATGGGCACGCGGCCCTTTTCCCACGAAGTACAGTAGAACCTCGATTAATCGAGGTTTCTGTTAACCGAGCTGATAACGAAGTCTGAATTTTTTGTGAATGAGCCTTCAAAAAGACCACACTTTTTAGTTCACTGCCCGTGCTATACAGGCTCTTCTACCCCCAAACAGCACCCAACTCCCAAGAAACATTGGACCATGAGAAGTCAACAGCGAACAATGCTTTGTTTCCAGTGGCCGTGTTAACTTTCTTAAAATTTTCAATTTGCTTTTTAAAATTTACTACTAGTAGTTGATTTCCTTTTTAATTTGTTAAGCTTTGAAACATAACTTTACATATATTTTTTTATTATTATTTAAAAGAAGTTCTATTGTTTTTTATTTTAAGAGATGTTAAATTCGCAAGTGCGGCGAGTTTTTACACACAGTTTCTATTAACCTAGATTTCCGATATCCAAAGGTACTAACGGTCCCAATTAGCTCGGATAATCGAGTTTGCACTGTAACAGTCAGTAAATAATTTACATAATTTAAAAGTCAAATAATAATTTAAAGAAACCTTGCTGAATGCTGAGTTAACTATGGCCAGCCCTGTAAATATGCTTTTTAAACTTCCATTGTAGAGACTTCCTTTTACCTGAAGATGGGAAGGCATTTTTATCAGAACTTCAACTGTATTTTTAAAAACTCACTTTTTCAAGTGTCTGTAAATAAGTATTTATAGATATAGTGTTAAAAACAAAAATTTTTCCGTAAATGGTGACAAAACAAATAAATATATCATCTGATTGATTCGATACTTATTCTGACTTACTGTCTACAACTTTTGCGATGTTCTCTTTTTTTTCTGTCAAATTTTTTCACCAACAAAAATAGATTTTTGATCTAGATTGTTCAATGGCTTTCCTTAAGTTGAAGTTCCAGTTTGCCATCAATGTTCTACTAATCTAAAAAAATAAATAAAAATCAGGAAAAAGATCAATAGCGATGAAGATAACATCCAACATAGTAAAAGCCTTTTTTAAAAATAAGAAGAAGTGGAGTTTAGTGGTCATGGCTTTTCAGCATGATGGCCGTTTATATCAGGAATGAAAAATAAAATAAGTGCTCCATTTTATGTTACCCAAACATGAAAGCTATTGACAGGATGATAAATTTCTCATTTCTCAGCAGGGTTACTTTTAGGATGACTTGGAAGCAATCTAGTAGCCGGTTTTCAACCACAGTAAAGAGTAAAAAATCTACTTTTTTTACGTGAAAACTCTATCAGAGATCAGATAGTTATTTTAAATTACGTCATCAAAGTAAAATATTGAGATTCACATTAAAAGTATGGGCTATGTATAAGTTTCTTTTATTAGACTCGGCTCGGATAGTTTTTTGCATGCTCGAACCGGACTATGTCAGATTTTTTTTTTTTTTTTTTAATAACAGCGGTATTGCATATTTGTTTAAAGGAATCTTTAGAAATAATTTATTCTTTAACAAATTACAGAGAAATATTTAAAAAGATCTACTTTATATACCTTAAAATTGAGACTTTTTTAACAATGTATACAGGGGGATTCTAAACTGTTTTTACAAAATAAGAAGGTTTGATAGCACCCATCCAGACGAGCAATAATTACCATAGAACATGGTGTCGTAAACCACCTATTTAATAAAAAAATAAGTGTAACCTACCCTAATCGAACATAGGTTGAGGGTAATAATTTTCAGCAAACTGAAGTATGTTATAATGAAACTTTTAATTGACATGCTCACTTTTGTTGTAAGTAAGATAATACACCAAAAAAAAGTGGTAGAAGTTCCCATTATACGCGCCAGCAGGCTCCACATTTTGGACTGTGATTATCAGTTCATACGGTATCATCGATTGTGTGAGTACCCTGTTTTTCCAGAACTTTTTGTGATGTTATCACATTTCATACAAAATAAGGTACCTATCGTTACATTTTCATTGCAATATTTTAATTTTTCGCAAAATTATTACCGACTTCAGTTACGGTGAAACACCCTGTATTTGTGGCTCAATAAGTGGTTTGCGATCCCATGTTCTATGGTAATTATTACTCGTCTGGATAAGTACTATCACACCTTTTATTTTGTAAAAACAATTTAGAATCACCCTGTATATATATATATTTCATTCTAAACTGCATTAATTTTAATGAACGGACCAGACGTCGACTATAGGTGTTACGTATTTATATAATTATACGAACGCACCTAAAAATGTGACTGGTACCAATCGATTAGTAATAACGTCTATCGATTAATTCTATACTTAAAATTTGCTTAGAGGTCTTCTACACATACAAATTGTACCAAACTTGAAAATTTTCAATACGAAATTCAACATAATTTTGTCATCCTATTCTGATTTCTTGGTAAATTTTACCTTAGAATACCAACAGAGATGTAGTGGAGGGTATACGGGGTTATACGCCGTATACTTTCTGAATTTTTTTTAAGGAACACCGTATACTCTCTGTTTCTCAAGAAAGCTATAGTATATGACTCTAGGGTATATGCTCTGCCTTGAGCATATACCCTCTGCTTAGCGCGTATACCCTTTGGTTTTTTTTACGAATACATCACTGGTACCAAACGGGAAGTCATTCGGACAAGCAGTTTAGGAATTATTCATGTTTAAAGTTTGGCATTCCATAAAAACTGAGTTTTTTTTTTTTTTTTTTTTTTTTTTTACATAGTGGCAACACCGCAAAACCAAAAAATAAAACTTCAGGCGATTTTTTCAAACTGTTAACTGTACGTTTATAAATATTCTAAACAAATCAGATGATTTTATTTTCCTAGTTTCGTGCTTGTTTAAAGAGCTGTTTTTATATGCCCTACAGAAATGGAGGTGGGGGATTCAGAGTTAAAAGTCGAAATGTGTTGTGCCATAAAATTTTGCTATCGTTTGGGCAAAACAGCTTCAGAAACAGTTAAATTAATGAAAGAAGCTTACAAAGACAAATGTTTTGGTGAGTCTATGATTTTTAGATGGCATGATGATTTCAAAAAAGAACGCTTGTCTGCAGAACTGGCTCCTAAGCCTGGCCGACCAGAAAATGTTGATAATGATCGAAATGTTAACACTGTGTGAGCAATCTTGCAAGAAAATCGGCAAATGACATGTGAGGAGATAGCGGCAGTAACTGATATTTCGAAAACGTCGATATTTCGCATTCTACGCAAAAATTTACAGCTTCGCCGTGTTTGTTCCATATGGGTCCCTCATCACCTTACTAAAGAGCAAATGCAAGCAAGAATTCACCAAAGCTGTGAGTAGAAATAGGTGCTTCAAAATGGTCCGAATTTCCTAAAGGCTGTAATAACAGATGATGAAACTTGGGTGCATCAGTTTGATCCCCTTACCAATTCCGCAGAAGCTCCCCGGCAGAAACTTTAATACAAATTCTGAAGTTATTTCAGCAATGCAGGGTTCTTTGAAGCAGCTTCCAGAAAAAGGCTTCTCTATACTTGTTTCGAAAAGTGGTTTGAATGATGGGATTGTTGCATATCATCTGAGGGAAGGTAATTTGAAAAGTAATGATGTATTTTTTGCTGTAAATGTATTTCTTAATTTTTTATGATTTTACTCTCAGTTTTTATGAAATGTCCTCTGTACATTTTTAATCGTTAAAAAACAGATGCGTGTAGTTTTTTTTAAGCATAACTCCAAAACTATTTAACGGATAGAGCTGTACTTTAAATTCGCATATTTGAAGCATTTAAAAATCAATTTCTTTTTTTTTAAATCTTAGATTACAATTTATATGTTTTCCAAATATATTGGAAGGTGTTTAATCTGTTTCAAATGAAAATCAAATTTAAAATTAATTGCTTAAAAAGCGCAAAGGCCAACATAGTGAAAAAGATTCCATGCTGAAACTTGAAGCATCAGTATAGCGCACTGACATTCTACCGACTAAACCACATAGAACGATACCCAGCTTGGAAAATTTCTCACTATTACATGTTGGCAAGGCTACAAACGCAGCACAAGATGGAATATTTTTCGTGAGCCACCGACATGGGTAAACACGAAACTTAATTAAATCCAGCATCGATAGAAACTATATTAATACATGGAAATTTTTCCAGAGAGAAACATTCGGCTTGCATACAATATTTCAAATGAAAATCAAATTTCAAATTAATTGCTTAAAAGGCTCAAAGGCCAACATAGTGAAAAATATTCCATGCCGGGACTCGAACCACGGCCCATCAGTACATGATATATTGTTACATCATCATACTGATACAACAGATATACAATGTATATCTGTATACATCAGTTATACTGATGGCCCGAATTCGAGTCCCGGCATGGAATATTTTTCACTATGTTGGCCTTTGCGCTTTTTAAGCAACTAATTTAAAATTTGATTTTCATTTGAAATATTGTATGCAAGGCGAATGTGTCTCTCTGGAAAAATGTCCATGTATTAATATAGGGGTTTAATCCGTTTCGTGTTTTAACTTACTTAAATATATTCAGACTGGTCATTTAATTGATAAATGTTATTGAGTACAGCATGTTTGCCATTGAAAACGAAATGTGTAGTATTAATAGTTCGCATAGTTCATTAAGCAATTAGAATATTAAAGGTTAGCATTAATCAATTTGCATATTAACGATTTATGGGTGAGAAACGCCCAGGGTCTCATTATAGGGATTTTAGTCTTAAACACGATTTATGAAATGCAAAGCGCCCAGGGCCCAGTTACACTTATCGCTGTATTTTATAGGTTATTTAACTTTCGTTTAATTTACGTTGGAGGTCTACAGGATTGGTACGAGCAATGCCAGGCGGATCTGCTAATTTAAAATATTAAAAATTAATGAACGATTCTCTGGGAGCATTTTTCACTTTAATGGGGATATAAATTATTGCTTAATCTTATTAAACTAAACACATATTTTATTTTTGCCACATAAATATGGCATGTTATGATTAAAAAAAAAAAATCAACATATTAACGGTTTATGGGCGCGAAATGCACAGGACCTGTTTATGGTGACTGTAGATTTTGACACGATTTATGAAACGTAAATCGCACAGGGCTCAGTTACATTTATCGCTGAATTTTGCAGCCTATAGTTGACTTGTTTATTTTACCAGGGAGTCCCACAGGGTTTGTACGGGCAATGCCAGGCGGTCTGTTAACTTAAAAATATTAAAAATTAATGATCGATTCTCTGGGAGCATTTTTAACTTTCATGGTTCACTTTCATGGGGATTTAAATTATTGCTTAATCTTATTAAACTAAACACATATTTTATTTTTGCCACATAAATATGGCATGTTATGATAAAAAAAAAAAAAAAAAAAAAAATCAACATATTAACGGTTTATGGGCGCGAAATGCACAGGACCTGTTTATGGTGACTGTAGATTTTGACACGATTTATGAAACGTAAATCGCACAGGGCTCAGTTACATTTATCGCTGAATTTTGCAGCCTATAGTTGACTTGTTTATTTTACCAGGGAGTCCCACAGGGTTTGTACGGGCAATGCCAGGCGGTCTGTTAACTTAAAAATATTAAAAATTAATGATCGATTCTCTGGGAGCATTTTTAACTTTCATGGTTCACTTTCATGGGGATTTAAATTATTGCTTAATCTTATTAAACTAAACACATTTTATTTGTGCCACATAAATCTGACATAAGTTATGATCAATAAATCGCTTTGTAGACTGTAATGATCCTTCACATGCTGAGAACTATCACTGATTACCTAAAAGAAAAAAAAAGTAAGTCATTCCCGGAGATTTCAGAGTCAAAGGTTTCAAACAGTGACTCTTCAAATGAATTTCGTGAGTTTGTTTTTCGATTTACTTTTTTAAAATGAGTAACTTCTGAGCAAACTTTGAATACCAATAACTTGTATTCGGTAGCACACATTTTAAAGCTCACCTTAATGAGATGCGTTATGTTTGTTTTGTTTGAGATGAGAAATAGAGTCATATATTTGTTTTCATTTAGTTTGGGAGAAATTTCACTTGTTTAAAGCACAAGCATTAGAAAGAGTTGGTAACATATAACTTTTTTTTTATAGGAAACCAGGCTCGAAATCCGCTTAAAAAAAGAAAGAAAAATCAAAACAGAGGGTGTTTCATTCCTAGCCGAACCCTAACGTTTTCAATTTAACAATTATGAAGATATTGTAAATGAAGTACAGTAAAACCTGTAAAGTTGACCACCCTTGTAAGTTGACCACCTGTCTATGTTGTCCTCTGTTGTCAGGAACCATATTTTTCCTATACAAAACTATAAGACAAACCTCTTGTAACTTGACCACCTGTCTATCTTGTATCTTGACCACTGAAATTATATAAATTTGACTAGAACTATTATAAAATGCCCATCAAAACCCTTTATAACTTGACCATCCAAAAAGCTAACAAATCATGAATTAAAAAAAAGTAACTCTCCACGAAATTTTGTGTGTGTTTTTTTTTTTTTTTTTTTTTTTTTTTTAACTAGAATTTCTAAAAGGGTGAAATAGTTCTTAGCCTGGAAAATGCTTTTAGCAGTGATAGGTGTAGGTAAATAATTCAAGGCTTACCTATTCTTACATTGTTGCTCTTGTGGATTTGGCTTTTCAACCCTTACCCTCCATTCTTTGATTCTAGATTTCTTTCTGCTGTTTCCTTTCTCTTATCATTCCTTCCTTCTTTCAATAACGCCAGGTGCTACTTGGTAAGCAGAAATATTTTTTTTAATATTTTTTAGAAATTATGTGTAATAACTAGTATAGTTTGAAGAATCACTAATTGGCTGTATATTGATTGACTTTTTTTTTTTTTTTTAATAAATAGTTGTAATACTAATTGATTTTAAAATTGATACAAAACTATTAATTCATTCTTGTAGTTAATCTTTTCTTTTATAAGGTGTTATAAATATGCATGGTAATACAATATTATTTTAAAGCCTGTCAATAAATAACATTTTTGTTGGAAAAAAATGTCATTGTATGAATATTACGTAAAAAAAAGTAAATTTATCATCACCCTTTATAAGTTGACCACTGAAGTGCGGCACCGCAAGTGGTCAACTTACACTGGTTTTAATGTACTGAGATTTATTTTAATGTGGGTTAAAGTTTATAGGGGTTTTCTGCATTTTCAGCTTTAAAAAATAGATTTTCTTGGCAAACATTGACGAGCGTTTTTTGTTTTCCTTCTACCGCAGACCCTGCACCATATCTGTGGGCCGGAGTGCCTAACTTAAGGGGGCTGGTCACCCAGCTTTAGAATTCTCCTCCGTAATGTTAAGTCTATGGACTTTTGATGCATTCGTATATTTAAAATATCTTCTAGGGAAATTCCTATTTTTAACATCTTTTTTCTGTGTACTCTTCTTAAAGGATGTCTGTTTTTGTCTTACAAGGAGAGGGCCAACCTTGTTAATCACAGATTTTGATTATTTTAATATATGTTGTAGGGTAGATCCCCCTTAGTGTCAGGTTCAACGGATTTTATCCAACGCTCCTTAGTTCTTGAGAAACCGGGGGGTCTAATAATAGTACACAACTTAAATACTTACATTGCAACCTCAATTATAGGTCGGTCGTAGCTCAGTTGGTACGGCGTTCGCTGGCTGATCTGCAGGCCCGGGTTCGGTACCCGAACGCGCCATATTGTTTTTCTCATTTTTTTTTTTTTATAAATATACTTGCAATTATAATTTAATAATTTCAATTACAGATTTTAATATCATACATTAATTATAATATTAAAAAAATTAAATTTATCATTTTTTTTATTTTTAAACTATTATTTATCATCCTTTAAAGAGGTTTAAAAAGAAATTGGATCTATTATTAAATGTTAAAAATTCCAAAATCGTGACAAAATCTGTTGTGGTGCCATCTAGTTATGATAAAATAAAATAATATTCAAATAAAATATAAATAAAAGCAGAATTGAAGATAAAGGTGAAAGCAAAATAATTGAAAGCGCAAACATACGTATTACAAATTAAAAAAAAATTTAATATGCAAAAAATCGGTTGTAATTTAATTCTGATGCTAATTTTTAATATAATTATGCTTGTTACTTTAAAAACAGAATAATAGTGTTATCGCATTGACTTCCTTTGTTAAAGCAATGTGTAAATGATGTTTCTTTAAAATCACGAATTGACACAATGCTCAATATCATTGCATCGATAAAGAATATATGAAATACATTTTAAAAGTGATTTTTAAAAAATTAACAGTTTTATGATGTTTTATACAACTATTTAGTTAAAAGTAAAAAATTAAATAAGTTAAAATTATAATTGATATACAATATTATAAATTTTAATTGATTATTTATTATACTTACAAGGATATTTATAAAACAAAAAAGAGAAAAACAAATGTAGCGCATTCAGGTATCGAACCCGGGCCCGCGGATCAGCCGGCAAATGCCATACCAACTGAGCTACGACCAACCTATCACTGCGGTTCAAAATTAAGTATTGAAGTTGTGTACTATTATTAGACCCCCCAGTTTCTCAAGAACTAAGGAGCGTTGGATAAAATCCGTTGAACCTGACACTAAGGAGCCTCTACCCTACAACATATATTAAAATAATCAAAATCTGTGATTAACAAGGTTGGCCCTCTCCTTGTTAGTTTTCAAAATATTTCTAAAATCTGTGCTGAATTTAATACTTTATGTGTTAAAAGCGGGCGAACCGAGAGTAAGATTTCAACACTTCCTATGAAATTAAGGCTATACTTTAGAAATATTTTGAGATCTAAGAAAAAAAGAGACATCTTTCAGGAAGTACACAAAAAATAAAGTTAAAAATATGGATTTCCCGAGGAGATATTTTAAATATACGAATGCATCCAATGCCCATGGGCTTTACATTAGTGAGGGGAAATCGGAAGTTGAGTGATCAGACCCCTTAACGGGTCATGTGCCTGGCCGCGGGGCGATATTCGCCTGATCGCCGCATGGCAGTGATCCACCCGACCGCACCCGACAAGCACTTGCAGCATTCTTTAGTGATTTGTTTTAATTTCCTGCGTTTGTCGGTTCTCGGTTGCTATTTAAACTTTGATTATTTGTAAAAAAAAAAAAAAAAAAAAAAAAAAAAAAAAAAAAAAAAAATTAAAATAAGAGAGAGAGAGAGAAAAAAAGGGGGTGTGGGGGGAGGAGTGGGACGGAGAAACAGAAAAGTGTGCTTTATGACCCAGAATGGATTTCGATCTCTGGTGTGGACATTTTTCGCTCTCTTGGAATAAACCTCAACTGTGATACTTCAGCCACGAATGTAGTTGAAAAGTGTTCATGATTTCGGTTTGTCTGTCTGCCGTCTGTCCGTGCTCTAACTCGCGTAAATATTGTCCGATTGCCATGCAATTTATCTTATATTATAAAATTGTGTGTGTATGTGTGTGTGTGTAAATTTTACCTTAAAAACGACTCTAACGATTTTGACTAAATTTTGTATTTTACCATTTTCGGGCATGAGAAGACCATTGGGCTAGATATCATGTGTTCGAGAAAATTCGATTCGTGGGTCATATAATTTCAAGGTCAAGCTTATTATATCTAAAAAACGGCTCAAGCGTTTTTGGTTAAATTTTATATCCAACCATTTTTGAGCACGAGAAAACTATTGGGCTAGATCACATGTTCGATAAATTTCGATTAGTGGGGCATTTTTGGGTCAAGCTAATTTTATTTAAAAAATGGTTCTAACGATTTTGACTAAATTTTGCAATCTACTGTTTTGGATTACGAGAAGACCAATGGGCTAAGTCGCATGTCAGAAAAAATTCTATTAGTGCGTCATTTTTGGGTCACTGCAGGGCAAGCTAAGTTTATCTAGAAAAAGGCTCTAACGATTTTGACCAAATTTTGTTTTCTATCGTTTTCGGGCACGAGAATACCATTGGGCTAGGTGGCATGTTCAAGAAAATTCGATTAGTGGGTCATGGTCAAGCTAATTGAATCTAAAAAAAGGGCTCAAAACATTTTGATAAAATTTTGTAATATACCGCTTCTGGGCATGAAATGACCATTGGGCTAAGTCACATGTTCGAGAAAAATTGATTAGTGGGTCATTTTGGGTCACTGTGGGTCAAGCTAATTCTATCTAAAAAACGGATCAAGCGATTTTGACAAAATTTTGTATTATAGCGTTTCTGGGCATGAGAATACCATTGGACTAAGTCACATTTTCGAGAAAATTCTATTTGTAGGTCATTTTTGGGTCACTGTGGGTCAAGCTAATTGTACCTAAAAAACGACTGAAACAATTTTGACAAAATTTTGTAGTATACCGTTTCTGGGCATGAGAAGACGCTTGGGCTAAGTCACATGTTCGAGGAAATTATTGGGTCATTTTTGGGTCACTGTGGGTCAAGCTAATTGTATCTAAAAAACGGCTCAAAACATTTTGACAAAATTTTATATTATATCGTTTCTGAGAATGAGAAGACCATTGGGCTAAGTCACATGTTCGACAAATATAGATTAGTGGATCATTTTTGGGTTACCGTGAGTCAAGCTACTTTTATCTGTAAAACGACTTTAACGATTTTGACTAAATTTTGTATTTTATCGTTTTCGGATTCGAGAAGAGCATTGGTTAGGTCGCATGTTCGAAAAAATTAGGTTACTGGGTCATTTTGGGTCACTATGTCTCAGGATCATGCCAATACCTAAGCAGCAAGAATGATACAGTGAGAATAAAATATCGAATCGAACACAAGGCTAATTTTGACCGAGCTTAGCTCGGTCATCCCTGCTAGTAGATGTTATTGGGTATTCCTATGGCATGTTCGGTATTAAAAATGAAGTGTGTAGAATTTACGGTTCATTTACAGGGACACTCAAAAGAATTCCTTTACATACAGGTCTATGGAGTAAATTGTTTGCGGTGTATTTTACACTATTTTAAACATACTGAAATTTATATATATCATTGAGGTGATATATCACCATGCCTACTGTAGAATATGGTGTGCATAGAGTTTATCGTTCATTTACGGGAACACAAAAAAGAATTTGACTACAGAAGAAATTGAATAATAATTGATCTAAATAAGTCTATGAACAATAATTGCTGGAAGGGCGTTTTCAGTTGTGGTACGCGCTTTTAAACTGAACTATTTTTTTTTAAATACTTGGTGTGTATAAATTCTATAGATCGTTTACAGATCTGCACAAAATTCTCCAGTATATTTCCGTTTATTCATGGAAATTGCTGAATGGAAAATTTCTACTATGCTATTCGTTTAACTGAACTAACTTTTAACATACTATGTAGTATAAATACAAATCTATAGATCATATATAGGGTTGCACAAAAAGAAAATCGGATATTTTTTCGACTGTTGATCGTAATAACAGAAATTGGGTTTCCACTTGCATTATGCCTTTTCCAAATTGTTTATTTAGACACCATATTTTACCTTAATAAACTGTGAAGTTTTGTTAAAGCATTCTGAATGTGTTGGAAAATGCTTCATAATCTATGCTGGACGCACAATTTTTCGTTCTTGTTTGTTTCAAAAATGCATAGTTAACAAAATTACGCTTTTTGGAATATTAACATGTATGAGATAGAAGAAAGTTTTGGGAAGCAAAGCCAACATTTTTTTTTTAGGGTTCCGTACTTAAAAAGTCAAAACGGAACCATTATAAGATATTTTAACCGATACTTCAATATACTCACAACATCACATAAATTATAGGTATCCATTATATATAAATGTAACCATAACTTTAGGAGGTGGAAAGTTTTTCAAATAAATAAAATAAAATAAAATCATAAGACTAAACGCAATATTTCACCCTGATTCAAACATGAAATGTATGTTACAAGTTAAAATTATGCATTTTATTAAAAACTTCTTACAAGGGAACCACTTTTGGTGTTGCTCGCACCTAGCATTGAGACCTGGTGCATTTTAAAGCCCTATATTATAAAGTTTGAGAATCGATAAAAATTTTCTGTTAAAATAATATTTCTTGATTATACAGCAGCATAAGTTTCTGAAAATGCAATTTTCGAGACCACTTATCGGACTATTAACATTGAATTTTTTTAAAGAAAAGCATTTAAAAATAAAAATTAGTTAATAATAACTATAAAATATTGAAAAAAGTTTGAAAATTCCTTCAAAAACCCACAAATTTGATTTTGAAAATTGCAACTTTATATTCATATTTTTGGCGGGAAACGGTTGGCGTTTATTTTCAACAGTAGAGCTTTCCGGCAACCCTAGCCAAATGTCATAGCTGAATTTGTAATAGCTAAAAATTGCAATGTCCGACCTATTTCGCCGCAGTGATTTTTCTAAATTGTGTAAAAATGTTAATTTACTTTATGATTACTTTTACCGAAGGACCATTCAATACAGCAACATTTCATTTTAAACATTCGAAACTTTATTTCATTCGATTTCAAAAGACAAGAGTTTGCTTATTTTGTATTTCACTAAAAAATAGTTTTCAATGATCTTCGAAAATTTTATAGAATTATATTTATTACTTATGTATTTATCGTCTGCATAGAAAAAAAAATAACAACCTAATATTTGTTTCTTATGCTATCAATTATAAAAAAGAAATCTCATATAATTCTAGTAATATGTTCTGTACATTTTCTCTTTGGATAAAGCGGGCGGAAAAATTGTAGCGCCATATTTGGCGACTTAACTCACTTTTGGCGTGAAATAAACAAATAAATATGTAATAATAAAAAATTAAAAGTATAAAACAGTATATAAAATATTATTTTAACAGAGAATTTTTTTCGGTTCTCTAACTTTTATGTATATGGCTACAAAACGCACCAGGTCTCGATGCTAGGTGTGACCAACACCAAAAGTGGTTCCCTTGTTAGTACTTCGCATTTTAAGTAAAACAGTGAGATTTTTAAAGTTCATATTGGAGAGATTTTCGTAACTGATTTTGTTTATGAAAAAGTTGTTTTTCAGAAAACGCATTTTAAGTTTATTTCTGTTAATCTATTAGATATATTCATCTCAATCTCTTAAAATACCCGAACATTTTAATATCGTACCTTCCTCAATCTCAATATTAGAAGATATTTTTCTGCCTTGAAACTAATTAAATACAATTTTACAGTATTTGAGATGAATCAAATACAGCCATAACTGCACTTCCAGTGATCGTACGAAAAAAACGAAAACGATGTAAAGTGGCTCTCTGTTTAACGACTTTCATTAACTCGACATTGAAAAATCGTCCTTAAATATAGATCGTCCTTAAACAGAATTTGTGGAAAAATAATATTTGAAAAACATTTTCCTTTACACTTTACAGGCTTAAGACGGTCAATACCTTTCTCAATGTATTGGCGTGTTTAGAACTGTTTTATTTATTTATTTATTTAAATTTATTTTATGTTTTCTTTCTTACTTATTATTTTATTGATACGAATAAAATATAATAATTCATATTTCTATTGCACAAATACAAATTGCATTAATTATACTGCATACAATGTTACTTACAGTACAATAAAAATATTTATAATACATTTAATTAAACAAATTAAGTTTTTAAAAAATCATAAAGTGTAGATTGTTTCAATGATGGTATAGTTTTTAGTACCTTTGCTTCAAGTTTTTTTTAAGAAAGTTGAATGAGTCATCTTCCATATTTAATGGAAGAATGTACTGGCGAAGAACATTCAGGGCAGAATTTGCATCTGAGTAAGAAAGATGTCGTGTCTCGCTTTCTGTATCATCAGCATCCTCACCATCTTCTGCATCTGAAGTTGAATTTTCATTTGCGATGTTTTCTTAAATTTGCTCTAAATTTCTGAAGTTGGTCGTTAAAAGTCTTCGTCACAATCGATAGAATCTTTTACTGAAACAGCTTCATCACCAACAAGATTTTTCCATTCTTCGGTGGTGATATCTTCTCTGTCGAGTTGTGCATCTGTTATATCCACTTGTTCTTGAATTGCAATTCCAGATGCCCAAAAGCAGTTTTCAATTGTGCAAGGAGAAACTTCTTTCGAGGCTAATGTAATCATGTGCATGACTCCTAAAATTGTAAATTTTTTTACTTCATTTTTGTCAGCAAAATTATTTAATAATTTCCTAATTAAGGATTTTCGGTAATATGCTTTTACACTACAAATGATTCCCAGGTCTAGTGGCTGCAACTTACTTGTATAATTAGCGGTAAAAAATGATTGACACATTTGTAAGTCCTGGAATATACGAAATATACCTGGAAAGTACGTGAAAATCGTCGTTAAACAAAAACAATTTCGTCTTTAAATAGAGATTTTTTTACTTAAAGGAGCCGGGACCACAAAAAATCGTCCTTAAGTAGAGATCATCGTTAAGTAGAGCGACGTTAAACAGAGAGACGACTGTATACTTAATTGCACAATCTACCAAATAAAACAATAGCAGCAACAAAAAAAAGCTATATTTTCGGAAAATTATTATTATTTTTTTTTTTAAGTAATGAAATGCATTAACCCTTTATCTACTGACGGTACTTATAAGTACCATTAAAATATTTTTTTTTAATTCATTTTAATCATTTTAATTCATTTTAATAAAATTCATTTTAATTTCACGTAATACATCGATTAGCTGTAATACAGTTTAGAATGAGTTATAGATACATTACTTTATCTTGTTCCAAAAGCATTATGGGTTACACAAAACAAAAATATTTTAAAAGGATGATTTATTTTGCCTTTACATCTTTTCAGCTTTCTAGGCGTTGGGGGGGGGGGGAGGAATTTTTCAACTCCGAAATATTTCTATATTTCTGTTGCAAGGATATTATATTTTTACATTTCCTAATTCTACAGCATACTAAGAAAAATATTTAAAATAAAAGGTTTGAGTGGTCCTCTGAATATTGCACAAAATCCCTATAAATTCAAATTTAATGAATCCTTCTAAATACTTCAATCCTTCTAAAATTCTTCTAAAATTTATTAAATGATTAAGTAAATCTTCTAATGTAGTTTAAACGATTCATGAAAAATGCTTTAGAAGATAAAATTTTCATGAATTCATAATTCAGTACATAAAGGGTTATATACGTATGATGTTGCACGTATTTTAGTTTGTGCAAAAATAATTGTTATTTTTATTACTCAAAATCTGCAGCAGATTTTTCTGATTAGCGTCATCATCTACTAGGGCCATGCGATATATGATTATAAATAGTGGTGTCACAGATTTTAACTGAACTATTCCTTAAAATGAAAATTTGATGAGATGGGTCTTATTGTACAAGTTTAAGCTGTAACAAAAAACACTCGAGTAATCAAATTTGTTTGTGATTTAGTGAAAACCCAACTCAAAACTGCTTCCGAATATTTAGTTATGGAAACGAATAATTTAAAATGAGAAGATCGCTGGATGTTCGACCTTCACTTGAATGAATAATAATAATACCGCAAAAACTCTTGATAGACTCGTGCAAAACAACCTGAAGTGAGATAATCACTGAAGGATAAGGGGGATCGTGGAAGTTTTCTGACATAAACAATAATTAAACACGAAAGAAAAATCATGCTTCAAGCATCGATTATTAAACACTTTCCAACACATTCAGAATAATGTAACAAAACTGAACCGCTTAGTAAGTTAAAGTATTATGTCTAATTCAATCACGGAAATACATAACACACTTGAAAACAAAATTTCAGCTGTTCCCATCTATAATCGGAAAATTATCCTAATTCTTTGAGCAACCCTGTATATAGATTTGTATGTATTAACTACATGCCAAAATTTGGTTCAATTAAGAAATATATATATACATTAGTTGAAATTTACCCTTCAGCCACTTCAGCTAATAAGGAGAATGGCACGTGAATTCTTTTGTGCATCTCTGTATATGAGGTATAGAATTTATATACAACTAGTAAAATGTAAAAAAAAAAATAAAGAAAAAAAGTTAAATTAAAAAGCGCATGCCGAAATTGAAAGCGCACTTCCAGCCCATTATTACTTAAAGACAGAACTGTAATCGATTTCTTTTGTGTGTCCCTGTAAATGAACGAAAAATGCTATGAATGCCCTATTCTATCGTAATCATCTTGTGGGGAAATATCCAGTGATTTATAGCAATTTCAATACATTTGAAACAGCGCAATGTTGTTAAAATACTCTGCAAACGATTATCCCCCATATACCATAATGTAATGGAATTCTTTTGGGTGCCCCTGTAAATAAACTGTTAATCCCACATACTTCCTATACAATACCAAACATGCTTTGGTGACCCTAAATAACGTTTATCAATTGCATGAAAATCCGAGCATATTTACGGGAGTTAGAGCATGGACAGACGGTCTGACGGACAGGCGGCCAGACAAACAGAATGCATAAACACTTTCCTACTTTGTTGGAAAGTGTTAAAAACGTTAGGGGGCCACTTCACTGAAACTCCTCGATCTCGAAATCTCATGTTATCCTATGGGAAAAATTTAAAGCAAAATTACTCATTGCCTAATTACCGAAATAAGCTTTTCATCATCAGAAAGTCGACGTCAAATGCCGATGATGTGCGTTTTTAAAAATTGTCTCGGTAAATTTTAAGTGTTTTTAAGATGATGATGAAATTTCATCAAGTGTAAATTTCAAAGTTTATAAATATATATATATTTTAATTTAAGGAGACACTTAAAAAAAAACTGCGTCGTCGGCATCTGATGTCGACTTTCCGATGGTGAAAGCGTATTTTTATAATTATAATGAGTCATTGTTCTCCTAAGTTTTCCCACAGGTTAACATGGATTTCGCGTTGAGGGAGATTCAGTGAAGCGGCTCCTTAAGGGTGTATTCCAATCCAAACTGCTTATTTTCTGATTTATTTTAAAATTCATTTTTGTTCTCAAACGCATCAAACTGGCAAATTCTCTTATTTAGAAAGTAAATAATATGCCGTGCTTATCAATTTTTTGATAAATGCAGAAAACATTGCAAAAAATGCTGTCAAAGTTGGCGTTTGGAACCGAATTTTCTGAAGCGGGAGATCTGGGAATTAAAAAAATTATCATATTGAGAAAATAAATGTTTAAAACTCAAATTCTAATGAATTGAGCGAAAAATGAAATCACACAGCCTCTTATACATCTCTTCAAAAATCACCTCAGCAAGTTTCACGTTTTTACTTTTAAAAATAAGTCTGAAAATGTCTCAGAAAATTTCGAGCTGTTGAGGGTGGAAAAATATTTTATCCAATGCACCCTTACCTGAAGTGAATTCGGGATGAACAATTTGAGATCAGAAAATTAGTCAAAATGCGGAAGATCCGGAACCCGTGAACGTACCTAAGTAATAGACAATAATAGTTTAAAAACAAGTATTAATGGGATTTTTCTAAAACAACTTTGCGATTTGAAACATTTTGAAGATGAGTGAACTTTCTTCAGCAAATAACAATAATGATTTAACACCCATTACTTGGTCGTTCCACGTAGTGGAATTTGAGAGAAAACAGAGGATCACTCAACAGCTTTTTAGCAGCAATTAAATAAGTGTCTTTTATTGTAAATATGCGCCTAATTATGCGACTTCATGATCAATTCGTAAAATCTCACAATTGTGATGTTAATTTTTTTAATAATAAAAATAACTATTAGGGTCATTTTTACTTATTATTATGATATTATATAAACGAAATTTAAGAAATTACTATTGAAATTTTCATGTCATAATTATTTATCTTTTTCATGATTTAATGTATGTTAGTAATTTTTTTTCATTTTTTTTCTTAGGTACACTCGCTAACGTCCAAGTTGCCTTTAACATTTGGCTATAGATTCACAGATGATTATGGAACCATGCAATCTAGAGAAGAAAAAACCGATCCAAATGGCTCTAAAACAGGCTCCTACAGTTTTGTTGATGCTTCTGGTCTTTATCGAAAAGTTGAATATATAGCTGATCATCACGGATTTCGTGCTACAGTCACTACTAATGAACCGGGAACTATATCTGTGCATCCGGCGGATGTACGAATGTTGACTGACAACAAGCACATCAGTCTCGGAGGCTTGAATCCTGCTACCGGAATTGCACCTCAACTGGAATATAGCAGTCATATTTTCTCAAGATATAATCTTACTGATGATTATGGAGACGAGAGGAGAAATTTTCCCAATCCTGTGTTAAACCTGGGCATAGAATCTAAATCCAATAATCCAGTTTTTGAATCGGAGAGAGTTCAGTTTCAAAAGCCAAAGTTTCACAGCGTCGATTCATATAAGGGAGGTCCAATCTCTTTCTCGCCAGAAATATCATCTTTGATTCAGCAATTAGATGATCCAGATCCTGTCGTCTATGGAAACGCCCATAATTTAAACTCTAACGATTATTTAAATAACGCAAACGTTAATCCCGAGATCTTATTCGGTGATAAAATTCCTAATGTAGAGTATAAAAAGAAAGTACCAACACGATATCCACGCCGAAATAGGAATTCTAGAATTCGTGCCAAAAAAAGACGAATGTGGAAGGTTCATATACCAAGTGGATATGAAGGACGTCATGACTTACCACTTTACATGGATAAATGATACATTAAAGTATGAGCTTAGCTGTTTTCTTTTTTCTATCATGCACGAGCATGAGAGTCTCATTTGAGAACTGGAGTGAGCAATGGTGATACATTGCTGGTCGTCGGGACAACATGAGTTTATTTAAAATGTGAAGCTTAGTGAGTTCATAATCCTCGTGATTTTGTGTAACCTTGGAATTAATTTATTACAAACTGTTTTTCGATGAACAGCATCATGAACTAATATCAACGATTGCGAATGGTATGAGCTTTTAAAATGTGCCTGTCTCAAATCTTAATTTTTTTACTACGCAACGAGAAGTGTTTAATAAGTTTAACTGACTGTTCATATAAATAGAAAAACAAAACTGTGAGATATTTTATCAGTATTATTCATTCTGTGGTGTTTCTTCATGTATTTTTTTCGTATTATCAAATGTATTTTTTTTTATATTTTCCTTTAAATGCATATGCTTATACTTTTTGGATAAAATGATAAAACAACAACAACAAAAATATTCAGTTAAATAACTCTCATTGATTATTAGAATTTAAACGGTAAAAAAGTAAACTTTATAAGAAATTTGACACTTATTATATAACATAAAAACTGAACTCCTTAACAACTAGTCAATATACTTATTATCGAAATAAGTATAAAAGTAAAAATGTTTTTTTTTACACTTTTTTATAATCATTCCTTGTTTATCTTCAAAACCACGCTGAATTTCTCGACTGCAATTCATATTTTTTTACAAAAATTTCCCCCGTTACAATACATTAGTTTGGCGTGGATTACTGAACTCGATTATGAAAAATTCACTGTTTTTTATTCGCTTGGTAGAAAGCGCAGACAAGTGAATTTATTAAAAAATATATTTTTGATCTGTTTCTTTTTTAATATAGGGCAACAGCGAAGGAGAAAATGAAGCATTATTTAAACTATCCTTTTAGAATTTCTAAATTGATTTCTCTATGTATAATAGTAAATTAACTAATATTAAACTATTAATTGATAAATTTTGCATTAGCTAAATACAATTTTGTATTAAAAATTAAAAAATGCTTTAAATACAAATTTATTTAGGTTCAGGGTAATTATTATAATCTGAAGTATAAGTAGGTACCAAAATTTTCATTCTAGCTGCAAAATTTATTTTGTAATCCTACGCGTAACCTGTTATGCCAATTTTCTGCTCGTCAAATGTCTGACAGTTTGGAGCCCCCTGTAAATGCTAATTCTGCATCTTGCACTTTTTTTTAATACATGAAATGAAAGAACATACTTATATCTTTCATCCCAATAAAAATTGCGTCTTGGAATCATACACAATTTAAGATAATAAATGTTGAAAATGGTCTCTTTTTTTCATTTTTTCCAATTTTAAGAGTCCTGAGACCCCTTATGTAATATTTAAGCATCTCAAGAATCTGGTCAACTAAGAGAGTGTCCAAGACAACCATTCTACCTAAATCCTACCATTTGTTCAAATTTTAGTAGAGTGTGGCGTAAAGTGGTGTCCTAAACTCCTGACATATTTTGATCGTAGGCTCATTACACCTGAAGATACCAAGAAAAGGCTGTTAAGGCTGTTTGTCTTCATGTTGCTTTTTTTTTTATTGTTCCGTCATTTAAAAATTGAAATCCTATCAAGTATCCTATTTTTTATCGGGGTATTACAATTATTTTACCAGAATAATTACAATAAATTAAGAAACTAAAATGAAAATTTTCAAAGTTAGTTGTTTCAAGTTAATTTACTGTCATTTCTAAAATTTAATTTTTAAATTAAGTTGCTCTTCAAATAAAAAATACTTTGCTTTGGTGGTACTATTGTTATTTTATGCGCCACGAGAGCTAAACAAGGTAGAACCTTTAGCTTAAATTGTATTCCGAATTGATTGGCTTTTCTAAAATAGTGACATAGCAGCCTAACTATTAGAAATGATAATGTCACAAAGTAATTCAGGATACAACAATAAAAGAAATTTGGTAAAAACTTATTTCTAGTAAAAAATACTTTGGATTGGTTAGTTTTGGTGGTGCTATTGTCATTTCATGTACACCACGAGAGCTAAACAAGGTAGAACCTTTAGCTTTACTTGTATTGTGAATTAGCTCTCTAAAGCAGTGACATTGTACCCATACAACATAATGTGACAAAGTACTTCGGGTACAACAATAAAAGAAATTTGGTAAAAAGTTGTTTCTAACAAAAAATACTTTGGATTGGGTACTTTTGGTGGTGCTATTATCACTTCACTCACCATGAAAGCTAAATAAGCTAGAACCTTTAGCTTAAATTGTATCCCGAATTAATATGGCTCCTCTAAACTAGTGACACAGCGCCCTAACCATTAGACAACATAATGTGGCAAAATACCTCGGGATACAACGGTAAAAGAAATTTGATAAAAAGTTGTTTCTAACGAAAAATACTTTGGATTGGTTAGTTTTTGGTGATACTGTTGTGATTTCATTCACCACGATAGCTAAATAAGCTAGAACCTCTAGCTTAAATTGTATTACGAATTAATATGGTTCCTCTATATTAATGATATAGCGCCCTAACTATTAAACAACATAATGTGACAAAATACTTCGTGACACACCAATGAAAGAAATTTAGTAAAAAGTTATTTTTAACATGAGAATGTAAATTTCTGTTTGCTGCTTTTTAAGCTTGCATACATTGGAAAGATTATTTTGTGCTTTGAACAAATAAAATAGATTAAACAACCTCAATTCTAACCGCAGATTTGCGATGTAATTTTGCCGAAGTAACCAGTCATGATGTCCTCTGCTTATAACTCAATTAAACTCACTAATACACACACACACAAAAAAAACCTGTTAAGATCTGCTAAACATTTAACTTAATATAATTTAGGTCTTTATACCACAGTAATGTATATTTGATATGACTTCCAAATAAGGAAATTTCATGGACAAGTATTACATGTGAGGAATGACGCACATTTTGTACCTTATTCACAAGGTGATTCGAAGCGATGGCCTCAGTTTCATATTGTTGTATTTCTCAGATGTATGTGGGTAAAGTAGATTACATTGATTACATTAAAATTAACGTTTATAGATGTTCAACACGTCTCCGCCCAGCATAATGGATAACATCAAGACGATAGCTGAATTCATTTTACACCTGAAGAAGTATGTGTTGCGTCACCGCAACTACGATTCATTTTTTTAGATAATTCAAAGTTGTTGCTAGAATTTGTACTTAAACTGTTTTTATTATGACTAACCACAATAAAAATACCAGTTTTATTGCACTCACAAATGCAAAAAAAAAAACCAGCTACATATTAGAAGAGATTTAGGTGTAAGATGTAGAATGAAATCTACTGCTGCTAGCAGTTACTTACTTCTTAGATGGCGATTTTAATTAGAGATAAAATCAACAATGATTAATTAAATGCAAAGAATAATATAAGAATTTAATGAAGATAAAGAATTTAAATGAAAATAATTATTACATTAAAGCATAAAAGAAATTTTTTTTGCTGCATTTATAAATTAAATAGTAGTAAGTTAAATAACTTGTATATTAAATTTAATAAGACATGTGTAAAAAACACAATATAAACAGAAAGCCGGGAATCGAGTTTTCTCATGTGCACTTTACCAGTATTTTTAAAAATTTACCGATAATTTTGAAGTTGAAATACATTATATAAGAATACATGAAATTCGGTAATGCCACGAACACTATATCGTATGTATACGCGATTTGCACCCATGAAAATTAACGCCAAAAAAATCACTGGATGCAACAATCTCGTTGTATAAGAATCTCAAAAATACATGAAATTCGGTAATGCAGCGATAATTATACCGTATGTATGAGCACTTCACGCCCATAAAAAAAATCACCGCATGCAGCAAACTTTGTTGTATAGGAATCTGTAAAATACATTAGCATCAATAGAGCGCATACTACAACAGTTCCGATGAAGAAGCACTCTAGCGATATTTGCGATAGTTTTTGAAACATTAAGACATTCTCTTACAAATGACTGCAGATCATTTACGTACAATGTATGGTTAGTGGAGGGGCATAGCCGTATGAAACTGAGTCCATCATTTTAAATCTGTGCATATCACCAGTTTAAAAACACCAAATTCAGTAATTACAAGTTTAAAAAAACAGCCGTTTATCTGTCATACATGTAGTTTGATTCTTGAATGTACATTTAAAATGACTCTGTATGAACTGATTCATGAACTATTTGTAAATTTGTTATAGTGTGTGTTTTGTTGTTTGTGATGTGAAACTAATTGTTAGCTTAATCTTTAATAAATTACTTCATTCATTATTATGCCTCAAGTTACTTGCTGTTTCCAAATATGCAAATGCATGACCTTGTTCCCAGAAATATAAAAGCTTTTGGCGATAAACGAAAGTTATTTAAACATTCAAAAACACAATAAACCTCAGACTATCCAAAAAGCATGAAACCTGTGCATTTTAGGTTAACCAGATAATGTAGCGATATGAGCACTTCATGCCTGTAAAGAAAATCATTGGATGCAGCAAACTTTGTTGTATAGGAATCTGTAAAATGCATTATTATCAATAGAGCATAGGTTTAGGTGTCATTAGTATCAATACATTAGTATCAATAGAGCGTTAGGTTTAGGTGTCATAGAATTTTTCGGATAATTGCGAACTTTGTTTTCAAAAGAATTTGTTCCATAAATGAAATATTTTGTAAAGAGATGATACTTTCCTAACTAGTGCAATTTTCTTGTCTTCGAATGTATACTTCCTTGATTCAACCAATGGATAAAGGTGTTGTTGAGGTTCGAGAATATTGAGAGGCATTAGATAAAAGAGTTTTAAAAAAAATAATTGAGCGACCGCATGTTGGAGAAGAAATTGTTCAACATTTAAAACTCGTATATATGAAGGAAGTTAGCTACTGAGTAGCTTTTAAATTATGGCTTGGCGTAGTGTCAGTAGTTTTTGAGAAAAAAACAAAACAAAAAAAAAAAAACATTGTCTTTATTAAATGATAGAATTAAGGACGTGAGTTTCAAAACTCACCTTATCCAAAAACACAAAGCTCGTGTTTTCTCGATTCATCTATGATCTATTCTGTTAGTAAAGTTCCACCGGAGAAACACTGCTACAAAACTAGTTTTATCGAGTTTTTTCTAATATTGTAAAATCGCGGTTTACTGTCAAAACTCGCCTTATATACAATTCGGGAACAAAACTTTATCTAACAAAATTTTTTTTCATGGATAAAACGAGTTTTGAAATTCACGTCCTCAATTTCAGATAACAATGCATCTCTTTGATATCGAATATAGTTTTGGACATGTTTGAGCTTCAAGAATCTTCCTAGAAAATTAGAGTACATTAACCCTTAAATGCCGGATGTTGCTTTTCGGCAACATACCCAATTTAGGCTCCAAAATACTATTAGGATAATATTGAAGCTATAATGCCTAATGTTGCCAATAAAATACATTCTGAAAATATTATTAAATCGATTTTCAACATGTAGATTGCAACATTTGTGTTGTTTTAGAATAAAGATAGATTTATTTTTACAATTGTTGCTACTTGTTCTTTTTGTTTTGTTTGGAAGCTTGCGAAATGCCCTATTTTGTTCTGCAGTGAGCAAGTAAAATTTATTTCTTATTATAGTTCCTAAAATTCTTGTGTGTTTAATATTATAGAATTTTAACAAGGAAAATTATTTTTTCAATTAAAGACCAGTATTGCCGATTAGTAACAAACTGTTTTTTAGCCGTAAACCATACTTAAAACAAAATATGATTTTTTTTTAAGTATTTTTCCCATGGTTTATTTAAAAAATGAAAGCTGAAAAACATTATTACAATGATTTTTGAAAAATCAGGCATTTAAGGGTTAAAACTTGGTTTGACCCAACCAATGGTAAATAGTATTTTACAGATGAAGAAATAGTTGAAGCAGTAAAGAAGGGAGATGATACAGTTGAAAAGAGAAAGCCAAAGAAATGAAGAAAACTACTACTTCAGTAATATTATACGCATCACTTCTGTGTAGTGAGCAAAAAAGATAGTGCTTCTATTTCTGATATGATGTTGTTCTGAACATGGTATGACAGTGTCTTTGAAGCGATATCAAACAGAATAGCAAAAGAAAAAAAAAGTGCATTTTTTGAAAAGAAATAAAATTCAATGGTCAAAGTAAGTTTTTTTTTTTTTTTTTTTTTGTCTTTTTTTTTTGCAAAAGTTTTGCAATGCTTTCTTTATTGTAATGCTATGCATAAAGTTTTATATATATATATATGTATGTATAATGTATATAATAATTATATAAATTATACATATGGGGCATTCTCACAATCTTTTGACTTTCATGTCCCTGAATAATAATTTTTATTTTAATACACTTTTTTGTGTTTTTTTTTTTTTTAATTTCATATACTGGGGAACATCCCATTGCATGACTGCACAACAATATTAATGAGATAAATAAGTTTTGAACGATGTTGGGGGTCCAAACACCTGGAAAACTCCTATACCGTCCCGTGTCCCTGATGCTGATTTTTAAGTTTGGAACTGTTTGGATAAAATTGATTAACCTGCACACATTTTTAGGGTTGTTATTATTTTTTTAACTCTGTCCCTGGGTTTTAGATTTCTTACCATCCCTCTTCTAAAATTATGCAGAAAATCATTTCAGATGCAGCCACAGAATTTTTTTTCAAGTTTTTTTTCATGCAGAAGTATGCTAGAGAAAGAAAGTCTAAAATTCTTTGGCAGGAACTTTACTGTAGAATTTAAATCGGCATTTAAATATCAATTTCAAGCATCATGGCTTTATTGGTAGTCTCACCGTCCCCAAGGTTTATTCCTGCACTTTTCGAGGTAAATAAAAAAAAAAGTTTAATTTAATCCAATGTTAACAACTGTTTCTAAAAATCAATGAACATTGTGGCTATCACTTAGTCTTAACATAATTTTCCTAAAAATAGTTGGTAATTTTCCTCACCGTTCCATCCTTACCGTCCCTTTTTTCCAATACCATCCCCTTTTTTTACCTTACCGTTCCTTCTTTAACACCCCGTTAAGACAATGCTATACAAACATTTTGTACTAAAAATACTACATTGTTATTATTTCTTATTCGAATGTCCTGTGGGTTCTATGCAAATTCATTATAAGTAAAAATTTAGAAGAAAATAATAAGTTATTGGGGTAAAATGGTAAGGAAAATTAAACTCGCAAGTTTAACTTAAATCTCAGTTAAATAAACAATTTTTCGCTGCTGACCATTTTTTCTTTATTTTGAATCATTAAGGCAATCGTCTATCAGATTAAAATGTTATTTTAGCAAGTTTAATTTTGTCAGATTTTTTCCCCCAAAAGTCAAATGATTGTGAGAATGCCCCGCATGTATATATGAAGCCGATTATCAGATAATAGGCATTCGGATAACAGGGGTTCTACTGTAACATGTAACTATAGATTATTCCTAGAGGAAAGGATAATGTTACATAAAGAACTGTGCCTATTATTTGCTCGATGTAAAATGTTGAACTTTCTAAAAGATTTACGAAGATAATGAAGACTCGTGCTCCGTTCCCAATCCCTCTCGCCTTCCGTATTTTTACCAAGCAATAAATTTAATTAAAATTGAGAGACTGTTCTCCAGGAGTGCAATAAGATTTTACTTTAAAAAACATTAAAGATTAAAGAGACGAATGAACTCTGCTGCAATGTAGTGATCGTGGATTTGATTTAGTAGCTGGAGGTTTTGGCGTTCTTTTCCTTTTCTTTAAAACATTGAAAAAAAACTGATGTATAAGGTCTAAAAAAATGCAAAAAAAGATTCTTAATAACAGAATAAAATTTAGGATTAATAAAATTCTTTATTTTAATGGTGTTATTAAGGGTTTTTTGCCTTTCTATTCCTTTTATTTATTTATTTATTTATTTTTACTGTTACGTCTAGACAAATGCTTACAAAATTCAACGATAGCGCTTTCTCGTAAGTATATGTTTTGTGTACCAAAAGATTTTATCATCAGAAAATAAGAATTAATAAATAAATAAAAGCCTTTTATACACATTACACATAAATATGAAAACTGAAAAAGAGTTTGTTGAAAGTTTAAAAATGTGGATAAAAGATTCATATAATAAGATATGCTTATGTGAATCTTATATAAATTTTCTTTTGAATTATATAGATCAGCAAAATAATTGTTTCCTTCGGTGCTTTTTTAGGTGTCTTTAATGGTATTAGATGAATTTCCGCCTCTATCACATAGGATTTTTTTTTCTGCAAATACACAATAAAAATCTAAGAAAATCAGTCGGAAGATTTAGTTTAGTAATAAAAAAACAAAACCTTACAAATTATTGGCTAATTGTTTAATTTATTATACAAGGTTAGCCTAAATGATTCACCGTGTTTCAAAAGGCTGTTTATTTACAAGTATGCGACCTACAAAAACGGGTGACGCATGAAAAGATACATACACTCACTAAGTTTTTGGATCTGTAAATGTTAAATATGTGCACCCTTAGTCACGAGGACACATCCCAATGTTAACGCAGTTCCGTCCATAAGTTCAATAGCATGTTTCAGTCAATATCCGTCACAGCAGCAGTGATGCGTTCCTGCACGCGAGTTCGCTGTTAACAAAGTGCACGTTGCACTTTGAAAACCTGCAAAGTTGCACTTTGCAGGTTTTCAAAGCAATATTTCTGCAAATTTACTGCAAACTAAAAATGCTATGTGGGTATCTTGATAAACTTTTAAAAATTTGAGGGGGCTTGCCATTTTTTTAGCAAAATTTCATGCTTACGCTAGATAGCGCACACTCAATTCAACTAAATATATTTCAATTTCCTTTATCACTACATACTATTATTGCACTTTCCTGTGCACTGAACTAAGAATCTTACAATATCTTCAAAATGAATTGAAATATTTCTGAAAATGTCAAAAATACATTTTTTTAATTACCATTTTTACTTTCTTCTATCTTCAATAGAAGAAAGTATTGCAATCGAAATTTTTTTCGACGGATTTACACGTTTTAGGGATCAGAGATCCCAAAAAACATGCTTATAGAAAATGTCTGTCTGTCTGTGTGCCCATATGTCTGTCGCCATTGTACCATCAACTAGTTGGATGTGCCAATCCTAAAACTTTCTTCTATCTCATGTATATTAATATTTCAAAATGTTGTTACAAATACCAATAATTAATTTTTATTAGCTTTATTAGTATTTTTATTAGAATTATGCATAATTTCATACACTTTTCGATGGTACAATATTGAAAATGGCACAAAAATCACTATTACAGCGCCCCCTACAGTCGGAATTTTTCCAAATTCAGGGAGGACCTTCTTTCCATGGCTAAAAACATACACAAAAAATTTGGTTCAATTCTATGCATAACTTCATACACTTTTCGATGGTACAATATTCAAAATGCACAAAAATCGGTATTACAGTGCCCCTACCGGCGGAATTGTTTCAAATTCAGGGAAGACCTTCTTGCTATGGCCAAAAACATACACAAAAAATTTGGTTCAATTCTATGCATAACTTCATACACTTTTCGATGGTACAATATTAAAAATACACAAAAATCCCCATTACAGCCCCCCCTACCGGCGGATTTTTCCAAATTAATAGAGGACCTGCTTGCCATAGCCAAAAACTTAAAAAAAATATTTGGTTCAATTCTATGCATAACTTCATACAATTTTAGATGTTACAATGGCGACATATGGACACACGGACAAACGGACAGACAGACAGACATTTTCCATAAACATGTTTTTTAGGCTCTCTGACCCCTAAAACGTGTAAATCCGTCAAAAACCGGAAGTAAAGTCGAAACAAATTTCGATTACAATACTTTCTTCTATTGAAGATAGAAGAAAGTAAAAAGGGTATGAAGTTATGCATAGAATTGAACCAATTTTTTTTTAGTCTTTGGCTATGCCAAGCAGATCCTCCCTTAATTTGGAAAAAATCCTCCGGTAGAGGACGCTGTGATAGCGACTTTTGTGGCATTTTAAATATTGTACCATCGAAAAATATATGAAGTTATGCATAGAATTGAACCAAATTTTTTGCGTATGTTTTTGGCCATGGTAAGAAAGTCCTCCCTGAATTTGGAAATATTCCGCCGGAAGGGGGCACTATAATAGCAATTTTGGTGTAATTTTCTTGATTTTTCGTAGTTCTATTGTATACCGGCGGCTCGTGAATCGACGGGAACTTCTTATCCTGATAAGCCGACTATTTGAGAACAACTGATATACAACAGAATAACGTAAAACTATTGATTTTAATAAATATCATGATCGAGATTAACTCGTTGTTACTTCAATTAATTGACTGAAGCAGAAATTTACGATGAAAGTCAAAGTTGATATAATATTGAACGAATAAAAATGAAATATTGACATTTGTAACAACATTTAATAAATAGTTTTTTTTTATATATTCGAGTATCTGTAGAATAATTACATTATCACATAGAGCTTAGATACTAGTTCAGAACATAGTGAGTAATATGGAAAGCATTCTGACAAAATTTCACTGAAATCTGTTTAAAACATTTTATGTAATGGAATTTATCGCACTCGGAGACAACAGAAAAATTGATTTTCTAGGTATCTCATTTAAATATTTCTTTTCTCAAAATAAACTATTTGAGAATGCTATAATTCATCTTAATGATATAATATAAAATTATATAAATAATTCACTTAAAGGATGATTAAACATTAATTATTAATATTTAATTACTTAAAAGAAGATTAAACATGATGACACATTTTTAATTGTTTAATCATCTTTTAAGTAATGAATCATTTATATAATTTTATAAGATTTCTTTTATATCTTTCAGATACATACAAAATTATTCTAGAAGTGTCAAAAGTTTATTAGTGTTTTTATGTAAAAAACGTAAGAAAAGGATGCATAGAAACATTGTTTACATTTCTCATGGGCTTCCTAAACCCACTTCCGGTATTTGTCATCACTTCCTGCTTATTAAATTAGTCATCTCATAACCTCTCTTCTAATAATCACAAACATAAAATTAAAACAGATTTGGAATTGTAAACGATTGCTCTTTCAAGTAAAACAATAAAAATAAAATTCAAAATTTTCACGAAAACGGACATTTTAATGTAGGTCTTTAAACATATTTTCCTTTCAAGAAATAAATATCGTCGCTTATTTGTATTATTCTAAAGCCCAATCACGTGACTTGAAAAGCGTTATTTTCTTTAAACACAAGAAGAAGATACATAGGAACATTGTTTACATTTCTCCTGGCCTTCCTACGCCCATTTCCGGTATATGAGCCTACTTCCTGTTTATTAAATTGGCCCTAACTCCTCTCTTAATAATCAAAGAAATAAAATTAAAACAGATTTGGAATTGTAAACGATTGTTCTTTCAAGTAAAACAATAAAAATAAAATTCAAAATTTTCACGAAAACGGACATTTTAATGTAGGTCTTTTAACATATTTTCCTTTCAAGAAATAAATTTCGTCGCATATTTGTATTATTCTAAAGCCCAATCACGTAATTTGAAAAGCGTTTTTTTCTTTAAACGTAAGGAAAAGATACATAGAAACATTGTTTACATTTCTCCTGGCCTTCCCACGCCCACTTCCAGTATATGAGTCTACTTCCCGTTTATTAAATTGGCCCTAACTCCTCTCTTAATAATCAAAGAAATAAAATTAAAACAGATTTGGAATTGTAAACGATTGTTCTTTCAAGTAAAACAATAAAAATAAAAAACGAAAATTTTTACGAAAACGGCCATTTTAATGTAGGTCTTAAAACATCTTTTCCTTTCAAGAAATAAATTTCGTCGCATATTTGTATTAGTCTAAACCTCAATCACGTAACTTGAAAAGTATTATTTTTCATTAATAAATTAGGATGCTACACGCTACAGGGATGGGCAAATTATAAACGCAATTCTCTCTGGGTAGTTCTCAGACAAATAGGCAGATAATGAGTAGACAGGTAGCGCACATTAATGCTTTACACATTTCTTACGAAATACTCATTGAAAGTGATTTGTAGAGCAAACGAGTTCTTCTGAAGTTCAGGGCCCCTGGGCATTAAATCGAAGCGTTTATCTTTAGTTTTTCTTCAACCTTATCTGTAACATTCTTCAAATGCAGGTCACAACGTTCCTTGCGGTTTCACTTTGATTTAAAATGTATTTTATGTTGTCACTATCTAACAAGGGAACCACTTTTGGTGTTGCTCGCCTCTAGCATTGAGACCTGGTGCATTTTAAAGCCCTATATTATGAAGTTTGAGAATCGATAAATTTTTTCTGTTAAAATAATATTTCTTATTATACAGCAGCCTAACTTTCTGAAAATGCAATTTTTGAGACCACTTATCGGACTATTAACATTGAATTTTTTTAAAAGAAAAGCATTTAAAAATAAAAAATAGTTACTAATAAGTATAATATATTGAAAAAAGTTTGAAAATTCCTTCAAAAACCCACGAATTTGATTTTGAAAAATTGCAACTTTATATTTATATTTTTGGCGGGGAAACAGTTGGCGTTTATTTTCAAAAGTAGATCTCTCCGGCAACTCTAGCCAAATGTCATAGCTGAATTTGTGATAGCTAGAAATTCCAATGCCCGACTTATTTCGCCACAGTAATTTTTCTAAATTGTGTAAAAATATTAATTTACTTTATGATTTCTTTTACCGAAGGACCATTTAATACAGCAACATTTCATTTTAAACGTTCGAAACTTTATTTCATTCGATTTCAAAAGAAAATAGGTTGCTTATTTTGTATTTCACTAAAAAATAGTTTTCAATGATCTTCGAGGCTTTTATAGAATTATATTTATTACTTACTATATATTTATCGTCTGCATAGAAAAAAAAATAAAAACCTAATATTTGTTTATTATAAAAAAAATCGCAGTCTGATATAATTCTAGTAATATGTTCTGTACATTTTCTCTTTGGATAAAGCGGACGGAAAAATGGTAGCGCCCTATTTGGCGACTTAACTCAATTTTGGCATGAAATAAACAAATAAATATGTAATAATAAAAAATTAAATGTATAAAAAAGTATATAAAATATTATTTTAACAGAGAATTTTTTTCGGTTCTCTTACTTTTATGTATAGGGCTACAAAACGCACCAGGTCTCGATGCTAGGTGCGAGCAACACCAAAAGTGGTTCCCTTGTAAGATAGATTAAAATTTATTTAAAGATATTTTATATAACATTATTGTCCGTGTTAGTTGCGGAAAAAATATGTATGTTTTGCATTAGACATGTTTACTTTGAAAACATAATATACATATGCATTGTTTGTCTCGCATTTGTATAGAAGCTAAATAAGAAACATAGTTTTTTATTTTAATTTACTGAATAAAAAGTATATATATTTTTTACTTTTTTCTTAAAGAAAAAAAAATCTAGCTTAGGTTTTCTGACAAGGTGATTTGTAAATGAATGTAATTCATTCTACTTTTTAGAATGTAGAGTTTTTCAGAATTGCACTACTGCTCAGTAACCAACAGGAAAAGGATTCCCAAAAAGAGCAAAGTAGATTAACAGCTTTTGATGTTGATGCTTAAAAACTAAGAATACTATTAATCAACACGTTTTTAAATGAAGGGAAAATATTGCGACCTGAAGTTATCATCTATAACAGGCTCGGCGAACCTTTTTACGTGCTCATGCCGAAGATTCGCAAACAACAGGGGCGTAGCTACCGTGGAGCAGTTGGAGCAGACTGCTCCAGGCGCACGAATCCTAAGGGCGCAAAATTAGAAAAAGAGTAATGAAGATTTCTTAAAATATTTGCATATTTTTTTCATTATTAATCAGACATTATAGATGAATCTTTTTACAATCAGCGTATTCAGCTATGATATTTTACCCCGTGTTTAAGCTCAACTATTTCGATTTAAAACATGTTTTCATACATAGTTGAAAGAAGTGACTTCTATTCAGGAAGTTTTAATTTTAATTCATACCATATTGCAGCCTCAAATAACTTCTCCAACACCGTTTCAGTATGCCTGAATTTTTTCTGTAGCTTTCTGGGGTCATCGGTCACTTTATTGGCTACCACTATTTCCAAAAAATAATCTATCTGGTACATTTATATTAAAATTTTTAGAAATTTATCATGATGATTACTGTATGGAAATACTGGTAGCCAAAGAATTCACCGCTGAGAAACCTATATGTACGATGTAACAGTAGTAATTTATGGTAATTATTTTACGAAATTATTATTTGGGGGGAAAAAAATAACCTGACTTGAAGAAAATTATTGACCATTTTACAGACGAAATCCAAGAAACGAAAAAAAAAATAGCCAGACAAGTTGAAGAAAATTATTGACTATTTTACAGACGAAATACAAAAAAAGAAAATTTTTAAGTTTTTTTTTTTTTTTTTTTTTTTTTTTTTGTGGAAACTAAACATGCATCAATACCGATTACAAAACAATAATAAGAGCTGGATTTAAACATATTCCACTTCAGCCCACGGCGACAAAATTTAGACGGAAGGGGAGGGGGTGTGAGGGAAGCAGCAACTTAAATTTTATGAGTTTTGTTTTTGAGATTTTGAAAATATTGTCAAATGCAGAATCGATAAGCTTCAAAAAGAAAGAAAAAGTTAAGTACGAAATTCAGTGTTTATAGCCTATGCAGAATTACACCACTTTTTTGTAACAGGATTTTCCCGCATTAAACGTTATTTAATCGCAGAATTTTAGTATTAAATAAGGCAGACTGGCTCGCCGGGCAACGGACCTGCCGATCGGTGCGCCCTAAACCAGGTAAAGCTGCTCCCTCCTCAGGTCAAGCTAAAAGTTTTAAAATTTGCTATAAGCATTAGATAGGAAAAGTCTTAAATCATTTAATAATATTAAAAAAAAAAAAAAAAAAAAAAAAAAAAAAACACTTTTTTGAAGCATATTTTATTAATGATTTTTATTTCTCTTTGCAAGGCAGAAGAATTGATTTTTTTTTCTTGAAAGTTTCTTTGCTTCAGAGGACCATTTAAATCTTTTAAAACCTAACGTATATATTCTGTAATTTTGTCTGTGACCAATAGCGACATGGTGGGCCCCAAGAATTTTCAGCCTGTCTGGTACCAAAGAGTGCGGCCTCTCTTTATATATATATATATATATATATATACGTATTTTATTTTAATTAGTTTTTTGTAAAATCATTTATCAAGTATTTGTTTTAAATGTGTAGGCTTCGGGTATTCCAAGACAAGTCCTGATACACCTGGAACTCAGATTTTTAATTTTTTATGACCGGCGCCCCGATAGCACCTTTCAGTTTGTATGCCCTGAATTGCTCAGAACTTGACCCCTTTTTACCCGATATTCTTCGTTTTGGGGGCCCTTTTCCTATTTAATTATTCTCCATTTCTACATTCCAGTTAAGACACTGGACCTCTTGAAATTTTCGTACGCCATGCATTTTTTACACCCTAATATTGTCAACCTCTCAATGCATAACTTTAAAATTTAGACTTGGACTCCTCTCCCTGGGCCAGCACTCTCATATTTTTATTGAGAACCGAGTGCCCTTTTTTAAGAATTTCCCAAATTTCTTTTTCATTCTTCTTTAAGATTTTATTCGAATGATTAATATATACCCTGTGCTTAATTTCGACTTATTGAGATCTAAAGCGCAAAGTACTGGAACTTTTTAACATGTTTTCATCTTATGGCCCTGCTCTCAACTATCAGTTGGTCCCTTTTGGACCACGTATTATACCTCCCTTAAAAATGGCCTGATTCACTAACCTTTTTTTTTTTTTTTTGTAACAACATTTTTGGAAATCCAGCTACTACACGAACATAAATTTTTTTTAGACTTCAGCTACCACCAAATTTGAATATTAATCTCCTTCTTGGGGCCAGCTACATTCCAGTTGAGTAGCTTCATTCCAGTGAGGGGTCCAGTCCCCTGAATCCCTGGAGCTTGTTAGAAGGCCACTTGAAGTTTTTGTGCCCTAAATTGTTAATAAATTGCACCCTTTTAATCCGACCTTCGTTTTTGGAGCTCTTTTTCCATTTAGTTTTTTTTTTTTTTTTCATTTCTACATTTCAGTTCAGACACTGGCCCCTTAGGGTAACTTTTTGTGCGTCATGTATTTTTCACCTACTAATTGGGTCTCATTCTCATTGCATAACTTCAAAATTGAGTCTTGGAATAATCTCCCCGAGCCAACGCCTTCATATTTTTATTGGGATTCTAGGGCTCTTTTTTTAAGCATTTCTTTGAAAATTTTTCTAATGATAAATACTTATGCCCTATACTTAATTTCGACTAATTGAAAATCTAAAGCACTAAGTACTAAGACCTTTTATCATGTTTTCATCTTAGGCCTTGCTCTCAATTATCAGTAGGCTCCTTTTGGTCCGCCTATAAAAATGATCCGATTCACTAGGATATTTTCCCTAACAATTTCTCAGGTCCTCTAGCTACTACATGAATAACAAAAAAATTACTTACATTTCTGCTACCACCAATTTTGAATATTAATCGCCTTCTTAGGGTCCTTGGTGCAGTTTCTTTAAAAATTATCCGATAGTTTTGCAATTTTCTTTAGCATAGTTCTAGGGTCCTCCGGCTACTTTATAAACCACTAAAAAAATTTCTTTTACTCCAGCTACCACCTTTTTCGAATGTTAATCTTCTTTTACGGCATCAATTTTACGTTTACGCCTTACAGCGTGAATTCAAATTCGCCCTACTGTTAAAGGTAAGTGGTTAACTTTAGAGGGGATGGGATTTCATCCGTAAATTAAGTATCACGTTAATGCTAAAGATAATTCGTTAAATTTACAGGGGGTGGAGGCAAGTAACACCTTCCACTGCTTCAGACTGCATTCTTTCCTCGGCTTCTAGGGGGCCGATTTCAACGGGAATTGGTTCATTCAACCTAGATTACGATTCAGCTACTTTCTGTATTATGAGAGTTTGTCTTAGACATCAGTTAGCACCATTTTCGAACATTAACTGCGCATTCTTTTCTCGGTTGTTACTGGCTCTATTTAAACATAAATTGGTTCATTCAACTTAGCTTACGGTAGTTTTAAAGATTATAGTTCCACCGCAAGGATTCGCATTCTTATCTTGGGTTCTATGGGCTCGATTACTACGGTGTTTACTCATTCAACTTGGTTTTTTATTGTCTCCAGCGCGTACGGAACACTCCTGGCATACACTACCTTTGGTAGCGGGCACCCAGGCCACAGGTTCGTTCAGAAAGAGGTTTGTCGGGAACACGCTAGACGCTGCCAAAGGCAGCGGGCCACCCCTTAAACCAAGTTTATTTGAACTACTTTATAAATATATAAAATCATACAAACTTGAGTTTTGTTTATATTATTATAACGGGCCCGGGCAACGCCGGGTGGGTCAGCTAGTTACACATATATATATATATGTGTAACTTCAAAACAAAATTACACAGAACTTTTTTGAGAGGCAAGAGGGCGCACAAACTTTACTTGCTCCAGGGCGCTGAATATGTAGCTACGCCACTGGCAAACAATATCTATCAACAATGTAATATGTTAAACGTATACAAAAATAATTTTAAGCGTGCGATGTTTATACGAAACACTGCTTATAAAATCAGTTGCTTTCATGCATTAATAATTAAAAAATATTAAAAATCAAATTGCGATTTTTCTGTATACTGGAATCAGCCATTAAATGAATGAATTTTTAGTTCGTAAATAGGATTCATTTATACGGTATATACTGTAATAAAAGGGGGAAATACGATTTTTATTTCATTAATTTTTAACTTATTATTAATGCAACATCTCGGTTATAATTTTTACTTTCTTCTATCTTTACAAGAAGAAAGTATTGGATTCATGAAAATTTTCGAATTCCGGTTTTCGACGGATTTACACGTTTTAGGGGTCAGAGATTCCAAAAAACATGTTTTTACAAAATGTATGTCTGTGACTCTGTGAGTCTATCTGTCTGTCTGTCTGTCTGTCTGTCTGTCTGTCTGTGTGTATGTGACACAAATTTTGTGGGCGCTCTATCTCAAGAACTAATTCACGGAATTTAATAAAAATTGATATTCAGTTAGTCCCTAATACAAATTGATGCTGATTAGTTTTTGGTGTAAATCGCTCAAAAGGTGGCGCTGCTATGCTGCATTTTTCACGATTTTCGCAATAGCTCTATCTCAAGAACTAATGCACGGATTTCGGTCAAACTTCAGATTTAGTTAGTCCTTGATATGAATTGATGATGATTACGTTTTGGTGTAAATCGCCCAACAGGTGGCGCTGTTATGATGAATTTTGCAGGATTTACACGATTTCCCCAATAGCTCTATCTTAAGAACTAACGCACGGATTTTCATCAAACTTCAGATTCAGTTAGTCCTTGATATGACTTGCTACTGATTATGTGTTGGTGTAAATCGCCCAACAGGTGGCGATTCTCTGCTGCCTTTTTCACGATTGCCTCAATAGCTCTATCAATAGAACTAATGGACGAATTTTCATCTAACTTCAGATTTAGTTGTATGTTGACACAAGTTATTGTTAATTAGGTTTTGGTGTTAATCACCCAATAGGTGGCGCTGCTATGCAGGAATTTTCACGATTTCCGTTATTGCTCTATCTCAAAAACTAATGTACGGATTTTCTCCAAACTTCAGATTCAGTTAGACGTTGACATAAATTGTTGCTGATTAGGATTTGGTATAAATCACACAATAGGTGGCGCTGCTAGGCAGCATTTTTCTGAATTTAGACGATTTCAGCGATAGTCATATCTCAAGAACTAACGCAAGGAATTTCATATCGTTAGAAACCTCATGAGATGCATAGATTGCCATTTAATTTTGGCAGTGTGATAGCGGATTTTGAAGTATTAACATGTATGAGATAGAAGAAAGTTTTGGGATTGGTACATCCGACTAGTTTAAATTGCATTAGCGTATTAAGAATGTATTAAATGGAATTTTTTTGTCGTACGTTCAATGGAAAATGCTTTATATCTAGTTCATATTTTGTTAATTTTACAAATATGCATAGATAAATCGAATCCTTTAGCCATTGTGCAGTGACTATCAAACGATATTAACTTGAAAATTACAGCATTTTAAATTCATATAGAAAAGCAAAATACATGTCAAAAACGCTGAATAGCATCACAGGAAAAGAAAATTATTGTGATGTTGTTAATTCATGCAAAAAATAAGTCCATTATTTGTGATAATCTGTCCGTATGGAACAAAATTTTATTGGTTATAACAGAAATAAAATATGGATTTTATCTGTATAACAATTACCAAATTTAATTTTTTCCCTTGCCATAAAAATTAGCTTACATGCCAACTCTGGCACGCGTGCCATAGATTCGCCGACCCTGGTCTATAAGAATGAATTTTCTCTGATTGCCGCAGCGTAAGGGACCACATTAGGTCTGAAGATCAAGTGATCCAGTTTGAAATCGGTGACTGGTAATGTATAGATGAGTACTGTTCATTGACAGAGATAGTACAAGCCGATACCATCACTCTATTTCCTCTAAAACGGACAATTTCATGCACAAATACAATATTATTCTATGTGCCACTTCTCTCCAGGCTACAACCGTTTATTGTCAGGTTGTAATCAAAACACTTCTGCCAGAAACCTCTGCAGGTGCTACTGCAATAAGGTGGCTTTCACACCGCGTTCTTTTTTCTGCCCGTTAATATTAAATATCGATCTACATTTTGTGTTATTACACCCTTGTCCCTACGACCTTATCTCGATCTTCGGATAACATTTTCAATTTTCCGAAATCAATTCCACAGTCTACAATTGACACGTTTGAACACAGTTAAGACTGCAGAGGATTACGAATGCCCAGCTGAAGAGAATTTGGCTTCTGTCTAAAACTTTGCGGTTAATAAAACACTTCTTCTAATCTAAAGTAAGTTCAAAATTTTGAATAATTCTTCTGAATATTAAAACTGCACAAAATTTTTATTTTATTAACTGCACGATATTATAAGGATCGCTCCTACAAAATGCGCTATTTTCGCATAATTATATCAGCTCCGTTTCGAAGCCTCCACAGCATACTATTCGCATCGATAGTTCAGTCATAACTAAAACTCTTTACATTTCTTAATTTCTCTTGTCGGGGGTGTGTCAGTGGCGTAATCAGCATATGATAATTATAGACCTGGAGCCGGCAGCACAGGCAATCACCTCATCGAGTTCACGGATGAAATTCTAGGATTGGTTAAATCTTGATTCTCATATTAAAACGCAATCGGTCTGCCAAGTCATATCTTGGTGGAAAACACCTGAAAACCCCGATTTTGGCGGCTGACACGTAGGTTTACCATTGTGTTTTCCTGCACCCAAAGGTATGGAAACATGGAGGACTGGGAGCAGAAAAACACAATGGTAAACATACGAGTCAGCCGCTAAAATCGGGTTTTCAGGTATTTTCCACCCAGATATGACTTGGCAGACCGATTGCGTTTTAATATGCGAATCGAGTTTTAACTAATTCTGGAATTTCAGCCGTGAACTCGATGAGGTGATTGTCTGTGCTGGCGGATCCCGGTCTGTTATAATCGTTTTCTGGACACCTGTCTCTAAATGAATGATGGCTTTCCAGTCTACTGATTCGAATAAGTTAAGTTGATGGGATATCGTATTCACTGGGACAAAAGATTCTACGCGCTTCAATATTTTTTATTCTCCCCCTACATAAAAAATTCTACAAGTTAATTTTCACTCCTTATCTTAAAAGCGCAGTTTTCTGTGTCACAGAAAATATAAATTTTTCATTGTCAAACGGCATCATGGTGAGTTATTTTATAAAGACTGTTTATGAACGAGCTGTAGAAAAAAAGAATCTTCTTTAACATTTAAAGACAAGGGCGGGGTACTAAGTGAGCCACTCAGAGAAAAAAAACAGTTATGAATTCTAAAATGATTACATTATTAACATTTGCTCCTCATTTGTCCTATTTTCGAAGGTCCTTTAAGCCCCCAAAGTCCCTGTACAACCAATGTTTAAAGTTGAAGTTTGCAGTTCTTTCTGCCCAGTTTCATTATTCAATTCCTACTATTAGCTCACACTCTCCCTATATTTATTTATATATTTATATATTTATCTTGTACAAATTTTCAATCGTTAATAAAATACTCATTATTCATCCTAAGAGGTTGAAATAAATTTTTCAATTCCTACTATTAGCTCACACTCTTCCTATATTTATTTATATATTTATATATTTATCTTGTACAGATTTTCAATTGTTAATAAAATACTCATTATTCATCCTATCAGGTTGAAATAAATTTTTTTAAACTTGTACTGGATGACAATTGATGTTAATAAAGTTTTTTCAAATATTAATTAATTAATTAAATTTTAATTAATTAATTTTAGTTTTGCATGGGAAACAAAATGGCCGCCATTGGTTATTGAATTTCAATGAAAGTATTTTCAATAAGGGTTACCATAGGGGGGGGGACCCTGTTCTGTCGCCAAATACCGCCAAGTTTGTCGCCAACTTGGCGATATATCGCCAAATTTGGCGGCCAAAATGAGTCGCCAAAAGTGACGCCAACTTGGCGATATCTGTAATATTTCGCCAAATTCCCATAGAGAATTATAATAATTCCCATTGTAAATCTACTTGCTTATAGAAAATCAACAAATTGAGATATTTTAATGCAACAAAAACTAATATTAGCTTGATTATATTAAATTTTTCTTTGATGGCCTAAGTAGGAATTGATTTTAAAAACAAAATTTTTATATTACTTGTTTTTATTCCTAAGTCGCCACGTTGCACAAAATATGTAGCCAATATATTTATGCAATGTATTCTCTATTTTTAATTAAACTTTCTATTATATAAATGTGAGGTCTATCATTTTATACTAGTATTACTGTTACTAGACATTAGACATTATTTTCTTTAGAATCAAAAGTTGATTAAGCTTGTAAAGGTATTGGCGCATGGAGTATCTTTATGTTACTACAAATCGTCCATGCTATATTAATTCTAATTAAATCAGTTTTCTAAACAGTTTCATGTTTATTAGCTTTATATTACTACTAAAGATCGCATTACAGAAAGGTATCATTAGAAATTGTTATTTAGACTTTAAAAACTTATAAAGCATAGAGTACGCTGCCTGTGTATTTTATGTTACTATACAAATCGCCCGTGACGTTAAAGGTTAACTGACTTTTAAATACGTTTTCGTCCTCGATGATGAAGTTTAGTCTGGTATAATAAGGTATTGTTCTATAGAGAAAAATGAAACAGCCCAAATGTTAATAAAGATGATATAAAGAAACGTAAATTTATTTGTATCCAAATGAAGATATCCTTTTCAGCACGTGATCTTTAAATTGTAATTATATACAAAACTTAAGGTGCCGTGAACTTACGTGCTTTTGCACACACACGCCTGGCAATAAACTAGAAGTTGATTTATATTCTTTAACACAACCCAAGGCACTAAGTATTCCTTAGTCTTGAACACGATGCAGCAGCCTAAACTGGTCCTTATTGATTTATAGCCAACCAATTTATCCTCATTTTTTAACCAAGGTAGGAGCTTCAACTGTCATTTCGGGTTGCAAATGATAGAGTTTATTAATTAGTCTAGACTAGAAAAGGAGGAGTTAATAGATGATAAAGTCGCCTATATTACAGAGATTCTACCATGCATGGGTGCTCTAAGAAGCTGGAAAAGATTATTACATGTTTGAGTGACCCCAGCTGACTACATAAAAAGGAGTCACGATCTTAATACGTTATTTTTCATAGAAGTTTTCCAATTCAAAACTTCCTCGGAGTTGAATATAAAAAAAAAGAAGAAAAAAGCACGCATATTCATATTAATTCAAATGATTAATATAAAACAATTAAGTTTGTAGCAATAACATTTAAAAAAGAAGTCCAAGATTATTCCATAAATTACAGCTTATCTGATTAAAACTAGACAAGTTGATTAAGTTGAAGTGAAAATGACTTAAAACCATGAAATTAATTTCCATAAAAAAAATTCTGCAATGCATCAAACGCAGAAAGAAATTAAAAAAGGAAGAGGGGATTAATAAGAATTTAATAATTTTTGATGGAGCAGTTAAGTAGGAACGCTGAATATTTCAATAGTATAAATTAACAAACTTAAATAAATGTGTTATAATTTAGTGAATGTCATTCATTATTAATTGTTGCAATCTTAAAAGCAAGGAGTTAACAGACAATGGAGTAACCTGTATTACGTAGATTCTATCATAAGATTGTTGTGTTGTATCTTTGGGTCATCCCAACTAGTGATGGGCGATAACGAGATGTTTTTCTCGATTGTCTCGATTGTATGGACATCTCGATATTTTTCGATTGTGTAGTTTTTTTCTCGATGACTCCAGTTTGCCAATTGCTTTGATACATCATATATTATATACGTCATACATTTATCAAGAATCGTCTGCGGGTGAACTGGAATGAGTCGGTGTTAATAAAGACAAGGTTACGTCGCCCGCTAGTGGGCCCCTCCTTTAATCGGGCCCCTAAGTTATACGTAATCTTGTAATATGAAATCACGAACAGGATACCCGCTATATACGACACCGTATAGCAGGCGTGGTGTGCACGCACTACAAAATCTTGTAAAAAAATATAATCTCGAAACGAACGAACCTCGGACCGGATCTCTTGGGGGAGGGGTCAAAGTGAGCGGAAGGGCAAAGTAGCTGCATAATATGAATAAGCCGTCACAGATCTTCAGGCCTTTCGAACCATATGTCACACGACGGGTCTGGATCTGAATTTATAAAAATGCCCTTCCCGGGGGGGCAAAGTGGGGGGAGGGGTGCGGGAGGTGAATAACATGAGTAAGTGGTCATAGGCCTTTCCAACAATATGTCACATGAGAGGTCTCGGCTAAATTTAGAAAAGTGTCCTCGTGGGGGAAAAGTGGGGGGGGGGCGATTACCGGAGGTGTATAACATCAATAAGTAGTCACAGACCTTTCCAACGATATCTCACATGTGGGGTCTTGGCTAAATTTGTAAAAGTGTCTCCCCGGAAGTGGGGGACGGACACCGGAGGAGCATAACATCAATAAGTAGTCACAGACCTTTCCAACGATATCTCACATGTGGGGTCTTGGCTAAATTTGTAAAAGTGTCTCCCCGGAAGTGGGGGGACGGACACCGGAGGAGCATAACATCAATAAGTACTCACAGACCTTTCCAACGATATCTCACATGTGGGGTCTTGGCTAAATTTGGAAAAGTGTCTCCCGGGGGGGGGGGCAAAGTTGGGGGGACAGACACCGGAGAAGCATAACATCAATAAGTAGTCACAGACCTTTCCAAAGATATCTCACATGAAGGGTCTTGGCTAAATTTGGAAAAATGTCCCCCGGGGGGGAGGGGGGCAAAGTGGGAGGGGCTGTCACTGGAGGTGCTTAACATCAATAAGTAGTCACAGACCTCTCCAACGATATCTCTCATGAGGGGTCTTGGCTAAATTTAGAAAAGTGCCCCCCGTGGGGGCAAAGTTGGGGGGACGGACACCATAGGTGCACAACATCAATGAATAGTCAAAGACCTTTCCAACGATATCTCACATGAAGGGTCTTGGCTAAATTTGGAAAAATGTCCCCCGGGGGGGCAAAGTGGGGGGGGGCTGTCACTGGAGGTGCTTAACATCAATGAATAGTCACAGACCTTTCCAACGATATCTCACATGAAGGGTCTTGGCTAAATTTGGAAAAATGTCCCCCGGGGGGCAATGTGGGGGGGGGGTCTGTCACCGGAGGTGCATAACATCAATAAGTAGTCACAGACCTTTAAAATGATATCTCACAAGACGGGTCTTGGCTAAATTTGGAAAAGTGTCCCCCGGGGGGCAAAGTGGTTGGACGGCCACCGGAAGTGCATAACATCAATAAGTAGTCACAAATCTTTCCAACGATATGTTACATGAAGGGTCTTGGCTAAATTTAGAAAAGTGTCCTGAAATTTCATATATTATACATAATATTTATCGGAGGGCTCCATAAAAAAATCCGATCTAAAATGATAAAAACGGAAAAAACTAACCCCCGCAGTGGGGGCCAAATTGGGGAGGGGAGGAAGAAAGTCTCATAATATGAAAGAGTCATCCGAGAGCTTTCAGATAACATATTACATGACGGGTCCAAAAAAGTTTGAAAATTGCTCCCCCTCCCTCCCCCCTTTGGGCCCACTCTTTCGCCCCGGAATTTACGCAGCCCCCACTTTAAAATTTTCATGTTCAATGAATAATATTTATTGGAAGACTGCATAAAAAACCTACATCTAAAATGATATTTAAATTTATTATAGAAATCGGCAAGGGTTTTAAAAATTTGTTCCCCCCCCCCCCCGAATTTCACCTTCGGGGGAAGAAAGGTTCATAATATGAAAGAGTTGTCAAAGGGCTTTTCGATTATATGTCACAGGAAGAGTTCGGTAATTTTTTTTTTTTTAATTGCGCCCCACCCACTCTCACGTCCTCGGAACTCACCCGACCCACCTTCCTCTTTGAAATTTTTATATTTAATAAATAATATTTATTGGAGGGCTCCAAGTATGTGACAGCTTGGTAGGGCTAAAATAAGAAAAACATTGAAAATTAAAGCTTCATTTCATAGTTCATTGTCATGCCTATTTCTTTCTCCAGCTTGCCCCTCGATATCTCTTCTCGGCCCTTCTTGGCTGAGCGTGAAATGACAATCATCGAGAGTAACATTTCGGAGAAAGGACGAAAACTGATTTCTCATTCTCGACAATGTCATATGAAATGTTGAACAGAGACCGAGAGCGAGGAACGAGAAGTGACGAAGGAAGCAATCGGTGAGATATCTCGAAGTAAGCGAAAGGTTTGCCCTCGAGCAGAATGTCTCCTCGATATAAACGAGCAGTTTGCGTCCAGAAAATAGATCTTGAAGTGCGAGAGAGAGCTCTCGCACTTCGAGAGAAAGGAAGCTTTCAGAAGAGTCAAACTTACCGCGCTTCTGGTGTAAGTCATGATTTCCCAAAGGAGTACATGTTTTTTTCCATTCGCTTTTGTTATTAACCGATATGGGTTAGGAGGCATAGTGGTTTAAGTTATCAGTTCGAGTTTTTGTTGATATAGAAGTTTTCTATTGAATTTGGCGCCAGTTTGTCTTTGATTTTCAATGTTTCTCTTATTTTAGCCCTCCTAAGCTGTCCCATATCTCTTAATATTAGAATGCTATTGTTAAAACAAAACTGCACTGCAAAATATGTGTTTTCAAGATTTTAAGTGTCGCCTCAGGGAAGAGGATTTTTCAAAATTATTTTACCCCACTCATGTAATATATTAAAATAAGGGTAATTTCATAACCTTTCTAAATCTACCTTTCTTTTGTCAATCCACTGTTAATTTTAGACCCCTGGGCTTAAAATGTTCTAAAGGAATATACTTAGCGGTGGTTTTTTTCGTACTCTGGTACGGTATCTTTCACTCATAGGAAAATTATAAAACTAACATCAAATTGCGTCTAAAATCGAATAAAAAATATGGACATGTGTTTCTTAATTTTAACTCCCTTCTTCGCCTCAAGAGGGCGCTTTAAAGTTTTGTTTCTTCAAACCTTTAGTATACTGTTTGTCCAAAAATTATAAAATTCACAAAATAAAGTGTTTTCACTGTTCCCTATCTTCTCGTATCAATTTTATTTTTACTACCACCAGGGGACGCCGCCCAGTGAAACATTTTACTTTTAGCCTCAGGCTATTGGTATTTTTCATCTGTTTTTCATAATATCTTGTCTCATTATTTTTCTTCCTTGTAGATACTATTCTCTAAGTTCTTGACCCATTCTGACCATTTGGGCACTCATTCTGGATCAGCTGTGGCCCATCGGGCCCCTCTTCATTTGTCTGGCTCTAATCACACGCTTCACACCACTTACCATTTATTCATTTTCTTCAATTTTTTTCTTATTCAATGGTTCGTTTTTTTTTTTTTTTTTTTTTTACCATTCTCAACTTCCCCTAGTCCTCTCTTACATCAAGTTAACTTCCATCCTTGGTCTGCCCTACTGTCAATTTGGGGACTAATGCCCCTTCGGGGGGGGGGGGGGGTCTTCTACCTTTTCCAGGCCCATCATCTAATACCACGTTGGTAAGGATTGGAAGATTAAAATTATCCGAAATACCAAAAATGAAGTCCATTGAAGTTTCATTTTAGTTATAGAATTCCCTATTAGCGATATATTTGTCTGTTTACCTTTCTATTTTTCGATAAACGGAGAAATTCAACAGCATTAGACTCACTTTAGACATTTAGGGACCTTTAACTTGTATCAAACCTTTCACCTTTATCGAAAAGAGGGAAATGCTAATCGATTCTAGCTAATGCGCCTAAAATAAAAAATAAGTTTGTAAGTGTGTCAGAAAATAGCGCCTTTGGATTTCGATACAGACTTAAAGAGTCATGTTGGAATCACTAGGCACTGGAAAACAGTTTCCGTGTTAGACAGGTTCCCTCTTAGCAGGTATCTTTATCGTACTATCCTTACGTTTTTCGAAAGCAACTTTTGTTTTCGATCAATGGGGAAATTCCAGAGCATTTGACATTTAGGGGAACTTTAAACTGTATCAAACTTTTTGAGTTATCGAAAGAGTGGAAAGCTTATTTGATTCATCAAATGCGCCATAGTTACGCGATTTGGACATTGCAGTTTCATAAAGAAGAAAGAGGAATTTATTCCAAAGCCAAATTTATAAAAAGACAATAAAATCTTTTAAAACATTTAAATAATGTTTTAAAGATAGATAAATGAGTTGAAAGTATTTTCTTAATGTATTTAACGTCCCAATCGATCGTTATCTTTTAAGAAGCATGTTTCTTGACAGCATATTGGATCTTATATTTGAAATAAAGAATTTTGAATATTTCTGAGGGGCGGTGTTCATTTTGCTGGCATCTGGACCTACGCATATATGAAAAAAATATTTGATAAGTTATGCAAAATTCAAAATACATATTACTATGCTCATACAATGTGAATTTTACAGCATTTAAAACAAATATTAGTAAGTATGCACATTTCATGAAATAAATTTATATAGAACATAATTAGATATTAATCCTTTAGAGTTTATTGGATTGTATTAAAATCTAGTATGGCACATAAAATTCGAAGGATAAATACTATAGCGAAGATGGTGTAATATTAAAGTTGATTTGAAGTTTTGAAAGAACGCATTTTCAATAACAATTTAATTATTAAAACCGCTAGTGCAGAGAAGGAGGTAGGTTTAGGGATATTAATATCGCTTTTAGAACGCTCTAAAACTATTAAGATATATACAAAACCCGTTATATTAACATGATTAACAGATTTTTGAAGACTTCATAAGGGCTGTACTTATATAACAGTATCAACTTTTTGATAATTTTGGACCCCCTCCCCGGCAATGATATCGTTATCAATGTCTAAAAATTCTTTTGATTTTTGGAGTGATATACAAGTATGGTTACATTTATTTTTCTCATACTTTATTGATTCACATTGAAGTCAATAAAATATCATTTTACATATGAAATAACTTTATATCAAATTAAATAACACTTAAAAAAATAGTTACTATTTAAAAGAATTTAATAATAGCTTTTTTCGCATAATGCGTTCAACAATAATAATGTCTTCTTGCACTTGACCCCGCACGGTGTGTGTGTGTGGGGGGGGGGGGGGGGCAAACAGTACTTCTTATCAACGAAGCAGACGGACAAAATTCTTTCTCTTTTACTTACTATTAAACACAAAATATAATTTCAAACGTACTTCGCATGCGGTTTCTCTAACAGCGGATTATATATGCATACATATATTACAGAAGAATAGGAATGCCAAACGTTGGGGTATTCCATATTTTGGAATTAAATAATTTTATAATCATTTAAAGATTTTAATAATAACTTTGTATTCTCATAAATATAGATAACAGACTAAAAAAAGATATCATATAATTTTGATGTAATGACCAAGTTACAAATAAAAAATGTAAATTCTGGTTGGGTAAAAAATGATATCGATATCAAAAGACAAATCCCCCCTCCCCCTAGCGATATCTTACGATATCATGTGCCAGACGTCCCCCCCCCTCCCCTCTCCTCTAAAATGATACTTTATATATGCACAGCCCTATATTAGGAGCCCCTCCATCAATTGAAAATTGAATGAACGACAATAACAGCAAATTAAATTACTGCTTTTATTTTTTCCACCTCCTTTCTATTAACTTTAAATGAAGATTATAGAAGATAAAGTCATCGAGCATCTAAATGTTAAATTTACATTGATTGCTTAAGTTTTTATTGCACCCGTTTTCAGTTCCCATGTATTTACTGTAAAAACTGCTTCATATGCATGTAAAAGCAATGATTTTTTAGTGTTATTATTTTAGGAGTAGTGATGATTCAAAAGATCCCAGCTGCGCCGTTGCAAGAAACAACAACAAACAATATATCTGTTTGCACGTTCTGTGTTAAAATCTGTAGTTAGCGGTGGGTGAATAAGAAATGCGTCGTATCCCATAGATAAGGAGACGTCATCATTAAACTCGTTAACTTCAAATGTGAAACCTCAAAAAAGCAGAACGTAATGAAGAATTTATCGAGTCATTTCGTAGTAGTTTAATACTTTTTTGAAAAAGAAAATGGGACGTTGCTTTAAAAAATCTATAGTTTGGGAATTTTTTAATAAAAACTATGAAAACGATAAAGTTATATCAGTGCAATGCATGAAATGTAATGCAATTTTAAGGTATTTTGGAAATACAACAAATTTGAAGGATCATCTAAAAAGGAAACATCCTGTTCAATTATCAGAGGTTGAAGCACAACAGAATCCCACAAAAAATACTGATAGTGATGAATTATTGAATTCGGGAGTATGTAAACAAAATACAAGTACTTCAAAAATCAGCAAACACACAATTGCAACAGAAAACGTTTCTGCTTTTCCTGCAAAAAAATGTAAGCAAATGCGTTTGTATGGCGCAGCCCAAAAATCGGGACCTTCTAGAGAAGAATGCCATGAATTTGAAAAAGATTTAGTGTACATGATTGCCGTTGATTGCCAACCTCTTTCTATAGTAGAAAATCGCGGTTTTATTTTTTTTATGAAAAAATATGTGCCTCATTTCAAGATCCCATCTCGTAAATTAATCTCAGAGCATGTATTACATGAAGTATATCAGTCATTAAGTTCTGAACTTAAAAACATGCTTAATTCCATCGAACATTTATCCATAACTACTGACATGTGGTCATCTGATAGCAATAGATCTTTTTTAACTGTCACTGCGCATTTTATTTCTGATTTTAAAATGCATTCTCCAGTTTTATCTACGGAAGAAATTGAAAGTGATCATTCAGCTGTAAGCATTTCACAAGCGACAACATCTTAAATAAATGGCAAATCAATGAGAAAGTTTTTACGGTTGTAACAGATAATGCTGCTAACATGAAGAAAGCTGTAACTCTTGAAACTGCACTCTGAGCGTGCACTCTTGAAATATACTAAAAACACACAGATTTTTTTTTTTTTACTATAGTATAGCCCAAAATTTAATTTAATAAAATTTAAAATATCATAACTCAGTAAGCTTGAACATACATGAAAGCATTTTTTTTTCTTTTTTTGCTTATTAGAGGTGCACGGAGTAAAAAAATCTAACTATAACTTACACCTATAAAAGTTGAACCGTGCAAAAATTTTAATTTTGTATTTTAATACGTATGCAGCAAATTGTAAAACCATATCTAAATTTATACTTGAAATTGAATGAGTTCTTGATTTGAATATTTTTTTAAATTGGATGTATGTTTCTGCCATCAGAGGTTTGAGAGATAATCACTATAACCTCTGATTTGAATCAGCTAGTATCACAGTATAGTACCACAGATACAGAGTTCTAAGTATAGTAAAAATGCATTATACACCATCAAAACGGTTTACAATATCAAGCCGTTTATCGCTCAAATCATTCGACCCAAACAAGACAAGTACGAGGAGATTCATTGGACAGGGTAAGGTTTTCAAAATGAGCCGTAAGTGTTTGGGCCGAATTGTAACCGGTTTTAGGGTTGCATTTTTGGCTTCAAGCAAAAGCAGCACATTTCATCAACATTAGTCTTAGTGCTCTGACCCTAGTATACTAGAGTCCTGCATCGGGACGAGCAACCCGATGTTACCCACACTCGACTACACGGGTCGGGTCAGAAGGTCAAGCTATTTCCTCTTTTTCACTGAGAGGCTACTTCAGTCAAGCGAAAAAACAAGACCCGCTTGCTAATACTAATCCTATGGAAGAAATTTATAAAGATATCTCGTTTGCATTTCAATATTTTTTATTTTTATTTTTATTATTTTTTTTTTTTTTTTTTTTTTTTTTTGCATTGTATAGCCTGAGATCGATCTGTACAAAGGATATTTTTTTACTTTTTCGATTTTGTTTAAAGGTATTTTTTAATGAGGACACTTTTATTTTCGAAACCGGTTTCGAAAGCGAAAGCATCCTTATAGAAAAAATCTGCAATCAAAATCGAAAAAGTAAAAAAACGGCCTTTGTACAGATTGACCTCAGCTATTCAATGCAAAGAAAATCCTTTAAAAATGTTGAAATTCAAATGAGATATCTTTATAAATTTCTTCCATGGGATTAGAATTAGTGAGCCGACTGAAGTAACCCCTTAAGCATAAATCACGAGCAAATAATTGCGATAGCAGAATTATCGAGAAAGCCCTATCACTACTATGAAATTTTCGGCCAAAATAATAGCTAAGTTTTCCAACAACTGTTTTTAGCTTCTCTCGTTATAATCGATTGTAAAACATCTCGATTGTAGATTCTAGGAATTAATCGATGGCTGTATCGATTGTGATTTTTTACGATGTCGATTTTTCTCGATTGTCGAATTCTCGAGAATCACCCATCACTAATCCCAACTGACTACATAAAAAAATCATGATCCTTAAATGTTAATCTTTATTGAAATTTTCCAATTGAAGACTTGTAGATGAATATGAGAATAAGCCACACGAATATCCATTTTGATTGAAATGACTTCAGTAAACAGTTAAGTTAGCGGCAATAAGACATTTTTTTTAAATTCAAGATTACACCCTAAACTATAGCTGATCTGATCAAAATTAAAGAATGTGATTAAGAGAAGTGCAAATAGTTTAACCCTACAATGCTTCTCAATCTCAATGCTCCCTACAGGATGTGCCTTTTCCCCCCTATACGTAATTCTTTAGAAAGTCGCCACAGGCAAATTCATGCCTTGATCTGTTAGCTTCTTTGGCATTTAATGAAGATGTTAATATCTAATTAACATTTGCTATTACAACTAAGGTCTGATTACCGCCTACGAAAATTTCCTCCCCCTTTTTTTTAAATGAAATTTTCTGGTTTTTTAATAACAGATTTTTACCATTAAAAAGAAAGGCGAAAATTACTTTTCGAAAGAATTGGTGGAAATTTGACTAGGTTGTAATCAGGCCCAGGCTACAATCAGTTACTCCATATAACTTTCCAAACTTTCTGGTGTCCTTTTGATACATAATTCTTTGATGGTGCCTAAGATTTGTGTTTACCATGTCATACAAAAGGTGAGTACTGACATTTTTTAATGTTTATCATTAAAGGTGAGACGAGTTCAGTCGAGTTCGTGAAACCGACCCCTTTTATACCAGTCTTCAGACTCAGATGGGTTCGGGCTGAAAGATTTCATTTATTCACAAATTGAAAAAAAAAAAAAAAAAAAAAAAAAAAAAAGAGAAAAATACTTTTTGTTTGAGTAAGAAGATTGTAGTCCGAGTTTAACTGTTTTACACTGTAAAAAAAACGGATTAAAAAAACGGAGATCCTACTGGCAATCTATTAGACGCCAATACTATTTCCGTATTTTTACGGAAATTTTCTCTCATAAATTACAGACAATTTCCGTTTTTCTGTTTAAAAACGAAATTTTTCTGTAATTTATGGGGGAAATTTTCCGTATAAAAACGGAAATAGTACTGGCGTCTAGATTGCCAGTAGAATCTCCGTTTTTTAGTCCGTTTTCTTTTTTTTTTTTTTCTTTTTTTTTACAGTGTAGAATCCTTTAAAAATCAGTTCGAAAGGAAACAGAATTGCGTTTGAGAAGATAGGAGGAGAGATATTCTATCGGATTTTGAAGTTTTGCGCGATCAGTGTTAGAAACACGTCGTGGGATATCCTTTGCCTTTCTATTTGACGTCCTTTTTTCAGAACTGCTGAAAAACAGAATAGGTGTCTTTCTGCGTTTAGTTCTACAATATCTTAAAAGAATAAGAATTGTGAATTTGCAGATTTTTGCCAATTGTTTGGCTATAAATAATAAATTTGCTATTTTCAGGGATATGAAAGTCAGATTTTGCAGGGATATGAAAGTCACGAAATCTTATCATAAGGGAATATCTAGGGTTAATACTTATTTGTAGTTATGTAAGATACTTTTAAATGAGAAAATGAATCTTGAAATATCAAAATGTTATTAACAACTTTTTTCTGCGTACTTTCGGTACCGGGCTCGGACTCTGATGACACTCTAGGTGTGTGCGTCGGGTAGAGATGAGACGGGCTCAGCCCGAGCCCGGGACCGACACCGCTTTCGGACTCGGACGGGCTCGGGCTCATTCCTTCTGAAATTTACAATTGTATTTAATCTCGTAGTATGGAAATAAAAAATAACTTTTTCCCCCATAAAAGTTACTTATTCAATTTCAAATCATTTTATTTCTATTTTGATCAGAATGAAAGAGAAACATAATTTTTTTTCCTTTCGTAGTGGTAGTAGAACGCTACTTTAAAAGAAAATTTTTGATATTTATAGATTTACTTTGCCAAAAATGTAAAATTTTACGAAAAGTGAAGGATTGAAATTATACTTCAAATTTTGTTTATTCAAATTTTATTCACTCCTTTTTCGTGATATAATTGCATCTTTACAAATTGCTATGTGTTTTTCATGATTAACTACATGAAATGTGTTATTTTTTGGTGTTTTAACCTCATTTTTTTTTTCTTGTATTGGGTGGCCCTCTCTCCTCGGCTTGAAGGAGAAACTTGAGGGAGAAGGAGCTTGAAGGAGAAAAATCTGCCATTTTAACTTCAATTTTGTCACCCCCCTCCCCCTTTTGTTCATAAAATATGATGAGTACAAGAATTTCAAATATGCATAAATATTTTTTGTATTTGCATTCTAAGAATTTTTATTTAAATTTTTAAGAACTATGGTTATCTATCCTAGAATTACCCTAACGGGAAAGTAGCGTTACAAGAAGTATTTCTCGGAACATATCACTCACCCACAAGAAAAGTGATACATCTCGCAAAAATTCATTTTACGTTTTATTTCACTAATAGGTCTGTCATAGGTTTCTACACAAAATGTTTCATAAGTATGTAATTATACGGAAAATCGCTCTATGTCCATTTGTGGCCGCAGAAGAAAAGTGGATTGTGTGGGGAGGTAAAATTCCCCAAAGCTCCAAACTTCATCCTGTGTCTTCATTCTTAAGGGTTTTATGCTTTTATGCACGTTATTATTCCTGCATGCAGAGCTAAGTGCTAGATATCTACACGGGTCGGCCCATGGCCCGAAGCCCGCGAGATCGGGCCTATTTTCATTCACGGCATTCGGGCCGGGCCTAGTGACTACTCTTTACGGGCCGGGCCGGGTTCGGGCCTTACTTTTTTCCTGAAGGATCGGGCCAGTCCGGGCCTAACTTATTTTTTCTGTACAGAGCCGGGACTGGTTTCATTCATAGTCTTCACGGCCCAAAATTTTCAGTCCTATAGGTTTGACCGAGCCCGTATGAAAATCCGTTCAAAGGACAGTTAAATTACGCCTGGCCCTCAAATTTTTACAAAAAATACATGCATTTTTATATCGCCATTATTCTAAAATTAAACATTAAAATTTATTTATTTTAAAGATTAATAGAAGGTACACTTAATAGAAGTACTACGCTTATTGAAATATAGCTAAATTAAAATATAGTAAAACGTGTGGAAAAGAACTTGCCAATGATGGATTCCTGTTTTAAACTGAAAAACGTGTTAATCTATGCAAAATGAATATACTAATACGTAAGAAAATAATGTATTATATAATACATTTACACTTGCTATGAAGGGAACTTATGTATAACGCCTTTTTTTTTTTTTTTTTCCTATGCAATTCCGTCTTGGAAGATTTTACTGTATACCATTTTTCAGATTTTTAACACTTCAATATAGGGAATATGGATTAGCAATATTAATGATAACTGAAGCATGACGCTGAATTAATGATATATTAATGAAAACTGGAACATACAAGAAATAGAGATCCATTAAAAAAAATAAATATCGCAACCTGCGGCACTTCTTTAAAAATGAAGATTATAAAAACATGAAAAAAAAGTTAATATAAATATTTTTGGTCAGAATTCCTCGTACGAGACAACTTTTTAACCAAATCGACGTAAAAATCAATGTTTTGTAGAAATTTACTCGGGCCGAGCCGGACTGGGGCAAGGCTCGTGCTGAGATTTTAATTTTTTTGGCGGCCGAGCCGGGCCCGAGCTTGGAAATTTCGGCCCGTGCAAACCTCTACTAAGTGCTACAATTTCATGTTACAGTCAAATCATGTAAATTTTCTTTTGCCTCTCCTTTGAAATTTACTTTTGTCGAGATGTGTTGCTTTTCTTGTGTGTGACTGGTATGTAGTTAATAATGCATTTTAAATCTATTTTCAGTGCGAAATATTTTTCTTATACATTTAAAAATAATTCATACCTGAAACGGTTGAAATCCAATGTTATCAAGGAAATGATTTTATTTGGGATTATTTATTTATTTATCTATTTATTACGTAATACTATTTTACTAGACTAATTTTTAACCTAAAAATAAATAAACTTCAAACTCTCATTAAATTAAACATGTCTGACACCAGTCTAAAGAAAATGTTTTTTTTGTACGGTAGACTGCAGATCTACATTTATTTCAGCCATATATTCATCAGTCACAAAGAAATAACAATGATTCATGAAAATGTCTCAATTTAAAATAAATAACATGCAAGAAACCTATCAAGGAAACAACAAAAGAGAATTATCGTTAAAAATGCAATGTCTTCGAGTCTACAATCGTTATACTCCGATCGCTATATCGTAATCGTGTTTGCTCCAGAAAATTAATAGTTAGAACTTCTATTTCAACAATAATACTTTATTTTTCTTAAAAGCCTTGTTTTAAAGTAACCCATAATTTTAAAATATGTAAAGTTTATGAACACGATTTCTGCCCGGGGGGAATCGAAATTTCTTTCCTAAAATTATAAATTTTAGAATTACATCCTCAAAGCAAACGGTTGTTTTTGTTTTTCTATTTTGTAGAACAAATAACTATTATTTCTACACTAAGTTCAGTTACCGAAACAGATAGTTCAATGAATTACAAAGAAAATTTATTAATAGAAATGATAATAAAGTTATTCGTCTAGACTTTTTTGAATTATTGTAACTAGTTAGCAAAGGACAAAAATTAAAATGATGGTGAAAGACACAAATATACCTCTCTCTATAATTGAACAGAAGTTTAAAAATATAGAAATATATTGCTGTTGTCGTGCTTTGATTTAGAGGGGGGAATAATTTAAGGCATTAGACACTCTTAAAGTAACAAAAAAAATGTTTACTACGCAACCGGTTTCGAAAGTAAAAGTATCCTCATAAAAAAAACAAAAAAAAACATGCAAACAAAATCGAAAAAGTAAAAAAAAATGTCTTTGTGGAGCTCGAACTCATCTATTCAATGCAAAAGAAAAAAAAAATTAAATATTGAAATGCAAAAGATATAGTTACAAAAATTTCTCCAATAGGATTAACAATAGCGACTGTTTTCGCGTGAATAAAGTGACCCCTTGAAACAATATATATATTTTTTCAGAATTTGTTTACGGCTAATATTCCATTAAAAAATTACACTTCATCAGTAAATAAATTAATTAATTAAATTTTATAAATAAAATACAAATTGGACATATATGTAATCGAACTACGCGCTTAATCACTGAAAAAATCAAATTCAAAAAGGCTGATGTAAATAACGAAATCATTGACAATTTCGTCGGCTATTAAAGCGTCTAATACGAAAGTATCAATTTTAATGAATTTAAAAACTTTATTTGTATATACAATTGTTATTTTTCATATAAGAATGCTTTGGCAATTTCTTCGGCTATTAAATTCTGGCAAGTGGCTAATATGAAAATATAATTTTCAATGAATTTCAAAACTTTATTTTAATATACAATTGTTATTTTTCATTTAAGAATGCTTTGGCAATTTCTTCGACTTTTAAAATTTGGCATGTGGCTAATACGAAAGTATCACTTTTATTGAATTTCAAAAATTTATTTTAATCTACAATTGTTATTTTTCGTATAAGAATGCTTTGGCAATTTCTTCGGCTATTAAACTCTATCAAGTGGCTGATATGAAAATCTCACTTTCATTAAATTTCAAAACTTTATTTTAATATACAATTGTTATTTTTCATATAAGAAAGCTTTGGTAATTTCTTCGACATTTAAACTCTGGCATGCGGCTAATACAAAAGTATAACTTTTAATAAATTTCAAAACTTTATTTGAATATACAATTGTTATTTTTCATATACGAATGCTTTTTGGTATTATTAGTGTGCAGTCTAAAAAATTATTTTAAAGGTAAAAAAATCTATTATTTATAAAAAAAAAAATGGTTTGATCTATGTTCTGTAAATCGGACAATATGTTTTGTAACCCGTAAAGTCTGAATTGAACCTTTGTGTAAATAATGATTAATATGTTACTATGTGTTATTAATATGTTACTACAGTCGAATCTCTATTTAACGAAGTCACTAAATCCCTGGAAAATGTTCGTTATATGGGAAATAGAGATTCACCGTTTACAATATTTTAAACTACATAAAACAGATTTTAAATTCATAAAAACTAAATATTTTTAATAAAATTAATTAATCACACTTTTTTAATAAATTATATCCATTTGTTTTATTTATTTTACCCACCAATACCTACCATCAATTCATTTTTTCTATGTGTTTAAATCTTTGAAATCTGCTAGCAAAACAAAACATTGTCCGGGAACACATTGTATTTTGAGTTTAATATAAACAGTTTTACATTAAAACTAAAGAATTTTAAGGACATTATCGTATTCATTAGTATTAGAACAAAAACATTTAACCATACATTACCACATACGTCCATAAATTTAATTTCTGAAAAATTGTTAATTTTACCTGAGTTTTTCCTTTTAAAAAGTGTTTTCTCTCATAATACATTTCGCATTGCACCAAAAACCACTTTATGCGTATTTTCTTTAAACTATAATCCGCGTCGGATTGTATCAAAGGATTTTAGCATTTCATCATACGAAGTTTTGTTAATTCCTGCATCATGATCCTTTCCATCTTCATCGTATACGTCTTCATCGCAATTCATTACTGTATTGTTTTTATTTTTCACACTGTCGAAAATATACAATTCGGTTAGAGTTTCCGAGGTCTCAATTTCAGAATTTAATGAAATACAATCATCAATCAGCGGCGCCTGGTAAAACCAGTTCAAAGCCATTGAACATCATAAAATATGTTAAAAGAAAGAATAAGTTTGAAATGTCCAGAAATATTTTAAGAAATAGGGAGAAAAAAATTAGATCACAAGAAAAAATTCGTTAAATAGAGAATGCACTTCGCTATTTAGAGGTTATTTCACGAAGAAATTCGCAAAAAGTTCTTGGTTTCAAGGCAAAGTTCGCAAAACGGAGAAATTCGCAAAATAGAGGTTCGTTAAATAGAGGCCCGACTGTATATGTATATGCTACTTCCGTTTATGCTTAAAAATGTTTACCGGGGCAAATATCAATCTTTAAAGTTGTTTCTACCTTCGTCAGGGTAATAAATTTAAGGGGAGTTTGTTGCCGAGGTTATTTTTAACTTACAATAATGCTAAATAGTAATTATTTTACAGAAGAAAAAAAATAAAACAGAAGTTCCAAAACATGGTATACTTTATTTTTCAAAACTCCTGATTATGATGAAACTTTGACAATGGTTCAACTTTTCACTGTCGTATGATAATATGTAACAACACCTTCCCTCAAAAAAATCCACAGTTCTATGTATTCTTAATGGGCTACATCATTCCCGCGAAACACTCGCTCACTAATGCTAATCCTATGGGAGAAAAAATTTTAAATATCTCGTTTGTATTTAGATATTTTGAAATGATTTTTAGGTAGATTTCGTATGAAAAACTACCTATTGGCCTCGTTCCTATGTTGGAATTTCTGAAATATTTTTGCAGATCTACACCGATCATGACCCCTAGAGCCCAAAACCACCCTCAGTAAAAAACTTTATATATATATATATGTGTGTGTGTGTGTCTATCTATATATATCCCTTTCTTCTGGACACGATAACTTCCACAATTCTGCACCAATCTCTTCCAAACTGATACATAAAATTAAGGGGCATAAAATATCGGTCAAGTTCGTTAATGGGCAAAATCGGACCAAGGGGATGGAAATAGGGAGGGGTTTTGTGAATACCGAAAAAACCCCATAACCTCTTAATTTTCGTACATATCGCATCAGTTTAAAGTTTTTAATACTTCTAAAAATAGGGCCAAAAATTTATGTATCACGGATTTTTGATAAAGTTAAAAATGGGCTCAAGGGGCGCAAAAATAGGGTTTTTGGCAGAAAAAAATTCATAACTTCGTCAGTTCTCAAGATATCAAATCTAATTAATTTTATCATGAATCTCCTTAACATTATCTACAACTTTTATATTCACAAGTTTTTGATAGGACCAATTCGTACCTCAAAAAAAAAAATAAAAACGAAAACAAAAAGGGCGTTTGAAAGAGAAAAAAATCCATAACTCCGTCAATTCAAAAGATATAAAATCCCCATGAATTTATCATATATCTTCTTAATATTGTCTACAACATCTATATAGACAAGTTTTGGATAGGACCAATTCTTACAGCAAAAACAAATTAAAAATACATAGCGGTTGTAGAAAAAAATCATCTTAGTAAGGGTGTATTCAAATGCAAACTGCTTATTTTCTGACTCATTTTACAATTCATTTTTACTCTCAAAGGCTTCCAATTGGTACCTTTTCTTACTCAGAAACTATATAATGTACCGTAATGATCAATTTTTTAATAGAGGCAGAATATATTTTAAAACATGCTGTCAAAGTGGGCCTTTTGAACCGAATTTCCCGAAGCGGATTGTGTTGGAAAAATCATCGTACTAAGGGAGTATTCAAATCCAAACTGCTTATTTTCTGACTCATTTTTAAATTCATTTTTGCTCTCAAACGCATCCAATTGGTAGATTCGCTTATTCAGAAACTATATAATGTACCGTAATGATCGATTTTTTGACAGAGGCAGAATATATTTCAAAAAATGATGTCAAAGTGGGCAATTTGAACGGAATTTCCCGAAGCGATTGTGTTAGAAACGAAAAATATTGTATTACTGTGAAAATAATTGTTTATATATCAAGTTTTAATTAATTGAACGAAAATTAAAAACACAGGTCGCTTATAAATCTCTTCAAAAATCACGTCAACAAGTTTCATGTTTTTCCTATTAAAACTGAATCTGGAGTTATGCCAGAAAATTTCGAGTTGTTGAGCATGGAAAAGTATTTTTTTGAATACCGCCCTAACATTATTCTGATAAAACCAGTTATTATATAAAAATGAAATAAAAACTCGTCAAAAGCGGCCAGAAAAATTGTTAAGGTGGGTTTATCTCTAATCATGATTTGGTTTTTGTTTGTGAAATTATATACTTAACTTCGAAGTCTACCTCCGCCTGTAGGCCGGCCCGGCAGGGATTTTTTTTTTTTTTTTTTTTTTTTTTTTGCAATGGATAGCTGAAGTCAATTTCTACAAACGCCGTTTTTTGCTTTTTCGACTTTGATTGTACTTTTTTTTCTTTATGGGGATACTTTCACTAAATATGCTTCTACTAAAAAACCTTTAAACAAAATCGAAAATGCAAAAAAGGCCTTTGTAGAGATTAACCTCAGCTATACAATGCGAAAAAATCATTTAAAATTCTGGAAATGCAAACGAGATAATTAAAAAAAAATTCTTCCATAGCATTAACATTAGCGAGCGCGTATTTTCGCATGAGTGAAGTAGACTCTTAATATACTAATATACCACTCCAGAGCACGACATTATCCACCAGCTTGTATATTGCTTAGAACGATCGCTACAAACCCTGACGTGTCATGTTCGATTTCTGGTTTCGACTTGGATACCAAGAATTGGTCCTGACACGACATGGATGCTTGAATGACCATAATGAGCAGCATTTCACTTTAAACAAAGGAATCGGTCTGATTAGCCCTTGTTTGTATAAAAAGACTGCAACCGCTTTATGGTTCAATATTTTAACAGTTTATCATTCAAGATTTTGCCATTTCTCTGTTCAACGTTTTACCAGGTCATAGTTCAACGCATGCAAGTTTCTAGTTTAATTGCAGGACCAAATGTCGGAACAAGATTCATGTCAATCACTTATAGTGGCAAAACTTTGGCGAAATGTTTTGTTGAAATATTGAACCAAATGTTTAACAGTTTATTATTCAATATTTTACCATTTCTCTGCTCAATGTTTTACCAGGTCATAGTTCAACCTACGCAAGTTTATAGTTCAATTGGAGCACCAAATGTTGGAACAAGAATCAAGTAACCCTCTTATAGTGGCAACTTTTTTGACACCATGTCTTGATGAAAAGTTGAACCAAATTTTTAACAGTTTATTGTTTAACATTTTACCATTTCTCTGTTCAACGTTTTACAAGGTCATAGTTCAACCTACACAAGTTTCTTGTTCAATTGGAGCACCAAATGTTGGAACAAGATTCAAGTCAACATCTTATAGTGGCAACTATTTTGGCACGATATTTTGATGGAATGTTGAACTAAATTTTTAACAATGTAAAACGTTGATAAATTTCTATAGATATAATTGACAAACGTTTCATCGCTCGCACATATCTTAGGAGAGGCTTCGATCTAATTTAGGCCAAAGAAAAGTCATACTTATATTATTACGATTATTATTATTTGGTATTTCATGTTTTATGAAACTCATTCGAGAGTCACGTCTCAAAAACTGCTATCGTACCATCATAATTGTACGAATGTGTGAAATTATCGCACATAAGCAATAGCTATCAAACAAACGTCTGACAGCATTGCTCCTATTGTTTTACATTACATTTTTTTTTTTTTAACTAGATCTGAAACATCAATCTTCCAACCGTTTCATTACCTTAACGTGGAGGATAAATAATAGATTCTCCATCTTTCAAGGACGATAGATAGGAACATCAGAGTTTCTTACCTTTTGAAAGAAATAACAATCGAGTTAGCCTCTTCAGCTGCGTGTTTGCTTCTTATTCATTTCTTTTTTTGAATTTAACAACTAGATTTCGCCTAGAAGTTGTTATATGTAAGAATAGTATAATAAGAGATAAGGTAAGTGGAACAAATCCAGTGTCCATCTTATTTTAACGTTTTATCCAGACAAGTGAAACAAACTACCACTTACTTTCACAGGCTATCGTGACACGAAAGAACACCACACTAAAATAGAAATAAATGTTATTTACAGCTTTCCAGACAAATGTATTTTGTAGGTATTTCTGAGTTTAGCTCCAGCTTACTTAAGAGGTCTCGGGACTCTTAAAATTGGAAAAAATGAAAAAAAAAGAAGACCATTTTCAATATTTAATATCTTAAAATGTATTTGATTTTAAGACACAATTTTTATTGGAATTGAAAGATATAAGCATGCTCTTTCATTTCATGTACTTAAAAAAATACAAGATGCAGAATTAACATTTACAGGGGACTCCAAACTGTCAGACATTTGTCGAGCAGGAAATTGGCATAACAGATTACGCGCTGGATTATAAAATAAATTTTGCAACTAAAATGAAAATTTGGTGTCAGCTTATACTTCATATTATAATAATTACCCTGAACCCAAATAAATTTATATTTTAACCATTTTTATATTTTTAATACAAAATGGTATTTAGCTAATGCAAAATTTAGAAAATTTCAACAGTATAATTACCTAAAAAAATATTTTTGTGAACAATAAAAATGAAATTTTAGATTGGGTTTATACAGATTAATATGAAACGTATGTTTCGAAGATTTCATGAAAACATATTCAGAAGTTTTTGAAATATCGTGCGCGTTATGGCTAAAAACGTCATTTGGAGAAAAATGACTTCAAAGTTTCGGAAACGCCACTTCAGCTATTGAGCGGGTATAATTCTGAAAGCCATAACTTCTGTTCTAATGGGAATTTCAAGGAAAGAATTATATTAAAATGTTCAGAGATAAGAGTTTAACATCTAAAGAAAAATCAAAATTTCCAAAATTTTAAAGCTTTAAGAGTCTTGAGAAAAATAATATCTTTTAAATCAAGAAACTTTCATAATTTTAGTTGTTGTCATTGACCGTTACATTGGAGTCTGCTCCACTGACTACTAAAAATGTTTTATTTGTAAATGTCATTGAAAAATATTATCAGCAAATATATTTGTTTTATGAAAACGAAATAAAAATCTAATAATCATTATGGATTTGTGCTCATTTGTATTACTCAAAATTTATCGAATCATACAATATTCGTTTATAATGTACACGGCGTCCCAAAATTATTAGTACAGCAAGCATTTAAAAATATCAGTACGGGTCAATAAAACCCATTTTTGCATGTAAAAACAAAGTCGCAATCCACTTAATCAGCCAAAAATACAGCGTTATCTCACTATAAACCGAATCGGAATTTTCATTTATAACGTTAACAACAACGAAGGTTTCAAATAACTAAACATATTACGTCTGACAGAATTATAATATTAAAAAGACATTTAAAATGAGACATTTAATAAAATTAAAAAAACAACACATTAAAATCACATACACTGTATAAAAAAAAAAAAAAAAAAAAAAAAAAAAAAAAAAAAAAAATCTGTAAAGTTATTAAAGTTTTTCTAGGACACTGGGATTCCTAGAAATTTTTATGTAACGGCAACAACAAAAATTCCTGTAACAGCGTCTGTTACAGGAATTTTTCTTGTTGTCGTTACATAAAAAGTTCTGGGAATCCCAGTTTCCTAGAAAAACTTTAGTAACTTTGCAGGTTTTTTATAAAGTGTAGTAAAATCAATTACAGAAAACGTTCCAAGTTCTGTACCAACTCCTCATCACTACATAATGTCAGTAGAAAACCAAAGCTGCTGTTTACCCATGTTGACGTTTAATATCATATTATGCATTTAAAATACTAAATCACGTTACATATACTCTTTGGTATACTCTTTGGTAATTTAGTATTTTAAATACATAATTTTAAACCTGACAACGAGTAAACATGTGACATGTTTACTCACGTGTCATGTCAAATGACATGACATGTCATTTTAAACGTGAACATGAGTAAACAACAGCTTTAGTTTTCGATTGGCATTTGTAGTGATGAGAAGCTTGAAACGTTTACTGTAATTGATTTTATCATATGATATTAATGTATTGTTTTTCAGTTTTACTGAATGTCTGATTTTAAATGTCTTTTTAATATCTGTACTTGAGAACCAAATCATCATAAGTCCAAAAATGACAAATTTTATGTTAACACCTTTTTATACTAAATAAACTATTCTCTTTCGAGCCAAACTATCGCTATACTTGTATTATAAAATATCAATTTGTGAAAATAGCGTTCTCTTGCAAGGTAATGATGCCTTTACTTCTCCTGAAAAATAAGTGAAATGCGACTTACGATAGGTTAGGTAATAGTAATAATAAGGAAGTTATTTTAGCGAAATTTGCTTACAAATTAACTTTGCATTGTTCAAAATGGAACGACAAGACAGGAAGTATAAGTAATTCGAACAGTATATTTCGTCAACTATATTCTGAAACATGGATCATCTAGCCCAGTGTTGTTGAGATGTAAATGCTAACCAATTCAGCACTTATCGCGATTACATCGCTTTTCACAGAAAGTAAAGCTAGTGGGTTGTTACAATATCTTCATATTATTAGTGAGGTTGTGAACGAAAATTCAAGTTCAGTTTAAACTGAGACACTCTGGTTTCTCTCTAACTGGATAAGCAAGGAGATTAAGGTCCCGTATTCCTACACAAAAAAAAAAAAAAAACCTTGCTGACGTTGAATTCTAACCGGATTAGTGCTTTCTTTTTCTATTTTGGTTACAGTTTTTATTATTATTATTATTTTTTCTTTTTTTATTTTTACTTTTTGTTAGCTTTCCGGCTGCAAGACATTTTTTATCCAAATTTCATGTGTGTATACATATACACTATATGGCCATTAATGACCGGCAACTTTCAATTTTAGACATTTTGTCGAATATTTAGAAATATGCTTGTCAAATTCTTCGGGAATTTCAGGATTAAAAAGAACAGGTATGACCTCATATTTATCAATGTCGATTAGATAAGGGGAACAATTAGGGGCCAACAAAAAATCAAAGAGAAAATTAATATTTGAGTTCACCCTGTAAAATAAAATGTACGAAATGATCTATCGCTACAGAATATAAATAAACAGACATTGTGCAATATGTGTATTCATTTGTGTAAGAATAGCACGTATATTAATAGAGATATGGCGATTTTTTTTTTATTAAAAAAATTCGTGCATGTTTTTTGCTTATAACATGTAGGGTTTTCTACAAAGTTTAACGCCGGTTTCAGAAAAAATGATAAAATATAGTAGAAACAATATAGTGTAATTGGAATATAAATATATTAAATATTGTAGGAAATATGAGCAGTTGTATGAAATAATTTTTATCTGCGTATGCGCGAACGATAACGAGGAGCTTTTTACATAATTTAATAGTCAACTCTATGGAGCAACTTATTAAAAAAATCCAGTCAAATATCGTAAAAATTCAGAAATATATCGGCGTTAGAGCGAGCTAATTTTTAATTGTTCTCTAAAAGCAGCTGCATGATAAGGGATTTTCTTAAAATTGTCATTTTTTATTAACTGACTTTCAGAAAAATGTTAGTATTTAGGGACTATCAACGAGTACATTTGAAAAAAATGCTTCGATTTTGATACTTCTTTTTATCATGGTATAGGCTCGTTCTGGTGGTTATCCAAGAAGAACTAAAGCATCAATAAAAAATGAAAATTAAATTTTTTTCAATTAAAATTGACAACTTGTGGACAATCCCTTATCATCCAGGTAGTTTTAGCGAACAACTAAAAATTAGCTCACTTTAACGCCGATATCTTTCTGAATTTTTACTATATTTGACTGGATTTTTTTAATACGTTGCTCCATAGAGTTATCTGTAAAATTTTGTAAAAAGATCCTTGTTATCGTTCGGGCATACGCAGATAAAAATTATTTCATACAACTGCTCATATTTCCTAAAATATTTAATATATTTATATTCCAATTGCACTATATTGTGTCTACTAAATTTTGTCAATTTTTCTGAAACTGGTGTCACATTTTGTTGAAAACCATGCGTGTTATAAGTAAAAAACATGCAAGAATTTTTTTAACTTAAAAAAAAATCGCTATATCTCTATTAATATACGTGCTATTCTTACACAAATGAATACACATATTTCACAATGTCTGTTTATTTATATTCTGTAGCGCTAGATCATTTCGTGTATTTTATTTTACAGGGTGATCACAAGTATTATTTTTTTTCTTTGATTTTTTGTCGGCCCCCTAATTGTCCCCCTTTACAAATTCCAGCAGAATCTGACAAACTATCTTCTAAATATTCGACAAAATGTCTAAAATTGAAAGTTGCCGGTCATTAATGGCCATATAGTGTATGTGTGTATTAAATCGACAAATGAAATCTTCATTTAGCGCCCCCTTCGCCTATCGTTCTGGCGCCTGAGGATAGCAAGATAGGGGAGACCGGGGCTAGTTAACTACAGGGGTAAGTAGGTGCAGTCCTCATAAATCGCCTGTTTGTGGATAGATTGCGCAACCAGTCACAGAGTACCTTTCTTCTTGCTTTTTACAGTCCTCATTGTAGTTTTGCAGCGTTACCTACGTGCAGTGGACATTTATTACGATTTTTCTGTCTTTTGTACTCATAAGTAATTTTTTGTTGCTTCATTCTTTTTCTAATTTCTAATACTTATCTTAATAATTGCGATTTAACTCGTGCAGTTTTTTTTAGTGTATGATTAGCTGCACCTACCCCATATGTGATTTACTTGGATTATTTATGCTTAGATCGTTAAGTGTCCCATTTGTGAGGAAATTTTTTATGGGTTTAGTAGGCGCACTGAACACGGGGCAAGTTGGCTCGGTGTCTGGTGTTTGCTGGTAGCTTGAAAAACAGGAAACACCGAGAAAAGTGGTTGCAATGGAAGATTTTGGGCACACGAGGCTTGCCCAAAAGGAGACACTCAATTTTTTATTTGTGACAACGGTAACTCTGATGATGATATAGAGTAGGATAGAAGTTACTCAATGATAATGTTTTATTCATTATTTTTATGTCTGTATAATTTAGAATTTACATTGTACGGCGATAACGCCTTTATTTAAACTTACTGTTAATCATTGATTTCTCTTAACTGCGTGTCTTATTTGAGTTTCATTTAAATTTTTATAAAGCGTGTGCCAACTTACCCCATAGGTATAGGCAACTTGCCCCGTGACGGGGTATGTTGGCGCACAATTTTTCTTTTACTTTAGGCTTCCGTTAAACATAAACTACAAAAGCTACAAACACAAAACGCCAGGTATTTATAGCCCAATGCCTTTCTTTAAAAGTACAATTAAAGTTTCATAAAAAACTTAAACAAAAAATTAATAAAAATCAATAACTAAAAAGTGCGCGTACTAGCCCCGGTCTCCCCTACTGCAGAAAATGCAGGAAAATGCTGATGAATGGGAAGTATCAGGCTTTATACCTCTAGATGAACATGATCCAGATATCCTTTTTTGCAGGATAAGGATATTTCTTTAAAACGGGATGCTAATAATCCTACAACAGTGCCATCAAAGAGAAAAAAATATTGTTAAATCGCCTGTAGAAATTATTATTATTAAAATAAATTTTTTCATTTATCTCATGCAGTCATATAGCGTACCTTACTTTATTGTGTTGGGAAAGTGGAGTTGAATGAAACAGATGATTAATGCGAAAACAAAAATGTTTATGTGGTCAACGATCATAAATAAATTGGTATTTCATTTGATAAATGGTATCACTAAGATCATTTAACAGACATAGTTTCAAAACAGTACATATTACAGAAAATTAGAATATTCTACAAAGTATATTTTTCAACAACCAAAGTAAGTTTTTCTGTTTGAGCTTTAAAGCAATTAATAAATAATCTTAAAGCTTTATATATTTTTGAATGCTAAAATGATACAATCTCTTGTTATATTTATTGACTAGCTGACCCGCCCGGCGTTGCCCGGGCCCGTGATAATAATATTAAATGACCCTGAAATTTGTATGATTTTATCGCTAACCTGTTTTTGTCTGAAGTACGTGCCCGCTTACTGTGTGAAAAATCGGTTTAAAAAAATCTGATATTTAGCGGTAAAAAGGCTAAAAGAAAAAACTGCAACGGGAAACAGGGAATATGTGTCCGACGACTGATGTTAACATTTAACAGTAAAAATCACTATTAAGCCACGTAACAATTTTTTTTTTTCACATCGTAATCCTGAGTGAAATATTTCGATTTTTAAGCTAATTATATCACCCTTAAATCCGATTATACGTTAATGAAATCGATATTCGATTATTAGCTAAAAGGTTAGTATATAATATTTTAATTTCAGAGTTATTGTAGAAAATTAAGTATATATATTTTTAAACAAAACATGCGTAATGTGCGCCCCTGTTGATAAAATCCTAACCGTAACCTAATTGTGACGTAACAGCAATCTATCTGTAACATAATTGTAACTTAACCGTAACCTAACCGTAACTTAAATATAACATATATGTAACCTAACTATAACCTAACTGCAACTTAACCGTAACCTAACTGTAACCTAAGCGGAACTTAAATATAACCTAACCGTAACCTAACTGTAACCTAATCGCATTTTAAATGTAACCTAATAGTAACCTAATTAATCTAAACGTAACCTGACTTTAACCAAACTGTAACTTAACACTAACGATAACCTAATTGTCCTAACCGTGCACGTGCTGCAAAGAACTTTAGTTCCATTTTGCACCGCTACGGGGCACAATATGTTTTCTACGAACAACCGACACGGGACATCGCTGTTGCGACCGGGTATTGCAGGCGTGCTACACACGCTTTGCAAAATCTTTTAGTTTCACTTTCCACCACCAGAATGCACACGCTTAGTAAACAAGCCTATATCCGAACGAAACTCCGATTTTCAACCTATCCGTAGTTATGTTACTCGACGGGGTGGGGACACAAATAAGAATTTAAGTAATTTGCTGAAATTTTTATTCAGAAATAATGTTAACCACCACTCATTTAAGAGACCCAATATGATTTATAAGAACCTTCGACACGGCTTGCTACTGCATGCTTCACCGTATAGCAGGCGTTCTGTGCAGGCTCCGTAAAATATGTTAATTCCACTTTCTGCCTCCAGGGGGCACACTCTGTTCTTAACAAACCTACATCAATACGAAACTCCGTCATTATACCTATTAGTAGATATATTAGTCGAGGGGGTAGGGGAATGATATAAAAATTTAAGAAATTTGCGGAAAATTACTATTCGGAAATAACCACTAATCATAAATTAAGGGTGCAAATAGTTCTGTACGAACATCCGACATGGGTTCCCACTGCCTGCGGCACTGTATAGCAGGCGGGGATAAATTCGGAACATTTTGCTGTATTTAAAAAACAAAAAACGGCAATTAAAAAATGCGTTTAAAAATGTCTTTAAAAAACACTTCTAAAAAAATATATTAGTATCAAAAATGAGAATTTATATTCTATTAAAATTGTTGCTTCTCGCTACAGCAGCAGAAAGCATTAGAATGCAAGGACTGATTGTTGCCAATTTCTAGTGGTAAAAGAGCCAGTAAGGAGTATTCTAATCTTTTATTTAACGTTTAAAAATCACTTTTCTAACAATCTAAATGGATCAGTATCAAACAGGCACCTCTAATTTTCCGTAAACAAATCAAAATCGCCGATTTTTAGCAGGTATTATCGCTCAACCAATCAAAGTAGAGAAAAAACAGAAAACAGTGTGGCAAAGCCTGCCATGTTGTCAAGATGGTTGCTAGGTTGTGACGTCATTTGAAATTAAGCTATTCTCTTAAACGTTCATTGTTATTAAATATGTTTTAAAATCATGTATTTCACCTTCGTGCTAAAATTTAATGTTTAGTTTAAAAAACAGTCACTCTTGAAACATTAATCACTCAAATTGGTTTATTTAATTGTACCCCGGTTTAATTAATTATTTCTGCGAAAGCTTTATACAACCAACCAACCGAAAGCAAGCGTAAAGAAAGAACGAATTTTGGATGAGCGATGCTTTATAAACCAACCAACCGAAAGTAAGCGGAAGGAAAAAAAGACGTATTTTTGATGAGAGTGATGTCCGAAATAAATTAATTACTCAGCTAATAATTAGACTATTAAAATTCTGAAGGTCAGGTGCATTAGGAGAGGCCTTGGACTCTCTTCAAAAAATTTTTCAACCTCGTACGTGCTGTAGATTTTGCTACCCATCGCCAACAGACACCACACACACACACACAGAGCGATCTGTTCTTTTATTAGTATAGATAAAAGTGGGGAAAAAATTGACAATATTTTTTTTAACTAACTATTTAAATATTTTTATAAAACTAGTGACCTCAAATATTTTATTTATAGAATTTTTAAATTTTACAAGAGATGAAGGCATAACATTAGTTAGTGAAATAATCTATTGTCATTTTTATTGTAGCTATTTTATAAAGTATAAGTATTTCTTACATAAAAGATATTTATTTTTTGAGTCCCCCCTTTTATATGGAACTACAATCCATTGTTTGCTGTCTTTAAAACAGTTAAACATTAAAACATATGTTATAAATGATTGGTAAATAAAATATACCATTGTAGTGTGGAATAAAATATGTTTTTCGCAAATTTTCATACCTATCCCATTGATATCTGGCAAAATATGTATGTAATAAAAAAATATTAAATTATTAAAATTAAACAAGAATTCTTTCTTAATTGAAACTATCGTGCCAATAAGTTACTAAATATTGAAATATTCTATTAAATTAACATTGTATGCACTTAAAGTTACTGTCTAAATCTGAAAATTGTCTCATTCATTTTACACTCTGCCCTACTTTTAAATTTATATAAATTTATTGAATATTAAATGTCTTCTGAGATGAAAATAAAGACGTGAGTGTGCAAATAATACATAATTTACTGCTACCAATTTTTAGAAGTCGACATACACGATTAAATCCGCGGGGAACATTTGAATAACCGGGGCAAAACTACGTCTTTCACGGTTTTTAAGAAAATTGAAAAAAAAAAATGTCTTATTTTTGAAATGGCGTACTGCGTTTGCTATTGAATATATAAGAAAGTTGTAGAAAATTTTATCTTCTTTAATATTGTAACTGACAAATAATATGATACGGCAACGGGTCTCGAAATATTTAAAAACAACAAAAAAGGTCCCAAAATTTTGTTGTTTTTTGGCCACAGAAAATTTAGCCTAAAGAAATTTTGTTAGAAAACTTGGTTTTTCCATGTTGGCATCATTATAAACAAGTCAGAAAAAAGAATCTTCTACAAATCTTTTGCAAGGTAAAATGGACATTTCCCCTGGACTAATTTCCGAACACTGGAAAGACTTCAGAACGTCGGTCCAAGAGATGTGGGGAAAAATTAGCAATTTGCATGACTGTATAGTAAGAAAAATTTCACTATCCTGAAAATTTTGAGCCAGACTTATAGCCAAGAATCAAGGTTATCTATCCAATATAGCCGAAAAGATTTAAGAAATACTAAATTTATGCTTATAAATTAACTGTTAACACGTTCTCTGCCAAAGCTGAGATGGTGCATCTTTTCATACACGCCAAGACCACATCTACAATTTAGTACTTTTAAATTACTTTCTGTTTTATTATTTAAGTACTATATATATATGATGAATTACTTTTAGCAACAAATAAATTCACACGAGTATGATCGTTGTTGGCATATGAAACATTGCAGGTATTTTCTATGGCAGTGCTCGTAATCGGTGATTTAGATAAATAGATCAATAACGAGTTATCTCGTACCTGGCAAGGAAACCCAGTTTGCCAACTAGGAGTATTTTGGTAGAGGGCAGCGAACGTGGTAAAATAGCTTCCGTAAAATGCAAACGGTCTTCTGTGTGTAGTGACGAGATCTGTAACATGCGCGTGCATACATAACATTTCACCAGTGTTTCAACATGGAAGACTATTTTTAGTTCTGTTTTTATTTTTACATTCATATATTTAAAAATTACCTTAAACGGCGGTTTCATGGGGCGTTTGTTTCCTCATGAAAAAAATAGTAAACTGTTTCAATTCTTCATTTGGGAAAAAGGCGGTAGCAGTTTATTTGTAGATTATTAATATGTCTTAATGTGTTAAATTTCTAATTAACTAGTTAAATTTTTTGTGTTGATATATTTAAAAATTGACTTGCATTTGACGCTTAAAAAAATTGTTCAGCTTATTTCAGTTTATATTATATTTGAGTTCCTCACAACCTAGTAGGCCAAGTTCATTTTGAAAAAAAAAATGGTATAGTCCATTTAGAATGCGCATAAAATCTATTTTATTGACTCCCAAAGGGAACCAAGTCTGTTTTCACATACTGTCTTATATATGGCATCTTTTTACAGACTTTATTCACCGTGAGAGTGAATAAAACAGATTTTAAACACCTTCTAAATGGACTATATAATTTTTTTTAATGGGCTTGGTCTACTGTGGTTGTGAGCTCCTCATTTATTCTTCATTAAAAAAAGTGTTCTTGTCAACGTTTACAAGCACACCCGTTCGAAATTATTGCCTCTCCCTGGATTTTGTTCTACCGGCTCTTTTGATTTGAAGAAAGCGTATATAACACCTTTATTTTATTTCCAGAATAATATTATACAAAGCAAAAATAATAATAATAATAATAATAATAATAATAATAATAATATTAATAATAATAATAAATAAATAAATAAAATAAACAAAAGCTATATCGAATGCATTAAGAAAGTTTTCATTCTTGATACATTCAGTGCTGAACTTTATCCAGCATATACAACTGTTCACTCGATCTTCTACTCATCGACTTTCATCATGTTCGCGAAACAATCAGTAGTAAGCATCAGATAACCGAAACACCTACTTGATGGCAAAATTACACTTGGAGATTTCCGAAGAAAATTATTTTTTAAAGAAGGGGTGTCACCAAATGGGCCCCGAGAAACAAAGAAACAACCCGGGAAAATATTTCACGCCGGAAATATGGGTCAGACAATAAGTGATTCTTTTTTCTCTTTGAATAGCAGATTAAAGCTGTTCCTACAACAAACATAATCTATTCGCTTTGTTCTTTTTTGTCAATTTTTGACAGATGAGGGTTAGTATAAACACGAGCTGATGCGATTCAAACTTTTCGTCTAATTGTTAGTGAGGGAAAAAAATAACCTTGAACAAAAAATATCTTTAAGCCACAGAGTTACTTTGTGCTTTTAATAGAAGGAAAAACATCATATTATTTATGTTAAAAACATCCAAATCATGGGGGGAAATTCATTGTTGTAGCGATTCTGGTATATAGTGGATTAAGATTATGGTAGCTTCCGCATTAGTCATTGATTACACTAGCCTGCGAAATTTGGATTGTGTCATGGTTTTTAGCTTTTGATAATTGATTCTTATGTATTTTGTAGCGCGGAATCCGAAAATTTCATTTTTGACCATCACGTTAATTTTTTTCGCAAATCATAAATTTCAAAGTTAAAAAGTCAAAAAATATCAAAAATCTGGTTCTATAATGTTTTAGTTGTGTTATGGTTGTGTTTTTTAGCTTTTGGTAATTGATTATTCTGTATTGTGTAGCGCAGAATTTGAAAATGACCTTAATTTTTTACCATCGTGTCAGGATTTTTTGCAAATCGCGAATTTTAAAATTTAAAAAAAAATCGAAATATTGCGAAAATCTGATACTATAAAATAAAAGTTTTTTTCATAATATTTTATTCTTCTTTTGGCTTATACTATGCATTTTTACAGCTAATCGTGTAAAATATTGTGTCTTTAAAGTCCTTACTATTTTATTCCATGTGTGGAAGTTTCTTTGAACCGCTCATGCTCTGCATCGCGCTTTTTCTTTTATATTCTCTGTAGTTGTTTATCTCGGTGTACTCTTTTATTTTGGCGGTTCATAAGGCTGGAAATTTGTCGCATCTATATATTTAAAACGCTAAGCGTTTTCTTTCGACAGTCCGTGAGAAGAAACTACTGCATCAAATTACACCAATCTTTTTTTAAATGAAAGATATTTGGCCACAGATTTGTTATCGTAAATTCATTTGTTCAAATATTTTATTAATTAACCGTAATTTTAAATTAACATTGTACAGTTGCGCATGCGCAGTGTATAAGTTCAAGTCTGCCTTTGGAGTGATGTGCTACACATGCGCAAAGATGCTCGCTCAGTTGAACTATCACATCACAGTTAGAAGTTGTTTTAAGTTCGTCTGCTATCGATCGTACTGTAAACAAGCTTTTCTTTCTTTCACAAGGTTAATATTATTTGGCTCTTTCAGCATTATTAATAAATTAAAAATTTATTGTGCCGATATTAAGAGCTATATACGGCTTATTTCGGGGGTGTCATATTGTTTTGGTCATATTACACACAGAAGATAAACGCAGGGATTTGAGGATAAAAGTAAAAGTTATGGCTGGTGATCCATCTTATGAATTGCCAATAGTTACACACGAAGATTGCGAAACTAGCATGTTAAGTTGTAGCTACTTCTTTGAAAAAATAAGGTATCATAAATATTAAAACGCAAAATTATTTCTGTAAGATCAAAACTCAAATTAGGGACATTTGCGTATCCATCAGCTGTTTTTCGAACCTCTTCAATTTAGAAGGAAGAAAGACAAGTTCTTGCTAGCGCAGCGGCTTAAACCAGCAGTTTAAAGCTCTGATTTTTTGTAGCGGACGCAGGTTCGAGCCCAAGTGTGCCAAAATGTGTAAATCTTTTTTGTCGAAAATTTATTTCAATAATGACGTATTTTATTAGGAAGAGAAGGTATAGTATTTTTATTTTATTATTATTATTATTCGAATGCTTTATAATTAAATAAAATTTAACACTCAATAATATTTTGAAAAAATAATGATTTTATATTTAAGATATTTAAGCTAAAATATTTTACATGTAATTATCAATTAAATAAATTGAGCTGATCGACAATTTTCGTTATATTTTCTGACCATTATCAAGAATATATATGTGTGTATGTCAGAAAGAAAAGTGTCATTCATTTGCGTAAAAAATAAAACGGAAAGAAAGAAAACTATTCGTATAAGAGCTATAAAAGAAATTACCTTGATACCCAGGTTTAATATTTAAAAAATGTATAAAAATGTTAAATAAAATTCAAGTAATAAAAAATATATATTATAAATCGTTAGCTGCATCAAGTTTCATATTTAGGTTTTTAGAGAATGATACAGAGATAAAAATAAAATTCGTGGCAGCTTTTAATGGTAGTGTAGTTTTAAATAAATAAATAAATAAAAATATTGCTATTTTTTCAAAAAAAAAAAAAAAAAAAAAAAAAGAGGTCGTAGTAAGTAAAAATAAATTCTCTATCCGGTATTTTTAGGTAAATTTCTGATAAAAAGCAAGCATAATTGGTTGTAAATTATAAACTCAAAATTCTTTCACTTCACTGAATAGGTTAGACTGACAGCACCATCTATCGCCTCAAAGAAATTTTAATCACTTATGCAATATAGAAATCTGTCCCCTAATTCGTCGTTCAACAATTAATTTAAAAGCTACTAATTAAAAATTCAGAAAAATTTCCAATGAAACATTCACGTTATTTACCGTCAAATCTTGACGGGCACTATCTAGTATGTATTTAAAACTCTATTTGCCTTCTTTCGGTAAGGATTTGACAAATTGCTTTGACAGATTTTCGATATTTTTCTACTTTTTATATTTTTAATGTACGATTTGCGAAAAATCATGACATGATGGTTAAAAATGAAGGTTGTTTTCGGATTCAGCGCTAATAAATATATTAAAATCAATTACCAAAAGTTAAAAAACACAATCACCACATCTATTTCATAGTATCAGATTTTCGTTATTTTTCTACTTTTTATCTTTTAAATGTACGATGTAAAAAAAATCCTGACGTGATGGTTAAAAATGAAGGTCATTTTCAGATTCAGCGCTAAAAGATACATAAAAATCAATTATACCAGCTTAAAAAACACAACCATCACATCTATTTTATAGTGCTATCATATTTTTGCTATTTTGTTACTTTTTATCTTTTAAATGTACGATTTGCCAAAACTCCTGACATGATGGCTAAAAATGAAGGTCATTTTCGTATTCAGCGCTAAAAAAATACATAAAAATCAATTACCAAAAGTTAAAAAACACAACCACCACATATATTTTATAGTATCATATTTTCGCTATTTTTTTTTTTACTTTTTATCTTTGAAATGTACGATTTGTAAAAAATCCTGACATGATGGTTAAAAATGAAGGTCATTGTCGGAATCACAGCTAAAATGTATATAAAAAAATCAATTACCAAAAGTTAAAAAACACAACCATCACATCTATTTTATAATATCATATTTTCGCTATATTTTTACTTTTTATCTTTTAAATGTACGATTTGCGAAAATTCCTGACGTGGTGGTTAAAAATTAAGGTCATTATCAGATTCATCACTAAAAAATACATAAAAATCAATTACCAAAAGTTAACACAACCATCGCAGGCTTGTGGTATTCAAGGGCGCCCGCAAACGGGAACAGAAGGGGACAGTTATCAATCTCTGGATTTTCAAATTTAACAAAATTTTCTTTTTTCTCTGACGATTTTGAAATATATAATGTGTATTCTTTTTAACTGATATAAAATAATTAAACTCTAATAAAAAAAAAATTAAGTCGTTAAAAAGTATTTATTTACCGTAACTACAATGGCACCGATGAAAAAAGTCCTTTCGGCATGTGCCGGGAGGAAAAGGTAGTTTTCATATACCTTGTTTTTTTTTTTAATGTAAGCTTATTGTACTCAAACCAACGAAGCAAAAAATTAGTGGAACTCGATTAAATTATTCAATAAAAATTCCTTATTTCTTGGTTTCAAAAATTTGCAATTTTTACTCAAATTTTAAGAAGCTAAAATGCGACGAACACGATAAAAGAATATTCGTCAATACCAAAGCTCTGGTCAATACTGAATTTGGATGAGAATTGCGCCAAATTAGTAAGCTACAACCAAGTTGGCATCATTTATGGTTGCTTAGTTTTGGTTGCCAAAATGGGCGATATTTCGTCAAGTGTCGCCAATCTTGGTGAGAAATTGAAGGTAACGTTCACTAACTCTCATAAATTAATACCTGATTTTCTTTCATTGTTGTCTTGTTTCAAAATGTCACCCATCGTAGAATTTCAAACTGCTATATCTCAACCATTTTTTTAAAAAAGTTAGAATCGAAACAAAAAATATTCCGGAATTCCTGTGTCAAGGCCTAACACTTAAACATAAAATAAATTTGGATTTCTAAATTTTTTGTGTATTTTGTTTTCAGTTTTAAGTATTTCAATGGCCGCCATTTTTAAACAAGATGACAGATGAAGTTGGCCAACGACTTGGTCGAGACATTTGTATATACTATACACATAATAAATCTCCTCCAAATCGGTATAACAAAAATCATATACACTGCTCAAAACAATTAAAGGATATTTGAAGTTTTATATAAAATAAAGATATAAACGAAATTTTTTTTGCCGAAAATAGAAGAAGAGAATCACAAATGCAAATTTTTCTGATTTTCAAACTGTGGAGTATGCAAATTTTGAGTTCGACGTCAAAAACGTCGCTTCAGCGGCAGCGAATGAAATTTGACTTTCAACTGGATAAAAGAGAATGAAGACAAGGATGATCGGCATTCAGTGATTGCTTTGTTTCGATGAGTACGATGTCTCAGCGAAGTCATTTGACAGATTCAGAAGCTTTGAGAATTGTTGGTAGGTTAGAAGGGGGCCAAACTCAAGCCGAAGTAGCGCAAGCCATTGGAGTGTCACAAAGTGTCATTTCCAGGATCTGGAACCGTTTTTTGGAGAGTGGATGTGCAGGCCGAAGACCAGGGCAAGGTCGTAGACGGGCAACAACGCCCAATGAAGATCGGTATTTAGCGTTAACAGCTCGGAGACACCGAACCATGAACGCTACTCTTCTCCAACAACACCTTCGCTCGGCTAAAGGCACCACGATTTCAACTCAGACTGTCCGAAACCGGCTCCATGCTGTAGGTCTGTATGCTCGCCGACCGATGGTATGTGTTAGATTAACATCAAGGCATCGTCGCGACCGCAGGGAGTGGGCAATCGAGCATGTCAACTGGAGGAGAAATGAATGGAGCAATATTCTGTTTTCTGACGAGTCCCGTTTTTCTGTGCATCCGGATAATAGGCGTATTTTCATCTGGAGGGACCGTGGCAGTAGGAATAATCCTGCGTTCGTGCACGAAAGTGTCAGATTTGGCGGTGGAGGAGTGTTGGTGTATGGTGGCATCTCCATTGAAGGGCGCACTGACCTCTACATCATTCGAGATGGAGCTCTGACTGGTCGCCGATATAGGGATGAGATCCTCAGACCTATTGTAGTCCCTTACGCAGGAGCAATCGGAGATAACTTCATTTTAATGGACGATAACTGCAGGCCACATCGTGCAAACCTGGTGGAGGATTTCCTTTTCGAGGAAGGAATCGTTCGAATGGAATGGCCAGCGTGTTCTCCAGACATGAATCCAATCTAGCACGTTTGGGACGCTCTAGGAAGACGAGTTTCTGGCCGCCAACAACCCCCACAAACTCTCCAAGAACTGGAAAGAGCTCTTCTGGAAGAGTGGGGCAGAATACCCCAACTTGTCATTAATAGCCTCATTGAGTCCATGCTTCAAAGGTGTTCAACGTTACTGGCCGCCTGTGGAAACCATACCCCCTCCTGAAAATTATTTTCTTTGAAGAAAACACCTTTTCTTATTCTTTTTTTCTCATATGCACAAATTGTGTTTTTTTCCTTTAGTACACAAATGCGCAATAAAATGCATTTTTTCTGCCAAACATGTGTAATTTATTCTCATATAACCTACTATGTCTGTCGACCATGTATCAATCAGCTAAACAGTTTACCAGATACAAAATCCGCCTAAAACTGCAATATCCTTTAATTGTTTTGAGCAGTGTATATGTGTGTGTGTATATATAAGTCACATTTGAACGGAGGGTGGTTTTGGGGTCTAAGGGTCATGATCGGTGAAAATATACCCAAATTTTTCGGAAGTGCTTTCCATCGGACGGCTGCAATAGGTTTTTTTTAATGCTTTTTGCTTTTTGTAATGCAAGCTGCCTAAAAATCTACCAGTGAAGAAGGTTTTTTTCCATTCTTGTTAAATTTTACTAACAAAGGGATGAAAATGTAAAACATTTTTTTTAAATCCCCCCCCCCCCTTCTACACCTTAAAAAATGCCATGATTCTTGCCGTTTCCAATATCCGCCGTCCTCAGCGTTTAGTTAAAATACGTAAAAAACGCTTTTCTACAAGCTTTTGTATGCGCTGTCACGCAAAAACATCAAAATGTCTTCCAAAACTTAAAAATGCATTTTTCTCCAAACGGTGGGCATTGTGTGGAGAAATTAATTAAGCTACCGGCTTCAAACACTGAATTGAAGCGACATGTGACATGTACTTGCTAAATTTGTCGTTATAATTTCCTTTACTTATTTATTTATTAATTTGAGAAACGTGGTTACTAAAAAAAAATTTTTGCCTAGTCTTTTATTTATTTATTCATTTGTTGATAAAATGAATGTTTTACCAGATTTCTATGTTCAATTAAAAAAATTCTTAATCCTTGTTTGTTTGTTTTAGAACTACCGTGATCAAGCTGCAATACTCACAAGTCATGCAGAAGATTACGAATTGTTGTCTTTCTTAAACTTATACTAAGATTCTAGATAACCGGGTTAATTTTATTTTTTGTGTAATCTGTAGTTTAAAGTTTGTCAATCAAACAAAGATATACGTCCTTGAGGAAAAACTTTTGATTGAATGAGAAAAATAATTTAAAGTAAAACTTTATATTTGACTGAATTTCGTTTAATGTAAAACTTTAATGTAAATGTAGCCTATTTTTCTCAGAGAATCTTTTAAAAGTCAGATAAAAAAAAATTGCCAGTCCTGTTTTTTTTTTTTTTTTTTTTTTTTTTTTTTTTTTACATTTTGGCTTTAGATGCTTTGTGTGGTTTGTAACAATCCAGTCAACAAATTTAAGGATTAGAGTTTTTTCAATGCCATTCGTTTTCAAATAAATAAAGTACTAACCATACAAAATTACATAACATTTCTCGAAAAAGTAAAAAAAATATATATATAGATATTTTTTAATGAAATTTTTTATAAATCCAATCGTTAAATTTCTGACACATTCACATAGAAAAGTATTGAAATCAATTTCATATATCTTAACCCTTTCCGGCGCGGAGTAATTCTGTTTATAAACTGATGAAATAACGGGCTCATACCAGAATTTATAAACGAATTTATGAGAAAATAAGAACTTACTTATTTTCACGTACATTATAAAAGGAAAATTTCAATTAAATATTCTTGGTGTCGTTTGTCAGTTTTGGAATTAAAATTGGGTGTCCTTTTTTAAGGACACAGCCCTCGAAAGGGTTAAACAAATTCCTAGCATTTCAAAAGGATAAACGTAACTTAAAAACATACAGATTGAGGTAAACACGCTTGAAGATTTCATTCTAATACCAAACAGTTGACAAATTCGAATGAACTTCGTAAAAATAGCTGTAGCGAAAGCTTTAATATATACTTTTGAACACGTTGAAAAAGGAAAAAATACCACAATGTTCCAATCTTCAAAATTTGTGTAATAAGTCAAAAATAAAAATTAAACTTCATTTAAATATAAAATTCATATTTATATTTATATTAAAAATATATATATACTTGTAAATTCATAAAAAATGTTGAAATGATAAGTTTAAAAATATATGATAATAAGAGAAAAAAAACCTTGCGCGCATGATAAAATCTGAAATTATGCACATAAAGAGGAAATTGTGGTGAAAATAAATACATAATACTGTTATCTTAATACTAAAACCAGAATATTTGTAAAAAATATTGACTAAATTAAAAAATTAACAAAAAATTAAAAAATTTAACTTTAAAAAAAATATTTTCAAAGTAAAAAAAAAAAAATAAAATATCTTACCTTTTTCTGGTTTTAGGTTGTAGATAATACAGTAATGAATATGAGGTGAAAAGTTTTTTTGATTACCATGCATAGTTTTTTAGTAACTCTGCGCGCAGTATCAAAATTCATCGTTTTGAATAAGCACAATGCAAAGTTTAATTATCCTATATGTAGTCTTAATATGTAGTCTTAATAAAACAGACATAATTAGTAAACTAATGGGAATTTTTTAATGCGGTTTTTTGCATATTCTTAAAAAATGATTACTGAATCAAAATATGCATTAAAAAATTTTCGAAAATTTTGCAGGTTTAAACAACATTGAAATTTTTCTATGGTATACTGCATCCACTGCTTTAATGCGCGTCATAACGGCTGGACCAGTGGTAGGTACAGTCGTGGAAAAAAAAATAAGTAAACACCTCCTACTAACTCTACAACAAAATACTGTAGAAGAAAGTTACTGGCACCGAACGATTGGAAATAAAGTCTACTTTTAAATGATGTATATAAAATTTGCTTAGGGACCATCTACATATGAAAACGAACTCAAACTTTGCTTTTTTCAATAGCAATACCCAAGTTTGACACCATAAATGGATTTTACAACCTTCAATTAGCCTAAAAACCAATTTTCATGAAATTAGTATGATTATTTCCAGAGAAATTGATTATTTGAAAATGAGCCTCTTTTAAGGGCTGCATCCAATTTGAAGTTCGGTACTAGATTGTTGAAATGCTACTGAAGGACTATTTTATGTCACTTGCCAATATGAGCATTTCACTCGCTTAATATATTTTGACTGTTGCCAGCCGAATTGTTTCAATAAAATTAGTAAAACATACTTTTTTTCAAATTATGCCTTTCTAGATATGATAGACGGCCTCTTAAACCATCATTTTAACGTTTTTGAATCATAATTCGAAAACTACTCGGGAGAAAAAACTGAAATTGAGAATTCGCATAAATCAGGACGTAATTAAATATAAAGCTGTCAAAAAAAATTGTAGGTTGCAATTCATATTTTTCTCTAGTATTAATTTCATAATTCATATTTTTTTTAATTCCAAATACAATCAATTTATGTTTGGGTTTTTTAGTATTATAACCGCACAGAAAATTATCACATTAGGATTATAATCACAGGAAATATTAATAAAAAATATGAAAAAGTAATTTAACATTAGAAGCTCTATATTTTGAATGTTTTTAATTCAAAAACTTATCATCCAAATGACTTGTAATTCCGTTTCTAGGCATAGTTTGAACCAAAGATTTAAAATATAGTGTCAAAATTGGGTGTTGACATTGAAAATACAAAGTTTGGTCTTGTTTTGATTTGTAGATGCCCCCTAAGCAAATTGTATAGACATCATTTAAAGATAGGCTTTTTCAACTGTTTGGTACCAATAACTTTCTTCTACAATAATTTGTTGCAGAGTTAGTAGAGGGTGTTTACTTTTTTCCACGACTCTGTGCGTTTTTTAAGATGTGCGAAAAGGTTTACACATCTATTTTTCAGACATTTACGCAAAGGCGAAAAAAAATTAGCTTATATGCTTAAAAAAAAAATACATATAGGTTAGAATAATTAGTAAGGGGTTTGGGTGAAATCATTTTTTTTTCCTCCAGGAGTGTGCATGGACATTTATTAAACAAATCCTCTAGAAATGTGTAAAATGTAAAAAAGAGTATTACGAGATTTTATTTATATCCATCGACAAAGTTATTTTTAAGATCATATGGTTACTTTACTTATATGTGATGACGTCGTTACTTGTTTGTTGCACAAGTGAACTTTAAAAATAGGATTGCTCTTATTTTTGCATTGATTTATTTTAACAGTGAAAAACTAATGAAAACACATCAAGTGAAATAAATTTATTTACAGAAAAGGACATACATTTTTATATAAAATATTTACAAATAAAACCCAGTCTTTCAAGATCACATTAAAGAAAGTCATTTGAAGTTTATTAAAAACACTTTTTTTTTTTTTGGCAAACAGCGATATTGCTGAATAAAACAGGCCAGTATGGTGGTACATCTTCTGCATCCCGCTCTCTGTTAAATAAATGGAATGATTTGTTTGTTAGATGCATAATGAGAAATCCGAACAGTATTTTCTTAGAAGAGAAGTGGGTAGTCTAATAATATGATATAATAAAATCTAATTACACTGGCCTACAACGGGCTTCTTCTAGGGTGTTTCTTATGCATTTTTTATGCAAATTTCAGGAAACTTACTCAAAAATGTTCCATCACGTACAGTTTCGACACACATCGTAAATTTATGACTGATTGGTAAATTGTACAGTACTGGCCAATTTATTATGGTAACAGGAAAATTTACACATAAATCAGTCTAGAAGTTAATTTATTGTATTACATTTAATATTGGTTGAATGTTTATGCATTACTTACAATGAACGTAGTTATAGATGCCCACTCATACCTTTAGTGCTCCTTATGTCCACCTTTAGCAGCAATACCTTTAGCTGCCTTTATACGTCTAGGCATCTCTTCTTCTAAACCAGTCGTTCCATTTCATCACTATGATGCCATACACGAATTAATCGCTCAATTAGTTGAACCTTGTTTTTTGCTGAAATTTTGTTGAGTCGAAGACCAGAGTCAACAAAATTGCATCAACAAACAAGGTTCAACTAATTGAGCGATTAATTCGTGCATGGCATCATAGAGATGAAATGAAACGATTTATTCAGAAGCACATCCAAGGGATGACAAGACGTATAAAGGCAGTCATAGCTGTTAAAGATGGGCACAGGAAGTACTAAAAACCATGACAGGACATCTATAAATATGTTCATTGTAAGTAATGTGCATATATATTCAACAAATGTTAAATGTAATACAATAAACTAACTTCTAGGCTGATTTATGTGTAAATTTTCCTGTTACCATAATAATTTGGACAGTACTGTATTTTTAGCTTTAAAGACGCTTGAACCTCCCATAGGTAAAATGTAAATTGACTCATTTAGACACCAGGCAACAAAAACATGATAAGAGACCAGTGTTGCATAGCTGCCAACTCTTGCGATTATTTTTATTACAATTAAATTTTACTATTAAATTTTAATGGTAAGAAAAAAGTGTAAAAATTGGCAACTATAACTTTGGTTGCTACATAGAAAAGGCAGAGACCACAACAAGTGATTGTCGTCTGACAAAGGGAGGGGAATGTAGAAGACATCATTCTTCAAATAGAAGAAGAAGCGTTATATTAATATTTTACTTTGTGGTAACTATGACAAACGCAATAAACTAATGAAAATGTAATATACAGCTCTATTTACGTTTTTTCAATAAAATATTTCGATTCTCCTTAGTCTTTCGTGTGATTTTCTTCGATCTTTATCAACAGAAACACTTTAAACGAGAAAAATATATATATATATGTATAAATAGAAGTATTCTTTTGCTGGCCTGTATTATTTATTGCTTCACAATTAATTAACACCTGAATCAAGACAAATTAAATAAAATATTTACAAGTATAATGATATTTTTAGAATTGTGATGCATAATTTAAGGCTAAATATTATTTTATATAATTATTATATTGAACATGTATATTGATACATTGAGCAAATATTGATATACTGACCAAAACAGGTAATATCTATTTAAATAATGTTAAAAAAAATTATCTTTTTGGTTATCAAGGTTTTCTAAAATCGTGAGAATTAAAAGACGTTTTTTGAAAACATTTGTCTTTTAGGGTGCAAAATAAGAAATAAACATTATTGTGGTATTTTTATTTACATTTAAAATTTTTCATAATTTTGGTTTTAAATATCATTTTATTTACCACAGAAAGTAATGAAAAATATAATTTTTTTACTAGGAAATGTAAATTGAACTCATAAAATTCGTTAATTTTCGATTATTAAAAACAAACTCAATTTAAATTTTGGTCTGAAATGTATTTTTTCCTTTAGAAAAGAAAAGAACATTCAAAGACGTATAAAATTAAAGTACATAACTCTTAGGCTAATATCAGACGAACTTGTTTTTCCACGCTTTTTTCCCTACATATCATCCCTACACAATTCCGCTAGCATTGTGTAGGGATGATATGTAGGGAAAAAAGCGTGGAAAAACAAGTTCGTCTGACATTAGTCTAAGAGTTCTAGCATTGTGTAGGGATGGTATGTAGGAAAAAGGCGTGCAAAAAAACCTTCGTCTGACATTAGCCTTACAATTATTGTCCACATTATTATCGATGACTCCTTCATGCGTTAACAAACAAAAACACTCCTTTTCAATAATTAAGAAATCGGGAAATATCTCATCCATTTCTTGTCTGCATCTACTAAACAAATACTCCAATTTTCTAGTGAACGAATAAGAAAATCGTGAAACTCCAGAGAAATATAAGAAATCGGAATTATCTAATTTCGTGGGTAATTTATTTAAAGCTCTATCCATCACCTGGAATAGGGTGTACTTTTAAAAGCATCATCATACGATAGAAAATACAGTAATCCCTTAACATTCGCGAGGGTTAGGTTCTCGGAAATTTCCGCGAATGTCAAAATCGGGAATGTTGAGACTATCTTTTCGTGCATAAAAGGGGGTTAGGTTTTAAGATATTGTTTTAATAGGAAAAAAAGTAATTGAAACATAAAAATATATTTATTAAGCCTTAAAAAGCAATATTGTAAAGAAATTTGAATAATTATTAACATGTTGTACAAAGTTTAGTTGCTAGTTGATGGCTGAAAAAATTTTGTGATATATGATTGTTTGGAAGAAAAAGATCATTTGTTTATGAAATTCCATGTAAAGAAAAGTTGTGGTCTCGATTCCCCTTTTAAATTTAAGACTCCTCACCGGTGAAGGATCGCATTCTATTGCCTTCCCAACAAGTAGTTGTAGAATCTTTAAAATTTTCCATACAATTGTCGCAGAAAAATTTCACTTGGAATGAAAATTTTGAATTTTAGAAACTTTAGCAATTTTTATTTTTAGCATCAAGTCATGTTTCGGGTTTCTCGGAATTACTGATCTATACTTTGCCTAATACAAGGGAAATCCTCGGAACTTAGACTATACAATACAATGCAGCTGTCCAGTGTCAAATAGTTTAGGAAATTGCTAAAACAAAGCGAATTTGCTTTGTAAAAAAATAAGCTTTATAAAACAAAATTCGCAAATATCCCAGTTAAGTATTCGCGAATGTTGAAATGGTCTTCATTTTTTATTTCGCGAATAGTCAAAACTCGAGAATGTTAAATCCGCGAATGTTAAGGGATTACGGTACCGAATATACCATAATTCCATTCACATTTCAAAAATTCAGGTAAAATAAAAACAAATTGTCGTATAGAGGTGTGGTTTACACCATAAGACTTTCCGAAAAGTCGTTTTTTTTTCATTTCAAAGGGGGGGGGGGGGAATAATTCAAATTTTCACCGATAAGAGGCACTTAAAGATTCATGTCATTAAAAGATATTTCTTAAAAAAATAAGATATACAGGGATTTAATTTATTTTCACTTTAAAATGTAGTGGAATTTAGTATATATCCCCAAGTGTAAATAAGTGCATGTTGCATAATCTCAATTTTACAATTTTTAAATCATTTTTAATAATGTAGACCTTAATAGCGCCACCTATCAGTGAAAATTTAAACTCTTTTTTTTCTTTTGTTGCAAAAAATCCGAGTTTTGACAAGTCTTTATGGTGCAAATTACATTCTGGTACAACAATTTTTTAACTTTTTATGAAATTTTGAAACATGAACAGATTTAACAGACACTTTATAAACACCAAATTATTATATACAGCAAATTTACTGAGCTTCGTCGAAAGCTGAAAGCGTGTTCTACAAAAAATGTTTGTAGGATCATCGTGTATCTAACGGGCAGAGTAAACAGAATAAGTCCGCATCTGTGAACTCTTTCCTCGCTTAGTAGACCACGGTTAAGAGAACAACATTTCCGATATGAAAGCGAAAATGATGGTCAGAAAAAAAAGAAAGAACACGATCTCCTTGAGCAAAATCAAGGAAAAGCGGTTCATCATAGTATTGTGTTGAGTTAAATGCTAAGGAAAAAATCTAGGCGTGAGACACCATTGGCATAGGCAAGTCTTATCCATGAATCTAGAGGGATTTGAAGGTTCTATTCCGTCTGACAAAGGGAGCTATAAATTAATTGCTTTCGAAACTATGCTTACTGCTTCTAAACTTTTCATATTCTCCACCAGAGTTTCAAGGATATTTTACTGAACATTTCATTTATTTAAAGTATTCTTGCCTTCATCCCAACTCTTTTTTAGTGCTTAATCTTATAGGCAACGTTGTTTGACACATATACAGGTACGTAAGTAAATTTTTGGTGGTTTAGCTTTGGATGGTTTTTTTCCTGCTTATGCTTATACTTCTTTTGCTGGGAAGGACTACTTTGTTCAGACTTTATCAAGTCTGGTTCACCATAGGATGCATGGACAGGTTTTACATATTGTTGTTTATGAACAGGGTATTCGGGTTGTTGGTAAGACTCTTCGTGCTGTTCGACCTGTTGATAAGGCACATGCTCAGGTTGTTGGTAAGATGAATGTTCAGGTTGTTGATAAGAAGTATGCTCCGGTTGTTGATAAGAGGTATGCTCGGGTTGTTGATAAGACGTATGCTCGGGTTGTTGGTAAGAGGTATGCTCTGGCTGGTGGTAGGACGTATGCTCTGGTTTTTGATAGGACGTATGATCCGGTTGTTGGTTGTCTACGTGATTGTATTTCTCGTAATTGGAGTAAACATGACTGGGTGGTGGCTCTGCGTAAATAGTAACATGGGCCGGGTGATAATTCGCTGTTCCAGGTTCGTTAGTCCTAATTTTAGCCCGGAATCCCTGAAAGAGAAGCAATGTAGAGTTTTAATATTATTTATACTACTAATGCTGATAACAAAAAATAACACGGTGACTACATTTAATAAATTATACAAATGGAAGTAAAGCTTTACCTTTAATATTCGATCTATAGTATCAATTACAGGGTGTCCTATAAAATGAACCGGCGGTTTTTAAAATTTAATAACAAGTAAATGATGATAGTCATTGCAGCAGGGGCAGATCTTGGTCCGAGCGAACCAGGCAACCGCTTGAGACGTCGAAAGTAGATGGTCCAAATCAGATACGTGATTAATGCGTTTAAAACTTTTACGTTTAACTTCGCTAAGTACAAATTCAGAAAAACAGCTTTTAAACTTTTGGAATTTATTTTTTTATCCATCATAGTAAGCTAAAGTTTGTTTCACATGCACTATAAAACTTTATATTCTCAACATGTAGAAGAACTGAATTTAGAGCAATTTACCGTAAAATTTTTAATAAACTTATCTTGTTTAATGAGATTTGACAATAATCATTTTCTTAGTTCTGAAGTTTTTGTAAGGAGATCTACGGAACTGAAATTATTTTGTAATGGCACAGAATGAACATATTTCATTAAAAAAAGTTATGCCTTGTTAGCCTGTTTTTTTTTTTTTTTTTTTTTTTTTTTTTGCTTCTTTATAAATTTTTTCTTAGAACTTAAAAAAAAAATTCGTAGCCATAAACTAAGGTCTCTATCGCAAGATAAATCATGCTCAAAAGCAAAAAGGCAAAATATAATATTTTAATGCTTTATATATTCAAATTAATTTATATTCTAATAGTGAAACTCAGATGTTTAAATAAAGTGCATGCAAGAATTACATGAATGAATGATATTTGTTGAAAAATAGAGCTAGTTAAATTGAAAAGGGTGAGGGGGTGGGGGATAGAAATTATTTTGAAGTCAAGCTACCTAAGAATTTTACCTATTGAAAAGTGAGGTAAAACAATGCTAATATTGGAAATAAGAAGATTTAGGTGAACTTGAGGAACGATGAAGCTGTAGATACGAAACTAGTTGTTAATAAGTTAAAAAGTTCTGGTGCTAAAAACGTTGTTTTATCTACTTATACTCTACTGCATGCATCAAGTAATATCTTAAGTGTCATAATCAATTGCTCCCTGCTGGCAATTTTCCTCAGACATTTGCATCAGGAAAATCGACTTAAATAGCCAACTTAGACGATATTTTCTAAAAAATACTTTGACTTTGTAGAAAGAAGAGGTTCGTTGTTCCATTTCTTTGTATAAGCTTAAAAACCTGCAAATTCCGTGCATTCACGAATAAAGGCGACTTCGCGAATGCATTAAAATGTAGCGTGCTTGAATTACAGTACACTGTTAAAAAATTTCGTATTAGGCTAGTAGCTGCAACGATAAGATAGAGAAACATTTTGTCATGATTTGGTACACATGAACCGTGAAATAGTACATTATTGAAGCATACATATGTGTCTTTTAGGCTATTCCATAAACTTTTGTAAGTTAAATCATGGACTGGTAAAATGTTGTATAATCCAAGAACTGGTAAAATATTGAATCACTGCAAATTCCCAGCACACATTGAGAACACACTTGGAACACTTTGATTCAAAAAAAGTGTGCCATTTAACTTAATGTGTACTGAAATGTGTTCCGAATATGCTGCGCTATAAATAAGGTGTTCCAAAAGTGTACCGAAAGTGTTCTGCTCAGGATATTTGTTCAATCTAAACCTGGGAACATATTTGAGCACAGATTGAGAATACATTTGGGCACACTTGTGAAATCACGCGTTCCCAAAAGTGTTCAAAAAGTGCTCTAGAAAGTGTGCTGAAAAAAAATGATTGTTCTCTGATTTATTCTAAAAACTGTCCCAAAAGGTGCGCTTCAAAGTGTTCTATAAAAGGTGGCAAAATAAGTATTCTAAAAAGTGTTCTGAAAAGTATATAAAGATTTGCAGTGTAGTAAACTGGTAAAATATATTAAACAACAAAGTTGCTACGATTATTCTTTGTAAATAAGGGATAATCGGATCGTGTCCTCGGTTTTGAGGGGAATCCGTCACAACACAAACATGCTGAAAAAAAGAAAAAGCATAAGAACAAAAAAAATAACAAGATGTTTCTTATTCTAGGAAAATATACATGGTTAGCACAAATGAATGACCGGATTTTAAACATTTATATTTTCTAAACTATTACATCTATTATAATAAGTGATCTATAAAAATAAAGAAGAACATTCCAAGTTTTTTTTTTAGTTCTTTAGTTACAAACGTTCGATGTGCGAACCTTTCGAAACCCGACAAACACCTAATCTATAATCAAGATCATTCTACGTATTTGTACGCATTTGTTCCACCGTGTACATTTTACGGTGCATCAGTGCTGGATTATTTCGTGTTTTAATGCATCAGTGCTGCATTAAGAATCGTTGACTGTGCAAAACTGCCAAATGTGTAAAACGAACTTGATTACATATTAGGTGTTTGTCGTGTTACTAAAGATTCGCACAGCGAACATTTGTAACTGAAAAAAACAAACTTGGAATGTTCTTCTTTATTTTCATATATTATTTATTATAATAGGTGTAATAGTTTTGAAAAAATAAATTTTTTAAATCCGATCATTCATTTTTGCTAACCCTTGTAATAACGAAGAACGAAAATGTACAATAACCACTTCCGAATTACTCACGATTTCGAAAATTATTCTTTATCATTAGAAACTTCAGACACCAATATAATTTCTACATTTAAAGAAATACAGTAAAACCTCCCTAAAGCGACCACGTTCCGGTCACTCCGAGAGGTGGTCTCTTAATGGAGGACTTGTTTCAATCTAGATATTAATTGTTGAAAAAAAGTAACAATTAATGTTACTAAAATTTATTTTTCACATTAGGAAAACAAAATAAAGATTTAAATATCATAACAAAAGTTAATTACATATAAGTTCATTACTGCAGAGTTTAAAAAATGAATACATTGACGTTTTGGCTTTGATTTTACGGTTTTATCTTTTATAACTTTTATTTCCAAGTCCTTTCGAAGTTCAGTAAATAAATGCAATTTTTTTTTGGACGGGAACAAATAAAGACGATTCCATTAATTAATTTATTTATTTAAGAGTTTCCTGGCAGAATAGGATAGTGGAGTTTATTGACCGTCATGCTTAATTTGTCATCAGAGTTAAATTCATTGCCTAAAAAAGCACAAAGGGTGGTCAAACATTTAAAAGTTACCGGAATTTAAAAAGAATATAAACTTAGTTTAGAAATTTGATGAATAATGCGCTCTCCAGAATTATTTTTCTAATAAAACCTTCTTCAAGCGACCAGGAAAAAACGGAATTTGTTTCATTTTCTTCAAAGAAATGGGTCGCTCATGGAGGGAGTTCAACTGGGATGGTCTCTGAATGGAAGTAAAATTAGTACTGAGCCTATGGGAATAAATTTCGTTCCATGAAAAAATTATCGTTCAGGGAGGTGGTCGCACAGGGAGGTTTCACTGTATTTATCAAAACAAAGTTTCTTTAGTCGCCAATGATTTTCTGAAACGTTTCCGAGACGTTTTTATAATCCGTTTTCTCAACCCGGAAAATCGGTTTTTCGGATACTTCTCAATTAAAAATTTTCTTGTTCCACAAACATGTTTTATAGACAAACCGGATAAATTTAACATTAACATGAAAATTAATATTATTTTCTTGCATGTATAAATTCAGCCACGCAGCTGAAAATGTTAAATTGAGATTTGATAGTATACTAAAAACCGATATTCTGGTTTGAGAAAACTGATTAATACACTATAAAAACTACTTGGAAAAAATTTCTGAAAATAAGTGGCAACAAAAGAAACTTTCTTCTTATAAATGATTCTTCGAATCTCGAAAAGATATTGATTTCTGAAGTTTTTAATGATAAAGGGCGACTTTCCGAATCATGGGTAAGTCGGAGGAGCTTATTGTGTATTTTCGCTCACGGTTAAATTATAGTTTCCTGTATTAAGAAACATTAGTCTTTTTTGCAGTGTACATTCCGTACAAAAGTGCCTGGAATCGTTAAATAAAACACACAAATAAAATTATAACCAAAATTTATTTTTTCGTCTTCAAAGTAGGCCCTCTACTGCCCAATACAAGTATACCGCTTTTGACCGCTACCATGGAAACACTCAAGGCCAGAGGACACGAGTGTGACGTCATCACTAATCGACCGACTTCTCTCTAGTGTTGGAATTCACACTGGAAATTTTTGAATAGCAATTTTATTTTATTTTATTTTATTTGTGGAATATCTATCATCTTATAAAACAATAATAACTATTTAAAGTTACTGGTGGGAATTTGTAATCCCCCAATAAAAAGTCAGCCAGATGCGGCAACACTGCGACATCTGGCTGAATTTCTATTTATTGATTCCGAATTCTCACCAGTCAGTTTAAATAGTTTTTATTGTTTTATAAGGTGATAGATATTTCACAAAAAAAAAAAAGCTATTCAAAATTGTCCGGTGTGAATTCCAACACTAGTGAGAAGTCGGTCGATTAGTGATGACGTCACACTCGTGTCCTCTGGCTTTGAGTATTTCGATGGCAGCGGTTTGACCCAGACCTCCATACGTTTATAGTAGGCTGATTGAGATATGGTCTCCAGGTCCCTCTGCGAATTTTCTTGTATGGCCTCAATTGACTCAAAACGCCCTCCTCGAGGGGATCATTTTAGCTTCGAGAACAGGAAAAAACCAAACGCGACTCTATCAGACGAGAACGATGCTGGTTCGATGATATTTCTTGCGTTTTTGGCCAAAAACTCTTGCACAACAATGACTTTGTGCGATGGTACATTATCGTGATGCATAATCCCTACGAAATTTCGGTGATTTCTAAGATGTTCGGCACACAAAATTTCAATTGAAACACAAAATTTAAGCAATGTCTTTACTCAACTAATTTTGCTGTTGTCAAAAATCGCAGAGCACTCAAAAGTAATGACTAAAAAACAGCTGCTACCAACACACTAAGTCACAAAGGACGCTCAAAATCCGCTTTATAACTCGATATAGTGGTAACCGCTTACAGAAAAAAAAATTGCCGTAATATCTTATACGGACGTTTTTTCCCGAGTTCATGGGCAAAACTGTAAGGGAACATAAAGTACACATAAAGAAACAATTTTGGTGTAAAAATGAGCGGTCGGAAATGGAAAGTTTTGGCGAAAAACAAGAAATGCGGAGGAAAGGAATATGAGCGCTTTATTGACATAATAATTACAGTAAGTGCTCAAATGTGCCACTGGCGGCGTCTGGTAAGTGATTGGCGTACCTTTTCGCAGTTTCCATGTTTCCAAGCGTTTCACGAACATTTGCAACAACGACTGAAAGTATTGCAATGAAGTCCTCATCAGAGTCAACGGTATCTCATAGATGAGGCATCTGGAACCTTCTAAAGGGTACGCCAATCACTTGCTAGACACTGCCAGGTATGTATCTACGCTGGTGGTGTCACCTTTGAGCACTTACTGCAATTGTTATGTCAATAAAACGCTTGTTTTCCTTTCCTCCGCATTTCTTGTTTATCGCCAAAACTTTTCATTTCCGACCCCACATTGCTGTACCAAAATTAATTCTTTATGTGTGCTTTACCTTCCTTTACAGTTTGGCCCATGAATTCGGAAACACCCTGTATATATACACATACTAGCTAATGTACCCGGCGTTGACCGGAATTTTAAGAATGTTTTTTTGAAAAACAAATTTCAAAATTTAACATGTGACATAAGAAAAAGAAACAGCTAATGTGTTGTACACATGAATCAAATGAAAACCCAATATAAAAATGTATAAATTTATATAACAGACGCAAAAGAATACAGCTATGAATGAACTTATTTCCATTCATCATGGGAGCAATAATGTTAAAATACGCCAATATTTCCATAATCGAGTTTTCATCATGCGTCAATACATTTTTTCACACTTATATGGCGTTATATATTCACCATAACGTAACATTTACTTTTGCTTTTAATTCGTCAAACTATTTTATTTTCATTTTTCACGTGGAAATCTTGCAATAGAAAAGTTATGATGTAATATTCCCTTTTTTTAGATTCGTCAATCATTTATTTCATTTTTTCACGTGCAAATCTTGCAATATAAAAATAATTGTTGCGGTAAGAATTTTATTGTGGATTTTAAATGGTTGGCAACAGCTATCACGAAAAATGTTTAAATTTGATTGGATATTGCTGTTAAATGGGTGGTTCTTATTAATTAAAAATGAACTATAAGTTATTCCGATTCCGGATTACTTTAGTTGCCTCGGTCGTGCTTTAATACACATATACGTAACATTTCACAATTCTGGCTTCCAAACTGTGGATTTGTATAGCATTACAGACGGGCAAATTTTCATTTTTATATATTATATATATATATATATATATATATATATATATATTCTTTAACAAATTTTATTAGAATTTCAACCTTACATTATTCAAAATCAAAAAAAAAAGAAAGAACTATCTGCAAAATTTAATGTCTATGAAAAGAAAAATGTTATCCGACACACATTTATAATAACATGCTATATTTGTAACTTAGTTACTCACTAAATGATCTGCAATATAGTCCACTTGTCTGTACACTCCATAGGCATCAGTAAAACCGTAAGATCCTTTCTTAACATTGTGTTCATCACCTTCTTCCTTGTGATACTGTGAATTACCTTTTTCATCTTTTATGTCATATCCAAAATGGTAAGGATAAGGCTTCTGAAAGAGATCATTATTTTTCTGTTTAAAGAAATAACAATAAAAGAAACAGAAAAAAAACACTTAGTACTTGAGATTACTTAAATATTTTAGGCAAAAACTAGGTGAAAGCATGTTAAGTTTAAACAAGTCAGAAATCGTATCCAAAACGTGGCAAATGAGGTGAGTTCGTATACTATAACAAGTTTCATAAATATTCAGATCTTGGTGCAATAGCTGTTGCACTCTTATGCAACAAATGCATGAATACAAAATTTATTACGATTCTATATATTAAATTAAGTAAAAACAGAAATAATACTTAAATAGGACGTCATCACCATTATAACCTAGAATCATTACCTATCGGGGGACATCATTGAATGAATTACGTACGATAGGATTTAATAGAATGGAGAAAACTTTTATTCATATCTTTTTAAGTTTTGATTCGATTTTCATAAAATTTGAAATGACGCTACAAAATGCAGCGACGATTATATATATTAAATTTCAAACGATTCGGTTGGGTAGTTTTCGCTCTGTTATATGCGGACAGACAGACGGGTAGAGCAGACGACGACTGTAGGTACTGCGTATTTATATAATTACGAACGCACGTAAAAATAAGTTATGTTATATTTTTTTCTTTATATTTACAAGGAGTTCGAACCCGGGCTTCCCGGGTTATAGAATACAGGTGAAAACCATACATACATATTATTAATTGAAAACTATAGGTGCAGATTCCCAAAATTTTTAAAGAGCCAGTGGCGTCTAAACCCCAAAAATCCAGTCGCCACTTCGGCTCTTATCCAAAATCGAGTCGCCACATTGTGAAACAAACTCATAAAACAATAGTGTTTATGTGGATAAAACTTACAAAAAAACTCCGGAATTCAAAATGAAACATAGTTTAATTAATAAATACACATGTACGACGAAACACAGACTAGATACAACAAATGTGTATATTTAATTTAATCCTAAAATTATTGAAACTTTGATATTAAAAAAGTACGAGGTAAAAAACTAAAAAATGCAGCGCGAACCCGACCCGATGTAGGACTCTACACTCTAGATCTAGATGGGATATAAGGGATAATAAAGATAGTGATAAGGGAAATTACAGAGCGACTAAATTCACAAAACTCGTGATAAAAATTCCTTCGATGAGAATCTCGCACTTGCAGGAAACATTTACACAGCAAAAATATACCCGTGTTAAGAATTTTTTTCGTGCGAGTTTCTTTTTATTTTTATTCTTTTTTCTTCAGAGTTCGGAATCCTCTATCCTTGCGACTCCATGATCCACAGCCCTTAAATAATTTCCATTGCATCGGAAACTTTGGACTGTCTCGTGAGCCGATCGGCAATAAAGGAGTATTTATTTCAACTCTGGATTTCGGATGAAACCTTCGAAGAAATGCTTGTTTTTGCTGGTGTCTAAAGGAGAAGCTTTACCATTAGCACGCTCATGCGTCGAGCTTCGCAGCTGCTAAGCTTTGTAGTGGAGCGGACCTTCGCAGAATTATATTCGAACATAATGTTCGGTAAGAAAGCAGTACATCACAAGGGCAGCGTTCACGGCGGTAACTGAGATCACAAAAATTCCCTGACTTTTTATCAAGGTCATCATACTTGATCTCGGCCAGTGAAAAGAGCAGGTGCTTTTCTATTTGCAAAAGAAAAAAAAATATATCAAAACTCCGCGACGGGGATTGGGAACGCTGGAAATTGATCTCTGGCGACTAAGACACTGGAAGTTAGTCGCCACAGCAAAAAATTTAGTCGCCACGTGGCGACTGGCAACCGTAAATCTGCACCTATATTGAAAACTCTGATAGATTTTTTACATTTAATATATATATTTTAGATTTTTCGTTAACAATACCGACAATCATTTTTATATGAAAAATATCAATTATGTACACAAATATATTCTGAAATTTATTAAAAGCGATACTTTTGTATTGGCCTCGACCCAGCAATTAACAGTCGAAGAAATCGACAAAGACCGCTAGCCTTTTAACACTTTCCAACAAAGTTGAAAAGTGCTTATGACTTCAGTTTGTCTGTCCGTCTGTCCGCGCTCTAACTCCCGTAAATATACTCGGATTTTTGGATGTTATTGACGTTTACCATAGCACGTTCCCTTTTTCAAATGAAGTTTGTAGCACGTTTAGTTCTTTTACAGGGGCAGTCAAACGTTTTCCGTTACATTACGGTCTATGGGAAAAAATCGTCTAAAATGAATTTTATTGATGTTAAACGCTTCCAAACATAATAAAATTGATATGCATTTATGAAATGCACTAAAATATGCGGGGCAAAGAATAGTTGTTAGTCATTTACAGGGTCATACAAAAGAATTCCGTTACATAATGATATAGGGCTGTAGGGAATTGTTTGCAGCATATTTTAATTATGTTGAATTATTTCATGTATAATGAAATGGATATAAGTTGTTGAGGTTTACTATAACTTATTTTATGTATAATACGAAGTGCATAGCACTTACAGGGACACACAAAAGATTTCAGATACTATATTGTATCTGAAGTACTGTATACTAGCGATGATTGCTGGAAATGCATTTTTCATTATGTTATGCGCTTTTACTTTTCACCATATTTATGTATAGTATCTAGTGTGTATAAATGCTATAATTCATATACACAAAAGAATTTGTACGGGTTACTGGGTATGAATGCAAAATGCTTTAAGGTGGTTTTTAAATGAGTTATGCATTTTTACGCTGAACTGCATTTAGTTTACTAAGAAATGTTTGCAGAATATAGATAAAATTATATACAGGATCACGCAAAGAATTGGATACATGGCCGTCTATCAATGATAATTTTTGGAAATGTGATTTCAATAGTTTTAAGAGCGTTTTAGTTTGAGTTAAATTTTAGCTAAATAGTGGCGAGTAATAAAGGTACTAGGTTAACTATAGGGTTGTTCAAAAGTGTTCAAGTATGTTTTCATCTATTAGTATAAATTACTGAAAGAGAAATTTCAACCTGTTATGCGTTTTCTTGCTAAACTAAATTTTCCCATTATAGATATATATATCAACCTACAGATCCAATACGGGGCTGTTCAAAAGAATCGGAATACATATCTGGCTATGGACGGTAACTGCTGAAATCAGTTTTAAGCGTTTTTTAAAATGTTTACTTAGTTATCTTATATACATTATTTCCCTAAATAAAGAAGTTTTGTTAAAGCATTCAGGAAGTGTTGGAAAGTGTTTCATAGTCTATTCCTAATGCAAGATTTTTTTTTCTTGTTTGATTCTATTTTCAATGGTTTACGCGTAGTTAGATTACAGGTCTTAAATTTGTGTTTTATTTACATTTTTTTTTTTTTTTTTATGGATTGATAAAGTTTAAAATTCGTTATAGAATATGAGACAGAAAAAAAAAAAAAATGCTAAACTTTTTTATTTGTATTAATTAAAATGCAAACAGATTTATCTGTTGTAATCGTCTGTCTGCAAATGGCAGAAATAGATTTTGAAAAAAAATATGTTTAAAAATTATTTTAAAAACCGTAAAAATTGAGTAAATTGCGATGCTGTTTTCAAACAAATTGCGAATAATTTTCAAACAAATTGCATTTGACAGTGCATTTTTTCCCTCTATTCGGCGGTGTAAAAATTGAAAATGTTCAGCATTTAGAAGTTAAAAAATTTTCAATAATAGTAAATAAAAGTTAAATTTAATCATCTGCTTTTGCCACCGTCAAAAGGATAACAGCGTTACGCACGAACATGTTTGTTCTTTATACTATAGACAGTTTGTAAAAAGACTCATAAGCATCAAATGCACATAATGAAAATAATATAAAAGGAATCCTAGTTTTACTTAAAATGTATATATTTTTTTCAAATATCGGAAAATAATATTAACAAAAACATAATTTGCAGAACAAATTAAAAAAACAAAATTTATTCCCTAAATTGTTTAAGCCCGAGAAGGGGCAGATATTAAGATATTTCATTCAATTCGTTCTACATTTAATGTTAAATTTCTGTAACAAATAAGTTAAACCAATTGAACATTAAAAAATCCCTGACGGCTCGGGCCTACAGGCGGAGGTAGATTTCGAAGTACTAAATTCACCAATAAAACTTAAATCAAGATTAGAGATATACCCAGTTCCTTCAATAAGAATGAGTTCCAGAGAGCTAAACATTTTGGGAAAATTCTAATATACACGAATACACACACGAATGTATATGGAATAGGTTTAAAAAATAGCTAAAGCAAATTCAGAGAACCTCAAAGTGTTAAAATAAGTTAATATTTCCATTGTCGGATTTTCGTCATGTTTGAATACGTTTCTTCAAACTCACATGACGTTACATATTCACCTTAGAGGTCTGCACGGGCCCGGGCTTGGCCTGAGGCCCGTACCCGGCCCGGCCCGCGGCCGGGCCGGGCCGGCGGAATGAAGGCGAATTTTCAAACGGGCCGGGCCGGCAAAAAAATTAATCGGGCCTATCGGTACGATATAAGAATTCAAGCGAAGCAGATAAAATACGAGCCATTTTAAATGAATATGATTTTCTCGAGAAGTATAAATGTGCGTCACGAGCCGATGCGAGTTTAACAACATCAGAACAGAAATTTAACATGTCCATCGTAGAGATCGGCATCGTACAGTTACAAGATGTCTGATTCAGAGTTTAATTTTTTTTTCAGCAGACTCGTGCCGGGACGGAACTAGTCTTAATCGATCTCAGGATGTGTAGAACAGTCATTGTGTTTTGTAGTATTAATAGTGATAATGAACTTCTCTTAACAGTATCTTTGGAAATATACCTTAAGGTATTTCTCATATTCACTGCTCAACAATGCGAAGCTTTCAGACACATTTTCTGACAAAATTTTTAACTATAAAGGCATAAAATTGACAGGCCTGCCTATTGAAGGCATTTGGAAACGAATAGCTTTTTCCATATTTGATAAATTTTGTACAGAGATAACAGAGATTCCTGCCACGTGACTGTACGTTTTTCTCCTTTCCTGTGCTATTGCTTCCGGAAATTCGATTCAAAACGCTAACTTTGACAGTATTTTCAGAAAGATATATTGCTTTTATCTATAAAAAAAACGACATTTACATAGATTCTGAATAAGAATACCTGCCAATCTTACGCGTTTCCGAAAAGAAAAGAATTCATAAATGTGTCGAAATATAGCTCCTTTGGATTTGAGAAAAGCCTTAAAAATGAGAGAAATATTTTCACAAATCTACTTTTTATTATACAGCTTCAAAAGTTATTACATTTTTAATTCTTTATTCTGAACTACATTAATCTTTTAATGAATCCTTATTTCCATTTTGAAATGTCTGTAGACACGATGACTAAAACACTGTAAGTAATTGTTAATGTTTACTATTGTGTGTTTTCTGTTTTGCGAACATCATAGTAGTGTAAAATATACTGTAAAATGTTCCCATAAATATGTATGTAGTATTCATTAAAAGAATCTTAAGTGTATGTTGAGATAAAACGGATTTTTTTTTTTTTTTTTTTTTTTTTTTTTTTTTGTAGAAATTGTGTCGGGCCGGGCCGGGCCTGTTTTCACTGATTTTTGTACGGTCTGGGCCGGGCCGGGCCGAGAACTGTAAAAATGCAAACGGGCCGGGCCGGGCTCGGGCCGAACTTCCAATTTTTACATCGGGCCGGGCCGGGCCAAGATAGCTTTCGTTCGGGCCGGGCCCGGGCCTGGAAATTCCGGCCCGTGCAGACCTCTAATTCACCTGCTGAGGTCCGTTTTATTTCCAATATGATGCAATATATATATTTTTTTATTCGTCTAGCTATTTATTTCATTTTGTGTTTTCATGCGGAAATCTTGCTCTAGGAAACTTATGACGTAATATTCAATTTGTTTCAATTATTCAAGCTATTTATTTAATTTAATTTTTCACGCGAAACCTTGCAATAGTGTTGCAAGCCAGTTGCAACCTTGCATTTGTTGTGGTGAGAATTTTATTTCTTTTTTTTTTAATTGTTGGCAACTGCTATAACGAAAAATATTTATTTTTTCCTGCCATTGTTGTGTAAGAGGTGGTTTTATCAGAATCATGTTAAGAGAGTATTCAAAATTTTGAACCCTCCCCATTTCCATTCCCTTGGGCCGATTTTTTCCATTTGCAATCCCCGCCGAGATATTAGTCATCTCAAAGTTGTTGGCGAGTTTGAAGAAGATCCGTGCATAATTACGACTTTTATCGTGCGGACAAAATTTAGTACATACATACATGCATACATATATATATATATATATATATATATATAAACTTTTTAGGTGGGGGTGGTTTTGGGTTCCTGGGGTCCTATAATGAAAAGTTATGAAGGAATTTTTCAAAAGTCGCACCATGGTAACGACTGCAATAGGTAGTATTTCTTACGAAATCTACCTAAAAATAAAAATGAAATTCATACAATATAATACTTTAAACACCTGTATACTTAGATTCCGTTCAAATGAAATCGAAATAAATCTTAGACTTTTTTAAAGTTTTGTATTTTGCATGTATCTTATCATATTATGTACAATCGTCATAAACATAATGCAAAATCTGCAGTACAAATATTTACAACTTAAAAATGGAAAAAGTCTCAGATTTATTTCGATTTCATTTGAACGGAATCTAAGTGTATAGGTGTTTAAAGTATTATATTGTATGAATTTCATTTTTATTTTTTAATGTTCAATTGGTTTAACTTATTTGTTACAAAAATTTAACATTAAATGTAGAACGAATTGAATGAAATATCTCAATATCTGCCCCTTCTCGGGCTTAAACAATTTAGGAAATAAATTTTGTTTTTTTAATTTGTTCTGCAAATTAAGTTTTTGTTTAATATGTCAAGTTTTTTAATAACTACTGAATTCAGACGAACACATTTCAAAATTAATGGAGGGTATATCATCATCAGGCTTTGATTTGTGCGATATTTTTCTCATCACAATTTGTGATGCAATTTACCTATGTATAATTCAAAATGTTTCACCAGTGCAGTAATGCAGGTTGCTGTAGTTTGGTCAAAAAATTACAATCTGAACTTAAACAAGTAACATAAAAATTTTGTTTTTAAAGTCAATTCCTACTTAGGCCATCAAAGAACAATTTAATATAATCCCTTTAGCTAATATTAGTTTTTGTTGCATTAAAATATCTCAATTTTTTGATTTTCTATAAGCAAGTAGGTTTACAATGGAACTTTATGGGAATTTGGCGAAATATTAGAGATATCGCCAAGTTGGCGTCACTTTTGGCGACTCATTTTGGCCGCCAAATTTGGCGATATATCGACAAGTTGGCGACAAACTTGGCCGTATTTGGCGACAGAACAGGGTCCCCCCTATGGTAACTCCTTATTGAAAATACTTTCATTCATCTTCAATAACCCATGGCCGCCATTTTGTTTCCCATGCAAAACAAAATTTAATTAATTAATATTTCAAAAAACTGTATTAACTTCAATTGTCATCCTGTACAAGTTAAAAAAAAATTATTTCAATTTGATAGGATGAATAACGAGTATTTTATTAGCGATTGAAAATTTGAACAAGATAAATATATAAATAAATAAATACAGGAAGAGTGTGAGTTAATAGTAGGAATTGAAAAAAATCTGCTTGAAAATGTTATTTTTATTTCCACTATGACGCCATATTCATCTTCTTTTTAATTCTTAAAGAAAAAACTAATTCAGTTTCTTCAGTTTCATGTTTCACGTGAAAATCATTCAACTAAATATAGGCAAATTATTTTACGGCTTTTGAATTATTTACAACAATGAAGGAAAAAAAGTTAAATTTTATTAGAAAATGTCCGTTGACTCTCAATGAAAAAAGCGAAATTTGGAATTATTAAGAAAAATATTTGAATAATGCAGGGTCGGACTGGGTCAGTGTAAAGGGCGCAGACCTTGGATTTTCAGAGGGAGCAAAAATTTTAACGAACTCAAGTCAATTTGACTTGCTTGTATTGTATCTGGCTTGACAAGGTTTAACACACTTGCATAGCACCAAGTAAAGGATAATGGCTTAAATTAAATCTTTAACTCTAGGTAGAAGACTTCGCAATATTCTCCGTGCATGTTTAAAATTCCATCAATCCTACACAATATTACGCAATTTTTTAAACCACATCACATAACATCTAAAAGCTCCAGCAAGTTGAACACAGATTAACTTGTAGTAGATTACTGATATCAAGACTAGAGCTTTCTTATTTTCTTTTATCGATAGACACCTTGCAGAAAAAAAAAAAAGTCATCGCCCCTACCAATTTTCCCGAAAATCACTGTATGAAAAAGACATAGGACTGATTAGGATAACAATTGATTAGGAATAATATTTACTATTAAATACTTTTCATAAATTTTGCTTTGGAGGCTGTCTACATATTAAAAAATACACGAACGTTGATTTTTCAAATGGTAACATCCACTTTTGACACCCTGTTTCAGTTCCTTTCTAGCCAGGAAAGATGTATAGTTTATATGCTTTTCTTAAATCTTAATACTGTTATTAAAGAAAATGTGTTAGGGGTTTATCCCTAAACTTCGGAAAATAAATTGAAGGTCTTACAAGGAAAAGTACCAAAAACTCTCAATTAGTCCCCAGTAAAATTTTAAAACTTACTTTACATTACAAAAAATCCTACAAAATATTTCTTGTAAATTTCTACGATTTTTTTGTGGCTCATTTGATAGCGGAATACGAACCCCTTAATTTATGGAAAGGAAAAATTTCTCTAATATCTCCAAAACCAATTATTCAAATGAGTTGTACACATCAATGTTTTTAACAATTGTGGTTTTTTCTTAATATACAGTGTGTTTATAAAGTCCCGGACCCATTTTGATGTTTAATAACTCATACAATAATAAAGATAGATTAAAATTAATAACATAAATGGTTAGATAGACTCAAAAAGTTTCATGACCCTTGTCAATGAACTTCAACGTGTGCCCCCTTCGTCGCACGGAGAATATCAAGTCGATAGTCAATTTCACGCCAGGTAGCGGCGAGCATGTCGGCATCCACAGAGGCTATTGCGGTTGTAATTCTGACTTTTAAGTCATCAATTAGACATGTTGGAAAACTTCGTATTTCCACAACTAGAAGAGCTTCAGCCACATGTCATTTTGCAACAAGATGGTGCACCGCCTCATTGGGGTACCATCGTTCGTACTTCTTTGAATGACCATTTTCCAGGAAGATGGATTGGGCGAGGACGTCCAATTCCTTGGCCACCCAGATCACCTGATATAACGCCGCTGGACTTTTTCTTTTGGGGATTTGTAAAGGACAATGTTTACAGGGGGAGAGTGTCGAACATTGATGACTTAAAAGCCAGAATTACAACCGCAATAGCTTCTGTGGATGCCGACATGCTTGCCGCTACCTGGCGTGAAATTAACTATCGACTTGATATTCTCCGTGCGACGAAGGGGCACACGTAGAAGTTCATTGACAAGGGTCATGAAACTTTTTGAGTCTATCTAACCATTTATGTTATTAATTTTAATCTATCTTTATTATTTTATGAGTTATTAAACATCAAAATGGGTCCGGGATTTTAGAAACACCCTGTATATTTTTTTAAAATGACTTTGTTAATAATTTCTAACTAAGAAAAGTTTTTGAATAGAAAAAAAGTTTGGAATAAGTTTGGATCTATTCACTATATCTCTAATGAATTAATAAAAAATCATCAGATAATTTTTATGAAGTTAAAAATTAAGTTTCTGAAATGGATTTATCTTTAACATCCTCAAATTTAAACCCTTCTAACCCTACCATGATTTAATTTAATGCATATAAACTATGCCTTTTTCCGGGCTGTCTCGATCCAAGAAACTCAAATAAGGTGTCAAAAATGGGGTATTATTGACTGAAAAATAAAAGTTGGTACAATTCTCAATAAGTATACGACTTCGGAAACATAATTTATGCATAACAATAACTAGTAGATATTATTTTCAGTTGATTGGTACCTACATATTTTTTTACGATTATTTTTAGCAGAATTTGTAAGTTGTAAACCACATTTTTTTCCACTATCACCATTGATGCACTGAGGATCATTAGAAAAGCTAACACTGTTTTTTGCACCAAGCGCCAAATAGTGTTGCCGCGGTGCTGCTAAGGGCTTCAACCTTCTTTTTTTTTAAATATTTTTCTTTAATGTAATAGGAATTAGTTATCAAGCCAGTTTAAAATGTCATAAATTCAATTTCTATTGCAATCTGAGAGCCACTACTTTTTATTATTTACTGTTTTGTTATTATTCATATTATTAACCAAGTAGCATATTTACATGTGGTATCTACAAATATCTCCTTCAACACACAAGAAACATTCGGTATGCAAACTTCGTTTAAAAAATATTTATAATTAGAACAAGAATATACTTTCCGTTTGGAAATAGAAATTTTGAAAACTAAATCTCAAGCTTCTTTTGTACCACGTATTATAGGATATTGGAATGCTGAAATATAAAGCTATTTGAATGTGAATATAATACTAGCTTGTGAAAATAATTGGTATTTTTTATCCTTCAAAAAATTACTATTATGTGTCCATAAAGAACTGAATTGATACCACGTTATGAAAAGGTTTCTACAGAAAAAGTACACCCTAAAACATTGCTTTGTTAGTCTAAAATCCCTAAAACAATTAAGTAAATTTACTATTCCCAGCACACTCTTCCCATGATTGTAAAACTTTTATCATTGTTAAAGATCAAGGGAAATATTTAAGTTTTCGTACTTGAGTGTAAGTGCCCCAGGGATTGTATTCATGCAAGCTGCAGGGTACATAGCCAGTATTTTTTAACCGACTTAAAAAAAGAAGGAGGTTCTCATTTCGACGCATATGTATTTTTTTTTTCTGTATTTTCACTGATTACTCCTAAACTAGGCACGAGATTACTATCCAAAAATAACAGCAGATTTTGTGAATGAGAAAACGCTGTCTGCAAGATACCACAGCTTGCAGGATTGCAATCCAAAGGTATCCTCAACTTTGTATTCCCCGAAAAGAAAGATCATCATGTTTTCCAATCAAACACAAAATCCATACAAAAAGTTTTTGACTTCTGATACGTCTCTCTTTTTTTTCTCTTTCAAAAAGCACCATTATATGTGCATTCAGGGGCGGCTATAAAGAAAGGGGGCGCAGAGTACTAAAAGCAAAAGGACCGAAAATATGCAAAATACTGGTTAAATTCTAAAACATATCATCAGTGGTGTAGTCGTAAAAAAATCAGAGGGCATACGCTCTAAGCAGAGGGTATACGCTCTATAGGCAGAGGGTGTACCCTACAATGTATATACTATAGATTTTTCAGAAACAGAGGGTATACGGTGTCCCTTAAAAAAATCCAGAGGGTATACGGCGTATACCACCGTATACCCCCCCCCCCCCCACACACACACACACTACATCCCTGCATATCATGAAAAGAAGCGATGAAAAAAATTTCGTTCAGGGCGTAATGGCTACTAAAGCTCTCGTTGGGTGCATATTTTCTCTTTCAATCGCATGCAAAGATGTCCGTTTTGGTTTCCGATCCTGAAATTGCTACGATATGTCTTTAATTTCTTTGTGATAATAATAAAAAATACGTCTCTTGTGTTGTCTATTAATTGATGATTATCCCTAAACGAATTCTCGAAATTTAGTACACTAATCAGAATGTATGTATGCAACAAGTGAAAAAATATTGGAGCGGCTTAGGCACTTAGGGGCGCGACGTTTTCCCTGATCGAGGGCGCACCGGCCCTCGGGCCGATGGGCCGGCGGGCCAGTCCGAGCCTGGAATAATGTAAATAAAAATTAGCCCATGTTACTCTCTAGATTATAATCCACATATGCAAAGGCATTTTATGATCCGTTTTCACCCTGACGTCAGGCAAATGTTTTTACACTTTGAATTTATAATATTATTAGAATTAGCAAAGAATTAAAAATGAGTGGCATCAGGGACAAAAAGGTGGGAAGAAAAAATAAAAAAGTTATCATCTCCATAGGCTTTTCTATGTTAAATTAACATTGAGAAGTAACATTGGAAATAAATAAGTATTGCGCTACCGCGCAATACTTAAATTTCATTTAATAATAATGTACATTTTCAATAATTCTCGCTCCATTTAGATATTTCGTCAGCATTAACGTTCAGTGAATAATCACACTAAGAATTATTTTTAACAAAGTAACGTTAAACCTTATTTTTTTTAAATTCAGTCAAAAAGATTGGTGGAGATGTTATACGAGCTGATTTTTTCAAACTGAGTCAAAATATGCCCAGGCTGGGAATCGAACCCAAGACCTTTTGACTTAAACTGCCAAAGCTCTACCTATTGAGCTACTTGGGCCGACAAGAGGCGGACCCATTTCACTCTGATAACCTTATTGGATATATATATATATATATATATATATATATTTTTTTTTTTTTTTTTTTTTTTTTTTTTTTTACTCCGCAAAAAATCAGCTTCGCCTGTTTGGCTATGCAACAAAACTTAATCAGGTATCAACTTTTAAATAACTATAACATTTGAGAGAATTCCATCCCATATACACTGTAAATAAAATAATGCCAGTTTTCCGGTAGGAATCGGAAAAATAGTTGCCCTTATCGTACCGGAATAATTTCCAACCCAGCTCGGAATAAAATCCGTAAAATCGGAATAAAATCCGTAAAATACCGTTTTACTGACTATTTCCTTATTTTTACGAATTTTATTCCAAGCTGGGTCGGAAATTATTCCGGTACGATAAGGGCAACTATTTTTCCGATTCCTACCGGAAAACTGGCAGTATTTTTTTTTACAGTGTACGCCAATATATAGCTGCAATAGAAATTTTGAAAAACACAGCACAACAGTGCCAACTGTTAGGCAATATACGGACACGTTTTACGGAAACGAATTAGCATCCATTTAAATTAAAGTCTAACAGAATATGAAGTTTCATGTAAATGTATTAGGCTTTTTTATCTACACTGTAAAAAAAATAATGCCAGTTTTCCGGTAGGAATCGGAAAAATAGTTGCCCTTATCAGCTCGGAACAAACCCAGCTCGGAATAAAATCCAGCTCGGAATAAAATCCGTAAAATCGGAATAAAATTCGTAAAATATGCGGTTTTACTGACTATTTCCTTATTTTTATGGATTTTATTCCGAGCTCAGGGGCGCCATTTCAGAACTTTCTTGGGGGGGGGGAGGGGGGGGCAAACATTTTTTGAGTGATGCTATATAACTAAGGGTAAAATCCAGGGGGGGGGGTGGTCTACCCCCCCACCCCCGTAAGAGAAACGTTTACTGACTTACAATAACAGTAAAAACTTCGAATACGGAAACTCAGAACCAATGAAATATTTCGTTTTAGACAGGTTTCCGTCTTAGAAGGTAAAATTTTAATATATTGGACGATTTTTATTCTTTTAAGGCAGGATTCTATTATAGACAGGTTTCATTTTTACAGGTATCCTCACTGACTGTTAAACCATCCGCTCTATTGTACAGCTCTGAAAAGAGATGTATTAGAGTAAAACTTGTGAAAACGTAATCTGTCTATAACAGATTTCTTTCTAGAAGGGGAAAAAAGAAAATTTCGTTGAAAAAACATCATACAATTATACTTGCTAAGACGGAAACCTGTTTAAATGGAGTTTTTTTTCTAGTCCCTTTCGAAGTTTCACTTCAGGGGCGCCATTTCATGAGTTACTATGTGATTTTGTCTCCATAACTTCTTTCACAAGCATGTGATTATTCCACATTTTTTTTTTCGTGAAAGTCAGCAATTTTTCTTTCTTTCAAAATCCGCAAAATCAATTAGTCAATGGGTCGCAGAAAAAGATCGCAAATCTTGGAAATTTTGAAAAAAAAGTCTCAAAATGATCGCTTAAAAAATCGCTAATTTCTTCAAACGATCATGGAAAACATCGCTAATTTCGTCAGAGATTGCCAAAAGAAATACAGATTTCGTCAAATGATTGCACAAACAGAAATCTTGAATTTCGTAAAAGGATTGCGAAGAAAATCGTGAATTTTGCAAAAGGATTGCGAAGAAAATCGCGAATTTCGTAAAAGGATTGCGAAGAAAATCACGAATTTCGTAAAAGGATTGCGAAAAAAATCACGAATTTCGTCAAAAGATTGCGCAAAAAATCACGAAAATTTAGTCGAACAATCGCGCAATAAAATCGAGGACAAATTCGTCAAACGATCGCGTAATAAGGTCCAAAATTTTGTCTAACTCTCGCGCAAACAAATCACAAATATTATTAGTCGGTGGCAGAAACAAAATTACGAATTTCAATAAATGATAGTGATAAGGAATCGTGAATTTTATCAAAAAAATCACGAAAACAAATGTCGAATTTCGTCAGTTGGTCGCGGAAAAATATTGTGAATTTTGGCAAGTGCTCACACGAAAAAGATCCTTTTCGTATAACACTTTCAGAAATTAATCGTGAATTCCGTGAATCGATCGCGGAAAAAATCGTAAATTTCGTCAGATGATCGCGAAAAATAAATCATGAAATTCAATCAGTCATGAGATAATCAGCCAACGAACGTCAATGAATAGGTCATGAAATTTGCAAATTTTGTGTAAAAATAGAATTGTAAGAATTGTGTAAGAAGTGTAAGAAGTACAAGAAAATTTTCGTTAGTGATTTTCTGCAAGTGAAGGAAAAGCGTTAATTTTTTTTATAGTGTTTTCACTATTATGAGATGGTTTCATGTTAATCCGATTTTTCAAAGAAATTCTGAATATTTTTCAGATAAAAAACTACATATTTGAACATTAATGAATACTATGTATATATGTTCATTTTTCTACAGAAACGGTAAATTTTTTTATTAATATTCATATAAAAAGCACAAATAAAAAGCACAAGAATTACTTTCATGTGCATACATATAATTTAAAATTATTTAAAATACATTAGAAAAACCCAGAATGTTTTTAGTCATCACAAGACCGTCATTAATGGGATTTAAATGTTATTATTTTCTTTGCGCTTATTCGAGAATTGGCTAGAAGAAAATCATTGTGATTGTTGTGTCAATGATTTTGACGAGTTTTCCCATGATCAATTTGCACACAGCTGAGAAGCAACTGATTAAAAAAAAAAAATTCTCACATGTATTTTTAAAATTAAGCAAAGTACTCATTAAGATATATGTCTCACCTTGAGGGAGTTCGAATAGTAAAGCTTTAGGAAATTTTTATGATAATTATTAATTGCGATGCATAAGCATTTATTTAATGCATATGTTTTTATTGCAATAAAATCTGATGAGTTATTTTAGAGTTTGAGCAATTTTCTAATATTTGTTTGAGTCTGACATTTGATTAGGGATGCACCGAATATTCGTTAGCTATTCGATATTCGCCCATACTACCGAATATTCGGTTAGGCCGAATATCAAACTATTCGGTTTGCCAAATACTTAAAAAACCTCTTAAAATATTTTTTAAAACGTTACACAACTTCTACTTTTAACTGTTAATTAATAAAGATATTCAGAATAATTGGAATCTTTAAATAAAAGAGAATGATTTTATATTATTTATTTGTTGTTTTAAAAATGTCACTTAAAAAAATTAACCATTAATGACATGTCATTTGTTCAAGGGAATTAATAAATGGTGAAATTCAAGTTACTGAGCATTGTCTGGTAAATAATCCATTTCTTGCTTTTTCGCAAACAGGGTGTTTCTAAACAAAATGGAAGAAAACTTCAGGGGTTGTAGCATCAAAACAGGAAATTTTTTGTCCAGTAAATCAGGATCGCAATTCACTTATTCAGTCAGAAATACAGTGTATCCCCAAGTCAAACTTTAATTTTCTTTACTTACTTTAACAATAATGAAGGTATTGTAACTATATTGTCAACAGAGTTACTTTAATTTCTGTGAAATAGGATAACATTACGAGAAGTGCTGGAAATAGCAACCATTCATATCTAAGCAGCACTGCGCTAGACATTATTTTATTAAGAATGCAGCTAACAATACTTATACTGTACCACTGTCCAAAATCCAGTCTTTTCCAAGGATATCATCACATTCTATACAAGCAAATTAATGTGATGCAAATCTCGCTAAAATATCTTCATTTTATAGTTATAAACGAAAATTCTGCTACGGCTTGTACACCTTTCATTTTTTATGAAACAAGTGGAATGATATGTTGCTTCTTGTTCAATATGAGAGAATTCTTTTCATTTGTTTGAATTAATTGAAGTCATGGAATTTAAATTTTGTTATTTAAATTTTAAATCATCCTCTTCTTAAATAATAACTCAAAACATACTTTTTTTGGTACAAAATTTACTTATAAAAATAGTCTTGTTTGTCAAAATGGAAGTATCTGTGCTAAATATTATAAAAAATTGTTTCAAATTTAACTTTTTTACGTTAAACACTGAGATATAAAAGTATTTGGCCAGACGAATATTCGGTATTCGGCCGAACAGATACTATTCGGCTGGCCTAATATTCGGTATTCCAGCCTAACAGTTACTTTTCGGCTAGCTGAATATTCGGTATTCGGTTTACCTGCAGGACAAATATTCGGTATTCGGTTTACCTGCAGGCCAAATATTCGGCATTCGGTATCCAACCAAAATCACTATTCGGTGCATCCCTACATTTGATGGTTGATAAATTTTCTGAAATATCAAATTCCTTGAGGGGGGGGGGGGGGGGGGTAATTGCCCCCCCAGCCCCCCTCAAATGGTGCCCCTGGCTGGATCGGAAATTATTCCGGTACGATAAGGGTAACTATTTTTCCGATTCCTACCGGAAAACTGGCAGTATTTTTTTTACAGTGTATAGCATACAGTATTTTCAACTAAATTCAACACCACTTTCCCAAAATGTGACAAAGTGAAGTAAAAACAACATACTACATTAGAATATAAACATATTAAATATTTGATGAAATATGAGCATTTGTACGAAATAATATTCAATTGAACATATGAGATAATGATAACAAAAATGTTTTTGCATAAGTTAATAGTCAACTGTAAATCACATTTTTGAGATTAAATTTTTTGTTTTCCGGTAAATGCCATTTTTGACATGAAAAAAGTTTGTAAATGGCCTTTTATTAAGACAAAGATTTTGTGGAGCTTCCCTTTTTCAAGAGTAGAAATTTTGTGAACGGTTCTGATTTAGAATTTTTTTTTTTCTCTGTCCTTTAACCCCTTGAGTTCGGGTAACTCAAATTGCGCCAATTTTGGAATCCCGACCTGAGTTCGGGCAAGAGAAAAATCGGTGTTTCAATTCCGTGAATCGTGAACTCAGCTCGTCCAATGCATAATATGCAATTTACTATTTTCCCAATAGATGGCGGTACTTTCCCGCGAAAAGTTCGGCAGTTTCGCGCCATTTGTCGGATTTTTGTAATTTTGCGGTTCAAAAAAAATTCAAGAGAAAAAAAAGTTTTTTCATTTTTGACACGTTTTTCTCAAATATATTCCACAGGCAAGGGGTTAAAGGGCACACATTATTCCTAAATAGATCCCTGCTTCATCTCCATAGATTTTAGTAAGGAGTTTTTCAGATAAATTGTTTATTATTAAGATTATATTTACTAAAATACCACATTATATAATTTGTGACAAATATAATTAAAACTGGACTAGAACAGAACATTTGTTCAAATTCATGTTAACATTATTGAGTTTCATTTTTTTATAATTTTAACTGTAATAAATGAATAATTAGGATGAGCGAAGCGAATCCTCTACTAGGCTACACAAATTACATTTTGTCGTACACTTTACAAAAAAAACTATTCAGTATTTTGACTTGAAATTAAACATAAAAATAAATTATGATCTGTAGATTTGCACAATATTATTATTTTTTTTTTTTTTTTACAGAATAACCTTAAAAAAAATATTATTTTAATTAATTTATTTTACATGTTTTTCCATTACGGACGCATTTTTGCAAATAAAAAAATGAAACACGTATATTTTCAGAAGAAAAAGTAAATCATGGAGTTACGATTTCTTTTATGAAATTTTTAAAATACCTTTTTTTATGAAAATTATAGCTTATTTTTAATGAATTAGGATTTATGAAAATTCAATTATTTACATTCAATTATAAAAGTGTTTTTCAGTGTTAAAAATTTAAATATATAATTTATTCTTATTATGTGAAATCATTTACGCAGACGATGCTTACGCATTTTAAAAGAATTATATTATTTTTTTTGTAAGGTGGCAGCAAAAGAATTGTAAACAAATAAAATTAATTGTTAAATTCGTTACTATATCATAAATAAAAAATTCCGAAGAAATTCTTAGTTATTTGGCTGAACTTACATATCTAAAATTATAAAATGCGGCAAAACATAAAATAACATTTTTGCTTTAAAAAAAAAAAAAAAAAAAAAAAAAAAAAAAAAAAAAAATGTTACTTTCAAATATTTATCTTATTAAATAATGCTTCGCGAATTCAAACAAAGCATGGCATTTGCTAGTTATAATGTTAATTATAAATATTAATGAAAAGTTCGTTAACGTATATGTAGAAAGTATGAGATTTCTTTATATTGTTAGAATAGTATGTCTTTTTATGAATACTGATTGTCTGTAAAAAGTTAAAATTTCAGTGCTAAATTCACTTGGATTAATAATTAAAACTTTTAGAAAAAAATTACAAATAAATGTACTATTACTGCTTACAACATTATCTAAAACATTTAAAATACATTAGAAGACCTTTAAAACCAAAATAAATTCTCCACTGATGACGGCCGAGGAAGTTCGGTTGAAAACGTTTTCGTTTTAAAGAACTTTTAATGTATCTTAAATGTTTTATATTATTTTGTACGCACCTGTAAGCAGTAATGGTACATTTATTTGTAATTTTTTTTATAAATTTTAATTATTGATTGTCTTACAAATATTTTAAGGATCTGAAAATTGGATAATTAAAAAAATACATGTTGTTACATTTATAACTTGTTTAACTGCCATAAATTAAATGCAGTAACAAAAATCAGTTTATATTTTCATGTACCGATTATTTTTTCCTTGTACCTCTTTGGACCTGGAAACACTAATAAAGGCTATAATTATCGGATCACTAACAGAGATTTATAAAAGCCTTGATTCTTAGGACAAAATTTGTATTTAAAAGTGCATAATACCCAACCCTACCCTCAACCTAAATAATTTATTTTCCACAAATCTAAAATTATTATTTCGTTTCATTATTCAATTAATTTTTCTGCAAAGTAAAAGTGCCATATCTTTTCAGTAAAAAAAAAAAAAAGAGGGGGGCTTCTTCATCGAATATTTCGTCAGTAAAAAATGTATATTGGCTGACGTATTGTGGTATAAATTTGCACAGAAAAATTTCAAAATTCAATTCATTTAATCAAAGGTTCGATACGATTAAGTTAATTTTGATTTAGTATCGCATAGTTAGCGCTCTTAAAGTAATATATATATATATATGCTATTAAATAATAAAAATTCTGTCTGCAACAAGATATAATGGAGTTCAAAGATCCTTGTAAAATATTACTGGAAAACTAATAATTTAGATGTTTTTGAAAATCTTTATATATGGAACGAGATATTTCCTTTATCTATAGTTGCTATTTTTCAATGGATTTTCAAATCCGCAATTTAATAATTTAATTTAAGTGTTCTAAATTGTTTCAATTAGACTTCATATTATATTTCAAAATCCTTATGTAGCAGACAATCAAGTAAGTTTCTTACACAGTACAACTTACTATCCCTTTTGTATTCCTTTTGTTATTATAATAACTTTCAGATATTTTTTTATATAATATCCAATTACTGTTCACTGTTGTGAATTTCATTTAAACTAGAAAGCATCACTATTTTTTTCCAAAACATCCATGGCAATAAAAATAGTATTCTTATTTTGACGTATCATGTTTTACATCAAGACATTGATCCCTTGCGCATATAATAAAGGGCCTCGTTTGCATGAAAATTGGGTTGCGTCTATCACAATAGAACAGATTGTAATAATCACTTCTTGTTAATGAGATTAGATCATATCTCTTCTGTAACTGAAAAGATCACTGCCCTTCTTGTAAATGTTCTGTCTCACTCTTCTATACGTAATGTATGTTTTCTCCTGTCTGCTTGAATTTATGTTAATAGGATGTTGCCTAGAGTATTTTTAGAATTAAGTAAAACCAAAATTATTCTGAAATTATGCTGGATATAAAGATACACACTTTTATTATCGTCTTCAATTTTGAAAAAGGAAATAAATGTTTATAGCAGTTTTAACCAGAAAACTCTCACAAATTGCAAAAATAACATTTCTTGTTAAAAATATTCTTTAATATGTATACTGTAAGAAAACATCACTATCCTTCTATAGTATCTTATCTTTCTTGATCGGCCCTAACTGTTTCTTCAATATACATTATTCATGTATCCACGTAGTATATTTTCTTTTCTCTGCTTGAATTTAGTTTAGTTATATGTTACCCAAACAGTTATTAAAAATAAAGGAATAAAATTTTTCTCTGAAGTATGTCTTTGGAAGTATCATTGTGAAATAAAAAGGTACTTTTTTAATCGTAAATATGTATTTTTCAAATAAAAAAAAAAAAGAAGTAAAATATTATTTTAATGCAATTTTAACTGGGAAGAGCTCACAAATTGCAATAATGGCGTTTTTTGTTAAAGAGGTTTGATTATATGTGTACTATATAATAAAAAGATCACAACCCTTCTTGTAAACCTCTGTTTTCATTTGGTGGTATATATATGTATATATATTTTTTTTTCCTTGCTTGAATTCATCTTAAGTAAATGTTTCCTAAACTTTTATTAAAAGTAAGTAAATCCGAAGTTACTTTGGAATTATGCGATAAACAAAAAGATTCAGTCGTGGGGGAAAAAAAGTAAACACCCTATACTAACTCCTCAACAAATTATCGTAGAAGAAAGTTACTGATACCAAACGATTGGAAATAAAGTCTACTTTTAAATGATGCATATAAAATTTGCTTAGGGGGTCTACATATTAAAACGAACATAAGCTTAATTTTTTTTTATGACAATACCCAATTTTAACAAGATATTTCAATTTTTCGGTTCAAACTATGCCTAGTCACCAAATTTCAAGTCATTTGAATGATAAGTTTTTGAATTATAAACATTCAAAATTTAGTGCTTCTACTATTAAATTACATTTTCATATTTCCATTAATATCTCCTTAAATTATACTCCTAATCTGCTGACTTTTTTGTAGCAATAATACTAAAATACCAAAATATAAATCCATTGAATTTGAAATTTTTATAATTTTATGATATGAATTATGAAATTAATATTGGAAAAAATTATGAATTGCAACCTACAATTTTTTTGATGGATTTAGATTTATTAAGTCCTGCTTTATGGAAAATTCAAAGTTTCACATTTGTCTTCCAAGTAGTTTTCAAATTATGCTTAAAAACGGCAAAATGATGGTTTAAGGGACCGTCTATGATAGAAATGACTAGATATTTTGAAATTTCTTATGCTATCCTGTAATCAGCCTTCAGTGACTGCTTTAATCTCTCTCCGTCAATAATCGAGTACAGAACTTCAATTTGAATACAGCTCCTAAAATACCCTCGTTTTAAAATAGTTAATTTCTCGGAAACTTATCGTACGAATTGCATAAAAATTTGTTTTTAGGCTAATTGAAGGGTGTAGAGTTCATTTATGCTGTTAGAATTGTGTACTGCTATTGAAAAAAAACAAAGTTATGGCTCGTTTTAATACGTAGATGGCCCTTTAAGCAAATTCTATATACATCTTTTAAAAGTAGACATTATTACCCATCGTGTGGTACCAGAGTAACTTTCTTCTACGATAATTTTTTGCAGAGTTAGTAAGGGGTGTTTACTTTTTTTTTTCCACGACTGTACTTTTTATCGTAAGTATGTGTCAAATTTTAAAAATTGAGTATATATTTACCTTTTAGCAGTTTTTGGAAAACATTATACAGAAGGGAAATCATGTACGTGTTGATTGGGACCCATAAGCAAAAATAGTGGTTCCCAACCTTATGGGTCAGGACCCACTGGTGCGTTGCGGAGGGTATTTTGGTAGGTCGCGGAACAATCGAGGTTTGTCACAAAAATATATCTTTTACTTCATCTGTTTGAAAAATATAACAATTTCAACAGAAAATAATATTTCGAGGGAAAATCCTTAATTTCTTTCTGGAGGAAAATCCAGAAATATCTAAATCAGCTTTGAATTCTTTGATGGGGTTCAACACGACATACTTGTGTGTGAACATGCTTTTTCTATTTTGCTTTTTCTACTTCACAAACTGCGTGTTGAAAGTGACTTAAGGTTAAAATTAAAGAGTTTTAACCCTGATATAGATGGGTACGGTAAACACCAGTGCCAGAAATCTCACAGGTTATAAAGTTATGTTTTGAGAGTAATTAAACGTATTTTAATTATCTTTGTACTTTGTGTGTTGTTTTAATTATTTTTCCACTTACACACATTGGGATTACCAATTCTTGATTTTGTTGATAGTGTTCGCGCGAAAATTTGCCTTTTTCGCCGAATATGATAGGCGATAGCTTATAGAGGTCGCACAACAATTTCCATTCTGATATACACCCTTATGTTAGGTGGGTCGCGTACCAATAAAGATTGGGAACCGCTGAGATAGATTCTCATAATACATTAACGCAGTGATTTTTTTTCATGTAAGAAGCTTATTCCTAAACATTTTGTTAATCGAACGAGAAAAAAAAATAATAACAATAAATTCTGGAATTCCTGTTATACCAACTTATTGTGGATATTTATGCGATTTTTTAAGTTTTATATATAGGTTATTGACAATAAAGGTGTTTATTTTCGCAACAAGGAGAAGAAAATAAGACACCCAAAAATAGACCACCAAATGGCAATTTTTTTAAGTCAGAGCCATATATATATATATATATATATTTTAAGAAAAAATCCCTGTTTTAGTGTATTTCATTTCATATATCTATGTGAATAAAATCTTTAAATGTGACAGTAGGCAGTATTTACAAAGTATTTCATCAATGCAAATGGACTTCCGAATGGTGACGTTAGATAACAATGTTCTGAATTTTTTTTTTTTTTTAAATACAACAAATATTATATATCTACATACTTACGTGTTCATGTTCATAATGATTTGATTCGTAATGATTCCCTTCCTCTTTGCTATACTGTTCATATCCACCGTCTTTTTGCTCGACGTATTTCTGGCCCAATACGCAGCACAGTAAAGGTAAGAATAACCACACACTCGACACCTATAAAAAATAAATTAAATTATGTAAAAAATGGTAACTACACTGGAAAATTTAAATAAGGAACTAAACTTTGAAAACAGTTTAAAAATGTAGAAGTAAAAAAAAAAAAAGTTGTAATAACACTAAAGTCAATACAAAACTCAGCAAAAGTTTCGAACTGGAAAATCACAGGTACTTCCTCATAGACCTAAATATGTGTAACGGGAACCACATGTTACTATGTAATCATGTTAACATGGTGGTATGTTATTCGCACACACCTTTTTAAATCTATTGTACTTTCTGTCCGAAAAATATATTTTCTATTAATTTTATAGTAGTATTATCAAATTTCTTACTTTCACATTTACGTGTAACAGTCTGAATCGAATTTTTCTTACTTTTGTTTAAATGTTTTCTTAACCCTCCGCCTACTAAATGGGTAAAATGGACCCCACAGGTACATTCAAAATTATTTTTCTCATAAAAAGAAAAAAGACCTGAAATTCTGTAAATATGTGGCTTTTGCTGGAATGTCCTACTCTTTTTATATTTAAAGTTTTACTTTGTAAAATAAATCAAAAATTCGTCAAAAATTATATTTGAAAATAATTTTTCACGATGTATCATGTAGATTGTTTTCTGAAGATTTATGTATTTAGAAAATTTTACTCCTGAAGATGGTTTTGAAGATTAAACCGAAACGTTGAGTTTTATTTTATTCATGTTTTTATTTTTACATCATCTTTAAATGTATGAATAAAGTATACGTTGGTTAGAAACCTCCATTTTGTTTAGTATTAGATTTTACAACGTAAAGTCCTTAATTATTAAAAATAGAAATTCCAGAAAAAGTCACATATTTACAGAATTTTCAATCCCTTTTTTTTTATTTTTCGTGAGAAAAATCATTTTGAAAGTACCTGTCGGTTCCATTGGACCCATCTGGCAGGCGGAGCGTTAAAAGCGTGTTCAACACCTTTACGTAATACATCAATTATTAAAAAGTTCTTCTAGCCTGTACCGGAGGAAAAGGCAACTTTCCTATCCCTTTGTTTTACGAATTCAGCTAATTTTACTCGAAAGCACTAAGGTATAATGAGCATAACTCGATCATAGGAGATGCCTAGTTTTCGTCAATACCGAATTTGAATGGTAATTTCGCCAAATGGCATTCCGCTCTCACGATACGGTTTATAAATAAGAGTGCTATCGCATGATAAAAGTGTTATATATTTATATATATATATATATATCAACATGTGAAAGGAGGATAGTTTTGGCGTCTGGGGAGGTCTAAACCGGTGAAAAGCACTGAAATCTTCGAAATTGCTTTCCTGCGAACGCCTGCGATAAGAAGCATCCTACTTTTTATAACGGAAGCTACTAAAATACACTGTGAATGACAATCATCTTTACAACTTTGAAACTTTATAAAATATGGAAGGGTGGGAAAAGATAGCCAAGTTATGTCATTAGTACAGCAACACATAAAGTTTTATTTGCAGAAGAAGTTATTTTGTTATTAAACTAGTTTTCAATTAAAAAATGTTTACGAAAATTAATTGTATCATTATAATTCTTGAGAATGCTGCCGTCAGAGGGATGAAACTGTCAATCTGAATAAATAAAGGTATTTATTTGCCTTGTAAATGTATTTTTATCACTTTTAGCAAATAATAAGTTAGTTTGAAATTACTTTGCTTTACTTTATTTTATTTTTTCTAATTCAAGCAACAGTCCCCTCCTTCCAAGCACACACCTGCATATCCAGGTGTCAGAAATAGCGCGCTACAAGTAACGAAGCTACAGTAGCCGCTACTTTTTACAGTAATTTGTAGTTTAGGGCTACATTTTGAATAATGTATTGTAGCGAGTAGCACAATACAGAAAATCGGTAGTTTGTAAAGACAACTAGCACTACTTTTAATTCTACTTCAAGGGAAAAAATATGTGTCGTTCTGCAAATCACGTGGCTTTAACTTACTTCTTTTGTGAAAAAAATTGTTCTGTTCAACAATTTTCGATTCTCAGTGTCAAATCTCAGCTGCAGTATACAGAAACACATCGCATAAAGTCAAAAGATATTTCTTATTGATACTTGCTGCTAAAATCAAATAATAACCCACCATTGAAATTATTTTCTTGCTGTCAGCACTTGTCTATTTATTCGTTAGTTGGTCTTCACGTTTTTTAATTCCGGGTTTCGTATTATTTGTAATTGCTTTATTAACAGATTTATTTATCGTTTTCATCTAAAGTTCTGTAATTTTCTAGATTTTAAAATTCGATAACTCAATATACTGAACTCTTAACAGAACTCAACTCAATTGAAATTATTAAGAGCGTATTGGAGAGTGTAGTAAACAAATCTATTGGTAAATACAGTAAAACATTTATAACGGACACTCCCATAACGAGAGGTCACTGTATTAGTTAATCTGTGTCTTCATACAAATTGAATTCTTTGATAAAATCTGCATGTACGTAGTAGTGACTACTTATGAAAAGTAGTTAGTAGTCGCCACTTTTTAAAACAAGTAGTTGTAGTTGTAGTTAACTGCATTTTCCGCAAAGTAATTGTAGTTCGCTACAATAAAAAAGTAATTTTTCTGACCCCTGGGCATATGAACGCATATGAACACGTCTGCATATGTATAAACTGGGCATATGAACACGTAGCCCCCTGGGCATATGGGATACGTGAATGTTTGCGTTTTTCAACTTCGATTCTTGTCTTCAAATCATTCTTATTCATCACCGGAGTGCGATAAACGCAGTCTTTAACCTCTTCGGGATTAGCGTCTCATACACGAATTTTATTCGGTTGTCACCCATTTTTTTATGCGTACTCTTCACTAATTTATTCACGGAAAATTTGCAATTAAATAGGGCAAATATTACTTTTAAAAATTACTGGTAGTAAAAAACAACTACTCTAGGCACTTTTTGAGGTTTTTGAAGAAGCATGGATACGGCCTTGTTCCCAAATGGGTTGATATCTCAAAAGAACAAGTTGGAAATTGCACGTTAAACGTGACAAATGTGGTGCGTTCGTACTATAACTAGTTTTATAAATATTTTTCGCATTGTATATTGTACTGAATGTATATTTTAATGCACTTCATAAATGCATATCCATTTTATTCTGTTCGAAAGGTCGTAACATCATTAAAATGCACTTGAAATATATTTTTTTTCCCCATTGGCCGTAATGTAACGGAAAACTTTAACTGTCCCTGTCATTAAACTGTACATCCCATTTTCATAAAATCTGAAATGACACGACAAAATTTTGCAAAAATTATACATTTAAAATTTCAGACCATTCGGTTGGGTAGTTTTTGCTAAGTTTCATGCGGACGGACGGACAGACAGAGGGACTGAACGACGACTATAGGTGCTATGTATTTATATAATTACGAACGCACCAATAAAAATGACACAGCCTAATTAGCCAAGGTATAGGGTCGCCAGGAGCAATACATCGGTCTGGCCATTTTTCTTTCTTTTTTTTTTTTTTTTTTTTTTTCGTTTACGTAATATACAAAGCGTTGTTTGCTTAAAAATCCCTTTGCTTACAAATAAAACTTTACATGTTTCTACTACATGTACAATCGGCTAAAAGAGAAGGGAGAATGCATTTAACATCTTAATCGCCAACTTGTTGAAGAGAAAAACGAAAATAGCTATTCGTTTGGGGATAATGTCTTCTTTCAATTAATTTTTGAAAATATAAGCTTAAACGGACGTCTTCATACTAAAATTGTATCAAATTTTAAAATTTTCAATGCGAACACCTAATTTTGACACCCTATTTGGATTTTTCGGAAAATTTTACCTTAGGATACCAAACGGTAAATCATTCGGTGAAGAAGTTTAGGAATTAGGCAGATATAAATATTGAACTCCGAACGTTAAATTCACTTTTAATCGTTGCAAAATAGATTGCAATGTGCATAGTTTTTTAAGCACAACTCCGAAATTAATTGGAGGAATGAGCTGTAATTTTGGATTTCCATATTTAAAAGTTTTAGAAAATCAATTTCTGTTAATGTGTTTATAGTACGTTACAATAGATATTTTTTATCGAATACCTTCTGTGTAAAAAGTACAGAGAATTTATCATTTAAAAGACGCCCGTAGAACATATCAGGACCTTGGAAGAGAAAGGGCGAATCTCGAAATTGGGGTGTTGGGAAATCAAGTTCAAAGTTTTGCAAGTAGTGTTATAGAATAGGGTACTACTCAGTTTAGCTCGACACTGTGAGAATATTAAGGGCGAACCAGGGTAAAACGACTTACCCCACGTGTAGGCAACACGTTGTTGCCTACATCTAATCTGAAGCGGAAAATCAAACAAAAGAAAATCGATTTTTCAAGTTCGCCCTTTCTCTTCCAAACACCTGATATCACAACAATTTTTTTTTTTCTGTAATGCGGGACTACTGTGCCGAGTTACAATGTGGATTTTAAGCACCCTTTTGAACTTAGTGTGTTGACAGCAGCTGCTTTAGTCAGATATATTTTAGAATGCTCTGCGATTTTTAGAATGGAAAAAGTAGTTCATCAAAGAGTTTGCCTAAAATTTGATGTTTCAAAAAAATTTCATGTGCTGAATAACTGAAAATGTTACAGAAGACTTACAGTGAATCATGCATGTCAAAAACACAGGCATATGAATAATATAAAGTATACATATAGGGTCGAGAAGTGGTAGTTGATTTGCCTCGTTCCGGTCGAAATTCAAAGTCTACCAATGACTCAAACATCGATAAAAATCAAGAGGCTGGTACTTGAAATTCGTCGTAAGATTCTCAGAGAGTTGACTCAAGATATCTCACATGTGTTATAGGTTATAATAGATAACTAATCACCCTTGGCGACCAGTTTGGTCTCCCTTAAATGTATGCTTAACAAATGTATCATGTTACTTTTATTCATAATTTAATTTACTTGTTCAAACCTTTCGCATTATTCCCTATTTCTTTTAAAGATAATCCTTTCACTCATTTTGTTTAAAATACATAACTTAAGCTTAGCTGAAACATTTAAAATTCATGAATTTCACCTATTTCTTAAAAAAAAAAATAAATAATGCCATAAACCATGACCTTTAATTTCAAAATCAAAGCATTGTTTTAATTTACCACGCGAAGAATAAAAAATGCTAACTGGCGAGTTAAAGAAAAAAAAAAGGGGGGGGGGGGGCTATTGGCGAGATTTGCGCCCGGCTAACCTAAAAGTGCCAATAATTCAATACGTATACAAGCATAGCGAAAATACGTAAATCGGAATGACTTAGTGGTTAATGTCCGAAGTTCCGCGTATAAATGTAAAGTTAATATTATTAATGTTTTAAGTAAGGGAAGTCGATTTCATACTGTTATATTTTCCAAAACTTATAGTAAATCAGATTAAATTTTATTATTTTTTTAGATAAAATGTAATGTAAAATAATATAATAACGTAATATTTAATGCATAATATAAATTAAATTTTAAAAAATATTCATTAAATTAAAATTTATTATTTAAACCTATCTATCTAATTAAATTTAAACATTTTTATCTTTGAAATTTTTCAATATTTTATCCATCTTTTTCTGGAAAACACTTTCATATATTTTATTTCACATGTTATTTGTTATTTTTTTTTACATAAAATGTTTCTAATGAAGTATCATAGGATTTGGGAATTACCGCAATTTATTATCATTTTTATTAAAACTTTTAGCTGTGTTCTTTAAATTACTTGTTGTTTGTTATTTCTCTTTTGTATGACAGACATTATCCTTCAATGCGGGTCTCTCTGGTCCCTAATGAGGCCTAAATTTAAGAATCGAAAAGGCAACGTCCGGCCTAACATTGATAATCCGTGCAAATGGGATTAAAAATGCCATTAATGTCCTTTTAGAAGAAAGTAACTATTGTTGACTGCTCTTATTAAAAGAGAGGATGTCAAGACCTTCTTTTTCAATATCGTGTCCTGTGTCGTAGAAGGTAACAAGTATCCGAATTGTTGACCTACAATTTCTAGAAAATGTTCTAAAAACATTAGCGCTGCAAGAAGTTGAAAGAGCGTGCAATTGCCCCTCAATAGAATTACACATAGAAAAGGGAGTATATCCTATACTAACAGGGCTGTAGAAATATACTAGAGTCCTGCACAGGTCGGGTTGTACCCTAACCGAACCCGACACAGTTTAACTCAAACCTGAAATATTTAAACCCAAGCCAGAAACGAACCCGACACACTTGAACCCGAAATGAAAGAACATCAATCCATATTTTAATACAATTATGGAAAAGTGGTATACAATTATATATATATTAATCAATTTGATCTTTTTTGGTATAAAAATGAACACATATACACGTATTAATTATCAAATATATAGTTTTATCATTAAAATAAAAAAAATCAAGGCTTTCTTTTGAAAAGTCGGGGAACCTGAAGTCAACCAGCAACAAAAAAAATTAGCATCCTCATGTCCCTCCTTCCCCGCCCATTTGAGGAGAGCACATGTGTGTAATCAGGATTTTCGTTAAAAGGATGCCAAATGGTTGAAATGGGTCAAAAGGGACTAAAATTTTTACATTGTCAAAGATTTTTACATTAGGAAGAGTTCGGCACTGCCCTTCTTAATTTTATGATATTATGTCAAAAAGCCAATAGTGACTAAAATATTTGTATTTACGCTTCAAAAGCTGAGATGAGCCCTTCTATTTCCATACCAAAATAAATAAATTTGTGTATTTTATCACCTCTTAAATTCGTGACCATCTTTCTTGTGGTACCCTATACACTTGGTACAAAATTTATGTATACAATAGGTATGAAGTTAAGCCCTGTAGAGTAGTGGTAAGCAGTCTCTCTACCACACTACAGATAAACAGTTCAATTCCGGAGGTTCACTCAACCTTTCATTCCCTCGGGGTCGGTGAAATGAGTACAGTAGAGTCCCGATTAACCGAGTTTCCGCTTTAACCGAATTATTTTCTTCTGATGGACTGATGGCTTCCATTATTATGAAACACCCATTATAAATGAAGTGTTAGGTGAAGATGGAAGAGCAGTCGTAAAAAGTTAGAACTCTGATTTTCTGGTCAGAAAGGGGGGGGGGGGGGGAGAAAATGGTCCTTTTTTTTTTTTTTTTTTTTTTTTTTTTTTTAATCAGAGTTCTAACTTTTTACGACTGCTCTTTCATCTTCACCTAACACTTCATTTATAATGGCTGTTTCCTAATGATGGAAGCCTTGAGTCCATCAGGAGAAAATGATCCATTCCAAAGGTATAAGTTCAATTGAAAAAAACTATTTAAGACTTTGAGTAGAAAGAAGAGGCTACACCTGAAATTTTCATGACACTAATAGAATCCCACAGCTGCTCATTTGTACGGTTTTGTTACCTCTGAAATTTAATACAAATTTTCCCCATATTTAATCGTTGACAATTGTTAGATTTCGGCGATTGAATTAGGCAAAATTTGTTGGTAAGTTTTAGTGATAAGAAAAAATCTTAGAAATTGGTAGCTATGCAGTAACGTAATACTGCAGGGAAAAAAACGGCAGCAAAATTGCAACTCAACAAGCAAAAAACTATCGAGGGCTTTTTCAAATAAACAATTTCATTTACCGTTTTTTTTTTAAAGTAACGGAAATGTACATCAAATAAATGTTACTAGTACCATAAAAATTAATGAATTAAGTGAAAATTTATATTTCATCTCCTTAGTGGGTGACAATTTGTGTAAATCCGGTTTATCCGAGTTTTTTGCTTATCCGAGATGAATTTGGTCCATATTAACTTGAATAATATCTCGATAACGGGGAGACGAGGGTAAATAATTTATGCGTGAGCAAATGCGTTTCAATATACTCTTTCGATTGCTGCTGACTTAGATTTTTTTCATTCTTACACTAAGGTGTAGTTTCCTGGTAAGGAAAATGCACCTATAGTGGGCCACTCATTTTTAAAGTTTAAAAATAACCCCAAAATGCATTTCTGAAAAACGAGTGAAAGAAATTCGATTGTCTTACAACCTTAGATATTAACTTTCCATAAACTGTTTGGAATAATCGTTTTTTTTTCTGCCGTTACATTTGTTTATTTTTAGAGTGTCTTCAAAAACATATTTTTGACAAATTCTTAGAGATTTCATTAAGACAGAAGCTTTATCTAAAATACTGTTTCGTTAATAATAACTTGTTGAAGAAGCCGAAAACTTAAAAGTTTATGCGTCAGCAATTGACTAAGACCACTACTGGAGCATAGAGGAAGGTAAACTTTTTTTATTTTTCATTTTCTCCGAAGAATATGTTTTGAAACTTTGAATGTTTACTCTGATGTATGAAGGGTAGGAGAGGCTAAAATATATATATATATATATCTTTTGGAATTCATTAACACTTTAATAATAATTAGATAAATGTCCTTAAGGAACCCACTCTTAATGCGTCACTTCAGCATAATTCATTGACAATTTCTATAAATAGGTAGAATCCCCAGCTCCCCAGAATAATGCCTACCCAAGCCTCTTATGATGTAGAATCATAAAAGTAAATATATCTTGCTCCAATGGACGGTTATTAATAATCTAGATGTAATCATAATACAGTAGAGCGCCGATTATCGGAACTCCAACTAACCGAACAGCCTATTTCTCTCAAAAAAAATTTTTTTAACCGAACTTCCAATTATCCGAACAGCTTATTTCTCTCAAAATCTTTTTTTATGATGATGAGATTGTGGATGGGATTTAAGATGAAAAAGAAATTGAAGAAATGAAACCGAATGCTCTGAAAATGATCCAGGTACATCACATAACAAAACCTTTGAATGTTTGGAAACAGCTATGAAATGGCTCGAACGGCAGAAGGACTCTGATCCTATTTAACTAACGTATTTAAGAAGAATTCGAGATGTGGCAGCATTAGAAAGAACGTCTTCTTTGAAGCAAGCAACAATCAAAGCTTTTTTGCTTAAATTATAATCTCCGGAGTTCAGAAAATGACAAAAAGGGAAAAAGAAAATCTTAAATGATAAAAAGGTTAAAAAAAAAAACTGTTTTTAAACACGCTAGCACTAACTGGTGCTGCCAGTCCTAAGCCTGGATAAAGTATGAAGGTTTTAGTATAGTCAGGAACATCCCTTAAATTGTCTGTCCATTTATCTGAACTAGGGTCGGTCCCGACTTGTTTGGATAATCGGCGCTTTACTGTATTATTTATTTCCTGGCTAAAATAAATCTTTTCGTAAGTTAAATGTGCTTTTGTTTTTGCTAATCTTTGTATAAATTTTATGATAGAAATTAAACATCTGTCAGCAAATATATAAACTAAATAATTATACGTCGACAGATGACTGATAAAATTAGAATCTACCGCAGGTTTAAATAAATAACTTAAAGGAGTAAATATTCATTTCTTTAATTATTATAAAAAACATTTTTCATCGTGATTTATCAACAGAGTGACTCCGTTAGATTTTGAATTTCTATATGTAGCAAGCTAACGGATTTTTAGATTTAACTTTTTCTTGGCTCGGCAGGTATATTTCTCAAGACTTCGCAACCAGCCTTAGAAGAGTATGGTCACAAAATCTTGATCGTGTTAGGGGAATCTCCTCACCGTGTCTTATGTGCCTTTGAATAAAAGAATTCCATGGATTTCACGTGTCTTCAATCTATCTTTTCTACAGTGCCTTATTTCAGGAAACGGATCGAAGGTTATTTTGTTCATCAAACGCAATCTACGTACTATTCCGAATACAGATCAACGGCCTTTACTTAACCTAACCTAACCAACAAATGCCTTTAAATAAATTCATATAAATATAATGGCATCATACCCCTAAATAGTTTAAACCGGGCACTGCTTCACAATCTTATCTCGAAGATAATGAGCAATTGACGATATATGAGTCAATTAGAAAGTTGTTTAACATCATCGATTTAACAGGAAATGGTACTCTATGCACATGAATAACTTAAGCATAAAGCGAAAAGTGTGAATTTAAATTTGTCTCTACAGATACTACAGTCACAGTGTTTATTTCGTTTACAGAGAAAAATAGTGTTAGAAAAATAAGAATGTCGGAAACTGCAGTGAAACAATATGATTAAGAGAATAAACAGAACTTAATTGTCTGTGCTCGAATTCGTCACCAACTACCGCAACTCGTTAGTTCTTGTCATAACAATTATTCAAATCGCGTCAACTTATAGTCACATTTTTTGCGCCATCGTAAACGCAATTATTCGGAAAAAATAATATTAAAGTTTAAGGAAATTATAATCAGTGAAAAAACGAGATTGATCTTACAATCAATCATTTTACTTTCCTTTCTGATGAATTTGAATTGATTTTGATGGATGTGTTAATCAGAAAAGTACACTTGGCCCCATTTTGTGAGTGGTCGCATTACATTTTAATTCTAAAAAGAATTGCTTCGATATAAGGAAAATTTTAAGATATTAGCTGTAATTCTAAGCGAATTCTATAAAATAAACAGGAAAAAACTCCAAATAAAATAGAAAAGAATTAAACACAGGTAGGTGATACAGGAAATCTATTTATTCTTGTCGTTATTTCAATTTGTTTATATACATGTAAATAAGGTTACACTCATAAACTGAGAAATGATTACATAAAAGACCATCATCTTATATTATAAAGCAAGAATGTGTGCCAGTAAGTGTCTGACTCCATAACCAATGGTGGCAACGACCAACGTTATTACTTTCGCTTTTACTGCATATATATTAACTTCTTATAGCCATGGCTGCCAACTTTTACGCTTTCTTCTTACCTCTAAAATTTAATAGTAAATATTGTCTTATTTAATTGTCGAAATATCACAATTAATCAAGGCGAAAATCTCTATTAAATTTTAGTGGTAGCTAAAAAGCGTAAAAAATGGCAGCTATGTTATAGCACAACGTCATTTTTTTCACCATCGAAAAAAATGGGGTTTAAAAAAAACTTGTTTAAAAACTGTTACACAGTTTACTACTTTTTATGTAGTTTTTAAATAATTTTCAACAGTGAACGTTGGTCTGATACAATAATGTAAAGTACAATTTGCAGTAATATAAATAAATATTCAAAACTAAAGGAAAGTAGCAATGTTATTACAATTCACAATGGATTTCCAAACTTTGGCAAGAACGAATTTTTCAACCTGCCTTACATAAAGAAAAAAGAAAAAAGCATTTTCTTTCGGGGAAAAAAAGGGTGGCTGAAATGAATTTTTTTTAAATTTGCATACAGATACACGAGGTTTGGTCGGTCACAGTCTGTTTTATAAATATTTAGTTTTCTAATAAATTTATTATTTGAGTACATAATTAATATATTTCATCTAAAAATGCTTTTTGGTGTAGTTAGTGGGCAATCTAAAAAAAAAAAAAAAATCCCTGTCGGCTCGGCCTACAGGACAGGTAGATTTCGAAGTTGTTAAGTACTAATTTCACCAACAAAAACTAAACCAAGATTAGAGATAAACCCAGTTTAACAATTTTATCTGGTCGCTTTGACGAGATTTTAATATCATTTTTCTGTAAGAGATGGTTTTATCAGAATCATATTAATACGATTTTTTTTTTTTCTGTAGGAGTTGGTTTTATCAAAAACGTGTTAATATAAAAGTTGTAAATAATATTAAGAAGATTTATAGTAAATTTAAGCGGATTTTATATCTTGTGAATTGACGAAGTTATTATTTTTTTCTTTTTCATCCCCTCCTCTTTTATTATTTATTTATTTATTTATTTATTTTGCTGTAAGAGTTGGTCCGATCGAAAACTTGTCAGTATAAAAGTTGTAGATAATATTAAGAAGATATATAATAAATTTAAGTGGATTTGATATCTTGCGAATTGACGAAATTATGAATTTTTTTCTTCTTAAAACCCTATTCCCTTTTCGTCCCTTTAGCCCATTTTTAATTAAATCAAAAATCTGTCATACATAAATTTTTACCCTTTTCGCAGAAGTAATAATAACTTTAAACTGATTTGATATGTATTATAATTAAGAAGTTATGGGGGTTTTTTTTCGTTTTTCACAAAAGTCCTCCCTATTTCCACCTCCTTGACCTCTCCACATTAACGAATTTGGCCGAAAATTTCTGTCCCTTGATTTCATGTACCAGTTTGGAAGAGATTAATTATGGAAGTTATAGTGTCCATAAAAAAAGTGATACATATATATACCGAGAGAGAGAGATAAAGTTTTGAACTGGGGTGATTTGGGGTTCTGGGGGTCATGATCAGCGTACATCTGCAAAATATTTTCAGAATTTCCAACATAGGGGAGTATGCAATAGTTAGTATTTCTTACGAAATCTATCTAAAAAAGTATTAACCCTTAACGGTCGAAATACCCCTCCCAGTACAGACATCTTTTACACGAATTTATTCGGTTGGCACCGACATGTGCAAGAAAAATTTACTAAAACATGTGCTTTTAAAATATAGTAGTGAGAACAGAATAAAAATATAATCGTGTATATAAAGCTTGGGCAGCTATTTGCTGGCACTCGACCGCAAAGGGACGCCCTTTGTGACTCAGCAACTCTGATTTAACAAAATATTTACTTAGATGTTAGAATACATCATTTTAAGCATGTAACAACTAATAAAAAAAATTGTAATATAAATGTAAAAAAGGTACTATTCCTAAAAGGTACTTTTGCACGTCTGCAATAAACAGAAAACTTTCCTACTTCTCACAAATAGTGTCCATTTTCTAATACAAAATTGTAAAGTATACGAACTTACCTTTGTAAAAAATCTATTTTTGGATGTTTCTAGCCTTTTTAATGTTACTAAATGTATGAAGTTCATTTTAGCAATAAATATGCAAAATTGCTCAAATGATAAATAAAACTTTGACATGAAAAATTAATTAAATATCGCCGTCTGTTGAAATTCTATGAACAATTTATATTAAGGTAAATGCACCTATAGTGGGTCACTCATTTATTAAGTTTATGAACAAGCCCACAATGCATTTCTGGAAAACGATTGAAAGAAATCTGATTCACTAACATCCTTAAATATTAACTTTCCATAAACTGTTTGGAGTAATTGTTTTTTTTCTGCTGTTACATTTTTTTATTTTCTAGAGTGTCTTGAAAAACAGATTTCTTAGCAAATTCTTAAAGGTTTCATTAAGAGATAAGTTTTTATCTAAAATATTGCTTTATTTTGATTTAAACTGCTGTTGATATACTCTATTACATTGTCAATAATTTGTTGAAAAAGCCAAAAACTTAAAAGTTCATGCATCAGAAATTTACTAGTCCCACTACTGGAGCGTAGAGGAAGGTAACATTTTTTATTTTTCATTTTTTCCGAAGAATATACTTTGAAACTTTATATGTTTATTCTGATACACGAAAGTTAGAACTAGGCTAATATATATATATATATATATCTTTTGGAATTTATTAACACTTTAATAATAATTAGATAAATGTCCTTAAGTGGCCCACTACTCGTGCGTTTACCTTAACTGATATGTTGGGAAACAGAAACAATAAACAACATCAACAAAAAAATTAAGCCCACCGTATAAGTAACATTGACTTTTGGGTATGTTGCAGACATGCAACGCTGGTAATACAAAGGGTTAAATGTAAAAATCTATTAGAGATTTAATTTTAAAACGATTTTCACCTATTCCGTATACCGGGCAGTATCTGTAACCTAGGTAGCAGAATTCGGTCTCCTGGTATTTTTTAACCTTTTCGACTTAGGCGTCTCTTACACAAATTTTATTCGGTCGGCACCACTTTTTTAAAAGAAGTTTCCTTCAAATACACAATTTCAAAATGCTCTGATTAAATAACGCAAATTTTATTTTCCTTTATTACAGGTGCCAGAAACAAATTTTGCAAAGAAAGATTATGTCGCGTCAGAAGCGACAAAGGAGTGCAAAAGGTTAATATACATGCCTACGTTTTCAGCACAAATAAAAATTTTTCATTTTCATATATTGAATGACATTTATTATCTAGGAAGTAAACAATATAAGAAAATAAATAGTGAAAAACTAATGTAAAATATGCACCATAAAATATAGAATAAGCAACACGTTTTTGAACAAAGAAGACTACTTCGTGCTTCAAAGCAAATATAATTACTGTAAGATAGAAATTAATAGTAATTTCTGCCCTTTGGCTCTTTGCAGTAGTTTCACCTATTTCAGCTTGGATTTTTTTTTTTTTTTTTTTTTTTTACTCCTTCAAAACGCATTGTTTATTTTACATTTACAATGAATATATGAAGTTTGAAATTTATTAACTTCACTGAAAAGTCATACAAAACGGAATGGGTAGCTAATATTGTTTCCTGTCATTTCAAGTTTTTTTATTTTACTTTAGTACAATGAAAATCGTGAAAGTGCAACCAGCCTATAACGGAATCTTGAACATTTCCATGGAACATTTTCATGATCCAAACAGAAGAAATACCATAAAATTGTACTTGTTAAGAAAGAAACTTGTATAAAATGGAATTTTTTTAAAGGTCCCTAGCTATTACGTTCTTACAGACTTGAGTATAATAAAAATTTACTAAATTAAATTCCTTTAAATATTTAAGATACTTTAAGAGGTAAATTTTTAAGATGTGATTTTTAAATGAATATATAAATAAATCTGCTACTAAAGAAGTACATTTTCAGCCAAGCAAAACAATGAATAAAATGAAGCTAAAATTATTATTATTTTTATTATTATTACTTATTTACTTACTTGCTTACTATTATTATTACTTACTCTCAAGTTAAATTTTAATGCCCTACTGTAAACAAATATAATGGAAATAAATACACTATATAAATAAGTATATTCTAATTTGTTTCCTGTCCTATTCTAATTTTATTACAGTATTTTTTCTTTATCATACGATTCTAAATTTTAATTTTATTTTAACAGCAAATTTCATTTGCACTGTCAGTTTTTTTTTATGTATACTTATTTTTATTACATCTTGTATAATTTAATTGCCAATTATTTTACATTTATTTTTACAGGATCTGATTTATTTATATTAACTTAACTATCTATAAAGCAGTATTATTACTGAGGTTACACGTATACACAAATATTAAAACCATCTTTTGTTTAGATTTGTTTTGTTGTATCCGTATATATTCGGCTCTATACAAGGCCCTATATGCGTCTATCCATTATTTTTATTTTATTTTTTATATATAAATAAACAACCAGAAGCTCTAACGAGAAATAAGATACTCGAAATAATAAAAGCAATTTGGAATAACTGGTCTATAAAAAAGACATCAGGTGATACATAATAATGCTTAATGGGCTCAGTTTTATCGCCTTCCCTCTCCTCGCTTCATCTCTCAATCAATAAAATTGTTCATCACAAAAGAGAAGTTTTAATAGAGTTGTTTGAAACATTATAAACTTCACGAGAACGTGTCTATGGTAGTGGTAGCACGGCCGAGCGGTCTAAGGCTGCACACAGACGCTTGTTTTGCCATCATTCTCCAGTTTTCATGGAAATCTTTTGCTCAGGTGACTTCTGCGGTTTATTCACAAAAGAATGAGGGGAATCAACAATGGGTCAGAAGGTAAGGAGCTCGACCTTACTTGAAAGAAGGTTCCTCTTTTGCAGAACATCAGCCCCTTTCCTTTTTCAGTCATTAAAAATCAAAAACACCGCGTGGCCACAAGAAACGACGCCGACACTGATAACAGTTAGAAGGATGGTGCGTTTGCAGCTTAAGGCTGCATAGAGACGCGTGTTTTGCCATCCTTCTCCAGTTTTCGTGGAAAATCTTTTATTCTGGACGGTTCTGCGGTTTATTCACAGAAGAATGAGGGGAATAGACAATGGGTCAGGAGTAGAGATGTGTCATTTGTTGAGGAACGATTCCAAAGGAACGATTCCGGCAGTGAAACTGAAGGAACGATTCCAGTCTGTAAAAGGGAATCGGCCCTTTTCGGAACGATTCCGAAAAGGAACGACTCCTCGGAATCGGTCCCCCAGTGTCGGCATCGTTTGGTGTGGCCACGCGGTGTCTTTGATTTTTAATGACTTTAAAAGGAAAGGGACTGATGTCCTGCAAAAGAGGAACCTTTCCTTCAAGTAGAATCGAGCTCCTTATCTCCTGACCCATTGTTGATTCCCCTCATTCTTTTGTGAATAAACCGCAGAACCGTCCAGAATAAAAGATTTTCGACGAAAACTGGAGAAGGATGGCAAAACATACGTCTGTATGCAACCTAAGAAGGCTGCTAATCAATCAGCTTCCGAATTCCCCTCGCAAATGCTAAGTCTATGGCCGTAGACTACATTAGTATATTTAAAATATCTCCTCGAGAAATTAATATTTTTCACTCCTTTTTTCTGTGTTCTCTTCCTAAAGGATGTGTCTTTTTTTTTTTTCTTAGTTTTCAAAATATTTCTAAAAATCTATGTTTAATTTAATTTTTTATGTGTGAAAAGCTGACGAACTGTAAATAAGATTTTAACACTTCCTATAAAATTAAGCATATATTTTAGAAATATTTTGTGAACTAAAGGGAAAAAAAGTACTTTAAGAAGAGTACACAGAAAAAAGAAGTGAAAAATATTAATTTCCCCAGGAGATATTTTAAATATACGAATGCATCAAACGCCATACACTGTAAAAAATTTCCGGCCAAGTTTCCTGTAGGAGACGGAAAAATGGTTGCCCTTCTCGGGACGGAAAAATTTCCGTCCCAGCTCGGAATAAAATCCGTAAAAAAAAGGAAATAGTAAATAAAATGGTATTTTTCAGATTGTATTCCGAGCTGGGTCGGAAAATTTTCCTTCCCGAGAAGGGCAACTATTTTTCCGTCTCCTACAGGAAACTTGGTCGGATTTTTTTTACAGTGTAGGCTTAACATTATTCAGGGGAATTCGGAAGCTGAGTGACTAACAGCCGGAGACGTGGGTTCGAATCCCACCGCTGCCAGCGATCTTTTTTCGTCTTTGTCATTTTTTTTTTACAAATAACAGCTACTGTTATATTATATAAATATACATACATATTGAAAAACAAAGGGAAGCAGCTCGTTGAGATTTCCCAAGATGCTGAGCTTTGGATATAACATGTATTTTAATCTATTATCACTGATAATTATGTTCACAATTAGCATAAGATATAACGAAGGGAATATTGATATAGTTACCTTACATGGAGTAGTACTGACCTATTCTTTAATGGCTTTATGATATAGTTGAAAATATATCCAAACGATAGTCAACGTAAAATATGGATGTTTTGCTCAATAAATAAATAAATAAAATGTTATACATATAACTTTTTTTCTATTTCCTTTTTTCCCTATTAACCCCAGTCTCCCCCCCCCCCCCCCACTCGTTTCAGAGGGGTCAATGGAATTTTTAACATCTTATAACATCTGTAAGTAGATAAATGTACAGTCGTGGACGAAAAAATTATTATAATTTATATATTTTAAAATTAATATTCGTAAAAAAGATATATTGCAACCAATAAAATGTTTAACAGAAAATCGATTTCTAGAAGCTTGAAATATTCGACTCCAAGTTTTTCAGTTAAGCCACTTTAAGTAGACACTATTTGTTTTAGTATTTTAGAAAAAATATACCTTATATGGCTTAGTTATGTGCGTGATAGTATCTTGGGGAAAAGGCATCATTTCTTGGAGAAATACCTATCTGTTTATGGCTTAAAAATTAATAAAAATTAAAGCTTTAATCAGGGCCCGACTCAGGTTCTTGAGGACCCCGAGGCAAGCATCATTCTGGGGTCCCCCCCTTCTATCTATATATTAGGTATATTATTTAGTATATATTCTGAGATAACTTCAGTTGAAATTAGTTTGGCAGCTCAATATCTCCCTCCGTAAGTAAACATTCGTTTGTATCGCATTACTTGTGAACTTTTATGCTTTGTTGGCGCCATCTATCGGTAGTTAAAATAAAAAAGAAGTTTCTTTTGAAATTCTTTGAACTCTGAAGACATTGGGGAAAAATGAATAGTATTTCTTATAAAATATAATTAGACTATCAGGAATACTTAATGCCGTGTAGTATATATGCTAAATTTATTAATTTTATTTTATTAAATGAGGATTTTATTAGATGAGGAATTGTAATTATATAATGGTTATATGCATACATATATCAATGCAAATAAAATTTTGCATTTTTGTATTTTGTAGGGAAAATAAATAGAAAAAAAAATCTGTTCATGCAATTAATAATTGCAATTTATTTAAGTGATAAAGGATCATTTTTAATGATCAAAATTTATTACAGGTTTCTTTATGCATGTTTTTTAAAAAATCAGGATTTAATCTGTTATACAATTATTATTTTGGCGTCAGCTATCGGCAATTAATCCGTGAAGGGCTTATTTTTTTTCTGATTTATAAGAAATTGAAGGTTATTGATTTTTTTTTAAAGCAATGAATGAAGACGAAAGTTAATTGACAATATATTTTAAAACAGCATTATTAGTTCTAATTTGCATGTTTTTTGTGAAGTAGTTCGTCAAATTTTGTGAATGAAGTTCTTTCTTGCAAATTAAGTTTCGATGATAAATGGGCTGTTTTTATAACTATTTTACCCCCCCCCACACACACACACACACCTGATCCTATTAGTCAGATAAGACAAAATTTATTACTTCATAATTCTTTTTATAATGCAATGCTATATCATACTTTTGAAAATGCAAACACGTCATTCTGACGGGCGATCTTCTAGTAAATACAATAAAGCCAACGGGAGTGAAAAATTAGCCAGAGGTAGGAATCGAACCTGGGACCACAGTGCACTTGGCTGTTGCTCTAACCACTGAGCCATATAGAGTTGAATGCAGGCATTATTTATGTGTGTATGTATGTTTTAATGTACATTGTAGATCGATGGAATAGTAAATCTTTTCATCGTTGTCCCGTTTTCCAAGGCTGTCTGTTTTATGGCTCGTGACTCTCCCAACATGGTTTATTAGTGAGAAATTGTAGACCCAGATATCGGCCGGAGTCTCACTGGCTCGAGCAACAGCCTAGTTCCAAGCTCGATTGCTGGCTCTGGCTAATTTTGCACTCCAGTTGGGTTTATTGTATTTATTGTATGTATATACACTGTAAAAAAAAAAAAAAAAAAAAAAAAAAAAAAAAAGAAAAAGAAAAACGGAGATTTTATTGGCAATTTAGACGCCAGTACTATTTCCGTATTTTTACGGAAATTTTTCCCGATAAATTACAGAAAAATTTCCGTTTTTCTGATTAAAAACGGAAAAATTTTCTATAAATTTTCTAAAAATATTATACAGACATATGTCTGTAATATTTGTATATACCTTTAAGAGTTGAATGCAGGCGTTATTTATGTGTGTATGTGTGTTTTAATTCATACATAATGTGTGTATACATAAATTTCGTACCCGATACTGCTCATATCTGTATACAGGGTATCACAAAAGATGGTCATAACTTTTAAAAAAAATACTAGTAGGATAATAATTGAAAAAATGCTAGATTGGTTGACAGGATTATTTGTTCGCGAATTTTTGCTTTGCTTATCTACGTACGTTATAAGATGTCTAAAATAAAATGTCCCAAATTGGTCATAATTTTAACTCATCACGTTACGATGAAAACGTTAAAAAATTCTTTTGAAAACTATAGAATACTAAGAGGTTATAATAAAATTATAATCATTATAAAGTGGAAGGGGGTACGGGAAGCAGAGAGGGGAATGGGGACCGCACTCCATTCCTAAATGTTTGAAAATATATGAATTTTGATCACTCTTGGCTAATTTTAACCATTTGGCACCTTTTAATGAAAATCCTGGTTACTTCCATGGGGGACCCGGGGCAGCTGCCCCGCATGACCCTGCATTATTCGAGTCCTGGCTTTAATTCCTTTTAAAATAAAATTCAAACTCTAAGTATGTATAAATATTACTTTACAGTTTTGCCCATATACACTGTAAAAAAATCTGTAAATTTACTAAAACTTTTCTAGGAAACTGAGATTTCTAGAACTTTTCATGTAACAGTAAACAACAAAAATTCATGCAACAGATACACTTTTGGGTCGTAAATAAACAAAACTGTAAGGTTACTAAGAATTTTTCAGGAAACTGGGATGCCTAGAACTTTTTATGTAACTGCAACCCGGGTTAAAGATAAAATTTTAGTACGATTACTGTAATGTTAGTAGATTATTTTGTAAAGCTACAGATTTCTGTAGCTGTACGAAAACTAGTTTTGTAGATTTACATTTTTTTTGCTACAATGTACAGATAAAATTTTAGTTAGCATACAGTTTTCTGTAACTTTACATCTGTAGAATTATAGATCTTTTTTTTTTTTTTTTTTTTTTTTTTTTTTACAGTGTATGTGATCTATCAATATTTAAAATAAGAAGCTTTTAAAACTTAGCTAATTTTAGTTATTTCAGAGGTACTTGACCCCTTAAATTAGCCCCCAAAGACTACTACTGGCCTCCTTGTTGTGACGAATTTACGTAAAAAGAATAAATCACTGCCCATAAATTTATTCTGTTTTAAAGTCACATGAAAGGAAAAAAACTTTTATAAGATATACGGCGTCACTCAAGTATGAAATTTTAAATACTAGAATTATTTTCTAAACATTAAATATCATTGATATTTGAAAAATAATAATATATATCCTCTGTGTGATAGTTCAATAGTCTCATTTTATCGTCTACAAAAACAAAAAAAAAGAAGCAAGAAAATAAAAATAAAACGGAATGTGCCTGAGGAAGCATCCATATTGCTTGGAAATAACATGGAGGGAAGTAACGCAATTTGCTGCCACATCACTTTTTTATCATATTATAAAAAAAGATATTAAAAGGTGTTGATCTTCGCTTTGTAGATTAATAATCCATTTACTCTCATGAAGCCTATGTATATGCGCATTATTCCATATTCGCACAGATACAATGCTTTAACAACACAGATTCATATTAGCAAAAGACGGCTAAAAGATTCAAAAACAGTAAAAATTAGGAAAGAAAAAATCTATGTTATGTACAGATTGTAATGAATTTTCCAAATATCATTTATACTTGAAGTAAGTAGAGATCGGCCAAAAATTGGGTTTCTTTTTCGTTTTCGGCCTAAAATCTTAGTTTCGGCGAAAATGCTGCCAAAAATTTGGCTGGACCGAAAATATCTATATTCCAAAATTCTCGTTTCTTCCTCCGGAAATTTTCAACATTATTAATTGATTTAAGCTTTATCGTATCAAATAAGACACTCCTTATTTATTGCTATGAACTTCACTGTTTATAATTATCTCTCATGGCTGACTCAAGACGTGAGTGCAAATTATGAAGCAAGCAACGCATATAGGACTAAATTTTAAAGGCGTTTTTCACATACTGATTAAAAGCCGTAGAATTAACAGTAATAGAACATTTTTAGTTTGAAACCGCAGAAGTGTTTCGAATACTCTTTCAGAAAATCTAGTAGAAAAGATGATCATTTTACAAAAATCATTATAAAAGATAAATCGAGGCATGCATACCTAAAAGATTTTTTAATAAGATGAAATTCGTATAATTAGAAAAACATTTTGTATCTTTGATGAATTAATTACATTTTAAATTATATGGAAATAAAAAGTTTTGGTCAGAGGTACAGAGAGCCAACTTGGACTACACGTATAATTAATTAATAATTCTGTATATTTATGTATGTACACTGTAAAAAAAAATTTGTAAAGTTACTAAAATTTTTCTAGGAAACTGGGATTCCAGGAACTTTTTATGTAACGGCAACAAGAAAAATTCCTGTAACAGATGCTGTTACAGAAATTTTTGCTGTTGCCGTTACATAAAAAGTTCCTGGAATCCCAGTTTCCTAGAAATATTTTAGTAACTTTACAGATTTTTTTTTACAGTGTATAAATTGCTTAAAATATTTTTTTAGACACTTTCGTTTTCGGACAAAAATAGAAAGATTGCCGAAATTCGGTTTCGGTCGATCCTTATAAATAAGTTATATACTTATACCAAAGAACCTATTGGATATATTTTGAATAAGCTATATACTTATCCAAGTACAATTGATATTTGAATAATATACACATCTTTTAAGTGCTTCTAATCTATACGATAGTTCGGTAACTCTTTGTGCTTCATTATATCGTCTGCATGATAATTTAAAGACTATACGTGAGTGGAATCGGTACAGTTTAAATGAAGTAATTTGTTTCCACATAACATTTCTATCAGATTATAAAAATGACATTAACAGGTGTTTATCTTCCTTTCGTAGATTAATAACCTCTATGGAGGCAATTTGTCGTTTTACGCATAAGAACGAAAGAAAAACATTGTGACACCTTGACGCTTATGCATCATTTACATTTCATAAGTTAAGCCATAAATAGGAATAGGAACTATTATACAGGGTGTCCTGTCCACTCTCAACGGTATCCAAAGGCTAATTCCTAAACCGTTACGCGTAGACATATAGTTCTAATTACGAAAATGTTTTAAATAAGGTAAATAAGTATTTTAAAAGAGATTTGGGTCAGTAAAAAAATTTCTTTAAAAAATGCGAAATTTAAATTTTTAGGCGGTTTCTCGGTCCTATAAATTATATTTAGCAAAAATATCCTATTATATTACGAGATAAGACAAAAAAGTCCTTATAAAAATTGAAATTTCGCATCTTTTTAAGAAATGTTTTTATTGATCAAAACGGCTTTTAAAATAATTTTTTATCTTATTTAAAACATTTTTGTAAATGGAACTATTTGTCTATAACAAACGGTTTAGAAATTAGCCATTGGACACTGTTGAGAGCGGACACCATGTAGAGTGTAATGGTAACGCGATGAACATCGCAAGAGACATCGCCTTTAGTGACAAGGGGGAAGGTACGAAATATTTCTGGTATTTGAGTGTCTACCTTAAATTAATCTTTCTTTAAAAAAAAAAATGTTACATGCTTTCGTTTTCAACAAAGGCTTAATTTTTGTGCGTATAAAAAATAGATTAACAATATTAGTGCAAAAATAAATAAATGAATAAATAAAAATAAGTAACAATAATAAGCTAAAAGTAATACCTTCAGAGTTATTAATGTATTAAATACGATATAATCGGAATTAAAATGCACATAAAGCAATGGCATACTATCAAAATAAACAAAGTAATGTACTCTAAAAATCCCAGAAAATTTCTTATTCTTTATCATACTGAGAAAAAATAGATGAAAATTAGGAAATTTCAGAAAATAAACACCCACGCTTCGAAGGGAAAATGTTTCAGCCGTTGTCTTGTTAATTTATGAAACTTACAGCATTAAAAAATTTGCCACAACAATTTTTACAAGCAAAAACTGAAAGCAGAGAAAAATAAAAAGCTTGTTTTTGATGCAAATCAAGAACAAAATTTTTAATAATATTTTAAGAGCAAAATGGTTATTTTCACGTTGGGTTAAAAAAAAAAGTTGAATTATCTTGATGAAGTGTATTCATACTGTGTTATTATTATTTTTAAAATAATAAAAATATATCATTCATCTGCAAGATTTATAATGAGTCCGTAGATGATACTAATATTAAATAATTATAATGAAATGCCAGCGAAACTTATTATGGCCACAATAATTAATTTTCGTTTAAAACTATTTAAAGAAATTTAATTAAGTTTGCATAGTTTAGAAACATCATAAAAATGCGACTCAATGTTCATCAGCATAATATATATCAGTTCTTTAAAACCCAGGCAAAATAAATAGATAAACCATCGTCATCATTTTTGCCTTCTTCTATCTTTACAAGAAGAAAGTATTGGATTCGTAAAAAATTTCGATTTCCGGTTTTCGATGAATTTGTACGTTTTAGAAGGTCTTGAACATGATTTTGTGTTTTTTAGAAAATGCCTGTCTGTGAGTCTGTCTGTCACTCTGTGAGTCTGTATGTGAAAAAAATTTTGTGGGCGCTCTATCTCAAGAAACGGAATTTCGCAAAACTTTAGATTCAGTTAGACCTTGATATAAACTGGTACTCATTACGTTTTAGTGTAAATCGTCCAACAGATGGTGCTGCTGGGCTGCCTTTTTCACGATTTGCGCAGTAGCTATATCTCAATAACTAATGCACGGATTTTTATAAAACTTCAGATACAGTTAGACGCTGACGTAAGCTGTTACTGATTAGGTTTTGGTGTAAATCGCACAACAGATGGAGCTACTATGTTGAATTATTCACGATTTCAGCAATAGCTGTATCTCAAGAACTAATGTATGAATTTTCATCAAGCTTCAGATTCAGTTAGTCCCTGGTATAAATTGATCCTAATTAGTTTTTGGTATAAATCGCCAAATAGGTGGTACTGCTATTTAGAAATTTTTACTATTTCCGCAATAGCTCTATCTCAAAAACAAATGCACGGATTTTCATTAAACTTCAGATTCGGTTAGAAGTTGACATAAGTTGTTGATGATTAGATTTTGTTGTAAATCACCTAACCGGTGGCGCTGATATGCTGCACTTTTTAAGGAAGTATTAACATGTGTGAGGTAGAAGAAAGTTTTGGGATTGCCACATCCGACTAGTTTAATATTAAAATGCCTCGCTTCTGGGTACCCATTTCTTAAACTGTACCAATAGGGGGTATAGGGGCCTAGTACTGGAACATATGCGAAATTTTATTTTTATATTTCATTTATTTGAATTAAGTATTCTTTTTGGTTCTAAGCCTTTGTATATAACTTATTTCATTTTTTTCCCCATCAGAATCAATAGTGGGTCAGGGGACCACTATGTACAAGTGGCCCACTTCTAAAGCAGCGAAAGTGTAACTTCACTAAGTTATCATAAATGTGATTGTAAAAGTTAATAACTGAAATAGTTTATACTTCAAGGTTGGTTGATTGATTGGTTTCTTATACTTTTATAGATTTTTAAATGAAACGGCTATACCTATTAACTCGTATTAGTTTTCCACTGCACTAAATAATTTTTTTTTCGACAAAAATTTAGAACTAGGTTTCTTTGTGTTCTGATCATATGAAAAATACATCAGAAAATTAAATAGTTAACCATTTTTTCTGTGTGCAAAAAAATATAATTCAAATCAAATTCAATAAAAATTCGAATATTTGTACACATTGTATTTCTTTATACATTTATTTAACAGAATGTAAATCAATCTTGTTAAATTAAGCATTTAAAACAGTTATCTAAAAAAGTATTTCTTAACATTCATGAAAACCACGTGCCAGAAAATTACCATGCTTTTTCCAACAAACTTTATTAAAACACACGCACACAAAAAATGCTTTGCCCTCCCACCCCCCACCCCCTTTCTTCTCCCCGTCATTAGATGATTGATTGCTATTTTATCATTACTGCAAAGTAACAAATAGGACAGATTTTTTCTTTTTAAGTTAAAGAATTTTAGAGACTGGAGGGGTACAGTAAAGAAAAGCATAAACTTCGGTGTATGTGAGGGGAGGGGGTAATATATTATTTATTTTTTGTTACTACGAGTAACAAATAGGACATAAAGTGTAATATAATGTACAGATTTTAAACTCTGTATGCTGGATCAGGGAAAGGGGCAGTGGAAACTTTGGCAAGAAGAGGGATAAGAGTTTCAATAATAAATAAATAATAATTAATTAAAGCAAAAATCTATTGAAAATCAGAAGATTCCCTTCCTGAAAATTAAAAAAAATTTAATGGACAGAGCGGAAGAATACTCAGAGGAAAAAGTACGCCCTTCGACGAAAAAAGCTTGCTCTCATACGTAATGTTCTCTTTGGTAGAAATTGATAAATTTCATGGAGTTCTTTCCCTACCATCTGTACTATCCAAGCATTAAAAACGGAAAACGTATTTATTTTTATTGTCAGAAAATGCTGAAAATTCCTGAAATTCAATGCATCATAACTCGATGAGTTTCGATCGTAGAAGATGTGATTTTTTATTTTTTAAATTGTTAGAACATGGAGAATTTTTTTCTAAATATAACTTATAGGACCCAGAAAGATTATAAAATTTTGAACTTCGTAAATAATTTTTTTAAAGTGACTATTTTGGCGTAAATATATTTTTATGTTGGTTAAGAACAATATTTGAACTATTTCTGCTGAAACTATACCTCTAAAACTAACGGCTTAGGTCTTACAAATAATATTGGTCAAATAGGTATTGGTCAACGATATGGAGGGAAACTCTGTATAAAGCCTAAATTAAATACATTTCAAATTGTAGGATATTAGATATTATGTAAAGTGAGATCAAAATAAAAAGATTTTCACAACCGAAATTGGATGTCTGCAGATATACTAGTGAAATTATTGTAACTTCTAAATACGTTTTCCTTATTGTACATATTTAGTTCTAGTGTTGCAAAACAAATTACATCTTCTGTATGGCTAAACGGAAGACTTGAGTATGGCTTACTTTTACGGGCCCGCTATACTGGAGCAGAGAATAAGGCGCAGCCTTTTTTTTTTTTTTTTTTTTTTCATTTATTCCAGGCATATATTTTGAAACATCGAATCCTTATTCTGATAGTTAAACGTTAGGACTAGGCTATATATTTATATATATATCGGCCTTGGCCAATATACGAAGTGGGGATTCAAGGCTACCCGGTAGGTGGCAATGACGTGCACACTTGATAGGAAAGAACGTTCTATACTGTGACGATTATATTCTGATATGTTGGACAATTTCCCGCCTGTTTGATATATTTCGATAAATTGGGTTTATTGTGAGCATTATATTCTAATCTGCTGAAGATTTCTGTCCTCTGTGACAAATATCGATGCATCGGATTCATTGTCCAATCCAATAAACAAATTATTTGAGGGACTCTATAAATAAACGACAAATTTTACCTAAGCAATAAACTATAGAAAAATGTTGTAGAGCATATTAGTAATATATAAGAGTTTCATTACATTTGAAGTAGTGTAACATAATTAAAATACCTTATAAACGATTTTTTCACATATATCATAATTCTTTATCTGAATTCTTTTGGGAGTCCTATAAACGAACTATAATGGCTACTTAATCAATACTCTATATAAAAAAAAAAACATATTGCTCAGTACATGAGTTAGGCCTGTAAATTTTATTATATTTGAAATAGTGTAATATCAATTAAGTGCACTAGAAATGATCTTTCACCATTCACTGCAATGTAACGAAATACTTTTGAGTGTTTCTGTAGACAAACTATAATTGCTACTTATTTCATACCCTTTAGATAACAATTTGTCGTCCATCTTAATGAAGCATACCTATTTTATTATAATTGAGATAATGTAACAACATTAAAATGCACTGAAAAAACCATTGATGATATTGTAATGAAATACTTTTGTGTGTTCCTGCAAATTAACCAAAAATAGTACAACTTCACTAGTAATACCAAAATGTATTTATAAATCTAAATATTATAACAATTACAAGTCAATCAGAGTCTTTACCCGAGTTAGAGAGCACGGGCATGCATACGACCAGACAAATTGAATTCATAAACACTTTCAACTATGTTAGAAAATGATAAAACGTAAAAATCGGTTTCTATATACCAATTTCCCGAATTGGCCGATAGTGTATGGCCACTTCGCAAACTGGCCGATTGCATTTGGCCAGTTCGGGTTTTGGCCGGCCAATTCCCGAATTGGCCAGTCAGTTTAAAACGTTGTTGGCCAGTTCGCGAATTGGCCGGCCAGTTCGGGAATTGGCCAATTTCGGGTTTTGGCCGTAACATATATACGTATATATCTTTTGGAGCTCACTGATATTTTAATGATAATTAGATAAATGTTCTTAAGTAGCTAACTATTGGCATATTTACTTTATGCATGTATTAAAGTGAAATACACTGAAAAAATGAGAAAATTTTAATTTTATGGTCCAGAAATTTAAGGACTTTTGAGAAAGAGACGAAAGAGAAAAAAATAAAAAATAAAAGTGAAAATAAAAAAAAATAATATCTTTAGCTAAGCAAGAAGAATACTGCGTAATTAAAATACAAAAGTGTAGTCTTTGAAGTAAAATTAGATACAAAAAGTTATATTTCTACCCTCACCAAAATTATATATATATATATATATATATATATATAATTTTTAATTGTTTTACACCTTTTTAAAAGCATTATATATATATATAAATCTATAGATCTTTAAATTTTTAAATCAAAAAATTTAAGAATTCTTAAAAACGAAAAAAAAATTTAATCTGCCGAAATATTCATAGAAAGTTTAAAAGATAAAAATAAAAAGAATTTTTGTGAGGATAATTAAAACTGGACATTAATATTGATACTAGAACCAGTAAAAATCTGCGTTATTAAAATATAAAGACACACTTTTAAAAGAAAAAGGGGTTTTACCCAATTCATTGGTCATAAAATGAAATGAAATATATATATATATATATAATATATATATATATAAATCTATTAAATTTATAAGTTTTATAGTAAAAAGATTAACAATTTTAAAAACAAAAACATATTAAAACAACATTTTTTTTAATGAAAAAGTAAATGGACAAAAGCAATTCTATTCTAAACTATTAAATTGTTCATTAAAATTAAATGTAATTAAAAATTTATAAATGTATGTTTTATCAAGAAAACTAAGAATTAATTTTTTTAAAAAATCAGTGATTTTTTCTAGAAAGTTTAAAATGTCGAAAAAAATAGAAATTTAGTAGGAAAAAAAATAGAAATTTAAAACTAACACTGGATATAAATACTACTAAGAGAATCAGAAGAATACAGTGCTATTAAAATATGAAAATGTGTGTTTAAAAGAAAAAAAGCTAATACAAACAATTAATTCTACTCATATTTAACTCATTAGTCAGAAAAACTGAATATGACTTACAATTTTATAGATGTTATGACCAATAAATTTAAGAATTTTTAAAACTGAAAAATTTAAATTAAACGATTTTTTGTTCTAAAAAGCTCAAAACGTGGGGGTGGGGGAATTTAGTGGAGAAAATTGAAACTGAGCATTAATATTTTTACTGGAATCAAATAATTACTGGCTATCAAAATACAAATATACAAAGAAAAAATTCTTGATTATAAAACATACATTTATAAATTTTTGATTACATTTCATTTTAATGACCAATTCATCAGTTAAAAAAAAAAAAAAAATCTATATATTTAATTTTTCATTTAAAAAAATGTTGTTTCAATATTTTTCGTTTTTAAAATTGCTAATTTTTTTTACTATAAAGCCTCTAAATTTATAGATTTTTAAGGATAGAAACAACCTACCTTATTCATTAGTCACTAAAATAAAATATTGTTTAAAATCTAGAAAATTGCAAATTTTATAATAAAAATTAAAGAACTTTTAAACACCAACAAAATTAAGACCTATCAAATTTTTACTAGAAAACTCAGAGTGAAAAAAAAAATGCGGTGATAATAAAAATTTAAGTTTAATAGTGATACTAAAATACTGTTTTGTTACAATTCAAAGACATGAGTTAAAACGAAAAAGTGAATATAAATAATTCTATCCCTGTAATGTGCCGGAATTGAAATAAAATATGTGTAACAGCTTAGGAAATTAGAAAAAATGAAAATATATTAAAGAAATTTCAAAAATGAAAAAAAAATGAATTTTTTTTTTACTAGAAATAGAAAATTTAAAACATAGAAGAGAAAAAAAAAAAGAAATTTATGGGTGAAAATTAAAATTTCATTTTAATGTTGCCAGAATAAGAAGAATACTGCTCTATTACAAGTCCAAAGATGCAAGTTTAGAAGTGAATATAAATAATTCTATGTCATATTAAAACATCGAGCTTTTATTGAACGATGGATTTAAAATTATATATGCTTACGATTTTATAAATTTCATAATTGAAAAAAATAAAAATTTTTAAAAACCAAAGAGTTAAATTTATCAAATTTTACTGAAAAGTTTAAAATATGATTTTAAAAAAAGGAATGAAAGGAAAATTAAAAGGTGAAAATTAAAATTAAATATCAATATTAATTTTAGAATAAGAAGGATACTACATTTACAAAGAGTACGCACGTTCAAAAGTAAAAGTAAATATAAACAATATTTAGTAGAAAGTTTAAGAACTGAAAAAAAGAATAATGTAATCTAGTAGTAAGAATTTTGATTTGAACATTGAGATTGCTATTAGAACTGGAAGAATGCTGCACTATTAAGATACAACGATGCGCATTTAAAAGTGAAAGAGAATTCAAACAATTTTTATTAGAAAATTTAATACATGAAAAAAAAATAATAAATAAATAAATTTGACGGCGACAGTTAAAATTGAACTTTAATATTCATACTAGAACTAGAGAAATATTGCTCCGTTAAAATACAAAGATACACGCTTAAAAGAAAAATTGTTACAAAAACTATTTTTATTAGAAAGTTCAAATTATAAAAGAAAAGATGAACGAAAGAAAGAAATTTGGCGGGGACAATTATAATTTAATTTTAATATTGATACTAGAATTAGACAAATATTACGCTGTTAAAGTACAAATATACACACTTAAAAAAAAAAAATTCATGCAATCAAATTTTGTTAGAAAGTTTAAGATACGAAGAAAAAAAAATTGAGAGAAAGAAAGTGTATGGCAACAATTATAATAGAACTTTAATATTGATACTAGAACGAGACAAATATTGCACTGTTAAAATACAAAGATACATGCTTAAAAGAAAAATTGATACAAACAAATTTCATTAGAAAGTTTAAGAAATGTAAAAAAGAAAAAAGCGAAAGAAATATGGTGGTAACAATTAAAATAGAACTTTAATATTGATACTAAAATTTGATAAATATGCTCTTTTAAAATACACGCTTAAAAGAAAAAATAATGCAAGCAACTGTTTATTAGAAAGTTTAAGGAATGAAAAAAAAAAGAAAAATGAGAGAAAGAAATTTGATGGCAACAATTATAATAGAACTTTAATATTGATACTAGAACTAGACTGTAGCACTGTTAAAATACAAAGATACACGCTTAAAAGAAAAATTGATACAAACAAATTTCATTAGAAAGTTTAAGAAATGGAGAAAAAAAAATTGCGAAAGAAATATGGTAGTAACAATTAAAATAGAACTTTAATGTTGATACTAGAATTTTACAAATACTGCTCTTTTAAAATACACACTTAAAAGAAAAAATAATGTAAACAAATTTTTATTAGAAAAGTTAAGGAATGAGAAAAAAAGAAAAATCAGAGAAAGAAGTTTGGAAGCATCAATTAAAGTAGAACTTTAACTAGACAAATACTGCGCTGTTAAAAACATTGATATGATACTAATCACGTTTTAAACTTTTCAGCAAAACTTTTCTAAACTTAATCTTTCAATGTTTTAAATAATTTTAATTCCACCATACAATAAAAGCTCGATGTTAAAATATGACATAGAATTATTTATATTCTCTTCTAAACTTGTATCTTTGTATTTTAATAGCGCAGTATTCTTCTAATTCTGGCAATATTAAAGCTGATGGAAATAATGCACTATTACAAAAATCAGATACAAAAAAACACGTTTAAAAGAAAAAGTGAACGCACACATTTTTTTCTATTAATGTAAGATGTGAAAAAAATAATAAAAACGAAAGAAAATTGCTCGTGAAAATTTCAATGAAGCAAATTAGATGAATAGTGCACTGTCAAAATACAAAGACACACTTGTAAAAGTGAAAGTGGATACTAACAATTTTTATTAGAAAGTTTAGAACATAAATAAATGTGGAAGTGGGAGAAATTTGGTGAAGAAAATTAAAATTAAAGTTAAAGTGAATACAAATAATTTTTACTAGAAAGCTTAAGATATATAAAAAAAAAAGAAGAAGAAGAAAATGAAATTCAGCGGTAAAAAATTAAAATTAAACTTTAATAGTGATACTAGAACTAGAAGAATACCGCGCTCTTAAAATACAAAGATACACAGTTAAAAGAACAATGTTCATAAAACAATTTCTATTCCTACCTTATACATTGGTCAGCTGTAGAGACAACTAATTCCTAAGCGGGATAAGATAGATTCGAAAGTCAAACACCCAATCTGTTCCGAATACGGTCTTTAAATAGTAAGACAGATGCCCTAAATCTGGGGCTATCATCTCGAACGATGGTCACCGCCCTTGAGGGAAGGGGGAGGGAAAAGAATTCGGGACGAAACCCATTTCTCCTTGCTTTCGTTTCGACAAAAGACAATAAGCCTTTCTGCACCCGAACAAGAGTGGCTTCTAATAGGAAAGTAATGCAATCTGGATTAATTCGGAAACTAGTCGTTCCGATATGCTATTGACAGGAGAAGTTTCTTTTATTGTCTAATAAGACTCGAGTAAAAAGGGAAAAAACTAGTTTCATAACTGATACAAAATCATTACGCAAATGTTTTTCTTCTTCAGCGATATATTTATAATTATGAAAAAAACTATGATTTTTTTTGTCTGGAAGAAGTATGAGTATTAAATGAAAGGGAAAAGAAACGAAAACACATCTCACAATTCTGACAATCCCCCTTTTTTCACTTTCATGTTATTTATTAATTTATTCTCATAAAAAAGAAAACAACTCTTTCTAATTAAAAAAAAACAACCTCTAACTTATTTTAGCTAATCTGAAAATCTAATAAGGGAAGATTTGTAAATAAACCTGATTAAATTCAAAAAGACCGTTTTCCACAATTTCATATTATTAATTTATAATTTATAATAAAAAAGAGAACAACTCTTTGTAATAAAAAAGAAAACAACTCTTTCTAATAAAAAAGAAAACAAATAATCTTTCAGTTATTTTAGCTAATTTGAAGACGTGAGAGTAAAAAAGTTGTAACCAGTCCTCAAGTAATTCAGAAAGTCCTTTTTTATCGTTTTCATTATTATTCAATTATATATATATATATATATATATATATATATATATATTTAAAAAGAAAACAACCTCTCACTTATTCTTAGCAAATCTTGAAAATGTTATAAGAAAAAGTTGTAACTAGTCCTTATGAAACTCCGAAAGTCTGATTTTTTCCCTTTTATATTATTAATTTAAATATTCTAATAAATAAGAAAACAACCTTTTTTAATAAAAAAGGAAACGACCCCTCACTTATTTTAGCTAATCTGAAGATGTGGTAGTAAAAAAGTTATATCTAGTCCTTAGGTAATTCAGAAATCGTTTTTTATCTCTTTCATTATGATTCAATTATTTATTCTAATAAAAAAGAAAACAACTCCTTCTAATAAAAATGAAACAACCTCCCATTTATTTTGGCTAATCTGAAAATGTGATGAGGGTAAACTTGTAATTAGCCCTCATGAAATTCCGAAAGTCCGTTTTTAACCTTTCATATTATTTATTTAATTATTCTAATTAAAAAGAAATCAACATTTTCTAATAAAAAAGGAAACAAGTTTTTTTTTTAATAAAAAGAAAACAACCACTCATTTGTTTTAGCTAATCTGGGGATTAAATTCTGAAAGTCCTTTTTCATCACTTTCATATTATTCATTTATCTTTGTGGTATACAAATCCCGTAGTTAAAGGAGAAGGGATTCCACCACACGACCAGAATATACCGGAATATTATGTATTTAGAAAAATGTTGCCGTGCTTCTAATAAGGACATTTAAAAAAAAAAAAAACATTCTTTTACGATTAGAATAAATTTAGAAAAATGTTGCCGTGCTTCTAATAAGGACATTTAAAAAAAAAAAAACATTCTTTTACGAGAAAAGCACCTATTTACGATACTTTATACATTTTAAATTTCCAGTACTTTCTGACAGTAACAATGTTATAATTATGAAGAAGAGAAGGGGGAAAATGTGCATTTTTTTTAAGAAGAATAAATCGTTTTTCAACGTCCTCATGAAATATGGCAGAAGTATCACTGATCTCGGAACATAATAACTGTCTTTCTACAACTCTCACCCCCTAGTACCTTATATGGAAACTTGGAACAAAAAAACTAGTTAGGGTCCCTATAACATGCTTTTAGCCACAATATGTACTTATTTTAACAAAAAACTATCTGATCTTTTTTTGGGGGGGAAGGGGGGGGAGTGGCATAGGACACCGAGGAAGCAGCCTGGTTTGCCTTTTGCGATAATCATGTCCTGCTTCCTGAGTATTACATTAAAACATTTTATAAAATCAGGAAATATTGAACTGATCCTAGCGAGAAAATAAATCATAATACTGATGAAGAACAATCCCTTTTAGAAACTAATTATGAAAATACTAAGCGGTTTGGTGAGGAGATAAACATACCACTAGATATTATCCACAAAAAACTAGAGTCGTTAAAGCAAAAGGGTTATAAGTAAGGATAGACCGAAAACGAATTTCGGTAATCTTCCTATTTTCAGCCGAAAACGAAAACGAAAAATGTCAAAAAAATTTAAGTAATTAATACATACAAAAATATACACAATTATTAATTAATTATGCGTGTAATTGTATACGTGTGGCCCAAGTTAGTTATCTGTGCCTCTGACCAAAGCTTTTTATTTTCACATAAAATGAAATGTAATTAATTCATCAACGACATAGATAGATTTTCGAATTATACGAATTCCATATCATTAAAAAATGTTTTAGGTATACATACCTCGATTTATCTTTTATAATGATTTTTGTAAATGATCATCTGCTCTAATAGAACTTTCACAAAGAGTATTCGAAACACTTCTGCTGTTCCAAACTAAAAGTTTTCTATTACTGTTAAGTTTTCAGCTTTTAATGGGCACATGAAAAGTGTCTTCAAAGTGTAGTCCTATATGCATTGCTGGCTTTATAATTTGCACTCATGTCTTGAGTCAGTCATGATTCATAATTATAAACAGTGAAGTTCATAGCAGTAACTAAAGAGAGTCTCATTTGAGCTGATACGGCTCAAATTAATGAATCATATTGAAAACTTCCGAAAAAAGGAACGAGATTTTTGGAATAGAGATACTTTCGGTCAAGTTTTGGTCCGGCGGAATTTTCGGCAGCATTTTCGTCGAAACTCAGATTTTGGGCCGAATACGAAAACGAAATTAAATTTTCGGTCAATCTCTAACTAGAAATGCAAATTAATCGTGCAAGAGGAAGCCGAAATGATCAGAATAATAAATGAACATGAAAAATTTATCTGCCAAAGTGACTCAGGATTAGAACAACAAAGAATAAGCAATGTTATTATCCAAGAGAATAAATCTACGAGTATCACTCGGAAAAAATCATACTTCGGCTGGCAGGTAAGCCAAGGGCGGCGCTGGGCGGGGTCCGGGGTGGCGTATGCCCCCCCCCCCCCGTCGGGCATACCTGGCCCCCACGTCGGGGCCAAAATTCAATATCGTCGGGGAAAATATTTTGAATTTCGGCCCGGTCGGGTTGGGTCGAGTTGGAGCTCATTTTTTTTTCTTTGTAAGTCGGATTGACTAAACTAATTCTTCCGGGTATGAGTCGGTTTCTCATTGAATTTTGATTCTTGCAGGTTGGGCTCAGATGAGTCCGATCTTTCGAAAAAAAGTCCAAATTCCTTCAGATAAAAATCAAATATATCAAATAAATATTTGATATATGGATGACTGTTTACATGCTTATTTTTCAACATCAAAGATAAACTTTATACTGAAGTTATGACCATATGCTATTTTTGTATAACTAACATTAAATTTTGGATCAATTTTCACTGATTGTGGATTTACGGTCGGTTTGGTTTGAAGTATTTCGGGTTCGGTTAAGAATACAGAGGACGAAAATCGTTTTGATTCTTGCAGGTTGGGCTCAGATGAATCCGATCTATCGAAAAAATGTCCAAATTCCTTCAGATAAAAATCAAATACAGTAGAACCTCGATCCATCGTTTTTCAAGGGGTGCGTGAATAAAAACGATGAATGCGGGAAAACGACGAATGCGGGTTAACGTCAAAACACGAGAAGAAAATAACGTTTATGCAACACTAATAAATGTAATGTGTACAGTATACTAATAAATACTAATTTGTTACTTTTCAAACTGTAAATTAAATAAATCGAAGTTGTGGAAAATTGATATTTATTTAAAAATATCAGTAATTTTATATTGGGTTTTTCGTTTATTTTTTAAATTAAACAACAAATTTTTAAGATGTACAACATTTTTCTGGTCATTTTTTTAAACTTCAAGTGCATCTATAAAAGTTCATACAGTTTCATATGCCTTAATTGCATCAGACAGGTTTGGCACTGGTGTAGGCTCAGCTTCATTGGCACGAACATTATCATCTGCTTCTTCGCCATTATTTTCCTTTTTTGCATCATCAAACATTTCTTCTATGCTTAGGACACATGTCGCAACATCTTGATCAATGGAAATATAATTGCTAAATTTCACACCCGATACATCCTCTGCTACGCGCAACCACTTTTCATTTGCATTTATCGCCACCATCATCGTTATTTTCTTCCCCTTCTGTTCAACATTCTTCATCAATTTTTCGTACAAAACCGCATTTCACGAAACAAATCTGGATGTCTGAAGAGGTTAGTTCATGGCATGCTGAAAGTACAAAGTGAATAGCATGCAGAAGGTCTGTTTTTGGAGTGGGTTCTTTTGCTTGTGCCATTAAACATAAAGATCTTTTCACCAGCCATCTCCTGTAAAATTTCTTAAAACAGTTGCTTACCCCGGCATCAAGAGAGACAGATGTGCAATTAGCTGGAAAAAAAAACTGAATTTTATATTTTTCAAAGACGACGTATCTGGTGAATGAGCTGAACAATTGTTAATAAATAGAATGATTTTCTCTTTTTGACCGCGGATTGATCTATCAAAATCATGAAGAAATTTTGTAAAAATATCATTTTTCACCCATGCTTTGGCATTCGAATGGTAGACTACTGGTAGTTTCTTTACGTTCTTGAAGCATCGAGCTTTAGCAGATTTACCAATAACGAGGGGTACTCCTTTGTCAGAACCGTACTTATTCGTGCATAGTAGCACTGTAAATCTTTCTTTGGAATGTTCACCCCCATAAAAAGACTCTCCTTTGAACGCTAGCAATCTCTCTGGTAAGCATATATAAAACAGTTCTGCTTCGTCTGCATTATAGATGTCACAATCCTTATAGCCTTCTAGTAACTTCGGAAGTTTCGAGCCACATTTCCATGGTATCAGTATTTACTATTGCAGCATTTTCACCGCATAATTTCCTGGATACCAATCCATGGCGAATTTTAAAACGTGAAATCCACCCATTTAATGCAAAAATAGTATCCATGCCATATGATGCAGCTATTACAAGTGCCTTCTCTCGAACAATATTCCTATCCACAGGAATATTTGACTCACGAGACTGGTCGTACTAAGCGAAGAGATGTCTTTCCAAATAACTGTAAGTAGACATTTTGTTAGTTTTTCACTTTTTAGCAGAAGTTCTATACTTATGAGCCAGCTCTCTAATTTCTTTCTTTTTCGAAATTATCGAATTCATAGTTGAAGGCGATAAACATAAACGTTTAGCGACGCTAATTTTTTTCTCAAAATGATTCTTTTCCACCTTATCTATAATGAGAGGCCTTTCTTCTACAGTTCGGATTTGTTTTGCAATTCTTAAAATTCCCAGAACGCATTAAATTGAAAGCTCACACCCTTGAAATTAAACACGTGCATTGCACACGACAGATTAGCCTGGAATGTGGCACCTGGAGCTGGCCAAAGTGGATGCATCCATCCTTCCATTTACACAGAATAGAATAACCCATTCTGTAAACAGAGCACATCACTGTAAAAAAACCACTGTAGATTTGCCAGCACAACTCGATCACAGTTGAATGTACTGTATCTTTCTTTGGTTTCCTGACTATTTAAGCATGAAAAATACAGTAGTTGCGTAAAATTAACAGTACAATGTACTGGCAATTTTGGACGCATTTGAACCACAGCACAAACTACTGGCGTCCAAATTGCCAGTACATTGTGCTGTTAATTTTACGCAACTACAGTAGAACCTCGATCCATCGTTTTTCAAGGGGTGCGTGAATAAAAACGATGAATGCGGGAAAACGACGAATGCGGGTTAACGTCAAAACACGAGAAGAAAATAATGTTTATGCATTACTAATAAATGTAATGTGTACAGTATACTAATAAATACTAATTTGTTACTTTCCAAACTGTAAATTAAATAAATCGAAGTTGTGGAAAATTGATATTTATTTAAAAATATCAGTAATTTTATATTGGGTTTTTCGTTTACTTTTTAAATTAAACAACAAATTTTTAAGATGTACAACATTTTTCTGGTCATTTTTTTAAACTTCAAGTGCGTCTATAAAAGTTCATACAGTTTCATATGCCTTAATTGCATCAGACAGGCTTGGCACTGGTGTAGGCTCAGCTTCATTGGCATGAACATTATCATCTGCTTCTTCGCCATTATTTTCCTTTTTTCCATCATCAAACATTTCTTTTATGCTTAGGACACATGTCGCAAGATCTTGATCACTGGAAATATAATTGCTAAATTTCACACCCGATACATCCTCTGCTACGCGCAACCACTTTTCATTTGCATTTATCGCCATCATCATCGTTATTTTCTTCCCCTTCTGTTCAACATTCTTCATCAATTTTTCGTACAAAACCGCATTTCACGAAACAATTCCGGATGGCTGAAGAGGTTAGTTCATGGCATGCTGAAAGTACAAAGTGAATAGCATGCAGAAGGTCTGTTTTTGGAGTGGGTTCTTTTGCTTGTGCCATTAAACATAAAGATCTTTTCTCCAGCCGTCTCCTGTAAAATTTCTTAAAACAGTTGCTTACCCCGGCATCAAGAGAGACAGATGTGCAATTAGCTGGGAAAAAAAACTGAATTTTATATTTTTTGAAGACGACGTATCTGGTGAATGAGCTGAACAATTGTCAATAAATAGAATGATTTTCTCTTTTTGAGCGCGGATTGATCTATCAAAATCATGAAGAAATTTTGTAAAAATATCATTCTTCACCCATGCTTTGGCATTCGAATGGTAGACTACTGGTAGTTTCTTTACGTTCTTGAAGCATCGAACTTTAGCAGATTTACCAATAACGAGGGGTACTCCTTTGTCAGAACCGCACTTATTCGTGCATAGTAGCACTGTAAATCTTTCTTTGGAATGTTCACTCCCATAAAAAGACTCTCCTTTGAACTCTAGCAATCTCTCTGGTAAGCATATATAAAACAGGTCTGCTTCGTCTGCATTATAGATGTCACAATCCTTATAGCCTTCTAGTAACTTCGGAAGTTTCGAGCCACATTTCCATGGTATCAGTATTTACTATTGCGGCATTTTCACCGCATAATTTCCTGGATACCAATCCATGGCGAATTTTAAAACGTGAAATCCACCCATTTAATGCAAAAATAGTATCCATGCCATATGATGCAGCTATTACAAGTGCCTTCTCTCGAACAATATTCCTATCCACAGGAATATTTGACTCACGAGACTGGTCGTACTAAGCGAAGAGATGTCTTTCCAAATAACTGTAAGTAGACATTTTGTTAGTTTTTCACTTTTTAGCAGAAGTTCCATACTTATGAGCCAGCTCTCTAATTTCTTTCTTTTTCGAAATTATCGAATTCATAGTTGAAGGCGATAAACATAAACGTTTAGCGACGCTAATTTTTTTCTCAAAATGATTCTTTTCCACCTTATCTATAATGAGAGGCCTTTCTTCTACAGTTCGGATTTGTTTTGCAATTCTTAAAATTCCCAGAACGCATTAAATTGAAAGCTCACACCCTTGAAATTAAACACGTGCATTGCACACGACAGATTAGCCTGGAATGTGGCACCTGGAACTGGCCAAAGTGGATGCATCCATCCTTCCATTTACACAGAATAGAATAACCCATTCTGTAAACAGAGCACATCACTGTAAAAAAACCACTGTAAATTTGCCAACACAACTCGATCACAGTTGAATGTACTGTATCTTTCTTTGGTTTCCTGACTATTTAAGCATGAAAAATACAGTAGTTGCGTAAAATTAACAGTACAATGTACTGGCAATTTTGGACGCATTTGGACCACAGCACAAACTACTGGCGTCCAAATTGCCAGTACATTGTGCTGTTAATTTTACGCAACTACAGTAGAACCTCGATCCATCGTTTTTCAAGGGGTGCGTGAATAAAAACGATGAATGCGGGAAAACGACGAATGCGGGTTAACGTCAAAACACGAGAAGAAAATAATGTTTATGCATTACTAATAAATGTAATGTGTACAGTATACTAATAAATACTAATTTGTTACTTTCCAAACTGTAAATTAAATAAATCGAAGTTGTGGAAAATTGATATTTATTTAAAAATATCAGTAATTTTATATTGGGTTTTTCGTTTACTTTTTAAATTAAACAACAAATTTTTAAGATGTACAACATTTTTCTGGTCATTTTTTTAAACTTCAAGTGCGTCTATAAAAGTTCATACAGTTTCATATGCCTTAATTGCATCAGACAGGCTTGGCACTGGTGTAGGCTCAGCTTCATTGGCATGAACATTATCATCTGCTTCTTCGCCATTATTTTCCTTTTTTCCATCATCAAACATTTCTTTTATGCTTAGGACACATGTCGCAACATCTTGATCAATGGAAATATAATTGCTAAATTTCACACCCGATACATCCTCTGCTACGCGCAACCACTTTTCATTTGCATTTATCGCCATCATCATCGTTATCTTCTTCCCCTTCTGTACAACATTCTTCATCAATTTTTCGTACAAAACCGCATTTCACGAAACAATTCCGGATGGCTGAAGAGGTTAGTTCATGGCATGCTGAAAGTACAAAGTGAATAGCATGCAGAAGGTCTGTTTTTGGAGTGGGTTCTTTTGCTTGTGCCATTAAACATAAAGATCTTTTCTCCAGCCGTCTCCTGTAAAATTTCTTAAAACAGTTGCTTACCCCGGCATCAAGAGAGACAGATGTGCAATTAGCTGGAAAAAAAACCGAATTTTATATTTTTCGAAGACGACGTATCTGGTGAATGAGCTGAACAATTGTCAATAAATAGAATGATTTTCTCTTTTTGAGCGCGGATTGATCTATCAAAATCATGAAGAAATTTTGTAAAAATATCATTTTTCACCCATGCTTTGGCATTCGAATGGTAGACTACTGGTAATTTCTTTACGTTCTTGAAGCATCGAACTTTAGCAGATTTACCAATAACGAGGGGTACTCCTTTGTCAGAACCGCACTTATTCGTGCATAGTAGCACTGTAAATCTTTCTTTGGAATGTTTACCCCCATAAAAAGACTCTCCTTTGAACGCTAGCAATCTCTCTGGTAAGCATATATAAAACAGGTCTGCTTCGTCTGCATTATAGATGTCACAATCCTTATAGCCTTCTAGTAACTTCGGAAGTTTCGAGCCACATTTCCATGGTATCAGTATTTACTATTGCGGCATTTTCACCGCATAATTTCCTGGATACCAATCCATGGCGAATTTTAAAACGTGAAATCCACCCATTTAATGCAAAAATAGTATCCATGCCATATGATGCAGCTATTACAAGTGCCTTCTCTCGAACAATATTCCTATCCACAGGAATATTTGACTCACGAGACTGGTCGTACTAAGCGAAGAGATGTCTTTCCAAATAACTGTAAGTAGACATTTTGTTAGTTTTTCACTTTTTAGCAGAAGTTCCATACTTATGAGCCAGCTCTCTAATTTCTTTCTTTTTCGAAATTATCGAATTCATAGTTGAAGGCGATAAACATAAACGTTTAGCGACGCTAATTTTTTTCTCAAAATGATTCTTTTCCACCTTATCTATAATGAGAGGCCTTTCTTCTACAGTTCGGATTTGTTTTGCAATTCTTAAAATTCCCAGAACGCATTAAATTGAAAGTTCACACCCTTGAAATTAAACACGTGCATTGCACACGACAGATTAGCCTGGAATGTGGCACCTGGAGCTGGCCAAAGTGGATGCATCCATCCTTCCATTTACACAGAATAGAATAACCCATTCTGTAAACAGAGCACATCACTGCAAAAAAACCACTGTAAATTTGCCAGCACAACTCGATCACAGTTGAATATACTGTATCTTTCTTTGGTTTCTTGACTATTTAAGCATGAAAAATACAGTAGTTGCGTAAAATTAACAGTACAATGTACTGGCAATTTTGGACGCATTTGGACCACAGCACAAACTACTGGCGTCCAAATTGCCAGTACATTGTGCTGTTAATTTTACGCAACTACTGTATTTTCCATGTTTAAATAGTCAGGAAACCAAAGAAAGATACAGTACATTCAAATGTGATCGAGTTTGTGAGCGAGATAAGCAGTACTTTGTACTGTAAAAGTGTCGTTTTTTTTTTTTTACAGTGCTGTTCCGCATTCATTTATTTACAGGTACATACTTGTCACAATATCAGCGCTAATCCCTGTAATTCCCTCCTAAAACAACACAAAGGATTTATTTTAGGATAAAAGAAGTAATTCGAGTTTTGTATGTCATATGGATCCGCTTGATCTTCAATTTCTTTTCGGTGAGAAGAAAAATTTTACAACGATGAATACGGGAAAACGACTTTTTGAAGAACGATCTATGCGGGTTTCGTTAACATTATTTAAATATGATTTGTGCAGGGATCATAGAAATAAAACGATTAATGCGGGAAAACGATGGATGCGGGAACGATAGATCGGGGTTCCACTGTATATCAAATAAATATTTGATATATGGATGACTGTTTACATGCTTATTTTTCAACATAAAAGATAAACTTTATACTGAAGTTATGATCATATGCTATTTTTGTATCACTAACATTAAATTTTGGATCAATTTTCACTGATTGTGGATTTACGGTCGATTTGGTTTGAAGTATTTCGGGTTCGGTTAAGAATACAGAGGACGAAAATCGTTTTGTCGGGGTCCGGTTGGTTGGCAAGTAGTGTGCTACATCGGGTCGGGAAAACTGAACCTGACCCGACCCGTGGCCTGTACCAGATCGAGTTGGACCTAATCTTTTGTCGTTGCGGGTCGGATTCGAGTCGGGTTAACTTTAATTGTTTCTGGTGGATGGGTTCGATTCCACTCGATTTCTCAAAAGATTATCCAAAATATATTTTAAAATGAAAAACCATATTATTTGAATGTCAACGAGCTCATATACAGTTATATGTATTTTTCTACATAAAAAATATAATTGATACTAGAGATATAATTGTAGGCTACTTTTCCATTATTTCACTTCAATATGGAGTTTTTTTTTTTTTTTTTTTCGTTTTGGGTAGGATTGGGTTCGGATTGAAGTCTGTCGGTTTTGGGCCTCCTATTTCTTTAAACAGGTTAGGGTTGAATCGATATAGAGTTTCTGGGTTCGGGCCGGGTATAACCCAAACTGCGCAGGACTCTTTTTCTCTCAAAATAATCCGTGAATTTAAAGACTTTTCCCTTCAATATATTTCATTAAAACGTGAAAATTTGCTCTTTGATTTGCACCCCGCTCCCCCCTCCAAAAAAAAAAAAAAAAAAGAAAACAAGCAATTATCTGAAATATTCACTCCTAAAGTTGCATATTCGTCAAATTACATGGGTATTCCGGCTGCTGTGCTGCCGAGTACTTTTTCTTTTAGAAACGGAATTTATAATTTCTCTTTATCTAAAAATAAGTAAAAATCACGAACCTAAGCCCAAAATTTCTAAAATTCTTCGCTCAAAAGACACAAATTTCTTAAAATAAGAGAAAAATCTCTTCAAATCAGATACATGGGAAGATAAGTGTTTGGCGGGTATTTTTATAAATGAATGGGTAAACAAAGTGTTTTTTATATTATTGTTCAAATTAACATAGTACCAAGCCAAAAACTGTTGTTCGCCCCAGAGATCTGCACGGGCCGGTCTCTGTCCCGAAGCCCGCTAGGGCCTATTTTCATTCACGGCACTCGGGCCGGGCTCGACCTGGTCTCCACTCTTTTCGGACCGGGCCATACTTTTTTCTGAGGGAACGGGACGGGCCTAACTTATTTTTTCCGTACCGAGCCGGCTCTGCTTCCAATCTTCTTAGTCTTCACAGGCCAAAATTTTCTGCCCCGGTTTTCACCCAGCACGTATGAATATGGAAATCATTGTCTCGGCGTGGCCTGGTCCGTTCAAAAATCAGTAAAATTTTGTATGGCCCAAAAACTTTTAACTTTTATACCGGGCCGTGTCGGGCCTATATATATTTGTACAGGCGGAGCTGGAATCGGGCGGAACTTTTAATTTTTATATCGGGCCGAATTTTTTTTCTATGTCTGCCCGTGCAGACCTCCAGTTCGCCCGGCCCGTTATAAAAGGTAAACAACCGTGCATTTTCCGTTATAAAAGCAAACATACCTTGCCGGTCCGGTCTGTTTGCTTTTTTCGCATTTTTGGCCCAGGTGGATTTTGTTAATTTCTTTAGAAATTAACCAAATATTCCACCTTTTATTTTTAAAACGCAAAAGTAGGAGAAACAAACAAAGGTATGCTGTTTTATCGTTAATTTTCTCTACTGATAAAGGAGGAACGTTACCAGGACATTACTCGTGGGAAAAAAAATTCTCATCCGACACGGTCCCGAACGAATAATATACAGTCCCAGTCCGGCCGGAATCTACAGAAAAAATGAAAGACCCAGACCTGTCCCTGGAAGAAGGAAATTCCTACCTGACCGAACATCTAAAAAAAAAATAAAATTTAGTCCCAGCCCGACCCGAGTGTTCAGATAAAAGTTAAGCCCTGACCGAACTTAATGAACGAAAATTTCACCGAACTCGGGATTCGAGACAGACCCGGGCTCGTGGGCACTTCTGATATATATTACGAATTCGGCCTAGAATCCTGCATCGGGTTGGGTTACCCGCTTTTACTCGCATCTGACCCGCGGTTCGGGTGGGCACTATGTTTTTTCGTTGCAGGTCGGGTTGACTTCTACTTTTTGTCTGAGGGTCGGGTTGACTTTCATTGTTTCGGGTTCAGATCAATTTCGGGTTGGAATTGACTCTTGTGGGTCGGGTTCGGGTTGACCAGATTTTTCAAAATAATCTCCAAGATATTTTTCAGGTTAAATATCTATATGCAATAATATTTCCACAATGGACATAACCGAAAAGTGCACACACATCTTTTTAGCGAACACTTTTCCAATTCCTAACACTTATATATTCACGCTTATATACGTACCTTTGAATAGTGCTAACCTCCCAATCTACTCACATGTAACATGTGCATGTGTGCATAAACTATCCCAAATACGATACATGTATAGTTCTGTTTATTAGAAAAGATATGTTAGTAATATTTTTCATATTCCGAGACACGATAAAAATGGTTCTTAAAGCTTAAAGAAAGAATAATCTATGATCACACTTCTTATATACATTTTATATTCGCAGTAAATTGAATATACATTCATATTCAAATACATATTTATTTTCATTTGAAACATAGTTCCACTCAAACTTTTTTTTTTTTTTTTGAAAATCCAAACAACACGACATGCAAAAATCTTAAATATGACCAGCAAGAAATATTCTAGGGTAAACCCGAACAAGCAGAAAGAAAGTTAGTCATCCCAACCTAAAAAAAGAAAATTAAGGACAACCCGACCAGATACAGGACTCTATTCAACAAGGTGTCTGCTATATTCAGAGAGTATTTACTACTATATTCGAATATTAAAGAATACAGATTTGTCCATTTTTCTATATAAAACATAAAATTGGTATGAGAGATATAATTGTGGATTACTTTTCATAATTGCAGCAAAACCTTATTTACATTCCTTTTATTTCGGGTTAACGTATTTCGAGTTCAGGTCGGATGTGGATTGAAATATGTCGGGTTCAGGTCAGGTTGCGGGTTGAGGAAATGTTTTTGGCGGTTCGGATCGGGTAGCATGTTGACTTCTAATGTAATTTTCAGGTTCCACGCAGGATTCTAACTCGGCCCCCCTGTCGGGGATACCATGCCCCCCCGTCGGGCAAGTTCTGGCGCCGCCCTTGAGGTGAGCTCTTGTCCAGAATCTGATTTGCTAAAAAAGAAAGAACTTATTTACAAAAGGGATATCTAGAATAACGAAAGGCAGCCACATCGAACATCAGACAAAAAAGGTAAACTTAAGGAAAACGCACCAGTAGTGGGCCACTTAAGAACATTTATCTAATTATTATTAAAGTGTTAGTGAAATTGAAAAAAAAATAGCCTAGTCCTAATCTTCACGTATTATAATAAACATTCAAAGTTTCAAAATACAATTCTTTGAAAAAAATGAAAAATGAAACCTTCCTCTCTGCTCCGGTAGTGGGCATAGTCAGTTTCTGATGCGTGAATTTTTAAGTTTTCTGCTCATCTACAAATTATTTACAATGTAATAGAATATATCAACAGCATTTTAATCCAAAATAAAACATAATATTAAAGAAACAATGTTTTAAATGAAAACATATCTCTCAATGAAATCTCTAAGCATTTGCTAAAAAAAATCTATTTTTGACGGCACTCTAGAAAATAAACAAATGTACCAGCAGGAAAAAAAAAACAATTATTCCAAACAGTTTATTGAAAGTTAACATTTAAGGATGTTAGTTAATCAGATTTCTTTCAGTCGTTTTTCAGAAATGCATTGTGGGGTTGTTTCTAAACTTTAAAAATGAGTGGCCCACTACTGGTACATGGCTCACTATTTGTGCACTTACATTATCTTATAGTCAATTGTACTCTCATGTTTGGCCGTAAAACTGCGTATAATAAAACATACTTTTTGCCATACTAATTTATGTCCTTCCTGTGTTTTTAAACAAAAGGAACCAAATTATGAGGGATTTTAATAAATAAAGATAGAAGCATCTGTGATATTTAAATTTTTGCTAAGAAGTCAGAAAATCATTTGAAATTTCTAATTAATATAGGGTCAATTGAACAGCTCAGATGGTAAAGGTGATATGTGTAAAAAAAAAAGAGTAAATCGTATGAATGAAGATAATCAATGGTTCTCCACCATATGTTAAATTACTATTTAAAAAAAAAACTTGATAATCACAGAGACTTTAATCGATAATGGAGACATTTGACAATAAAAAGTTGTAATTTTAGTTGATAAAAGTGGTTCCAAATGTGTTTTCTCAAAATGATGATTTGTCACTTATTACCTTTATCATCCGAGCTCTTCAATTATTGGAGCATGTTGTTAATGAAGCAAAGAAAATTATTTCTTTTTTGTTTTGTTAATGCACATAGCCATATATGTATCAATTCATTACCAATGTTTTAATGTATTTAGATAACTATTGAAAAAAGAAGTAAATTTAGGAAGTCCTAACATTAGTATCTGTCAATCTACTGCAAATTAATCTCTAGAATTTTTTAATACCGGAGAAATTGTTATAGAAAATTCTACTGCGATTAACTAATGAGTTTGATGGAGTTTTAAATATGCACAGCTACTATAGTGAAGTCTCCTATCCGCACTCGAAGATATAACAACAACAATAAATCATCTCCATATACTTGATGCTATGCGCATGTGCAATTTCCTTGTAATATCAGATATTACACAAGCAGGTAAAATAAAAAATATTTGCGCTCTCTAAAAACCCAAGGTCTGCGCCCTTTACTCTGGCGCAATCTAACCCTGAAACGCATGTGAAAAAATTAATTATAAACTTGAAAAAATACATAATATGCAACATAAAATATATAATATGAAAATTTAAAAAGTTCACTGTTTTACGACTGTTGTGTATTATGGGGCAGTGAAGCTATCAGACGATAGCAGCGACTTGAAGCTCATTATTAGTTTCATTCACTCTTATATGATATTATTTACATAATACAGTTTTCAATAATGACAGACGCTTAGATATAAGTAAACTTTTATTAAAGGAAACTGAATCGATTGTTTGTCAAGAATATGGAAAAAAAATCATTAAAACATAACACAATATATCCATCAAGATAATAAAACTGACAATATTTTGGCAAAACGTATAATAGAGTCAACAAAACAAATATAGATGATTTTAAGAAGATGCTAATCGATATCTCAACCTATCAAAGTTACTCCCCAATAATAGAAAAAAAATTTCATTTGATTTCTTTTTTCAAATTTTTCCTTCTATATATAAAAAAAGTAACGGTTTGGAAATAGGCCAATGAAAATCTGCGTAGATACCGCGAAACGCATCTGATTGGTCAAAGCTTTCTGACACTATAAGGAGGTTACCAAGGAGTCGCCAAGGGGGTTACCAAGGCTCTGTCGCCAAACGTCGCAAGTTTGTGGCCAACTTGGCGATATATCACCAAATTTGGTGACCAAAATTAGTCGCCAAAAGTGAAGCCAACTTGGCGCTATTTCCAGTATTTCGCCAAATTTCCATAGACTCCCATTAAAATCCAATGGAGCTTGCAGAATCTGCTTGCAGAAAATCGACAAAGTGAGATATTTCAATGAAACAAAAACTAATATTAGCTTATGAATAGAGTTTAATTGAACTATTTACATTATTTTTAAGCACAAATACTAACTATTTACAATATTCGTAGCACTATATACATAATTTTATATTTAATAATTCTTATGAAACTCTGTAAGCTCAAATAATTATGTGCTTGGAGATAAGGAAATAAAATTGTCAGGAGTTGGGAAGGGGCGCGTTTTTACCAAGTAGAATCTAAAAATTGAATGCATAGAAAATAAAGGATCGCGAAGTGATCCAGAACGGTAACGCGAAACAATTACGTCTGGGGTTGGCTAGAAAATAGGGATTGCTTCGCGATACCAAATGGAATCGCGAAGCGATTACGCGGGGCGTTGGTGACCGTAGCGAGCAGGAGGCAGAGCCCCCCTAGTATCTGAAAAAAAATCATAATTAAATATAATACTTAACGATAATACTTTGAAGAGGCATACGGAATCATGGGTTATGGTTATGGAATATGGTTAATCAATGTCGAAGAAATAAATATAAATAAATTACTAAATGTACTTTTAAATGTACTAAAGTTCCTATAATCAGATCACTGTTATAACGAATGCTTTAAATGGTTTGGATATTCACTCGCAATGTGACTTCAAATTAATGAAAGCTGTTTTATCAAGGAAAGATAACTTAAAATATTTAGATCATAAAAGTTAATATCTATTAATCACATATTTTACTTAAAAATAAATGCATCGGCTTAACTTGCTATAAATTTTGAACAGTGTACTTATTTAAAAACTAAACCGTGCTCGAAATGTCTAAGTTATCAAAATTAACATACAATGCAGAACTTCTCTTAAACGAGAAATTATTGTGATTTATGCTCAGAAGACCATAATATAGAGATATGTTCGTCGGAAAAGCATTATTGCATTAATCGTTTAAGAAATACGAAGCTGACCATGCAGCATTTGCATATACTTGTCCATATTATCACGAATGAAAACAAAAGCCAATCCAAGCATACTATCAATCAACTAATAAAAAATATAATTCATCGATTAAAAAAAATACTTTAGTCAAGAGCACAAATTTAGTTCTCATGAAGATAGAAATTACTTGATGATACTCAACAATCATTCCCTTCGGTTCAAGTTACAGATAGATACATTCTATTGATTAACAGCTACTGTATTTTTATTACAATTCCAATCTGTGAGATATTAAAAAAAGTTATATTCGTTAATATTTTCCATTTTTAAATAATTATATAAATAAGCAACAAGAAAGAAAAAAACATGTGTCACCCATATATTATGAAACATTTTCAGACAATTTAAAAATGCATTATATACATGAAATATCATCTCTAAAGCACCAAGGAAGAAAATGTGTAAATAAACATGTAAGCTCTCACTTACTTTGGGGGAGGGGGACTTTTTTTTAACTTCATATCTCGCGTAATCTAAAATTCTAGATATTTCAACTCCCGTGGGTTGTAGAAACTTGATACCTAGAATCCAAACAAGTGTTGGAACCAAAGTTGCCAATTCATTAAATTTGTCGCCAAGGTTGGTTCTAGTATACCTGACTATATAGTATACTCAGTGTTTGTAAAATGCTACAACAACAATACTGGGAAAGTTACCTTTTCGCATTTTATACCAACAATAAAATTACGCCCAGCACAAAAGTATGCAACATCAGCTAAAATTATTTCAAGCAATAACTACCAGTAGATGATAATGTATTAAAATTTTTTTGGATAATCCCGTATTAGGATTATATATGATATACGCACTCGTACCAAATAACATACTAAAATTTAATTCAGTTTGAAAACACATAATATCGTTATAAATGCCCTTCAATAGAAAATCGCCCACAGTCGGTAATTTCGAATTTTTTCATGCGGCCTCTTATCAGAGCTACACATTTTACACACAGAACATGATATTCGAAAATTTAGTTTAACTAGGAAGTACATAACAATTGAAAACGCATTACCAACAATTACTTCGTATAGGCGGTAATGTATTCGAATTCTTCGTGCGCCTCTGTAAGTGTACTATAAATGTTATATGCATGTTTTACTATAGGGACTATGATGTAGTGCATTGTAATAAAAGTAACACTGTTCTAAAAATAAATACATACAGGGTGTCTCAAAAATATAGCGATAAACTTTTAGGGGAGGGCACAGCATAAGGATTGAGAACTGCATAGCAACTCATGGCCGGAAATGTCATGGGAAAGTGATAGCAGAGATAGAAGATTGCAAAGGACACAAGAGATTCATCAATTGGAAACATTTAATGGACATCATCAGTACAAATTGCGTATGATATGAATACAGCTTATAACGTTACAACAGTTGCTCTAAGTTTGCACAATCAGACGCCAAGCATGTCTGACACCGACGGTCATTGATTGCCGGACACGGTCGAATACATCAGGAGTTTCTCTTCGATTGTAGCAGCAGCACAGACGAGTCTTGAAATGAGTTCCATTTTAGACTCCCACAGGCTCGGGGTACACGAGAGCTTAGACGGCTTCCCACAGAAAGAAATCAAGCCCTGATAAATCAGGTGAGCTTGAGGACCATGGAACCGGTCCAGCACGCCCAATCTATGGAAGCGGGACCTGTTCAAGTGCTTACGAACAACCACCCCAAAATAGGCTTGGCGCGGCGCCCCATCACGTTGGAACCACATGTTGCCCCTCACGTTTGCTGGAACATCATTAAGTAAGCCAGGAAGAACCTGTTAAAGTACCAGCACTCTCGTACAGAGCACAACCTAGTGGCGTAGGATGATGTTTCCGGTCATGAGTTGCTACGCAATTCTCAATCCTTATGATATACCCTACCACACCTAAAAGTTTGTAGCTACATTTTTTAAACATCCTGCAAATTCCCCTCTGAAGGAAAGCAAAAATTTTCTGACTCATTTATAGATCCATTTTACATGTAAAAGCATAAAATTTGCAGGCATTAATATTAAAGTTATACGGAATCGAACAGCGTTTTTCCTTTACCTATAATTGTATTATTTCTTGAGTTACAATGTATTGCTCACCTATGAAAAATTTCCCCTGCGGGATGACAAGTTGTCAGAAATGGCCGCTTTTTATACCTTTGTAAATTGTGCATTACATTTTTGCTCTGGTCCCCACTCACTAAATTCAGAAATTCGATATCTTAAAGCCATTGCTATTGACAAAGGTTACAATCTTTCCAATTATTGATACTGCTTTATTTAAATTACAGGATCCTCGTTTCTCAAGTTCACTTAAATCTTCTTCTCCAAATTATAGCATCGTTTTACCTTTCTTTCCCAAACCCAGACTTTTCATCGTTAAAATCCTTAGGCAATTTGACTTCAGTATAATTTTCACCGCTGCTAATAAACTTACTCTCTCCAGATTAAAAGATCCTATTGAGATATCCAATACCTGGGGTAGCTATAGTATAAATTGCCTATGTGGTCTTTCCTATATTGGACAAACCAAGCGCGGTTTAAAGTTTTTAATTAAAGAGCGCAAGCAATAGGTTCAGAAAAAAGAAATTGACAAATCGGCCATTGTTAAACGCTGCTGAAAAATGAATCACATTTTTGACCTTAACTCCGTAAAAATTATCTCTAAACCCACTTCTATTCATGAACTTGACTTTCTTGAATCTTTCCATATTTATAAAAATCTTTAAAAAACTGTTATTTGGGATTTCGCTATTTCTCCTTTCTCGGATTGTTGGAAAAATTATATAAAAACCTCCAGTTCATAAATTCCACTTGCATGTTTTCCCATTACATTTATTAAATATCTTATTGGCTATTCTCTAAAATTTCCTGTAATTCTATTGGCCATTAAACTTTATTCTTGAATCCTCTTCTCCTACATATATTTGAGCAAATTTCTTTTCTGAGCAATCATATTTTGCACTGATGACGGTACGCTATAGCTACCGAAACTAGTTTGCAACAAATAAATGATTTTTGGTGCTATAAACGTTGTTTTTCATCTACTTATATTGCTATAAACACTATGTTCAATGTGGAAGATGCTGTGGTGAACTTCAAAAGTATATATAAATAACGTGGTTATCCAAACATATCAACCCCCTTTCTTTTTTTTTTCTTCTTTTCGGTAAGAGTTCGTCCTAGCAAAAACTTGCCGATATAAAAGTTGCAGATAGTATTAAGAAGATTTATAATAAGTTTAAGTGAATTTGATATCTTGAGAATTGACGAAGTTATGAATTTGTTTCTCCCTAAAACACTATTTTTGCGCCCCTTGACCCCATTTTTCATTTTATCAAAAATCTGTGATGCATAAATTTTTGACCCTATTTTTAGAAGTAATAAAAACTTTAAACTGATTCGATATGTACAAAATTTAAGTATTGTATTGTCAAAATTTAAGTATTGTAATTTATGCTAAAAAAAGTCCAAAAATCAGCATTTGAGCAAAACTTCAAGCCATTTACGCAAATGAAGGAATTATCCGAAAAATCTGAAATTTTTTGTGTAAACTTAGTGCCACCAGTGGCAACTTTTATGCACTACCCATCATCAAAAAGAGAAAAAAAGTTTTTTTCGGCCCACCCTAATATATATATATAGATATAGATAGATAGATAGATAAAGTTTTGAACTGGGGAGGAGAGGGTCTAGGGGTCATGATCGGCGTAGATCTGCAAAAATGTTTCAGAAATTCCAACATAGGAGAGAATGTAATAGATAGTATTTCTGGCGAAATCTACCTAAAAGAAGGTATTGTAAGAAACACCAAAGTCCCAGTCACAGGGCTAGAGTTGCCAGGTGAACGGATTTACGCGTGAAGTCCCAATTTTTTAGGCACTCCAGTTTCAAGATCCATCCTGCGGAACCCCTGCGCGGTGCGCCAAAGTCCCGAGTTTTCTTGATGCACAAATTCTTTAAAATTTTTTTTAATACCATGTCATTCGTTAGTCGGCATCTAATGAAACGTGTTACAATAAAAGCTGTAAAAACAGAACCTGCCTATAACGAAAATTTTTTTATAATTCTGCCGAACTGAATGCAAATTTATCTTCTAAGACGGAATATTTTTCCAATCGCTATCGATTCTGTTTTTACCGGTTTTATTGTACCTACTTTGTTTAGTTAAACATCGAAAAGCGGAAGTCGCTTATAACAGAATCCTCTGTTAAACGTAAAAATTTCATAGTTCTTATTGAAAGAACGCCGCAATTATAACTGCTTAATCGGAAACCTCTCTAAAACGGATCATTGTTTCGGTGCCTAGCGATTCCAATTTCGCAGATCTTACTTAATGCAAATATTGGGTTTATTTAATACAGTAAAACTTATTAAGACTGTATCGGAAAGGACCAGAAAAAGAATCCGTTTCAGATAGAGTAACACGTTGAGTGCCACGTCAGTCATACTATGACTGACACTGAACTTTCCGTTTAAGCCGCGTCAATCACCGGTGATTGACAGTATAAAATACGATATAAAATTTAAATTGTTACATTCTAAATAATTTTTAAGTAATTTCAGGACTGTATCATGAATGTACAAAATATTTCTTATCAAAAAAATTTAATGGGTTTTATTAAAACACAGTAAACATAAAAACTGTTGTTTTTCCCAGGTATCACAAAATGTGGCAACTTGCTTAGTTAATTTTCTGGTAATTTCTCTACCAAATTGTGCCACATTTTCTTCGTAGCATAGTTTACAATACCGTCGCGCTTTCAAGACGTTTACAGTTTTTTTTTTTTTTTTTTTTTTTTTTTTTTTTTTTTTAAATATATAGATTGTGTAACGGGAATCTTATTTCGCGGCCGAAACGGAAAGACAAAATAGACTTTCCACTCAACGTGTTAACCCTTTAAGTACAAAAAAAAAAAAAAAAAATTATGGCCATTTTTTTCCCCATTCTGACCAGAAAATCAGAGTTCTAACTTTTTACGGCTGCTCTTTCATCTTCACCTAACACTTCATTTATAATGGCTGTTTCATCATAATAGAAGCCATCAGTCCATCAGAAGAAAATGATCCATTCCAAAGGTATAAGTTCGATTGAAAAAAACAATTTCATTCCCGGTATTTCTTAAAAGTAACGGAAATGTACATCAAAGAAATGTTACTAGTATAATAAAAAGGATTGAATTAAGTGAAAATTTATATTTCATCTCCTTAGTTAGTGACGATTTGTGTAAATTCGGTTTATACGAGTTTTTTCCTTATCCGAGGTGAGCTTGATCCCTATTAACTCGGATAATTGGGACTTCACTCTATAGCAAATGTCTATTTAACCGTAGAAAAACAAATTTTAAAAAATGCATTCAAGATTTTAAATAATTAGAAAAAAATGTTACAGAGAGCATAGAAGCTATATCTATGAAACTAATAATATTTAATAATTCCACGAACCGGAACAATATTCTCCATACTTTCACGAACCGGAACAATATTTGCCACATTTCCACGAACCGGAACAATATTCTCCATACTTTCACGAACCGGAACAATATTTGCCACATTTTCACGAACCGGAACATCGTTCCGGTTTGCTCCGGTACATTTCGAGCCCTGTTTTTTTGTAATATTCTTGTACCATTTTTTGTGACCGTGGACCTAGAAATACTCCTCGCGGTTATCACCAGAAATTGAAATTTCCAGAATAAGTGTTCATCGTATGTTATATATATATATATATATATATATATATATATAAACAAAAGAAAACACCTATAAACAAAGCAGATGCTTATTATTCTACTTGTTTTTATGTTTACATATATTTCTTGTCACTGTGAACTTTATTTTGATGTAAATTTTGAAATATAAAGGCATTGATCCAAAACTTATAAACAAAAATAATCTTTACTCGGCGATTTATGGACTACCGTGTAGGCTTATTTGATAATCTATTTTAAAAGAATGAACATGGAGATATTGAATTATTAGTTTATAAATATATTCTATACCAGAATAAAATTTTAACCTCTTCGTTACCTGGGTCCACATATGTGGGCCTCTATTCTTTTCCCCATAAAAACTAAACTGTTTGACTTTCTTACATTTTGACATCATTTCTTAATAGCTGAATGTTTTTTGCTTTAAAAGCAAACCAATAAATGGCAAAATCTACGCTGATTTCCTAATAAAATAGATGTTATTTTCATCTGAGTTTGCAAAACGCCTTCAAGAGGGTGTGGTCAAGACATTCAGAAATTTTCATACTTATTTAACTTAAATCCTTTACAATAAAATGTTTTGAGGATTTGTATATCATTCACTTGATTAAAGGCCTCAAATTTGTGATTGTGTGAATTTGGGTTAAAGATAATTTAAATTGATATTTTAACGGAATTTGTAATTTTAGATCCTTATTTGTAAACCAAAATTACTAGTTCCCTAAAGTATCAATTTCCGAAAAGTTCTTTTTTCTGTCATCTATGATGTCATTTTGTTTGTTTAAAACCAATGAATGAGTATTTGTAGTATTATTTTAGGTTTGGGAACGAAGAGGTTAATTACAGCTTTTCTCTTTGAAGTATACTAGACGTATCTCTCTACTATACTTTTTTTTTAATCCGATCATTAAACTTAGGATGTTTTCATGCAATCTTTAGTTCATTCTTTCTAATTAAAAAAAAATCATATTATTTGGATACCTAATAAGTCATCATATTGGATTTTACGTATAATTCGTTTTCTATGAATCATTAGAATAATCCTGTTATTTTAATCACGACAAGAATGAAACATAATAAACGTGTAAGCTCAATCATTAACTGATTACAAACACTCATCCTTGAATCATCAATTCAAACAAAGGCAAAACTGTTATGGTGCCAAATGACCCATGACTTTAATTACGACTGTGTATGTGCAAAATAATGAATACACTGTTTAGCGTTTATCTCAATCAGTATTGTTCTCTATTCCGTAAAGTATGTTTGAAATTTCATTATCTACCCCAGAAATATCGAATTATAAACTTTTTTTTTTCTTTATTTGAAACTAATGTATCATTCCAAATCTTCAAAAAACATAATCACAAATATATAAATTAATGAAGCCTGACGAAAGTGTTATAGTAACAATTAATTTAATTGGTTAAAATGGCTCATAGTATAAGTCCATGTGAGTTTACCTATTACGGCTTACAACTATAGTAGTAAGCTAAAATTGGTTAAAAGAAAAACCTTGAACTTGATTCAACATTTCATCAAAAAAAAAAAAAAAAAAATTGAATAAAAACCTTTAACTTGGTTCAATATTCATCATAAAATTAGTTTAACCCTTTTGGCCCTGGCGGTCACACATGTGTTCCTTACTTTTAAAATGCCTTAAACTATAAATATGAAATAATCATGTAATGCTGCAAGACCTAATGGTCACATATGTGTGCATTTGATAAAATGTATAATTTTCAACTAATCAAAATAAAATAAATTGGTATGTATTTTACTACTCAAAACTGCTGTCTTACAAAAGTTTTAATTTTTTTTTACTTTAAGAAAAAAGTCAGGGCCGAAAGGGTTAAAGTAAAACCTTTAATTTGGTTCAACATTTCACAAAACAACTAGCTTAAAGAAAAACCTAAACTTGGTTCAACCTTTCTCCAGATAGCTGGCCTAAAGAAAAACCTTGAAATTGGTTCAACCTTTCACCAAACATATAGTTTAAAGAGAAACCTAAAATTTTGTTCAACCTTTAACCATAAAATTAGTTCAACATTTCACTAATATAATGGTGTTTGTAACGGCACCACTAAAATAGTGACGTTTATCACCAATATCTTAGTTGCAGCTAAAGTTCAGCTACTTTTCACCATTTTCTTGGTGAAACGTCGAACTTCATTTTTAACAGTGCAGGGTTCCGCAATGGATTGAGTTAACCGATTTTAACTAACCAACACTGGCAGTATTAGCATGAAATATCCCCATCAACATTGGGATGTATAACATTTTGTTATTACTGCACCACTATAGCAAGGAATATTTCATTTCCAATATTTCAGTTTAAAGTCAATATTTCTGCCGCATCAAATTATTTACTTTTAGTTTGGTTTACATGGGTGAGCCTAGGGCATGAAGCGCACATATTTGCATTATAGTATAGTGATCGAGGCATTACCAAATTTCGTATATTTTTGAGATTCCTATTATACAAAGAAGTAGTCGAATGCTAACCATTCAATAGAGTCGCGAACTCAGGAAATTTCGAGTTTTAATATATAAATACACTAGAAACCTTCCCCCCACCCCCAAGCAAAATCAGAAATTTATACGAATATGAAACGTTTTTTTTTTAAATACCAAAACCCATTTGAGAATAAAGCGTGTAATTTTTCGTACGTTTATAGTGCTTAATACTTCTATAATATCATGGGAAACGGAAAAGTTTTGTCCTAAAAATTCCGTCGGTCGAACCATAGTATTAAATTCACCCTCCCTTTTACTGTATGGTACTAGAGTTTTCAGAAAGTATATTAACCTTTAACTGATGTCACAGAAATTATGACATTAGTGCGAAGCGGTTTGTGAGACCGCTGCAATGAAATATGAATAAAAGGCACGATTAATTCATAGGATGGTGTTTTTGTAATAAACTTTTTGCACAGGACTGTTACAATTAAAATTCACCTATTCAAAAGTCTCTGGTGATAGTACTAAAGTTCCAAACGGAACAAAATTTCGACAGTGTTTGTAGTTAAACTAAAAATTGCAAGTTAAACTATAAAAATTGAAGAAAGCTGCGGTCTGAGAGACCGGTAACATCAGTTAAAGGTTAATGGAATTTTCCATAATTAATTTATGTATTTTTTTCACCGTCATAGTTGACGCGGTTTCACCTAGTTTATTATAAAATAGATCGCATTTTAACCTTTAACTGATGTTACCGGTCTCTCAGACCGCTAATTTTTTTAATTTTTATAGTTTAACTTGCAATTTTCAGTTTAACTACAAACACTACTGAAATTTTGTTCCGTTTGAAACTTTAGTACTACCCCCAGATTTTTTAATAGGTGAATTTTAATTATAGCAGTCCTGTACACAAGATTTAGTACAAAAACACCATCCTATGAGTTAATCGCGTCTTCTACTCATCTTTCATTGGAGCGGTTTCACAGACCGCTTCACACTAGTTATGTGACAATTTCTGTGACATCAGTTAAAGGTTAAAATCCTCGTAAAGCCACTATCACGGTATGTTTCGATTTCCCTTCCTTCTAAAATTAAAACTTCGATTCGTAGAAATGAAGAACATTTTTTATCCAATCCTATTACTTTCTTTTTAAAAGTTATAGAGAGAAAAATATCATACGACATACTTTCTAATTAGATCTTACAAGGAAATTGAATATAACTGCACGTTTCCCAACGATGTGAAAGTTTGCTCTGATTTTTTTTTTTCATTCGATCTGACAATGCTTTGTTCTGCAATCGAAAACAAGTCATAAAACGCTTTTCAGGAACTTACGACTAGTTAGCTAGTTTTCTCGTAAAAATTTTGTTTCTTTGTCTTTCTGTAATTTATAAGTTCTAGCTCACGATATAAACTTTCCCTTTCAATATTACATCAGGACTGTTGCTATTTATGACAGTGAATCAGAGTTGATTGCTTCTTTTTCTTAGTTTTTGAATGAAGAATTTAAATGTGTATTGCTTTTAGCAGTGGCGCCAACTTATATGGACCCATTGGGCGCGAACCCATCCAATATTTTTATCTCTCCGCCCACCGAATTTCAATTGATTTAATTCATATTTTATCTTTTATTTAGATTTCGTAACAAATACTACCTATTGCAGTTGTTACCATGGTGCGACTTTTGAAAAATTCCTTCATAACTTTTCATTATATGACCCCAGGAACCCAAAACCACCCCAACCTAAAAAGTTTATATATATATGTAATAATAAAAAAATTCGCCCTTTTATCTTAAATAAACTATTCCAAATTATTATAATATCCACCTTTTTTACTTAGCTTTAATAATATCTTAAATATCTTTTATCTTTTTTCCATGCTTTAAATGCGTATTCTTTTATTATTCTAAAAACCTTAAAACCATTCGTCTAATCTTATAAAACCCATTAAATTACTTTTTTCATTTTATTCTGAAACTAAATTCGTTTTGTTTCGAATGTTTTTAATATCATTTATTCTATTTGTTCTATTTCCCATAATTCCTTGCAACACCCGCTAACATTTGTTTACGTTATTAATCTGACGCCGAGACTAAATAGTTCATCATCAACGTCACGCGTACTTCCCCCCTTCCCCCGGAGCTAAGCCCTATCGTAGCCTGCCTCTCGTCGCGTCCTACGGCTATTTTTATGTGGTTGGTTCTTTCACTTGTAATGTATTCGTACGCGTATTTTTTCGCAAGTATTTAACCTGTTGCATTGGCTGGGAGACAGAGAAGATTACGATTATTGATTTGCTTAAATAACTCATGTCACCTGGAGAGCTTTGTTTACTGTTTCTTCGTCATGCTGTTCTAATATTTAACATATAGTGGTTTTCTATTTACGACGTAACAACGGCCCGAATATGGGTAGCATATTGCTAGTGAGTTTGGTGCATTTTATGATCATCCAATAAATATTTGATGAATCTAAAGGCTTCAGTTATTATTTACGGGAAATTACCAATGGGCATCGGCCTGATCTTCCACTCTTAACCATGATTTTACGACTGCAAAACTTTGATTTCTCGGTTGAGTTAGATAACGAGAGTATGGCTGCTGCTTAAGACCGATATGTTTATATCATACTAGTGAAAACGTATCATATATATATATATATATATATATATATGTGTGTGTGTGTGTATGTATGTATGTATGTACTAAATTTTGCCCGCACGATAAAAGTCGCAATTATGCACGGGTCGTCTTCAAACTCGCCAAACACATTGAGATGGCTAATATCTCGGCGGGGATTGCACATGAGCAAAATCGGCCCAAGGGGGTGAAAATGGGGAGAGTGAAAAATTTTGAATTTACCGCCTTCGGATAAAACCAGCTCTTACAGAAAAATGACAGGAAAAAATAAACATTTTTCCTTATAGCAGTTGCCAACAATTAAAAAAAAATAATAAAATTCTGACCACAACAATTACTTTTCAATTGCAAGATTTCCACGTGAAAAATGAAATAAATAGTTTGACGAATTGAAAAAAAAAATTGAATGTTACCTCATATGTTTTCTAGAACAAGATTTCCACGTGAAAACTGAAAATGAAATAAATAGTTTGACATAACGAATTAAATTAATGAATTAAATATATATACATATATATTACGTCATATTGGAAATATAATGGACGTCAGCAGGTAAATATTTAACGGCATGTGAGTTTGAAAAAACGTATTAATATTATCTAAGCGTATTAAATTTAATTAAACGTATTAAATTTAATTAAATTTAATTAAATAATTTAATTAAACGTATTAACGTAATAAAATAATTATTAATGTAGTATTTATAAGGAAGAATTTATAAGAATACAATTTAATTAAATTATTAATTAAATTATAATAATTTAAAAATTTCCCCAAAAAAATTATAATTTAATTTCGGGTTATCATCTTTAATCATTCGCTCCTCCCCACTCTATCTCCACACACATGCACACTAAAGCTGCTATCAGATTCACCAACTTTTCGAGCAACCAAAATATCAGCAGATTTTAACCCCGACTTTTTCTCGTTCAAAGGGAGAAAAGGGTTACAATTGTCGTTGCTAACGTTGGAGGAAAACCAGTACTACTAGTACCAGCCGTTAGTATTTATCGCTTATTCGTATCAATCGCTTATCTCTGATTGGCTGAAATATTGAAAGCTGGGGTGGGGGGGGGGGGGGAGTCGCGGCTAGTGCAGGCTTTTTTAGAGCTGTGGATAAAAAGTTGGAGATATTGCTGTTTGCAATCACACCGGGTGTTGAGACAATATTTCGCGAAAAGTTGGAGGAAATCACGAGTTGACTCAAAAATTGCTCGAAAAGTTGGTGAATCTGATAGCAGCTTAAGGGAAAAAATTATATGCGTTATTTTACTCAAAGATTTTTGAGCCCATCCAATATTTTTGAAACGTTGTCGCTCTGGCTTTTAGTCCACTATTGCTGCCACTCAGGTTTATGAAATTTCCTTACAGTTGAACCAGTTTACCAGTATAGCTATTTTGCCAACATAAAATATTGTAATTAGTGGGATATTAGACAATTGTCGCATTCTTTATCATTTTAACCGCTTCAGTTCCAAAGCTAAAATAATAATACAAATGCTTATTCATTGGTTTTTTCCAAACAAAATGACATCGTAAATGACAGAAAAAATATCTTTTCTGAAATGGATCCTTTAGGCGCTTAGTAATTTAGGTTCAAAAACAGGGATCTAAAACTACAAACCACCTTAAAAACATCAATTCAATAACCATTAACCTAAATGAACGCAATCACAAATTTAAGAGCTTGAAAAAAGTAAATAATCTACAAATCCTCAAAGTTTTTTATTGAAAAAGATTTGAGTTAAATACTTATGAAAATGACTCACTTTCTTGGTTATACTGTCTTTGGGGCATTTTTAGGCATTTTGCAAACTCAGATGAAAACAAGAACAAATTAAATTTAAAAAATAAAAAAAAACCCGACTGCGTAAAAAGCAACCTAATTAATTATTTCTCATCAATGTGAAACTATTTTTTATATTACTTACCTATTTTTTTTTATTTACTCGTATTTATGACTTTTAAGTTGCGTTTAATTGTTAGTTCCTATCTATAAACACTGTTTTGATGAGGCCTATAGATGCCCATGAAGGTTAGAGTTGCAGTAAAGTTAGAGATTCTACCTACACAACTTCCAGGTTGTGTAATATTTAAACGGAGCTTCTGACTGTCAAATAGTCAATGAAACATCGTCTTCATTTTGAAAGACCTATCCAATCATATGCTACTCAATAGGGTGCGTCAAAAAAAATTTTGTCTCTAGCGCCATTTTGTATTTTACGGCCACCATTTTGAATTTATGAAAACAAAACCTAGCCTGTAACCATCGGGCGGTTAAGACGAATCGATGGAGACCTTATTGATTAAAATCTATCCAGCCGTTGGAGCTCTCGAAGCTGGTAGATGGGAGGTGCTGGGTTCGAACCCAATCGTGTCCGTCGGCCTAATCGTTCGGAGTTTTCGTGGTTTTCTTCGAACCATGGATTTCCATGCGTAAATACGGGTTAGGTTCCCTTAGAAAGACCCCCCACGAAGGGCACCCCTCCCCTGGGCCTATATCCCTCGAGTAGATAATTGGCCATCAAAAATCAACCTAACCCAACCCGTTGGGATGTTCCGAGGGTATAAAGAAATCCACATACCCAGATACGCGTGAAACACGTAACCCTTCTTGGCAGTCGGGTAATAACATTTATTTTATATGGGAATCAGCTTAGATGATGCCATTTATTCGTTTCCTTTGAATGCAAAAAACATTCAGCTATTAAGAAGTGATGTGAAAATGTAAAAATATCGGACATTTTAGTTTTTATAAGGAAAAGAAGAGAGGTCCCCGTATGGGGACCCAGGGACCGAAGAGGTTAACATAGTTGAAAAGTGCTCGTGAATTCGGTTTTTCTGTCTACCATCTGCGTGTTTGCCGCTACTCTGTCCGTGCTCGAGTTCTCGTAAATGTACTCAGACTGCCATGAAATTTTCAGATGTTATTGGTGTTTACTGTAGAACGTTCGATATTGAACATGAAATGTGTAGCATTTATAATTCGTTTACAGGAATACGCAAAAGAATTCCGTTACACTACGGTCTATGGGAAAAAATTGTTTGCTAGTGAATTTTATATTTCAAACATAATGAGATTAATATATTGGTCATTCTTCCAAAAGTTTACATTTTCAATAAAAATTTTGTTTTCAAGACAAATGTTATCATTTTTAGAAACTTATCACTTACTGCAAATCAGCAATGGCCCAGATACATTTTATTTATTTTTTTCAGAAACACAATTTTTTTTATTAACATTATTCACGGAGATGAACTTTATGCTACAGTTATGTTTGTGTAGTAACACAAAGCATAAAAAACTATTTATTCTATTAGATATATAACTAAGGAGCATTTCTATATAAGAATGCATAATTAATTTATTTGGAATGAATAATAAAAAAAAAAAAACACAAAAACTTCATCTCCCATCTGGAGCTTCTTTTGATCACCCATCATTTATATGTTATTCAATTCTTCTCTTTTAAAGTTTTGAAACAATTTTTAACTTTCTTCTACCTTCAATAGAAGAAAGTATTGTAATAGAAATTTTGTTCGACGGATTTACCCGTTTTAGGGGTCAGAGATCACAAAAAACATGTTTATACAAAATGTCTGTCTGTCCGTGTGTCCGTATGTTTGTTTGTTACCATTCTACCATCAAAAATTGTATGAAGTTATGCATAGAATTGAACCAATTTTTTTTTTTTTTAAGTTTTAAGCTATGGCAAGCAGGTCCTCCATTAATTGGGGGAAAATCCGCCAGTAGGGGGTGCTGTAATAGCGATTTTTGTGCATTTTGAATATTGTACCATCGACAAGTGTATGAAGTTATGCATAATTCTAATAAAAATTCTAATAAAACTAATTAAAATGAAATATTTGTTAGGATTTGAATCCCAATGAAAAAGGCATGAGTAAGTTAGATAAAATTGGGACTTACCCGTTCTTCAGGATACTTATCTATTTCGGTGTAAATCTACACTTTGTTTAATCTAATATGTGTTAGTTGTCATATTTTTAATCAATCACTCTTTATAACCTCATTTGACAAAAGAAATTGTAGAATATTATATCAAATAAATAAGCAGTCGTAACACTTTAAGCTATTTAATTCACATTGTTTAAATTGTAAAAAAGAGAGAGCATTTTCATGCCTCTTCTCTGGAATGACTACATTTTCAGAATGAAAAAATATTTACATTATAAGATAATAAATCAGTAATAATAATTGTAATAGCAATATCATAATAATAATAATAAATCAGTTTAATGTCTATGAGTCACTCAACAAGTCATTATCTTTATCAAAGTTTCCAAGGTTATTTCAAGGTTCATTTGAATAGATTTATGGCTGAGTTGAAACGACGCATTATTTATGTAACTGAGGAAATTATCTTTATCACAGCTAATTAGCTTGATTTATATCCACCAACTCCTCCTTAATTTCTGAAGTTTCATTCTCACACAAATTTAAGTTCCTTCTATTGGTTTGAAAAACAGTTTGGGAACTGGTTTCGTAAACAGGTCTGCTATCATCAATTTGGTTGGGCAGTACTTTAGGTTGATAGTCCCTTCTTGCTTTAGTTGTTTTATCAGGTGGAACCTAATTTCAATATGTTTAGTCTTACTTGAGTGCTTTTCTAATTCTATCATCTTGATCGTGGACTGGTTGCAGGGCCGTAACCAGCGAGTCCAGTCAGAAGGGGCTCTGAATTTTTTTGGTGGGGCTAACATCTTTTAACAATCCATATCTTAAGCAAACTAAATATAGTAAAACTGATAAAATGGACCTGTCTATAAAGGAACCCGTCTAAAGCGTAATCTCTCTAAAACGGAACTTCCTATAATGAAATTCTTAAACGGAAAATACTTCATGGTAATCGGAAAATGAATATAAAACAATTAGGGGCGGTGTACCACTTAAGGAAACCTACCTAAAATAGAACTTTTCTCTATCCCATGTGATTTAGTCTTAGGTCTTATTGTATTTAATGGGAAACAAATAGATAGCATCTGACACCTCATAAAAAATGACTTTATTTAAATTTTAATAAGGAAAACTAATGGATTGTACACTGTATTCTATTCCCATTGAAATTTTTGCATTATTAAGCATATTTGCTTCTTTTGTCCCTTGGTGTCTTCGGAAAAGGGACCCCTCCCCTCTCTCAACTCGCGTTTGTTCGTACAGTGTGTGCATATATACACGCAATAATTTCTATGTGTACTTCTATGTATAACTTTGTACCAATTTTGTGGAAAATAAAATTTTAAAAAAGTTAAAAAAATAATTTCTAAACAGGCCATTTGTAATATGCTAAAATATGCACTACTACAATTGCCAGTCCTAAGCCTGGAAAAAGTGTGAAGGGAAGTTACCTGAAAAACACTGCCATAGCCGTTTTTTAAAGTTGTCCAATTATCCGGATTTTTCATTAACCGGATCGGCATCGGCCCCGATTGGTCCGGATTATCAGCGCTCTACTCTATTGAACATTGATTATATATATGCATATTTGAACCGCTGATTAATCAAATCAGTTTTTCTGTTGAATAAATTAGTGTAAATAAGTTCACGGCCGTACAAAAATCAGTGAAAACAGACCTGGCCAGTGGAAAAATCAATTAAATTAGGCCCGATCCGACCCGACTCAATTTCTACAAAAAATTCAGATTTTTCTTAACATACAATTAAGATTCTTTTAAAGAATATTACATACATATTTATGGGATAATTTTACAGCATACTTTAAATTTACGATGTGTTCGCAAGACAGAAAATACACAATAGCAACATTAATGATTTACTTAGAGTCTTAGACGTTTAAACATTCAAATAAGGATTCATTAAAAAATTCATATTGTTTAGAATAAAAGAAAAACGGGAAGGTTAAAAACATGATGGTATATTAAAAAAGTAGATTTGCGAAAATATTTCTGTTATTCCTTAAGGCTTTTCTCAAATCCAAAGAAGTTACTTTCTGACACATTTCTAAGTTCATTTCTTTTTGAAAACGTCAATATATTTTTGAGAAAATACTGTCCAAGTTAGCGTTTTGAATCGAATATCCGGAGACGATAGCACGGAAAAGGAGAAAAACCTACAGTCACGTGACAAGAATCTCTTATATCTCTATAAGTAATTTATTTACTTAAAATGGGAAACGCTATTCCATTCCAAATCCCTTCAATAGACAGGCTTGTCAATTTTATGCCTTTACAGTTAAAAATGTGTCAGAAAGTTTTTCGTTTTTGAGCAGTGAATTTGAGAATCACATTCAAGTATATTTCCAAAAATTCCGTTAACAGAAGCTCATTATCGCTATTAATATTTTTACAAAACAATTGCCAGGCCTAAACATCCTGAGAACAATTAAGTCCATAACTGGCTATGTTGAAAAAAAAAAATGCAAGCCTGATCTCGGTCCGGCACGAGTCTGCTGGAAGAATTAAGCCCGGGCTCAAACGCCATGTAACTGCCCGATGCCGATCTCTACGCTGGAAAATATTATATTTCGATATTGATGCTGGCAAACTAGTACCGGCTCGTAACGCACATTTATACTTATTCTCGTGAAACTCATATTCATTGAAAATGATTCATATTTTCTCATCTGCGGTTAAATATTTATATCCGGCCGACAGACCCACTTAATTTCTTTTATTGGCCCGGTCCAGCCCGGCAGGCATGTTCAAATTTTGCCGGCCCGGTCCGTTTGAAACTTCACCTTCATTTCGCCGTCCCGGCCTAGTACAGGCTTCTAGCTAAGTCCGGGATTGTGCAGACCTCTACTGTAGGATACAGTTCTTTTCACATATTATTTCTTTAAATTGAAGACATTACATAGATTTAAATATCATATTCTGTTCAATTTTTTAATTTATAGAAAAAAGAACGAAAGTTTGAGATTTTGCAAATGTTTTTGCGTTATGCATAGATGCCAACAACACTTATCCGGAGTCTGTTACAAGACGAAAATATTTTCAACAGGAAATTTCATTTAATCAAAAATTTCAAACTGAAATCTAAAATGTACCTTATCGAAAAAAGACACAATTCCTTATATATTTTTTCCAGTTTAAAACATGCTTGTTTTGGATCAGACTCCGGAATAATTAAGAGATGTTGGCATCTATGGTTATGTGTCCTATATTTATTAATTTGAATAATTCACAAACTTACTATTATCATTTAAAAAATATTTTAAACTTTAATTCCATACGTTTAATATTTATAATTAATAGCTATTTGTAATTTATTTAATTTTATTAATATTTTGGTTTCTGCTGAATTATTAGGTCATTTTAAAATCACGGTTGTTTGTATACGGTTTAATTTAGCGATGATATTGTTTCTCTTTAAAACGAGCGTTACCTAACCTTATTTTATTAATAATATGATTTATAAAATTAACCATTTAACAATTCGCAATAATCATTAAATTTAAAATTCTGCATATGATTATATCTTCTTAAATATGAATCAATTATTACAAATATATATTAATTACTTATTTTTTAAACATACCTGGACTTAATAATAAAAAAAGAGATTGTAATTTTAATATTATATACAAAACATTTTTTTTCAAAGAAAACAACTTAGAATAAATTCATTTAAATAGCAATAACATAGATTTTTTTTTTTTGCATACGTTTTACATGTGTTTCATGAAATTTGTTCAATCTCATTTAGAAAAAAAAAAGCACAAGGGCATGAATGCCCTTTTCGAACAGTTTTCACTAAATGTAGGCGTCTATTTGTTATTATACGTTTCCCCATTTCTAAAAATCTTTAAAAATATTCTTCTTTCACTCAATAACGAAAATTTTTCTGGTGCAGTTAAGATGTAATTTTCTTTCCCTTTGCCTAAAATTTTCAGCTTCTTATATTCATGCGCCTAAGAATTGAATATCGTTTCCCATTTTCTTATAAATGCCATGATTATAAATAATATGATTTGTAGTCATTTGCTACTCGATGACTAGCATTTCGTCATTAAATGCCAAGAAAATCAGCCTACAAAGTCAAATTTGACGTCAACTTTTGACAATTTTTTTTTTAATTTTCTGTATAGTTTGAATACTTGCAAATATCTTTATAAATAAAAGAAATTCGTGAACATGTCAGAAAGTAGCTGGTTTAGATTGGAAAATAGCCTTATAAAACACAGAACACAGTTTAATTCCTTGAGCTTGAATAATCATATCTGCAAATTTTATGCCTTTATCATTAAAATTATTTCGAAAATGTGTCAGAAAGTAGTTGCATTTATACTTGAAAATAGATTTAAATGAAGCATACGCCAAATAGTTGAAGGCATTTTTGTCATAATCTTATAATAAACTTAACCTTAATCATGCTTTTTCACTTAAGGCTCCTGTCCCTGCCGGCGAAGGCACTCACGAGCTAATGCTAATCCTATGGGGAGAGATTTTTCTAATGTCTCGTTTGCATTTCGACATTTTTTAATAATTTTTTTTGCAGAATGACACTTTCATTTTCAGAACCGGTTTTGAAAGTGAAAGTAACTTTATAAAAAATATCTGCGACCAAAATCGAAAAAGTAAGAAAGGTGCGCTGTAGAGACGGACCTCGGCTATCCAATGCAAAAAAAAAAAAAAAAAAACTTAAAAATGTCAAAATGTGAGCGAGAGCGATATTAGAAAAATCCCTCCCCATAGGATTAGCATTAGCTGATGAGTGCCTTTGCAGGCAGGGACAGGAGCCTTAATGTTTTTTATTGTTATATGACAAATAGAAAAAAAATGTTTAGCAAATTCATGGAACACAAGAAAAAAAAATTAGACGAAAGTTTAAAAAGCAAACAAAAAAATGCCCTACCTCTGCTTTCCTACTGCCTACACCCATAGCATGAAACAATTTTTGGCTTTCAAGCAATTATTTTTCTTATTCCATTTGTATAAAATGACATTTTGTTATCTTTCTAATTTCCTTCAACAAACATTCTAGTTAGTTTTCAAGTGATATTTCATCATTAACTAAATCTGCTGTCAAATACATAATGTCAACAGGCAAATCATTAACATTTAGAAACACGTCTTTTTTGTGACTACGTTTTAGTGAAGACGTCTAACCATTGCTTAACTAATTATCGATTAATTTGAGCAGCATATGTCTATTTCCATTCATCCCGTATACGATCATTGCTTTTAAAATGTCAAGATGTACGAAAACATGTGGTGGCTAGTTAGTGCATCTGGACTTAATTTTTTCGGGAGAAAGAAATGTTCCTACTTAGAACGCGTTTCGAGAATTGGATCGCAAGCAAGATAATATAAAACAACTAATCTAATAGGGTTCTGAACGCAAAATGCTTGGCATATTCCATTGCATTCAAGCAGTTAAAAGATCTAAATGCTTTTTCTTTTTTTTTTAAGAAAGTTAAAACGTGCATTTTGTTGAAAAAATAAAAAGTAGGGAAATCGTTAGAGGGGGCTCTAGAGGAAGCTAGGGGGGGCTCAGCCCCCATCGCCCCCATCTGGTTACGGGCCTGACTGGTTGTCTTCATATAGGTCTATAGGTAAGGTTTGCTTTAGGTTTAATTGTTCCAGTAGATTGACTAGCCACTTTATTTCAATTGCTGCATTTGCTGCTGACACATACTCGGCCTCTGCCGATGATAATGCAATGCAGGATTGTTTCTTGGTCGACCATTGTATGGGATTTCTTCCTAACATGTATAGGTTCCCACTCGTTGATTTTCGTGAATCTACATCTCCTCCCCAATCTGCATCCGCATAAACTTCAAGTATCGGTTTCTTTTCTCCGCTCAGAACTAGACTATAATTTTTTGTAGTCTTTAAATATCTTATCACTCTTTTTACTGAATTCCAGTCTTTCATTCTTGGTGATTCATTTCTTCTGCTAAGAATGTTTACTGCTGCACAGATGTCAGATCTGTTTATAGTTACTAGATATAGAAGTGCTCCTATGGCTTGTCTGTAATATGTGTTGTTTGGTAAAATGTTATCCTCATCATTAAAGCGTGTGTAATTTGTTTCCATGGGTGTGCTACACGGTTTTTCGTCTTGCAAATTAAATTTATTGATTAATTCTTCTATTTTCTGAGTTTGATTTATCATGTAGCTATTTACTTTTTTAATGTCCATAGATAGGTAGTTACTGATGTCACCTAAATCTTTTAGCTCGTATTCTTTATTTAAGCTCGCGATTACTTCCTCTATTATTTCGTCTTTTCCAGCAATTAAAATGTCGTCTACGTATGTTATTATGTATGTTGTGTTATCGCCCCTTTTTCGCGTAAAAAGGCATGAGTCAAATTTGCTCTGACTGAAATTCATCTTTTTTAGTGTTTCTGTGATTTTATTATGCTACGCTCTCGCGGCTTGTTTAAGTCCGTATATGGCTTTGTTTAGCCTACATACTTTATTTTCCTCATTTGGTTTAGCGAAACCTTCTGGTTGTGAGATATATATCTCCTCCTCAAGCTCTCCATGTAAGAACGCGGTGTTAATATCAATATGTTTTACATTTAAATTTTGATGCAATGCTGTTATTAATAATGCTCTTATTGTTGTATATGACACGACTGGTGCATAAGTTTCCTCATAATCCTCCCCGAATTTTTGTGAATATCCTTTTGCAACTAAACGTGCTTTATATTTTTGGATTTTTCCTGTGTTGTCGCGTTTTAGTTTGTAGGTCCATTTGCAACCTATTATTCTCCTATTTGGTGGAGGTTCTACAATTGACCAAGTTTTGTTTTTCTTTAGGGAGTTCATTTCGCTTTTCATTGCATCTATCCAATTTTGTTTATCCTTAAAATTTTCCATGTTTTCGATTTCCTCATAATTTTTTGGTTCAGTAGCGTTTTCGTTCTTAACCATGTATATTAACCTATCAGGAGGTACACCTTTATTAATTCTTTCTGATCGTCTAAGTTCTGCTACTGGTTGATTGGACGTGGATGGTGTCTTATTGCTATTTGAAATTTCTATTTCTACAAAGTTTTCGTTAACCCGATTTTCATCTTGTTTTGGTTTGTTTTCTACTTTCTCGTTTCTATATTTAAATTTGTTTTCGAGAAATTTAACGGTTCTCGCGATCTTTATTTCATTTCCTCCTACATATATTCTATATCCTTTGGATTCATTATCATATCCGACGAAAATTCCCTCTATAGCTTTATCGTCTAATTTTTGTCTTCTGGCTTTACTGATATATGCGAAGGCTTTGCAGCCAAATACCCTAACGTAACTTAAGTTTGGCTGTCTGTTTGTCCCTAACTCGTATGGCGTCTTTTCATTTGCTTTTGTCGGTAGTCTGTTTTGCAAATGATTTGCTGTGCAAATTGCTTCCCCCCAGAACTTTAATGGTAAATTTGATTCACTTAACATTGTCCTTGCCGTTTCAACTAACGATCTATTTTCCTCTCTGCCACACCGTTCTGGCTTGCGCAATATGGAACTGTGTGTTGATGTTTTATCCCATTAGCCCTGAGGTAATTTTCTATTTCATCTGATGTGAATTCCCCTCCGTTATCTGTTCTAATTGCTTTCGGTTTTTCTCCAAATTTGTTGCTAATTAACGCGATGAATTCTTTAAGTTTTTCGTAAACTTCACTTTTTCTAGACAATAGGTATATGATCGTAAATCGTGAGTAGTCATCAATAAAAGTCAAAAAGTATGATTTCCCCCCTATTGTCGTTGTTTGAAAAGTTCCGCACACGTCGGAGTGTATGAGCTGGAGTCTTTTAGTTGCTCTATACTCTGCAATTTTTGGATAAGGGTTCATCAGTTAATTTTGCCTTAATGCATGGTTCGCAATCTATGTTATGCTTACAGTTGTTTATTTGGATGCGTAATTTCTTTAATTGATGTTAGATTTCTATGTCCTAACCTACGATGCCATAATTCTAGGCAATTTTTGTTGTTGCAGCTTTGTGCTACGTTTGCATAGTTTTGGAATGCCAACTGAACTTCGTATAGGTTATTTACTTTTCGCGCTTCTAAGCATATTTCTCCGTTAAGTTTGAACATACATTTGTCATTTCTGAATGTAATTTCACATCCATTTTGCGTCGCTTTGCTAACCGATAATAAATTTGTTTCGATTTCAGGTACTAGTAATACATCTTTAAGTGTTATTTCATGAACTTTGTTGTCTGATGTTCGGGTGTTTATATTTACGTCACCTGACCCGTAACTGATAAGTTTTTTCCCGTTTGCGATGGTTACATTTGTTTTGTCGCGTGATTTTATTTCTGTAAACATTGATTCTGAACACACAATATGGCTTGAGCTGCCACTGTCTACTATAAATGTTTTGTTTTCTATTCCTTGTGTTATAAAGGCGTAATTTTTATTTTCGCTCGCCCTCCATGTATTGATTTCATTTTCAGAGTGACTGTACCTACGGTTTGATTCTGGTGTTTGTTCACTTCTAAAATTGTTTTCACTCTTTTGAAAAACTAGTGATGTAGAGTAATGTTTTTTGTTTGGTCTAATGTGTTGATTTTGTGGTGTATTTTGTGTTTTGGCTTTATTACGCCAACATTCCTGGGTATAATGGTTTCTCATCCGACAATTGGAGCAGTATTTATTACTTGTTTTGTTGTTGTAATTTTTCTGTGCTTTAAATGCTCTGGCAGAATTTTCTGTTCTCTCATTATTATCATATCGTCGGTTATATTCGTCAATAAGTTTAGGCTTAATAAATGATGGTGTGAGTTGATTTTCTTCTCTTGATTGAAGGGCAGTAATAAGAGTATCATAAGATTGGGGTAGGGAGCATAATAACAGTGCAGAAATGTGGTTATCATTTATAACTTCTCATATGGCCGCCAATTTATCTATTAATTCCATTATTTTTTTAATATGATTAACAACGTTGCCACCTTCCGCTAATTTAATCCCGTAAAGTTTTCTTTAGAGATAAAGTTTGCTAGACAAATTATGTCGCTCATGGATTTCACGCAAAGCTTGCCAAGTTTGTCTGGCTGTCTGTAAATTTTTAACATGAGTAATTTGATTATCATCAATTGTTAGATTAATTAGTGCATGGGCTTTCTTATCACTTTTGGACCAAGCGTCCGTAATTGGATCAGGCGGTTCTTCCGTAATTACGTGAAATAAGTCTTCTTTAGTTAACATCATTTCTGCCTTAAATTTCCAAACCGAATAGTTCGTAGCTGTAAGTTTTTCAATTGCTAAATTATCTTTAGAAGCTGCCATTTTCTTAACTTTTGATTACTTACGTGTTGCCGTAAAAAGTTCTTCCAACTTTTCTTTTTGAAAGTTTAAAGGTTTATTTATCAAATATCTGATATTTCAGATTTCAGTGGAGGCTATTTAATTTATTTATTTTTATTCAGTGATCAGTAATCATAATCTTGTTAGGATTTGAATCCCAATGAAAAAGGCGTGAGTAAGTTAGATAAAATTGGGACTTACCCGTTCTTCAGGATACTTATCTATTTCGGTGTAAATCCACGCTTTGTTTAATCCAATATGTGTTAGTTGTCATATTTTTAATCAACCACTCTTTATAACCTCCTTTGACAAAAGAAATTGTAGACTATTATATCAAATAAATAAGCAGTGGTAACACTTTAAGCTATTTAATTCACATTGTTTAAATTGTAAAAAAGAGAGAGCATTTTCATGCCTCTTCTCTGGAATGACTACATTTTCAGAATGAAAAAATATTTACATTATAAGATAATAAATCAGTAATAATAATTGTAATAGCAATATCATAATAATAATAATAAATCAGTTTAATGTCTGTGAGTCACTCAACAAGTCATTATCTTTATCAAAGTTTTCAAGGTTATTTCAAGGTTCATTTGAATAGATTTATGGCTGAGATGAAACGACGCATTATTTATGTAACTGAGGTAATTATCTTTATCACAGCTAATTAGCTTGATTTATGTCCATCAATATTGACATTAGATAGAAGAAAGTTTATGGATTGGCACATCCAACTATTTTTTATTTACAGTCATTGTAAATTCTTGTTAAGCATTTTTCTCTGAAATATACATTTTCAAAATTAAGAAATTCACGGATGTGAGGAACATGCTCTAAATATTAACCTACATATTTATTTTTTTTGAGAAATTTTTTTTGTTCTTTAAATCAACATCTGTTGATATAATTACATAAACAATCTATAAGCAAATATCTTGATGTTGATTTAGTCACCTTGAATTTTCAGTTCACGGATGTGAGAATCTCCAATAACCCTGGTTTCTTTTTTATAACAAAATCTAATACCTGACTATAAAAACAAATTTCTGACTTATAATTTAACAACAGCAAACATACTGGCTAACTGTAGCATCATGGGAAACAAAATCTGATAATTTTGCCATTTTTTAACATAAAAAAGCAACTTAATGTTTGATTCATAGAGGTGTGAATTTATTGTGTGACACTCCTTTCCGTACTCAGAAAACAAACCAAAATACAAAGAAAGTAATTAATTATGCTAAGTTACTTGCGCTTGAGATAGTAGTAGCTAGAAAAATAATTATTTAACTATTCTGTTTTCCATTAATCAAGTAATCAAACATTTTCCTCGGTAACATTGGGTGTGTGACATAACACGAGGTGAGATCTCACATACTGTGTACTAAGAAATAAAAAATATAAAGTAATTATAAAAAATGTATGCACACAACATGTTTAGTCTTCTTTTACTTTCGACAGAAAACATAAATTAATTCAAAAATGTTCATGTCAAATACTGAAAAACGCTTTGTGACTGGAATATTACCTTTTGGAGAATGACCCATATATCATTGCGGTGAACTACAAAATGCTTTACCAGAAGTATAGAATAAGTAGCATTCTGAAGTTTGTTTACAGGGACGCACAAAAAGATTCCATCACATTATGATCTATGAAGAAAAATTGCTTGCGGTGCTCTTTAAGGAGTCTCAAGCTCTTAAAATTAGAAAAAAGAATATTTTCAGCATTTAATATCTTAAAATGTATATGATTTTAAGACATAATTTTTATTGGGATGAATGATATAAATGTGTTCTTTCATTTCAGGTATTTAAAAAATTACAAGACGCAGAATTGGCGTTTATAGGAGGCTCTAAACAGTCAGACATTTGTCGAGCAGAAAATTGGTATAACAGCTAACACGCAGGGTTACAAAATAAATTTTGCAACAAGAATGACATTTTTTGTGCCTAATTATACTTCAGATTATAATAATTACCCTGAACCTAAATAAATTTGTATTTAAAGCATTTTTATGTTTTTAATACCAAATTGTATATAGCTAATACAAAATTTTGAAAATTGCAACAATACAATCACCTAAAAAAATATATTTTTGGACAATAAAAATGAAATTTTAGGTTCCGTTTATACAAATTAACATGAAACATGTGTTTTGAAAATTTCATGAAAAAATATTCAGAAGTTTTCGAGATATCCTGCGCGTTATGCCCAAAAACGTCCGGTCATTTGGAGAAAACTGGTTTCAAAATTTCGGAAACTCCGCTTCAGCTATTGAGCGTGTATAATTCTAAAAGCCATAACTTCTGTTCCTATGGGAATTTCACGGAAACCATTGTATCAAAGTGTTCAGAAAAGATAGGAGTTTAACATCTAAAAAAATTAAAATTTCGAAAATTTTGAAGCTTTAAATGTCGTGAAGCCACTTAAATTATTATGATACTTCAAATATAAGGAAATCACTGAAATGACTGCATGTGTTCTATAGATTATAAAGTGCATAGCATTTATCACTCATTTTACAGAGACATAGAAAATTATTCGATTAAAGAACTGACTAAGATCAATAATTGCCGTTTTAAAGTAATCTAATTTTGAATGTATTAGGTGATGTGTATAAATTCTATAGATTGCATACAGAGCTACACAAAAGAATCAGCACACATTACTGGCCATGTATAGAATTTGCCGAAAATAGATTTTTAATGAGTTATGTGTTTTGATTTTTAAGTTATTTATTTAGATATTTCATTTCATTCTGTGAAAAAAATGAAATTTCAAGAAACACAGTCGAACCTCGTTATCCCGACACTCTAATGAACAAAAAAAAAGTGTCGTCATAAGCGAAGTGTCGTGGTAACCGGAGTTGGAGTTGTTTATAAAAAGCTCTATTTTTATGTTCCCAAATTATTTTATGAAGCTCTGTATATGTTCTATCGCATTTTTACACTGCAAGTAAAATACAGTCGAACCTCGTTATCCCGACACTCTAATGACCAGGCAAAAGTGTCGTCATATGCGGAGTGACGCGGTAACCGGAGTTGGAGAAAAACATGTTTATAAAAAGCTGTATTTTAAATTAATTTAAGACAATTATAAATTCATAACTTTTCTTGCAGTTTTAAGCAATAAAACATTATTATTAAACAAAATAAACACAAAAACAAATTCAAAAAGAATAAAATCAGATTTAAGATAGCTTTTTTTTTATTGTTACATGAAATATTGATGAATTAAGGTTTGCTTATCCCTAGATGTGCTTCCTATATATTTTTTTTCAATATTATACAATGAATTGTAATCAATATTGATTGTCGCAGAAATGGATGTTAGATGATTTCTGATCGGTTCAATGTAATGCAATGCTTTTAATCGGATGAAAAACGCCGTGTAACCACAAGAAAGCGCCGCCTGACCAGAACAAAAAGACCGCTAGTAGACTGATACGTTTATCTGGAGCTTAAGTGGGTCATTCATAGTGTGTGGGTTTATTTACTCAGATAAAGGATTGAATTAAAATTTCTCATTTGCCTCAATGTGTATTTTAGACACTTTTGTGAAAAGTTTGGCTAAGACATTTCTTACCGCTTAATTTCCGTGCTTATAAGATGGATTATGAAAAATGGAAATTTTCCTTAACCGTCGGGATATCAGGAGTGTAAAATTATTCAACGACATAAAATCCGGAGTTTATTTGCATTAAAATAATATACAGAAAATCGGGACTTAAAAAACTGACGTGATAAGCGGAACGATGTGAAAACCGAGTGTCGAGATAACGAGATCCGACATAGTATAGTAGGAGAGCTGTTGAACATTTTTGAGTAGGTATTTGAGGCACCCTAAAAATTTGTACAACACTTCTTTTGTAATGGCTGAATACAAAATCGAATGTCTGGCTGAAGGATCGTGGCCCAAAAACTGTGCCAGACACGTGTCAAGTGCCAAATGGCACTTGACACGTGTCTGGCACAGTTTTTGTGCCGACTAAAGTGTCTGTCATTTTCAAAATATTTTTTTCTAAGCATAAATATTATTCTGCCTCAATCTCAGCGTGCCTCAAATACCTTTTTTGGGTAGTCAAAAAATGGCACTTGACACGTGTCTGGCACAGTTTTTGTGCCGACTAAAGTGTCTGTCATTTTCAAAATATTTTTTTCTAAGTATAAATAGTATTCTGTCTCAATCTCAGCGTGCCTCAAATACCTTTTTTTGGGGTAGTCAAAAAATGGCACTTGACACGTGTCTGGCACAGTTTTTGGGCCACGATCCTTCAGCCAGACATTCAATTTTGTATTCAGCCATTACAAAAGAAGTGTTGCACAAATTTTCAGGGTGCCTCAAATACCTTCCCTAAAATGCTTAACAGCTCTTGGACTATATATATCCTCATAGTATTGAAAAATATTTCATAATCTATGCCTAATGCTTAATTTTTCGTTTTCGTTTAGTAATTAAAATTGTTAAAAAATATTTTTAAAATGTCATTGGCAGATTTTACTTACACTCGAGAATGATTAAAATTAATAAATATATTTGATTTTTTTAATTTGCATCCGTGGTGAACATTCTGTACTTAATACATTATCTCCATATTTGCATAGAATAAAACCCGCAATTATTGACACCTGACCACTAAATGACACTGCAGCAAAAATTTAACTCAAATAAGCTTTTTTTTTTTTTTTTTTTTTTTTTTTGTAAAATCCTGCGAAATAGTGCTATCTAGGTGTAACTTAATTCTCTTAACTTTTATAACTTATGTTTCAGTTATTGGTTTTTAGGTGCGTTCGTAATTATATAAATACGTAGCAACTATAGTCATCGCCTGGTCCGTCCGTCTGTCCGTCCGCATATAACAGCGCAAAAACTACCCAACCGAATCGTTTGAAATTTAAAATATATAATTGTTGCGTAATTTTGTCGAGTCATTTCAAATATTATGAAAATCGAATCAAAACTTAAAAAGATATTAATAAAAGTTTCCTTCATTCTATTGAATCCTATCATAGATCATCAATTCAATGCTATCCCATGATAGATAATGATTCCAGGTTGCCATGGTGATGAGACGTCCTATTTAAGATGAAGATCTATTATTTCCGTATTACTGAATTTAATCTATAAATCGTAATAAATTTTGTATTCATGCCTTAAGAATGCAACAGCTATTGCACCAAGATCTGAATATTTATAAAGCTAGTTAAGGTACGAACGCACCTCATTTGCCACGTTTCACGTACAATTTCCGACTTGTTTAAAATAGGGATGGTGTCAGTTACTGGAGTTATTAAACATATTTATGAAACAAAAATACTAATTTTTAGTCATAAAAAGTGTAATATTTCAAAATTTTGTCAACAATAATTTTGTCAACAATATTTTTTTAACGCTTCTCTACTATACTTTCAAAAATATAGATAAGTATAAAATAGATTTAAAACTTTGTAATAGTGATTTGAACATGAATTATCCTTAAGGTATCAGTTACTACTGGGGGTTTCACCCTACATCTTGTCTTTGCTTATATAGTACTTCTAACAATATTTAAATTCTACTTCTTAAGGAGTCTCAGGACTCTTAAAATTACAAAAAATGAAAAAAAAGGACCATTTACAACATTTAATATCATAAAATGTATATCATGTTAAGACCCTAGTATTTATTGGGATGAAAAATATAAGTATGATCTTTCATTTCAAGTATTTAAAAAATTGCAAGATGCAGAATTAGTATTTAAAGGAGGCTCCAAACTGACAGATATTTCACGAGCAGAAATTGGTATAACAATTTACGCGCAGGATTACAAAATAAATATTGCAACTAGAATAAAAATTTTGGTGCGTACTTACACTTCAGATTATAATAACCTAAGATTATATAACCTAAATAAATTTGTATTTAAAGAATTTTTATATTTCTAATACGACGTTGTTTTTAGCTAATGCAAAATTTTGAAAATTTCAACAGTATAATCACCTAAAAAATTTCTTTGTGGACGACAAAAAGGAAGTTTTAGGTTGAGTTTATACAGACTAACATGAAACGTATGTTTTGAAAATTTCATGAAAAAATATTCAGAAGTTTTTGCTATATCCTGCACGTTACGCCCTAAAACGTCATTTGGAGAAAAATGACGTCAAAGTTTCGGAAACGCTGCTTCAGCTATTGAGCGGATATAATTCTAAAAACAACTTCTTTTCTAATGGGAATTTCATGGAAACAACTATATCAAAATGTACAGGAAAGACAGGAGTTAACATCTAAAGAAAAAAAAAAATGAAATTTCGAGAATTTTTAAGCTTTAAGAGTCCTGAGACTCCTTAATATATTTTGTATTCTATTTCATATTGACCTTAAAAAATACCAAAGATGAAATAGTCGTGTTTATATCTTGTAAAGGTCCCAGCAGCGACATTGATTTCTTGTTTCTAATAATCCAGTGAATAAAATATAATGAAGGCAATAAAAGAAATGCCGAGTTATAATACAAATTCTAATATAAAACGTGACATTTACACAGGGACGTTTCACATAGACAAACTTTGACGCACACAAAGGAAAATAATTACATTTAATTTCTTCTAAAAATATTTCACAGTATCATATCTTCGAAATTATATTTTAATATAATCTATTTCGAAAGTTTCAAAATTAGAAAAGTTTTAAACTTTCTAAGTAACTGTTATTTTGATCTCATCCAGACAAATGCCAGGCATCCAAGCAATTTTGCCTGTTGTCCAGATTTACGCTATATGTCCAATGATTTTCAGGAGCTCCAAGATCTGTCCTGTATAACACTACGCGGGACGACAAAAATCCCGATTTTTCATGTTACACACTGTAAAAAATTTATGTAACGTTACTCCATAAAATTAGTGGCAACATCCTGCCTCCCATTTTAAGGAGTAATTTAACTTATACAGTGGTGTAATTTAAACTGATATAACTGGTGTTTAACATTAGGGTAACGTAACACCAGGTATATTGGTTAAGGGGACCGGGAAAGCCCCATTTCCGCCATGTTAAATTCACCAACTTTATGTACCTTTTTCTCAGAAATGGTGAAAGATAGAGGTCTAGATTTTTTAGAATAGGTAAAATAACATGATTTACGTATTTTAAACGACCATTTTTTTTTTCTAAGTGAAACTCAAAATTAATTATTAATTATTTATTGAAAGTCATTTTTAAATTAGCATTTTTGATGAGATTTCACTGCCTAAAATAAATAACTGTCAACAAATCATTAAATTCCTGTGTTAAAGTGTACAATATATCATAATATAAGTATTAAAAAAAATCTGAGTTCTTAACTTTAATAGATATTGAAAAGAAAGAATTTTTGGTGAGATGTCACTGCCTAAAATAAATAATTCTCAACAAATCATTAAATCCCTATGTTAAAGTATACAATATATCATAATATAAGTATTAAATAAAAATCTAAGTTCTTTAATAGATATTGAAAAGAAGGAACATAAACATGAAAAATCCAAGTTTTCAGAAAAAGTCAAAGATGTAAATGGCCATTAAGCTATGATGTACTCTTAGAAAGAATGAATAATCTCAACACTTATTTTTTTTTATGTATAAACATGTGGAAAGATAAAAGTTTAAACTACTTAATGATATAGAAAAGTAAAAATCGTTTTTTTTAGTTGAATTTTGCTTTCCCGGTCCCCTTAAGTCACTCAATAAAATGGAGGCAGCATAGCAGCCACCAATTTTACGAAGTAACGTTACATAAATTTTTTACAGTGCATAAATTTAAAAAAGCATTACGATGCTATTCATTAGTATGCATGAAGTGAAAAACAGTAAAATACAACAAAATTTGTATCAATAACAGAAAAGTTTTATTAGCGCTTTCGAACCATGCGATTCAAATCTGTTTAGCTAGAAAACCTGTCTAAAACAGAATTGTTTGTGGTTCCTATCGATTGCTTTTGTGTATCTGGTTCACTAAATAGTGCGTAAACGTAACCTGCTTATAACGGAATTCTGTTTTAAAATCGAAAATTTCATTGTCCCTACGATAGGAATAATATAGTACCAGCAAAGTTGGAATTTTGTTTCACTCCCTAGCGTTTCCGCTTTCACAGGTTTTGCAGTGTAAGATTGTTGTGTTTAGTTAGTATAATAAAGTCTCATAAGACGGAATCGCAAGGAACAGGAGAAAAATTCAGTTTTCAAAAGGTGTATCTGCATGTTAATCCTAACGTAGGGACAATGAAATGTTTACGTTTAAAACAGAATTTTGTTATAGATTGGTTCTGTTTTCCGTTTACTATATTTTATGTCCCAATTTAGAAGTCACTGTCCCGCTTATTTTATCTTCCTGTCCCGCTTTTTATGACACTTAGACCTGACAACACTATATCCAACTGACGCTACTTGTCGGTCTGACCAGGAGCATGGAGGAAAGAGATAGATGAGATGCAGTAAGGTCGCTGGAGGTGACGCCAAAAAAGTGACCTTAAAATCCGCAATAGTAGGCCCAAACACAAGCACGTTCTTTCACGAAAAAAAGAAGTAAACTTTTAGTAATACAGTTTTTAATTCATAATACAATCGAATGCTGCTCTAGAATGCTTTAAAATAAGCAGATCACTTTCATTTAGAGAAAAAAGTGTGATGTCAAAGAGAGTGATGTCAAAAAGAATTCGGTACCTGTTCCAGGTACTTGTTTTGTTTGGGCCGAGTGAGAGTATTTAAATTTGAACGATAACGCGCATCATATTGCAAACCGTTTTTACGGCATACTGCATCTCCATCTATCTCTTTCCTCCATGGGCCAGGAGAGAGCGCTTTAACACATTGACTGCCGTGGCACATCAATATATGTGCCAGCAATATTTCCTGGGGCGCCATGTCACACAAATGCATGTGCCACCGATATTTTCATTGGAGACAATTTACTGCAAAGAAACGGGAGTATTGACAATTTATTACCATCTATTTAAACCAAGAATGAAAAATCATACATCACGGCGCATAAGTTTTGAACAATTTTCCAACACTGTAGGAATATTGTTAAGAATTTCATTTTGTTCATACAATTAAATGAGATATCTAAATAAACTTAAAAAAAAAAAAAAAAAAAAAAAAAAAAAAACAAGGCAGTAAAAATTTATTTTAAACAATTACACCCCATATCCGGTATTGCGTGTTAATTCTTTCGCGCCTGTATATGATTTAAACACAACGTAATAGCTGAAAACGCACATTACGGCTCATAATCAGTCCTGTAGTCGAATTCTCTTGAGTGCCTCTGTGAATAAACGATAAATTCTACGTAGCCAATAATCGATAGGAAACATTCTGTAGTGCGTCTCAGTGATGTAATTTCATTGAAACAATGTAACATCAGTAAAATGCGCTGAAAACGATTTTTTTTTCATAGATCTTAATGTAATAAGGATTCTTTTGAGCATCCCTGTAAACCAACTTACGGGAAAAGTTTACACGAACTCAAAAACGATACATTGAGTTCTGCTATCCTTATTTTTGTTAATTTTATATCGAACAATTCTATCAAATATTTTAAATCTACTGGTTGGAATTAATAAAATGCAACTTTATTCCTGGACTGGTTATTTGTGAATTTTTATTGGCACTTTAAAAATAACTTCAAAAATGTTAATATTATTTATCTTCTGTTGTAGAATGTGCTCAGTGTGTCATTTTTCTTAGATTGATAGATTGATTATTATTGCTTATTATTATTATTAATTATTATTCCTTTTCTTAGATTGATAACGGCTTTATGAACTTTACGTCAACAGAAGGAATTACGGAACAGGAAAATGCTATTTAAGAGAGCAGTAATCCTTCGCTAAAGGAAACTTTGACGCAATTTTCGTTAGCCATACTCATTCCTTGTCAAGTCGGTCCTTGCCATCTGATGAACAGGGATAATACTACATCTCATAAGAAACCTGATGAATATTTCAGGAGATCAATGTTTCTTTCTTGATTGGATACTTTTATTTCTGTTCTCGTTGACGTTAGAGAAAGAGTAGGTGGATATTGAAAGGTTTTGATGTTCTTCTGTGTTTGTACAAAATAATGACAATTATTGTTATTGAACCCGAGCTATTTTTAATAAATTGTTAATGGATTATTCCATTGTTGTTTATGATTTTGAAGGGTAGATTTATCTACTTATCTAGTATTATAATTCTGTTTTTCGCCATTGTACGGGATATTTGAGGCAGTTACATAATTATGCAAAATACGTAGGATTTTTTGTACAAATTCAAATGATACGAAAAACATCAGAAACGGCATTTATATTAACTACACTACAACTTTTAATTCAGAGGGAGCTCCCTCTCGCATTGAAATGACCCACCAGAAGATTTGCGATTTTATGCTTATTAACCCGTTCGGGACCATGGGTGTATATATACACTCTCAAAAGCTGCATACAGAATTTGTTTTTGGTAGCTGTAATAAAGAAAAGTAATATTTTCCTTACTTAATTGGAGTATTTTCGTGATTCAATAAGTAAAAGTAATTGTTTTTAAAAAAGTGGTGCCAACGGCAAATGTATCAACGATCCGTGTAAATGACGCCGGTCCCGAAAGGGTTAATGGTCCAGAAATGTTACCTTACCCGGTAACTCCCCAGTGTTCCTTCCAGAGCTGCAGAAATCCCTCCCGGAAAAAAAATTCTGAATTCAACAGTATCTTTGACCCCAATTATGACTTTTGAACGCACAGTTTAATATTGTTTAAGAAATTTGTTGGTGGCAATGAGAGTTTTGAATATATGGGGAAGGTCGTGGGTGGCATTCTGTCTTTATTAACAAGAAATCGTAAGCATAAGTCGAATTTAATTCACATATTAAAGTCTGAGAGCTTGCTGCTAAACTTGGAATATGCTCTAAACCTATTTCAAACCACCTAAAATAAATTGGTTGGAAAGTAAAATAACAGAAACCACCATTTTTTTTTTTTTTTTTTTTTTTTTTTTTTTGCACAACCTAAAACTTCAAATAAAGTTGCCAATCCATCACAAATAAAGTTGTAACAAAAATTTAACATCTTTAAAGTCAACCAGATACCGGAAGCAACTATTAAAGCTGAATATGGTATCAAAGACGGCGAAACATGAAACAGAGAAACCCAGAAGAATTATGACTGTTTTAGATAATTGTAAAAAAAAAAGAAAAAACTTTTTCTCAACATGAACTATATTTGTTGCGTGTGTTTGTTACATTACTATTTTCTGTAGCGAAATTGGAAGATCATTTTCTTAAAGATTAAAACCTTATCTCAGAAAATCCCCTAGGGAATCAACGGTTGATGAGATTGGCACTTATGCGAACTCATTATACAGTTTTATTTTACAGAACAAGTTCTGATTTCAATGACAAGAAATTAAACATGGAAACTGCTATTTTAAACTTAACCATTTGGTCCTAACTTTAATGTAAAGCAAATGCTTATGTTATATGAAACTTGTTTTAAATACAATTAACTCATTAACTCTTCATTATGCGCTAATTTTTTTATACCATGGTGTTTGTTAAATCTTTGAAACTAGTAAATATTAATGTAACCTCATTGTATTATTAGCTGCAATTATAGAGATTGATCTTATTTTATTTTACACATGTTATTTTTTTAAATAAAAAAATGATAAGGATATACCTAAATTCTCAAAGATTCTCAAAACACTTCTGTTGCATATACACAAGCACGGTCATCGCTGTCAAGACGTGATCGCAATGTACTAAAAAAAGTTTTTCGTTTAAAAAAATGTAATTAATTATATTTTTGAGATACACTAGCTCAATAACGTCTATTGTTCGTTTCGTCGGGATCCTGAAACTCTTCCGTTTGAAACAGGATTCCATTATAAAAAGGTTCCACTTTTACAGGTTTTACTGTGTTTATAAGTACAGTAAAAACTGTTAAGAAGGAATCGCTAAAGAACGATTAAAATCCCGTTTCAGATAGTTTTTCAATATATTTAATTGTATAGTGAGCCATATCAGGGCCATATAATGCCTCTGTTTAAGGCAGGATTCTGTTATAGATAATTTCCGTTTTGACAAGTTTTAATTTACATATAATATAAATTATACTTATATAAATGCAGCAGAAAGTGAACTTGCCTATAACGGAATGCTATTTAAAACAGACATATTCCTTAGTTCCATCAAAAAGAATACCGTAAATTACACCTGCTTGGGCGAAAACCTGTTTTGAGCGGAACTTTTTACCGATTTCATCTTTACAGGTTTTACTACATACATAACCTGAAGGAAAATTTTGGACCCCATCCGAAAAGAAAACCCCGCTACACCACTACACCACTGCGGACAGACAAAGAGACAGACGGCCAGACAAACCAAATTCATAAACACTTTTCAAAATTGTTGGAAAATGTTAATAACAAAAATTGCTTCGACCGAGAATTGTGAACCGACTCGATAAACAGTGAAAACAGCTTTGCCAATGTTTGTCAAAAAAGTCATTTTATAATAATCTGCAGCGCTTAACGTGTTTTCACAGATCGGTTTCTCAACAACTTACGTGCTTTCGCAATATGATCTTGCTAACTTACACATCCATTTTATACTTACGTGCCATACAGATAGACCGGGCTGACGGCTGCGCAAACCATCATCTCATCGAGTTCACGGCTGAAATTCCAGGATTAGACAGAACTCGATTAGCATATTAGAATGAAACTGGTCTGTCAAGTCATATCTTGGTGGAAAAACCTGCAAACCCGATTTTAGTGGTTGACTGCTAGGTTTTTACCATTGTGTTTTCCTGCTCCTAGTCTTTCGTGTTTTCATACACGGTTGAAAATCTGCATCGTTAGCTGCATAGTCACTCCACCGCTTTTATAGAATATCTCTATTCTGACCAATGAGAATGCTCCATAGTATAGTCAAGTAATCGTTTTCTGTAAAAGCGGTGCAAGTGACTATGCAGCAAAAGCTACAGATTTTTAACCGTGTATCTTTGGGTGCCAGGAAAACACAATTATAAACCTACCGATCAACCACTGAAATCGGGTTTGCAAATGTTTTCCACCAAGATATGACTTGGCAGACCAGTTGCATTTTCATATGCTAATCGAGTTCCGTCTAATCCTGGAATTTCAACCGTCCACTTGATGAGGCGATGACTTGTGCAGTCCCCTCCCGGTCTATTAATCTCTTAATTCTCGCTCCCGTGGTATTCACGGGCTGTTTCTTTTATTCAGATTGTTTGATTCCCACCAGTTTTATAAAATAGTGTAAATGGCTTTATTATGGTATCATTCTAACTGTCATTAAATAAGGTGTATATTTCTTTTTCAAAAAAGTGGTGCCAATAAGCAATTTGAATTTTTAAACCGTAATTTAATGTAACCGTTAAGGGGTTAATTAACTTAAAAAAAGCATTAAGTAGATTCTATGCTTTTAAAGCGGACTATTCCATAATTGGGTCTACATTTGGTGTCGTAGTTTGGAACAAAGTTTATTGAAAAATTTTGAATAGCAGCACGTAGATCTGATTTATATCATCGGCACGGATAATACGCAATAAAAACTTCGGTATGTGCCTTCAAGCTAGTGCTGAAACGGTAAAATACCCTTTCTTTAAATATACGTAGTTAAAAAAAATAAAACCAAGAAAGAAAAAATCATGCTTCAAGCATACATTATGAAGCACTTTCCAACACATTCAGAATAATGTAACAAAACTGCACCATTTGAAAAATTAAAATATTACATCTAATTCAACCATATGGAAACGCATAACACATTTCAGAACCCAATATCAGCTGTTCCCGTCTACAATACGAAAATTAACCGAATTTTTTAGCAGCCCTGTATAAGATATATAGATTTGTATCTATTAACTACATGCACATGCCAAAATTTAGTTTACTTAAGAGATACATATACTTCAGTTAAAAATTTCCCTCCAGCAATTTCCTCTAATAAGGAAAATGGTACGCGAATACTTTTGTGCAGCTCTGTATTTGAGGTATAGAATTTATATATGACGAGTAACATACAAAAAATTAATTAAATTTAAAAGCGCATACCGAATTTTAAACCGTACACTCCAGCAATTATTACTCAAAGACAGTACTGTAGCCGATTTTTTTATGTGTCCCCCTGTAAATGAAAAAAAAAAGCCATGAATGCCCAGTTCTAACGTGATCGTAGTGAAATTCAGTGATTTATATCAGTTTCAATACATTTGAATAGTGTAATGTCATTAAAATAATCTGCAAACGATTTTTTTTTCATATACCATAATGTAATGGAATATTTTTGAGTGTCCCTGTAACTGAACTGTTAATCCGGCATACTTCATATACAATACCAAACTTGCTTTGGTGACCTTCAATAACCTTTATCAATTTCATGAAAATCCGAGTATTTTACGGGAGTTTGAGCGTGGACAGACAGATAGACGGTCAGACAAACCGAATGCATAATCACTTTTCAACTTTGTTGGAAAGTGTTAAAAAGAGATCGGAGAAAATTCTGTTGCCAGATCGGCGTAGTTTAGCAAAAATGTTTTGGTGTAAAATTAAATAAAATTTACTGCGAATCGAAAAGTCTGTGAAAAAATATGTTATTTTGATGCAATTATACTATTTTTCCAGCAAAGATATCAAAAAATTACTTGCAGTTTCATAAAATTTAATGATTCTTATGATCGTTACAATTGGTATAGTAAAGATGAGTTATTAGTTGGAGACAAAGGAATGCGTTTAAATATATTCATTCAAAATCTAGCATATTGATTAAGTGAAATAAATGTCTTCAAAGAAGCTTATATCATTGTCTACTGAGTCAGAGAAAAATAATACAATTTAAATAAAAGAAAATTAAATAACAAATTAACTATTTACCTAATGGTTCCTACGTGTTCTGATTATTTAAAAAATGGTTCGTTAAACTTGCTTTCAAAGTGAGCGGAGCCGCGGGCAAAAGGTAGTATAAAATAAAGCCACGCTTTTAAAATACTCTTCATAAAAATGAAAGGAAAAAATACATTTTATGTACATTACAATATACATAAATTGGTTTCGTGTTAATTAAGTTAGATGACGCGCAACACATCTGTCACCAAATGTTTTTAAAATGTGTTTGTATATGGGTGAAGAAGAAATTTGTAGTAAACCTGTTTCGGTTTTATAATTATGTCATTTTTACTTTCTTCTATCTTTACAAGAAGAAAGACATTGGATTCCTGAAAAAAAATCGACTTCCGGTTTTCGACGGATTTATGCATTTTAGAATGTCCTGAATACGATTTGACTATTTTAGAAAATGTCTGTCTGTGAGCCTATCAACAAATTTTGTGGGAGCTCCACCTTAAGAACTAAAGCACGGAATTTAATAAAACTTTAGCTTCAGTTATACCTTGATATAAATTGGTGCTGATTAGTTTTTGGTACAAGTCGGCCAACAGGTGGCGCTGCTATATGCTGCATTCTTCACGATTCCCGCAATAGCTCTATCTCAGGAATTTTCATCAAATTTCAGATCCAGTTAGTTTTTGACATGGTGCTGATTAGGTTTTCGTGTAAATCATATAACAGGTAACTTCTATGCTGTCTTTTTCACGATTTTCGCGATATCTCAAAAACTAGTGCACGGAATTTAATCAAACCATATTCTGTTACATGTTAGATCCTTATTAGGCTTGGGTGTATACTGCGCGACAATTATCACTTTTATGCTCTCTGGGTTGGGTGTTTTGGTTCCAGACATCTAAGAGGGTGGTGCCGAAATTCAATAATTTGATTGAAAGGTGCGATGCTTATATCTCCATTTTAAATGCACACAATTCAACGAATCTATACCTTTAGAATACTCATGATGGGCATAGATTGCCGTTTAATTTTGGCACTGTGATATTTAAAGTTTTAACATGTATGAGATAGAATAAAGTTTTGGGATTGGCACATCCGACTAGTTTAAATTGTAAAATAAATAATATACATTGTACGAAACAGCTTTTCACTTTACTTACTCAATCAGCGTGGAATAGTCCTATTGATAACTTTGGTTTGGCGAGAAAATCTAAAATAGAAAGCTAAACCTGTAACCTATACCATAACCTATAAATCATACCATACCATAAACTTATACCATAACCTATAAACCGTACCATACCATAAACCAGTGGCGTGGCGTCCGGTCATCGCTGGATGCGGCGATGACCAAGCAATATTTTAAAACTCTTAATAAGCTTTTAAAACTTTACGATCCAGTTTTAGCAGAACATTTGGAGTTCATGTATAAGTGAAGGTAAGATTTAAAGTTTCTTTTTTGAACATTCAACCATTGAATTTTAGAGTTAATAATTTTTCACCTCAAACATAAATAATTGCGATGACCACCGAAAATTTTCACGCCACGCCACTGCCATAAACCTATACCATATATACCATAAACCTATAACCTATAACCTACACTTTAAAAATAAAATTCCGTTAAAATACGGAAACTGTACTGGCAATTGAGATGCCAGTACTATTTCCATATTTTAACGGAAATTTTTTTCCGTAAATTCCAGAAAAAATTCCGTTTTTTTTTACAAAATTTTTTCGTTTTTTCATGTTTCCGTATTTAAAAATTCCCGTCTCAAAGACAAAATATAATAATTTTTCAAGGAGAAACTTACATATTTAGGAATTTGACATTTCGCTTTTCAGGGACACGTTTGCACCAAAGTCAGAAAATCACAATTTAATTCAAACAACACTAAATCAACAACACTTACCCTGACGGGATTCGAACCAGGGAACTGTCCTCGTCCAGATTAGTGCCTTTATCGATTACGCCACGGCTTCACAGACTACCTGTTCAAATATCGTTGCTTATTTCATATGTCTTTTATAAAGCAAAGGCTAATATGTTAAACAAGGAAAGTATTTTCGTAGAGATAATATTTTTCAATTGAGTATACAATTTTTAATATTTTATGCATTTTTACCCTATAATTTTGAATATTTAGCTTTTTAATTTCATGCTTTATAAAAGATAAATTTTACTCTTTAAAATATTACAAATATAAATGAATGTATTTAGAGTAATAGCGGCTTCTTTTTTGCAAGATTTAAAAAAAAATTTAAATATCATTTTATTTATTTTATTCATTCATTTGTTTTTGCAAGAATACCAACATATTTTTTTTAAACATGTGCTTTTTCAAATTTTCCAAATTATTTGTCTGATGATCTACTGTAAACTCAAAGAAAGATAATTACAACACGGTATTAAAATAAATTTCCTTTATTGCTTATTAAACTTAGATAAACGTCAATTTTATAATAATTTAATTATTATATTTCAGATATGTTTTAAATTTTATGTGCGAATCTATTAAAGTGAATAGATTAAAAAATTTGTAAATAAAAAATATATGTTTCCCTTTTAAAACATCCTAACAGAAACATAAAAAATATATTAACATCTTGCTATAAATAAGTCAAACATAATTTTAAAATCATAATGAAAAATAAACTGTAACATTTCCTTTATAAGGTCTCAAACTTAAAAAGATATTAATAAGATTTCAATTTTTTTAAATATCGTAAAAATACGTTAGCTTTTTATAAAAAAATAATAATAATAAAAATTATAGCGAGTTGTTTAAAAATACATATTATAGATGGCGCTATATTTTTTATCGGTTTTACTAGAAAACTCATGTAAAACATACTATTTAGCCATTATTGGAAATCATTGAATATATTTTCAATATAGAGCCATATTTAGCCAATAATGGGATATCAATAAAAATAATATCTTTGTAATACAAGTAGAAACAATAATTAATTACTTTGCTTTCCAAACAAAAGCAACTATTTTAAAACAATTTTTCCGCAGTTCCGCAAATTTTTTTCATTTGCGGAACTTGTATCGTTTTGAAAACAATACAGTAATGTTCTGTAAAATTTAGGGAAAACTTACTGGATTTATACGGATTTATAATCTCAAAATGTCAATTACGGAAATTGTACTGTTTTCTTAGAAAAGTGAAACTATTCTGTAAAATTTTACGGAAAAGTTTCTGTATATTGACGGATTTATTACAGTGTTTACACAAAGCTAGATTTTTTATGGATCATAGAAGTTTGATTACTGCAATTTTCCAAATATAATTTTGTAAGGAATTTTGCCGCCAAAATCACCAAGATTAGCCAAACTAATGGTCAAGGCTGACCTGTAAAGCAGTCAATAAATTATACTCTATTCACAAATTCCTGTAAAAGTACTTTTATAACAACAATAGCGCGTGTACAGGAAAGTCATTTTTAGCATTTTGCTTCAAGAAAGAAATTTCGTTCAGCTAAAAAAGGTATAATATGAGTGAAACGCACCTCAAGTAGTAATGCTCATTACTCATAATGCATTCAAATTTCTTTGTGAGGGGATCTCTGTACGAGTGACTCTGTATAGATTTTAGGCATACCCTACTATAGTACAAAAATTTATTTCAGCTAAAAACGCACAACATGATTGGAAATTTATTCCAAGTACTGCCCGTGGGTGGTAATACGGATATACTGGGTGGATATAATTAAAGAGCACGCGTTTGCAAGTTTCTATAAGCTAAATTATTTGGAATATTTTTTAAAGATACTGCTTAGAGCACGGGGAAACAAGTTCTGCAATTAAAAAACATAATTTTAAAGTTTTCTGAAAGATGGCGCTGTATAGCATTTTTAAAAAAGAAAGAAAAAGAAATAAATGGGTTAATTGAGTTAATGGGTAATTAAGTTTTTCTTTTTTTCATCAAAATGGTAGTAATTATAGCGCTGATATGAAAGAATGCTGTCGTAAAAGATAGCGATTTAAAATGAGTTATTTTTGTTAACAAAACACCTTTAATATATAAGCTCCATCTATCGGTAAACTATCAAACTAATCATCTTTATTGCATAAATCGTTTTCGCATACTCTAAACCAGGAGTCAGCAACCTATGACTCGCAGGTCACCGTATGAACTATTTCATAATTTCAAGTGACACCCCCTCGAGTTCCGAAAAAAATTATACTATATAAAAAGAAATTATAAAACATAAATATGAAACGAACACTTGAAGAATACATAAAAAATAAACTTAAAATAAATAATAACAATAACATTTTTGTTTGATTATAAAGTAACACTAACGAACATGCATAACGAATACAGCGATTGGACGAACAAAGGCGCTGCAAAAGGCAGCGTCCACTCGCTGCCTTCAACACATTCATCACGCCTTCACCTTTTGTCCAATCAAAAGTCCGCTTGAGCCTCTGCTAGAATTTGGCGGTTAATCTCCTGTTTGGCGGGTAGAAGCCTTCGTTCTCTTAGTTCATTCTCAGTTGCAGTGCTTGTTCAATAGAGCAAGAATAGTGATGCAATTATAGTTACGCAGTGGAATAATTATCATTATTTTAAGTAATTCATTTATTTTAAATAAGAATAGGAGCAGCTCAACTACCGAAAATTCAGATTCTTGTATTCGTCTTAAGATGACTAACTATAAGCCAGACTTGACTGAACTAACGTCACAAGTTCAGCATCAGGAAGCCATTGATATCGAAGCGAAAAGTAAAGTCTATTCAGTTATGTTTCTTTTTTAAATAATTATAATTATAATTTTTATGTTTAAAGTTTAAAAAGGGTATTGCAATCATTTTCTCAATAAAATTTATCTTATTATTCATCAAAAAAGACATGAAACTGAAAGTAGCAATGACCTCAAACGTCTTCTTAATACACACATTTTGGTTGATTGTGACCCGCAGCCAAAAAGGTCGGCCGACCCCTGCTCTAAACAATATAAATACCAAAGCTTTTAAAAACATTACAAATAGTTTAACTTGTAGAAACCTTCAAACACATGCACTTTTTTATGCCCATCCTGTAATTCGGCGAACGAACACTTTGTCTTTTTCAAACAGCGATGTTTTTTCCTCTTTTTTATGCCCAGATTAACGAATATGGATTAGGTTAAATAATGTTCTATTGGAATGTTTAATAGGATGTGAAATCCCATTTCGGTTAACGAAGATTTTGGCGCAATCCCGAAACGAATCATCTTCGTTAGTTGAGGTACCACTGTATATCCGAATTTCGTTGCATAGCTCTATAAAAGACATACAAATGTCTGAAGCGCCATCTACCATATATATAAAATGCAAATGGAAATTTCGGTCCGGTTGCTTATAATTTGAGTACTGCTAAATGGATTTTGATGACATTTGCACTGTTTGTTAAATCTCTAGCAGGGATGACCGAGCTAAGCTCAGTTAAAATTAGCCTTGGGTTCAATTCGATATTTTATTCTCTCTGTATCATTCTTGCTGTTTAGATACAATTGGCATGATCCTGAGACGTTGACCCAAAATGACCCACTAACCGAATTTTTTCGAACATGCGAAGTAACCAATGCTCTTCTCGAACTCGAAAAGATAGAATACAAAATTTAGTCTAAATCATTTTATAGATAAAATTAGCTTGACCCACGGTAACCCAAAAGGGACCCACTAATCTAAATTTATCGAACATGTGACCTATCCCAATGGTCTTCTCGTGCTGGGAAACAATGCAATAAAAATTTTAGTCAAAATCGTTTGAGTCTTTTTTTAGATACAATCAGCTTGACCCACAGTGACGCAAAAATGACCCACTACTCGAATTTTGTCAAACATGTGACTTAGCCCAATGCTCTTCTGATGCTCAGAAACGATATAATACAAACTTTTGTCAAAATGTTTTGAGCCGTTTTTACGATTAGCTTGACCCACAGTGACCCAAAATTGACACAGTAATCGAATTTTCTCGAACATGTGACTTAGCACACACGTCTTCTCGTGCTCAGAAACGGTATAATGCAAACTTTTGTCAAAATCATTTGATTCGTTTTTAAGATACAATTAGCTTGACCCACAGTGACCCAAAAATGACCCACTAATCGAATTTTTTCGAACATGTGACTCAGCCCAATGTTCTTCTGATGCTCAGAAACAATATAATACAAAATGTTGTCAAAATAGTTTGAGCCATTTTTTAGATACAATCATCTTGACCCAAAGTGACCCAAAAGTGACCACAAAGCGAATTTTATCGCACATGTTACTTAGCCCAATGTTCTTCTGATGCTCAGAAACGATATAATACAAAATTTTGTCAAAATGGTTTGAGCCGTTTTTTTTAGATACAATTAGCTTGACTCACAGTGACCCAAAAATGACCCACAAATCGAATTTTCTCGAATATGCGACTTTGCTTAATGGTCTTCTTATGCTCAGAAATGGGTCCAATTATCTTGACTCACAGAGACCCAAAAATGATCCACTAAGCTAATTTTCTCGAAAATGTGACTTAGCCCAATGGTCTTCTCATGCTCAGAAAAGGTATAGTACAAAAATTTGTCAAAATTGTTTGAGTCGTTTTTTAGATACAATTAGTTTGACCCACAGTGACCCAAAAATGATCAACTAAGCGAATTTTCTCGAACTTGTGACTTAGCCCAATGGTCTTCTCATGCTCAGAAACGGTATAGTACAAAAATTTGTCAAAATTGTTTGAGTCGTTTTTTAGATACAATTAGTTTGACCCACAGTGACCCAAAAATGATCAAATAAGCGAATTTTCTCGAACATGTGACTTAGCCCAATGGTCTTCTCATGCTCAGAAACGGTATAGTACAAAAATTTGTCAAAATCGTTTGAGTCGTTTTTTAGATACAATTAGCTTGACCCACAGTGACCAAAAAATGACCCACAAATCGAATTTTCTCGAACATGTGACTTAGCCCAATGGTCTTCTCATGCCCAGGAACGATATAATACAAAATTTTGTCAAAATCGTTTGATTCGTTTTTTAGATATAATTAGCTTGACCCGCAGTGACTTCTCGAACATGTGACTTAGCCCAATGGTCATCTCAAGCCCAGTAGCGGTATATTACAAAATTTTGTCAAAATATTTTGAGCCTTTTTCAGATATGATTAGCTTGACCCACAGTGACGAGAAAATGACCCAGTAATCGAATTTTCTCGAACATGTGACTTAGCCCACAAGTCTTCTCATGCCCAGAAACGGTATAATACAATTTTTTTTCAAAATTGTTTGAGACGTTTTCTAGATAAACTTAACTTGACCCACAAAGACCCAAAAATGACCCAATATTGAATTTTCTCTAACATGTGACTTAGACCATTGGTCTTCTCGAAATCCAAAACAGTAGAATACAAAATTTAGTCAAAATCGTTAGAGCCAATTTTTAGATAAAATTAGCTTGACCCGAAGTGACCCTAAAATGACCCACTAATCTAAATTTCTCGAACATGTGACCTAGCCCAATAGTTTTCTCGTGCACAAAAACGGTTGGATATAAAATTTAGTCTAAATCGATTGAGCCGTTTTTTAGATACTATAATTAGCTTGACCCTGACCCATTATGACCCAAAATGACACACTAATCGAATTTTCTCGAACACATGACCTTGCTTCTTGGTCTTCTAGTGCCCGAAAATGGTAAAATGCAAAATTTAGTCAAAGTCGTTGGAAACGTTTTTAAGATAAAATTTACATACACACATAATTTTTGCTCGTATTATAGTATACGATTTTTCAGTAAAGTACATAACACATCGTTCTACGTTGCTTAGCTATAGAATTATGGTAGAAAGTTCTACAATCAGGTGAATCCGATTATAAAAGTAGAGATAGAATTTTTTTTTTTGCAAATCGTAAATGTCAAAGTTAAAATATAGCGAAAATCAGACGCTATAAAACAGATGTAAAACTTTTTAAATTAAATTAAATTAAATTTAATAATTTATTCAATTTTTTTGCTTATACTAGGATTCTTACAGCTAAACAACTGAGTGGTCCAATGAGGTGGGGGAGGAAGTTCAATTTTAGCTTTGAACTTTGAAATTTACAATTTTCGAAAAATCCTGACGTGATGGCTAAAAATGAAGGTAATTTCTGGATTCAGCGGTAAAAAATACATAAAAAACAATTCTCAAAAGTTAAAAACACAACAATCACATCTATTTTATAGTATCAAATTTTCGCAATTTTTTCTTTTTTTAACTCTGAAATTTACGATTTGCAAAAAATCTTTACGTGATGGTAAAAAATGAAGGTCAATTTCGTATTCAAGCGGCACAGAATACGTAAGAATCAATTATGAAAAACTAAAAAAACATGACATAACCCAACTTTTACAGGCTAGTGTAATCTAATAACATTTAAAAAAAGTCCTTCCGGCCAGTACCGGGAGGAAGAGGTAGCTTTCATATTCCTTATTTTTAAAGAGCCAACTTATATCATTCAAACACACGAAGCTCAATTTAGTGGAAACCGAATATAGGAGATTCAATACTAATTTTTATCAATATAATAAATGAGAATTTCGTAACTTATATTTGGCTGCCAAATTCGGCGATTTCTTAAAGTGCCTGCCTTTTTAAGACAACATGGTGGATGAGGCTAACCAGTGAACTTGGTCGAGACCTTAGTAATTGCTGTGCACATGCTCACTTACATCGGAATCGGTTGATATATACGAGTGCTGTCGCATGCAAAAAATCAGATTTTTCAAAATGTCACCCACAATAGAAATAGAAACTGCTATATCTGAGCCATTTTTTAAGGTAAAGGCAAACAAAAAATGCTCCTGAATCCTTATATCAAGGTCAAATACTTAAGAAAGAAACCTTTTTCAATTTCTAATTTTTTTGCACCTCACTTTAAATATATATATTTTTTTTAATTTAATGGCCGCCATTTTGAAACAAGATGGCTGATGAATCTGGCCAGCGAACTTGGTCGAGGTATTGATGTATACTATCCGCATCAGTGTTGATTTCAGGGGGTGGCCCGGGGGGGGAATGTCCCCCCCCCCCGGAGCAATGAGATGTCCCCCCGGAAGATTTGAGATTTTGTGTTTTCAATGGTCAAAAAGTGCAATTTCCCCCCCGGGGCCACAGAAATCCCTCCCGGAGAAACGTGTCTGAATTCAACACTGATCCGCATGCCTTCTTACATCGAAATAAGCGAATACGTGTGTTATCGCGTGACAAATACAAGATCGTTTCAAAATGTTAGCCATGCTAGAAATTCAAAGTGCTATAATTCAACCCTTTTTTAAGATATAAACAAAAGAACAAATTTTCAGAAACAAAAACTGCTCCGGAGTCTTTGTATAAAGGCCAAACACATAAAAAAAATCTTTTTCATTTTCCTATTAGGTAGCTTTCATTACAAAAAGCTACCTATTGCAGCCGTTCGGAGGAAAGCGATTTCAAAAAATTTTGGTATATTTTCATCGATCATGACCCCCAGACCCCGAGACCACCCTCCGTTCAAAATTGATATATATATATATATATCTGATCTATGTCACTCTGTAACTCTCGTAATTATGAACCGATTTCGATGTAATTCGGTGTGTACATAGTACATACCAATGTCTCGATCGAGTTCGTTGGCCAGCTTCATCCGCCATTTTGTTTCAAAATGGCGGCCATTTAAAATTTAAAAAATTTTTTTTAATTTGAAATGTGGTACCAAAAAATTAAAAATGGAAAAATATTTTTTCCTTATGTAATTGACCTTTATACAAAGATTCCGGAGCAGTTTTTTTTTTTTCGTCTATATCTTAAAAAATGGCTGAGTTATAGCATTTGGAATTTCTAGCGTGGCTGACATTTTGAAACGTCCTGAATTTTGTCGAGCGATAAAAGACGTATTTATGAACCGATTTCCATGTAATTCGGTGTGTACATAGTACATACCAATGTCTCGACCGAGTTTGTTGGCCAGCTTCATCCGCCATTTTGTTTAAAAATGGCGGCCATTTAAGATTTTTTAAAAAATTTAAAATTTGAAATGTGGTACCAAAAAATTGAAAATGGAAAAATATTTTTTTCTTGTGTGTTTAACCTTTATACAAAGATTCCGAAGCAGTTTTTGTTTCGTCTATATCTTAAAAAATGGCTGAGTTATAGCATATTGAATTTCTATTGTGGCTAACATTTTAAAACGACCTGATTTTTGTCACGCGATAACAGGCGTATTTATGAACCGATTTGGATGTAACTTGGTCTGTACATAGTACATACCAATGTCTCGACCGAGTTCGTTAGCCAGCTTCATTCGCCATCTTGTTTTAAAAGGGTTGCCATTTAAAAAAATTAAATTTAAAATTTAAAATGAGTTATTAAAAAATTGGAAAATGAAAAAGATTTTTTTATGTGTTTGGCCTTGATACAAAGATTCCGGAGCAGTTTTTATTTCTGAAAATTTGTTCTTTTGTTTATATCTTAAAAAATGGTTGAATTATAGCACTTTGAATTTGTAGCATGGCTAACATTATGAAACGATCTTGTATTTGTCACGCGATAACACACGTATTCGCCTATTTCGATGTAAGAAGGCATGTGGATAGTATACATCAATACCTCGACCAAGTTCGCTGGCCAGATTCATCAGCCATCTTGTTTCAAATTGGCGGCCATTAAATTAAAAAATATATATATATATTTAAAGTGAGGTGCAAAAAAATTAGAAATGGAAAAAGATTTCTTTCTTAAGTATTTGACCTTGATATAAGGATTCAGGAGCATTTTTTGTTTGTCTTTACCTTAAAAAATGGCTCAGATATAGCAGTTTCAATTTCTATTGTGGGTGACATTTTGAAAAATCTGATTTTTTGCATGCGACAGCACTCGTATATATCAACCGATTCCGATGTGAGTGAGCATGTTCACAGCAATTACTAAGGTCTCGACCAAGTTCACTGGTTAGCCTCATCCACCATGTTGTCTTAAAATGGCAGGCACTTTAAGAAATCGCCGAATTTGGCAGCCAAATATAAGTTACTTTAAAGAAAAGCAGCTTGGATAAAGCTGACTAATTTCGCGAAATTCTCATTCATTATATTGATAAAAATTAGTATTGAATCTCCTGTATTCGGTTTCCACTAAATTGAGCTTCGTGTGTTTGAATGATATAAGTTGGCTTTTTTAAAATAAGGAATTTGAAAGCTACCTCTTCCTCCCGGCACTGGCCGGAAGGACTTTTTTTTAATACCTCATTTAAAATTTTAAATGTAATTTTTTTTAAATGGCAACCCTTTTGAAACAAGATGGCGAATGAAGATGGCGAACGAACTCGGTCGAGACATTGGTATGTACTATGTACAGACCAAGTTACATCCAAATCGGTTCATAAATACGCCTGTTATCGCGTGACAAAAATCAGGTCGTTTTAAAATGTCAGCCACAATAGAAATTCAAAATGCTATTACTCAGCTATTTTTTTAGATATAGACGAAACAAAAACTGTTCCGGAATCTTTGTATTAAGGTCAAACACATACAAAAAAAATCTTTTTCATTTTCCAATTTTTTGGTATCTCATTTTAATTTTTTTATTTTTAAAATTTTTTTAAATGGCCGCCATTTTGAAACAAGATGGCGGATGAAGCTGGCCAACGAACTCGGTCGAGATATTTGTAGTACTATGTACACACCAAGGTACATCCAAATCGGTTCATAAATACGCCTGTTATTACGTGACAAAAATCAGGACGTTTCAAAATGTCAGCCACGCCAGAAATTCAAAATGCTATAACTCAGCCATTTCTTAAGATATAGACGAAACAAAAACCGCTCCCGAATCTTTTTATCAAGGTCAAACACATAAGAAGAAAATATTTTTCAATTTTCAATTTTTTGGTACCACATTTCAAATTTAAATTTTTCTTAAAAATTTAAATGGCCGCCATTTTTAAACAACATGGCGGATGAAGCTGGCCAACGAACCCGGTCAAGACATTGGTATGTACTATGTATAAACGAAGTTACATCCAAATCGGTTCATAAATACGCCTTTTATCGCGTGACAAATTTCAGGACGTTTCAAAATGTCAGCCACGCTAGAAATTCAAAAGTCCTTCCGGGAGGAAGAGGTAGCTTTCAAATTCCTTATTTTAAAAAAGCCAACTTATATTATTCAAACACATGAAGCTCAATTTAGTGGAAACCGAATATAGGAGATTCAATACTAATTTTTATCAATACTAAATCATTATGAATGAGATTTTCTCGAAATTAGTCAGCTTTACCCAAGATGCTTTGATTTAAAGTAACTTATATTTGGCTGAGATGTTGATGTATACTATCCACATGCCTTCTTACATGGAAATAGGCGAATACGTGTGTTATCGCGTGACAAATACCAGATTGTTTCAAAATGTTAGCCATACTAGAAATTCAAAGTGCTATAATTCGACCATTTTTTAAAATATAAACAAAAGAACAAATTTTCAGAAACAAAATCTGCTCCGGAATCTTTGTATCAAGGCCAAACACATAAAAAAATCTTTTTCATTAACCAATTTTTTAATACCTCATTTTAAATACGTGTGTTATCGCGTGACAAAAATCAGGTCGTTTTAAAATGTCAGCCATGCTAGAAATTCAAAGTGCTATAACTCAGCCATTTTTTAAGATATAGACGAAACAAAACCTGCTCCCGAATCTTTCTATAAAGATCAAATACATAAGAAAAAAATATTTTTTCAATTTTCAATTTTTTGGCACCACATTTCAAGTTTAAAGTTTTCTTAAAAATTTAAATGGCTGCCATTTTTAAACAAGATGGCGGATGAAGCTGGCCAACGAACTCGGTCGAGACATTGGTATGCACTATGTACAAACGAAGTTACATCCAAACCGGTTCATAAATACGCCTTTTATCCCGTGACAAAATTCAGGACGTTTCAAAATGTCAGCCACGCTAGAAATTCAAAATGCTATAACTCAGCCATTTTTTAAGATATAGATGAAAGAAAAACTGCTCCGGAATCTTTGTATAAAGGTCAAATACATAAGAAAAAAATATTTTTCCATTTTCAATTTTTTGGTACCGCATTTCAAATTTTAAATTTTTTTTAAATTTTAAATGGCCGCCATTTTGAAACAAAATGGCGGATGAAGCTGGCCAAAGAACTCGGTCGAGACATTGGTATGTACTATGTACATACCGAATTACATCCAAATCGGTTCATAAATTCGAGAGTTACAGTATGACAAAGGTCAGATATATATATATATATATATGGATATATATATATATATATCAACTTTTGAACGGAGGGTGGTTTCGGGGTCTGGGGGTCATGATCGATGAAAATATACCAAAATTTTTTGAAATCGCTTTCCTCCGAACGGCTGCAATAGGTAGCTTTTTGTAATGAAAGCTACCTAAAAATGCTGCAACTCAGCTATTTTTTAAGATATAGACGAAACAAAAACTACTCCGAAATCTTTGTATAAAGGTCAAATACAAAAGAAAAAAATATTTTCCATTTTAAATTTTTTGGTACCACATTTCAAATTTTAAATTTTTTAAAAATTTTAAATGGCCGCCATTTTGAAACAAAATAACGGATGAAGCTGGCCAACGAACTCGGTCGAGACATTGGTATGTACTATGTACACACGGAATTACATCGAAATCGGTTCATAATTACGAGAGTTACAGTGTGACATAGGTCAGATATATATATATAGATATAGATATAGATATAGATATAGATATAGATATATAGATATATATATATATATATATGAATTTTGAACTGAGGGTGGTTTCGGGGTCTGGGGGTCATGATCGATGAAAATATACCAAAATTTTTTGAAATCGCTTTCCTCCGAACGGCTGCAATAGGTAGCTTTTTGTAATGAAAGCTACCTAATATGTATTGTTTTGTAAAGAATTGAGGCTGGTAATTTTCATCATTTTATTTAACAAAAATTGTTTTGTTTTTTTCCTTATATGTTTATTGCAAATTATATAGTTTGCATTAATATGTCATTGGAAAGATTAAAGATTTCAAATTTATATTGCAGTGTTAATTTTACTCTCAACCATTTTTTTAAATATATATCTGACGAAATTATATTTCGACTAAATTTGTGAATGACCCGTAATTTGCTCCAACTTTAAACAGCTATTACTCGGTCAATTTTAATCGTAGAGTAATGGGACTTTTTTTTTTTTTTTTTTTTTTTTTTTTTTTTGTCTTGTCAGTCTAACAGGAAAATTTTACTAAATATAACTTATAGGACCGGGAGACCGTATAAAAATTTTAATTTCGTAATATTTTAAGAAATGTTTTTATTGACCCAAATCGCTTTTAAAATATTTCTTTACCTCATTTAAAATATTTTTGTAGTTGGAACTATATGTCTATGACTAACGGTTTAGGGATTAGCCACTGGACACCGTTGAGGATGGACACCCTGTATAGTGTTGTTTCGAAATGTAATATGTATAATTATTTTTTATTGCTAAAAATCTTATATTATTTAGAATATTTTAAATATTTATTTTTTGCGTTTACGGTTACTTTCAAGATCCTTGCATCTGTATATTCCCCGGCAATTTCCGCTCAACTTTAGCTGAAAGAAATAAAATTAGTACAACCTTTTTCTCACGAAAAAACATTTAAAGATATATTACAGCAATAATATCATTATTTCGTAACGTTATTTCGAATTCTATAGAGTGGATTGGGGCCCTTAGTAAGACTCTAACTGGTGCGGGTGCCTCGTTTGCCCGATGGAAATAGCCCTGTTTAAAACACGTCAAATTCACCTACATATTTCGTTTGGTTCAAGTTTGGTTTGGAGAAATCGACCAGCGCAGCGGAGCGGGCGAAGTCTGCTAGTTTTCTATAAGAAACATTCTGTAGTGAACAACAATAACAAACATGATATTCTGTTTGAAGTAGTATAACATCATTAAGACTTACTTCTGAATCCATTATTTTAACCTAAACTTGATTATGCAATGTGGATATTAAGATCATTAACATTATCTCCATATTATAAAGCAAAAACATGCCCGTGAATAACGCTGACATCATATTGACGGTGGCAACACCTTACCAACAAATTTCTCTTTCACTGATGCTAAACATTAATTGCACAATTTTAATTTTTACACTGTCGAATAGGAAAAAAAATTGTTCTTTCAAATGCGATTTGTTTGAAAACTGTATCGCAGTTAGCTGATTTTTTTAATGGCTTTTCAAGTAATTTTCTACCATGAATATATATCTTTTTAATCTATCTCTATCGCGTGCAACCCTATTACGAAAGATTATCCAGTTTGCGCTTAAAACAATATAAATAGTTCCGAATTTGTTTCTGGCTAATATTCTATAACGAAATGAAAACTTGATTAATAAATAAATTATATAATATAAATAAAACACATCATGTAATCGAAATACCCGCTTAACCTGTTAGCTTGCACGGTGACTATATAGAAAAGGACTAATACAATGTAGCAATTCCATAAATTTTACTCAATTATTTCTATATAAGGACAAAAACTTATTGATACCCCCTCGTACATAAGCCCTCGCCAATTTCAGTTACGCACCCAGTAATAGATTTTTTTTTAAATAAACTAGGAGGCTCGTGCTGATTATCGCTGCTTGATATTTTTCATATGAAAATGCCTTTTGTTGTTATCAGTGGGCAATGTGAAAAAAAAATATTAAATGTGTTTTTTTAATGGTGTTCTGTTACCTGGAAAGATGTGGATCCCCTAGTTAATACGAAACCCCATTTTCCAGTTCAAATACTGATATTCTTCATACGAAAATGACATGCAATTTTTCTTTCTCAAAATTTCTTTTAAAAATAGGGGATACGAGGGCATAAATTATGCGACTAAATGCGGTAAATAATAAAATTGCTCATTCTTCAAATTGTTATAAATGCCTTCCTATGTCAAAGTTTTATAAGCTGCATAAATTCTCAGTTAAATTTTTTCCCCATTTGAAGCTACTTATCTGTCAATAAATGAATAAATAGATTTATAAATATATAAATAAATCTCTCTTCAAATTGAAAAACTTTTACATATTCTAATTAACTGATTAGCATTTTAAGTATTTTTTGATAATCCGTATAACACTATCCACCATCTATAAACACGTGTCGATGGGAAAATACCAACTTCACAAATATCATTAATAAAACATTACATTAGTGTTATAAGACATAAAATTCACCATTGACTATGTGAGGAAGTCCCAAGAAGATTATCAAGAAGCCTATAAAATAGCAAAATGAAAAATTATTAATAAATTATTTCCATATAATTTCATCGATACTGAACATTTGTTACGATCAATTTCGAAAAACATCTAGAACACCCTATTAAAGTAAAACATCCTTATTTAAAAAACGTAATGTTTAATTCATTTTAAATATTATCTATTTATAAATGAAAAATTAGAAGCTTAAAATGTTTTTATTCATCGAAAAATGTTTTTTTCGCATTAAGAAGGAAACTTTTTTAATTTAAATTTCAATAAGGATAGTTTTATGCATGACAGAATTCGCGTGTACTTTCTAGAGAGTATAAAACGTTTATTTTTTTGTTATTTTTTTATGATTATTAAAAAAATAAATAAATAGACAAGAAATAAAAATCATGCGTCAAGTATAGATTATGAAACACTTTATCTATATTTAACTCAGGCAAAAATACACTTAAAATTACTGAAATCACCCTTTTAGAAATTATCATTCATAAGCGGTGATTTATCCTGTTTTTTTGTGTGTCCATGTACATGATTTTATTTATATTCCACAAGTATCCCTTAGCATACTAAATATAGTTTACCTTGAAAATGCATAACTCAATTAAAAGCCACTTCCAGATTCAATTAAAAACCAACAATTCCAGAATACTTTAACAATACTTCGCTGTTTTAAAAGGTAAATAAGGTAACAGCTTTAGAAAAAGCAAAACATATTTGAAAAACAGGATTCAACAATTACCGTCAATCACCAGAAAAGTGCACAAATTCTTTTGTTGATGCAGTCCTGTATTTGATCTATAAATTTTTATATATATTCAACATAAAAACAACTTATAAAATTTAGTTTAGTAACAAAACGCATAATAGGGTAAAAACTCACCGCCAGAAATTTTTATCAAAAGGTGGGAAAATACTTGAATTCTTTTGTACAAGCCAGTATACCACCTACTGATTTTTTATACACGCCATGTATTAAGCTAAAATTTAACTCAAGCAAAAAACACGCTTAAAACTACTGAAATAACGCTTTTAGAAATTATCATCCATAAGCGGTGATTTATCCAGTTCTTTGTGTGTCCCTGTACATGATTTAATTTACAGAGTGAGTACAAATGATAGACTCGATTTTAAAAAATCATATTTTCGAAATACTGCACATATTATAATAAGTGATACACGAATTTAAAGAGAAATATACCAAGTTTCTTTTCAGTTACAAATGTTCGATGTGTAACCCTCTTGTTACACAACATACGTCCAATTTGTAATCCAGTTCGTTCCAAACCCGCACGCCCCATCCACCAGTGTGTAATCTCCTCGGTCAAGTAACTATGTACTTGCAAAGACCTATAAGGTGGGGCTCCATCCTGCTAAAACACAAAATCTGCTCTGTCCTCAAGCGGGGGATGGACCCTTAATTACATGGCCACCCAGACCTAACACCATGTGATTTTTTTTTTTTTTTTTTTTTTTTTTTTTTGTGGGGTGGGGCTTCGTCAAAGACATTATTTATGTACCACTAATGCCGAAAACATTGCCAGAACTTAAAGAACGCATTTGTGCAGCATTCAAACATTGACAGAATGATGCTACAAAATGTTTGGAACGAACTGGATCACAGATTGGACGTATGCCGTGTAACAAGAAGGTCACACATCGAACATTTGTAACTGAAAAACACTTGGTATATTTCTCTATAAATTCTTGTATCACATATTGTAATCTGTGCAGTAGTTTCGAAAATACAGTAAAACCTCCCTAAAGCGACCTCGTTCCGTTCCAATAAAAATTGGTCTCTCCGAGAGGTGGTCTCTTAATGGAGGGCATATTTAAACCTAGATTTTAATTGTTGAAAAAAAGGTAACAATTAATATTACTAAAATTTGTTTTGCACATTAGGAAAAAATATGAAAATTTAAGTATCAAAAGAAAAGTTAATTACTGCTGATTTTAAAAAATGAATACATTGACGTTTGCTTTGATTTTACGGCTTTATCTTTTATAACTTGTATTTTATAGTCCTTTCGAAGTTCAATAAATAAAAGCATTTTTTTTTTTTTTCTTTTGGACGGTAACAAATAATGACGATTTCATTAATTTATCTATTTGTTTGAGAGTTTCCTGACAGAATAGGGCAGGGGAGTTTATGGACCGTCATTCTTAATCTGTCATCAGAGTTAAATTCATTGGCTAAAAAGGCACAAAGGGGTTTAAACACTTAATAGTTACTGGTATATATAAAAAAAATCTAAACTTAGTTTAGAAGTTTGATGAATAATGCGCTCTCCAGAATTATTTTTCTAATAAAACCTTCTTCAAGTGGACAGGAAAAAACGGAATTTGTTTCCTTTTCTTCAAAGAAATTTGTCGCTCATGGAGGGAATTCAACAGGAATGGTCTCTGAAGGAATTAAAATTAGTATTGAGCCTATGGGAATAAATTTCGTTCCATGAAACAATGGTCGTTCAGGGAGGTGGTCGCTTAATGGAGGTGGTCGCACAGGGAGATTTCATTGTATGATTTTTTTTAATCGAGTCCGTCATTTGTACTCACCTTCTATATTACACCAACATCTCGGAGCATACTAAATATAGTTCACCTTGAAAATGCATAACTCAATTAAAATCCACCTTTATTTGATTCATGATCATATTCAGCAATGCTTACAAATTCTTTTGTGTGGTCCTGTATAGCATGTATGGCATTTATACATACCCCAAGACATGCAAAATTTAATTAAGGACGTATATCGTAACTGAAAACGCATTTTCAGCTATTACCGCTAACTAGTTGCGTGGCAACCCGGTTTGTTACTTTTGGAATTGCATGAAATTATTCGATTATTTTGGAGAAAATGAAATCTAACTTTATTGTAAATTTAGAAGGCCATTATAGTATTAATTTCATTAAATGTAATATTTGAAATAATAAATTATACAGTAGACTCCCTCAAATCCGCAGAGCTTGGGACCAGAGATTGTGCGGCTTTTAGAATTTTGCGGATTTCTGTTCATTGCTTTGTTTACATTTTTTTAAACAGTAATTTGAATGCAATAGCACAATCAAAATTATAATGAATGGTTGTAATATAGTAAAATATTAAAATAATTAAGTAAAGTAATAAACTAAAAGGATAAAAAGTAAGATAAATTAAAAACTGATTAAAATATTAGAAGTAAAGGTCAAGTAAATAATTAATAATGTATATTTAAATATTCATAAAAAAGATGAGATACATTTTCCTTGAATTATTCAATAGAACTTTCCTTATGAAAAGTACTCTCTATTAATTCCCATCAAAATCATCGTAATAATAACCAAACAAGCTTGAATAATATATAAATATGTTTAGTAAAAAGATTGTGATTACCAGTGATATCAGCAATACCTTGATTTTTTTTTAATAAATTTATATTCCTTTCATGGAAAACCACAAGTTTAGTCATATTTTAAAGAATTACATATTAAAATACATATGGAATGAACTAAAACTAAAAAATTCTGTAATTTTGCCCATACATCTGAAATGAAAGTTTCATTGTTTACATCTGTAAAGATGTACGGATTTTAGGAGCTTGCGGATTTGAGGGAGTCGACTGTATTTACAATTTAAGTCAAAAGCTTTCCAATAAAAATGCACATAGTCTATAACTTTATTTGACAAAAGCTTTTCGCTCTTCTAAGATTTGGCTTCTAATTTCGGAGCTGGTAGAAATTATGTCATTTGGGTGATCTTATGCAAAAGTGACTTTGTTTAGGCGAATTTATTCAAAAGCATTTATGAATTAAAATAAATGCTTAGAGGAATATGATTTTTTCCGCTAAAACACTTTGTTTTTAACATACTTTCGAAAAATTTCAATCGCTATCTTAAAGAAATAGTTGAAAATCTGTTTTTAAGGTTCCGTACTTAAAAAGTAAAAACAGAACCATTATAAGATCACTCCTGTGTCTGTCTGTCTGTCATAGCCATTTTACTCATAAACTATGAAACGCAGAAAGTTCAAAATGGGGGATGTAATAAAGACTATTGACCCCCATATTTGCAGACTATTAAACATTCATAAATACATTTAGTAAAAATGTAGAGGGGCTAATTGAGTTACTTGGAAAAAAAAAAAAAAAAAAAAAAAAAACTTTCTTTGTATATCATGTGAAAGCTTTTGTAACGCTGAACTCAAAAATATATTTTTTTTAATTTTAGGTATTATGTTTTCAAAGATATCGTTGAAAATGTAGCGCAAAAAATATGTCCCCCCTCCCCCCCCCCCCCCAATCTAATTCCGAATCTACTGAAACTAAAATTATGAAAAAATTAGAGGTAGTAGACGTTAATTTAAACCTTGCAGGAAAATTATAGCGATTACTCTAGGTCACGTAGTTTTTGAGAAAATCGCATTTTTCCGTAACAGATAAATTTCGATTTACGGGCATTCAGTAAAAGTGTTGAGCAGCGCTGGAGGTACCTATCGTAACAGAAGTATAAAAGCATTGTTGATAATGATTTTCGAAAAAAATCGTCAGCCGAGATTGGATCCTTTATAGGAGATTGGAGACCTTTAAAGATACGGACTGTTTGGACATACATAATGGCAGGGACGACGTACTGTATGTACCATCGGCTTTTAAAGCCTAGTTAACAACTTTCAATGATATATATGTGTAATGCGATGCTCAGTAGCAGTATAAAAGCAATAAACGTCAAATTGTTAAACAGACTAAGTTAATTATAATTAGAATGAATCACATAAATACTATAGGATTCGCGACTAGTTTGCGTTGAGTGGATCTCTCAATACGCCTCCAGTGACTTAAAAAGTTTATTAAAAACCTATCTGGTAAAAGACGAGACGGACCAAGGCGGCGTTGCATCTTTGCGACTTCCTTTCGAAGCGCACTTAGCACAATGCGAAATTCAAACTTTGAACAAAGGTTTTGTTTTAGCTACACTGTACAAAGAAAGGTTATTACTACGCTGAATTTACTTAATGAAATTTAAACTTTAAATTTGCACTGCTTTTATTGTTAGTACCGAATTAAGTTCTTCATAAAGAGATTGGGATAATATTAAAAAATGAGTTATACAGAATAGCTATATTTGATATTATTTAGGTTCCATATCTTTTTTAACTTTCATGGTATATCCATTTACACTTTTCTACTAGATACAGTTGTACCCAAGTACTACTTTTTATAGTTTTTTACAAAGTCTTAGTATCCTTTTAGCAACTTTTTTTTTTTTTTAATAATACAATTACTAATTCATATACACTATATGGCCAAAGGTGACCTGTCACTTGCGATTTTAGACGTTTTGTTAAATATCTAGAATAATACATGAGGACTTAACCTGAAACTGCAGTTTTGTAAACAGTATAGTATAGGTCATATATTTCCGCGAAGATTTTTTTCCCGAAACCCCATAGGGGGCCGTCAACAAATTGAAAAAGAACAAATATCTTTTGGATAACCCTGTAAAAACTAATGTAGCAAAAGCGTTCAAACTCGAGATTATTAATAAGTGGCTTATTGTAATATACTGTGTTCATTTTTATGAGGATAGTATGTATACTCGTAGAGAAATTAAGGTTTCTTAAAAACAGTTCCAAATTTCGCCAAGTTTTTTGCTTATAATTTGCAGAGTTCTTAATATAAAAAAAAGTGCTTTTCAGAAAATATGACAAATAACATTGTACACAATGCTCTGTAATCAGAATACAAAAATAATAAAAATTGGATGAAAAATGAGCAGATTTACTAAAAAATGTTTCACTGCGCATGCGCGAATGCAATCAAAATATAATGTGCATAATGTATTAGCTAAGTGTATAGTGCAATTTTGTGAAAGCCTCAAAATCATATCTTGAAAATTCTGAAAATTATTGTCGATAGAATGAGCTCACGTTGTTCCCAAAAAAGAAGCAAAAAGATGAGGGATTGTATCCAAATATAGTAGCACGTGAAATATTGTGTACGCTATCTTGGCACTAATCAACAGATATTTGATACAACCCCTCATCTTTTTGCTTCCATTTGGGAACAACGTGAGCTTATTCTATCGACGATAATTTTCAGAATTTTCAAGCTATAATTTTGAGATTTTCACAAAAGTTGAGATTATCCAAAAGATATTCGTTCTTTTTCAGTTTGTTGACGGACCCCTATGGGGTTTCGGGAAAAATTCTTCGCGGAAATATATGACCTATACTATACTGTTTATACACCTGCAGTTTCAGGTTAATTCCTCATGTATTTTTCTAGATATTTAACAAAACGTCTAAAGTAGCAAATGACCGGTTACCTTTGGACATATAGCGCATTTTTTCTAAGGAACCCTCTGTGCACGAGTAATACTCGCACTTGACCGTTTATTCTACTTTAAATTAAATTTTAAAAAGTTACGATAGATTTTTTTTTCTTTTTACATCAATGGAATTTATCTCAATATTCCAGTCGCAGACAATTTTTTTATTTCTAAAATAAACTATAAAATAATATATTCCTGAACTTGAATATGTAAAAATAAGTTTGTATTTCTTAAAATTTCGTTGAAAAATACAATTCAATCACAATATTATTTTCACTATCTATTCAAATAAAAGTTAATTTCAATTTGAAAATGATGTAAAACAAAGAAATCTAACAATCCGACTTATTTACCCCTGTCTCTCTTTTATCCACAAAAATGGAGCAATTTAGTTGTCATCATTACAGAAATGTCACTAAAAATTACGAAAAAATTGATATCTCGAAAACTAATTCAAATTTTAAAATTCTAAGAGCACCTTTGACATCCTCGGATCCCTGCAGATAACTGGCGTTAATTTGATCGCCTAATGTTCCATATCCTAGGAGGAAGAGCTGTGAAATTCGAACCAACAGTCACTTTTAATATAATAGATTGGTGACGTTTTAATTTCGTTATGAAAAATTTGTCAGAGACAAATGGTGAACTATTTATATTGTTTTAAGTGCCAATGGGTTATTTCGTAATGGAGCCTGCACGCGATGGAGATAGATTTAAAAAAATCATGATTGAAAATAATTTTAAAAGCCATAATAAATCAGTCAATTAAAATACAGTTTTAATACAAGTTGCTTTTAAAGTAGTTGTTTTCCTATATAATGGTGTGAAAATTGAAAATGTGGTATGTTTAGAAATTAAAAAAGCAAAAATCACTAAACCGAAATTTCATCGTCAAGTGTTGCCATTCGCAAAATGACGTCAGCGTTTCCCACGGACACTTTCGTCCTTTATAATATAGATAGACAGTGCTTCGGATACAGTACTGTATTTGAAATATTTTGTGTGTCCCTGTAAATGAACGATAGATGATATGCACATCATATTCTACACCAAGTATCTAGTAGTAAACCTCAGTAATGTACATCAGTTTCATTATTTTGCAAATTTGCAAAATTGTTTTGCAATAGTGTAACATAATTAAAATACGCTGCAAACAGTTTTTCTCTATGTAGACCATTATGTAATGGAATTCGTTTGTGCGGCCCTGTAAATAAATAATAAATTCTTTGCACTCATATTCCTCATGTTTTAGTGCTCTTTATATAAATGCACATCAATTTCATTATTTTTTAAATGTTGCAACGTTACTAAAATTCACTTGAAACGATTTTTTCTTATTGACCGTAATGTAACGGAATACTTTTGGCCGTCCCCGTAAATGAACTATAAACGCTACACGCTTTATTTTCAATAGGAATCATGCTATAGTAAATGTCAATAACATATTAAAATTACAGAGCAATCCGATAATATTTACGAAGTTAGAGCACGGACGGGCGGCCAGACGGACAGACAAACCGAATGCATAAACACTTTTCAACTTTGTTGGAAAGTGTTCAAAACGGTAGAAGGAAACCTTATTCTGCATATCTCCCGAGATTTGCCATACTACAGGCTCTATAAGATTTTGAGACAGAGTTGTGCAAAATTATAATTGCAATTATCTGCGATGTAATTACAATTTAACTGTATATAATTGATTATAGTTACACACATTCAAGCACAGAAATTTCTTGAAATATTGGGATGGGGAGAGGTTTCGGCTACAGTGCTGCAAGAATTTTTTACGGCATGTAATTGTAACTATAATTAATTACATATAATTAAATTGTAATTACATTGCAGATAGTTTCAATCACACTGTAAAAAAAACAACATTTTTTAGTACTGTTTATCTCGCGCACAAACTCGATCACAGTGAATGTGCTGTATCTTTCTTTGGTTTCCTGACTATATTAACATGGAAAATACAGTAGCTGCGTAAAATTAACAGCACAATGTGCTGGTAATTTGGACGCCAGCAGTTTGTGCTGTAAAAAAAATGCGTCCGAATTGCCAGCACATTGTGCTGTTAATTTTACGCAACTACTGTATTTTCCATGTTAATATAGTCAGGAAACCAAATAAAGATACAGCACATTCACTGTGATCGATTTGTTCTGGGAAATCTACAGTGGTTTTTTTACAGTGCACAAATTTGCCCAACACTGTTATATGTTGACACTGTTATATGCTGCTGAGATATGTTTCCTACCTCTCCACTAGGGGGTGCAAATTCCTTATTATTCGTTTTCTAAGTTTCTAGACCTGTCTTTGTGCAAAGTTTATTGTGTCGCCAACAAAGGCTGAGATTTGGTGATGTGACGACATAAAATTAAACAAGAACGAAAAATCATGCATTCAGCATAGAATATGAAACACTTAACAACACATTCAGAACATTGTATTAAAACTTTGCACTTTATTAAGGTGAAAGATGTTTAAATAAATAATTTAGAAAATGCGTAACCTAACGCAGTTGAAAACAAAATTTTTGCAATAACCATGAATAGAATATCCGAATTTTTGTGTTCAGCAGAGTATAGGATCCATAGATTCATATACATATTACATAGTTAGTTCAATTAAACCAGAGCTTCGGAGTCGGAGTCAGAGTCGCTAAAAAACAAGCCGACTCCGACTCCGAAACCAGTTTTATTTTTTGTTAGACAGTTTCAAGTTAAATCAAACCAAATGTAAATTTAAATCTACAATATGAGCTATTATTGTTATTTTTGGTTTATACCAAGCTACCTAAGTTGCCCGATATACTGAAAGGTGTACAGAGTAGATGGATATCGTTTTTAATTGAAAAATCAAAAAAATCTCCTTTCTGTTATTATATGGCTTGAAATTTATGATGTTTTTAACAATCTTTTTTGTTTATTCTAAACTACATAAATTTTTTCGATGAGTCTTCATTTGAATGTAATAGTCTAAGTCAGGGACGGCGGACCTATGGCACGCGTGCCACTTTCGGCACGCGAAAGAATAATTTTGGTACGACATTGCTTGTGGCTCTAAATCAAAATAAAGTGAGATTACGCAAAATTGCGACTGACATTTTCCAAATTCGATTAAATGGAAATTAAAAAAATTTAATTGCGGCATATTATAGTCCGTCTTATTAATTATGGTGTCAAAAATTTTATAACAAAGACGGTATTTGAAAGCTATAGACAAGAATTGGTTATTAGACAGAACTAAAATCCAATGAAAAAGTTATAGCAACTTTGAATATATTTTAGAGGTATTCAAAGAAACTGATGTTTGCCATTTTAACAGTTTTTTTGCCTACCTATGCTTTCAAGCCACTATTTTCACAATTGAATAATATCAAAACTCGTACTGAAAGCACTTGTCAGATAAATCAGGCGTTTAGTGTGCATTAAAATTAACCTGATATTCAGATGCAACAAAAGAAATCAAATTACATAGCATTAATGTTTGTTAAATTAATTTCTAAAATATATTTTGTTGCCATAATTATTATAGTGTAATACCTATATGTATGTTCCTCATATTTTTTTTAAATCTTAATAGAAAATTTTAAGCAATTTTAATCCATTATTTTTCCACCTACTAAATTTGCTTTTTGTAGTTGGCACGTCACGGTCAAGTAAAATATTTTTTGATCAAATTTGGCACGCGGCAACAGGTTCGCCGACCCTGGTCTAAGTAATCATTAATGTTGCTCTTCCTATTCTATGGCTTGTGAACCTATCGTAACCTTAGATATACGGTAAAATTTCATCACAAATATGTATGCGGTATTTTTTAAAAGAATCTTAATTGCATATTATGAAAATTGTATTATTTTGGTAGAAATTGAGTCGGGCCGGGCGGGATTTCATTCATTTTTGCCCGGGCCTGGATAGTTTTCACTGATTTTTGGCCAGGTCGGGGCGTGAACTGCAAAAATATAGACAGTCAGGGGTCCGACTTTTAAGGGTCCGGATGTGGAAATTTCTTTCCGTGCAGATCTCCAATGCAAAAATTGTAAATTTCAGCTATTTTTGGAGGCCAAGGAACCCGAAATAGCACTGTAATATAAACATTTTTTTCTTTTTTTCCCTCAGATTCTTCGGGTCTGTATTACCAGAAGTAAAGCTAAAATTGTAACACCCCCTACCCCATTATTTCCATGTGTACAGGACTCCAAATAATATGAAATTGTAATTCTTTTTTTCTGAATCGGTGGTATCCAAAATAACGACAAAATGGTGAAATTGCATTATCTTTCTTCTTCTTATTTTCAGATTTTTCAGCTCCGTAGAACCCGAAATAAAGCCGAAATTGTAACATTAATACAGGAAACGTAAAATTTCCATTTTTTCTTTCGAATCCACAGAACTCGAATTATTTCCGAAACAGTAAAATTTTTTTCTTTATTTTTCTTTCTTTTCATCGAAATTTTTGTGTGTCTGGGGGACACGAAATAACAACTAAATTGTAATAATTTTGCCTTTTCCTTTCAGAGTCAGCGGATCAGAAGTAGTAAAAGCCCCACCAGTGGCCGAGGGGTGACAACCAGGGGGAGGGATACAAAATTACCAAAAAGTTGATAACGTTATATATGCACAGCCCCTAAAGTTAGATAAGAAGAGATAATTAAAAATGCAAAACGCAAACTGTTGATTCGGTTTTATTTTCCTTTTTTTATATAAAACTCTTCACAAAGTAAAATTGTTATTAAAATTTTAACAACATTCGAATTTAAAGCGATTTTATTTCTCGAACAGCTAAAACAAACAAAACTATTCATTGACAAAGAGAAACGAAACGCAGAAGTCAGTGATCGGAGTTCTGGAATGAGGAAGTTGTAGAACATGTTAGAGGTAGATATATAAAAAATGGCGATTCTATTTCTGATATTATGATTGTTAAATATCCACTTGTGGAGAACAAAGTACTTAGCGAGTTCCAGCACGTAGTAGTCAACAACTTTCATTTCGGAAGGCCAAGAAAAACCATTTCAAGCTATTACAAAAAATTCTCAATATGGCCTCGAGTACAAATCTGTCAAAGCAGCAAATAGAAGTCAAATTTAAATGAAAACATCAAACTGTAGTACTATTTGAAGACATATTGTCTAATAAGGTTATGTTTGTGAGACTGCAGAAATGGAAAAGAGAACATCTATTTTAGCAATATTATGCATCTGTTATTAAATTTAAAAATATATCTTCATTTTTTTTGGTTACTTGAACCCTTAAATCAGGACCATGCTTTAGAGGTCTGCACGGGCAGAAATTTCCAGGCCCGGGCTCGGCCCGACTCCTAGAAAAAAAATTCGGCCCGGCCCGGAAAAAAGTTAAAATCTGGGCCCGGCCTGAGTGAATTTCTGCAAAACATTCATTTCTACGTCGATTTGGTTAAAAATGTGTCTCATACGAGGAGTTCTGAACAAAAATGTTTATCTTAACATTTTTTTTTCATGTTTATAATCTTCATTTTTATAGAACTGCCGCTTGCTGCGATATTTATTTTTTTAAAATAAATCTCTCTTTCTTGTATATTTCAGTTATCATTAATATGTTATTAATTCAGTGTCATGTTTCAGTTATCATTGGTATTGTTAATTAATATTCCATGTACTGAAGTGTTAAAAATCTGAAAATGCTACAGAGTCAAATTTTCTAAGACGGAATTGCATAGAAAAAAAAAAATGCGTTATAGACAAATTACCTTCTTAGCAAGTGTAAATGTATTAAATGATATATTTTTTTCTTACGTATTAGTATATTAACTTTGCAATACGTTTTTCAGTTTAAAACAGAATTCCGTCATTGGCAGGTTCTTTTTCACACGTTTTACTATATTTTAATTAAGCTATATTTAATAAGAGTAGAAATATGCTATTCTTTAAAAAGAATAATGGCGATTTAACCCATTTGTGCCTGAATTTATGTTTTCTCAAATTTTTTGGTAAAATCACTTTAAAATGTTGCAAAATGAACTGGAAAAATACTAAAAAAATTAAGCTTAATTTTTTTTTGTATTTATTTGATAAAATGTAAAAGAACTAAATATGAGTATTTCTAGTAGAATAATATGCATAATTATATATTTTACCTATATTTATATTTAAAATGTTTTAAAATTGTATATTATGTACTATAATTAGTATTTTAATGAACTACAAAAAAAAATATATTTATTTCTTTGCAGAGACTAATAACGTTATAACTATTATTAATAATAAAATAAGAATAATCGTATTGCAGACTTAATAACAATTTATTTCATAAATATCTTCGAAAGGAGATTGCATAAATAACTCTCTCCTAAATTTCTAACAAAAATATGTGCCCATTTGTGCCTAGAACCCTATATTTTGTACATTACAAAAATGCATAAAAAATAGGCTTGAACATTTAATTTCACAATTTAAAAAAATACGTATTTCAAAAAAGTCCACAAGCTAAGATTATAATTTGCGATTTTGGGTCCATGATAGAGAAAATACAAATAAACTTACTTTTTACATTTCGCCCTCTTGAAAAATTAAAAATCTATAAACACCGAAAAAAGCCTTAATTTAAGCAAATAAATATCCACCTTGTGCTGTCATCTCTCGGTTATAGATAAAGTCATTTATAAATAATGATTTCATGCAATTTTCATGTTATAAAGAAGAAGAAAATTATACAAATGCATTAAAATTTGAAACGTCCCAAAAATGGGACGCTAGGTATAAATGGGTTAAAAATGTATGCATTTTTTGTAAAGTTTTTCGGCCAGGCCGTAAAGAGTAGTCACTAGGCCCTGCCCGGCAAGGCCCGAGCCTTCAGGAAAAAGTGTGGCCCCGGTCCAGCCAGTGCAGATCTCTACCGTGCTTAGAGGGTTGGAAACTGGACGGTCACACAAGCCGCAAAAAATTAGGGCGACTAAAATACAGGCCTAGCATAAATGAATGACCGGATTTTAATAAAAGATTTTTTTTGTTAAGGTTCTTAGTGATTCTGATTTCACAGGTTTTGCTGTACTTTGTTCAGTAAACCCTGTGAAAACGAACCTGTTTATAACGGAATTCTGTTCTAAAAGTAAAAATTCCATTGTATCAGTGATTCCGCTTCCACAGATTTTACTGTATAAGAATGTTGTGTTTATTTAGTGTAGTGAAATCTGCTAAGACGGAAGCGCAAAAGAGCAGAGAAAAATAGACAGGGTTTTCCTTATTAAATATAATTGCATGGTATTCTTACTGTAGCGATAACATAATTTTTAAGTTTAAAACAGGATTCCATTAAGGTATCTGCCTACGCTCACAGCGCTTTTTAAAAAAATGTAAAATATTGAATAAATACTTATCAACTGCAAAGCAGAATGATGAAAAAAGTAAAATCCTAGCAATAACTTCATAACCTTTAAAAAATTGGGATTTTTGCCATTTTTTGCAAAATTTCATGCTTACGTTAGACAGCGTACACTCAGTTCAACTCAATATATTTCAATTTCTTTTGTACTACATAGTACTATGACACTTGCCTGTGCACTGAACTGGGAGTTATACAATATCTTCAAAATTAACTGTAATAATTAAAAACATGAATACATCAAACGATTCATAGTTTTTATAACTAAAATAGGTGTAAAAACAATTAAAAAGTTTTAAGACATTAAAACCAATTCACAGATGTTAAATATAAAAGAATTCGCCGGAGTCCCGAGCGCTTTCGACCAAACCCTGGTCATCATCAAGGGGCGAATGGAGAAGGAATACGCAAATCTCCAGAATGCACACTGGTTTAAATATTTAGAAGCGAAACCAACACTGAAAAAAAAGCGGGGGGGGGGGGATGGATGAGTCCATGGAGCGACGTAGATCATTCTAAACCAAATACGCCATTAGCATCAAGCAGCCTAAACCAAATGTACGGAATGGACTCACCCATCAATCCCCACTCCCTATTTTCAATTTTGGTTTCGTCCTGAAATATTTAAACCAATGTGCATTCTGGAGATTTGCTGATTTCTTCTCACTTGACCCCTTGATGATGTCCAGGGTTTGGTCGAAAGCGCTCGGGACTCCGGAAAATTCTTTTATATTTAACATCTGTAAATTGGTTTTAATGTCTTAAAGCCTTTTAATTGTTTTTACACCTATTTTAGTAATAAAACAATGAATCATTTGATGTATTTATGTTTTTAATTAACATTTTAAGGTGAATTTAACGTTCTTTTACGTATAGATTTTCTATATATTTAACTGTAATATTTTTAAATATGTCAAAAAATACATTTTTGTTATTTAAAATTACCATTTTTTTTATATTTGACAACCTAGAAAATAATTACTTTATTACATAGAGCTTAAATTTTTGTTCAGAACATAGTGAGACATATGGAAAGCATTTTGACAAAATTTCACTGACATGTATTTAAAACTTTTTATGTAGTGAAGTTTATCGAACATGGAGATAACGTATTTTCTAGAAATCGCATAGATTCCCTTTACATCTTTTAGATACATAAAAAATTAATCTAGAAGTGTCAATCAAGATTTATTAGTGTTTTTATTTAAAAAACGTAAGAAAAGGATGCATAGAAACATAGTTTACATTTCTCTTGGCCATTCTACGCCCACTTTCCGTATTTGACTCATTACTTCCTGTTTATTAAATTAGCCATAACTCCTCTTTCAGTAATCATAGAAATAAAATTAAAACAGATTTGGAATCCTAAGGGATTACTCTTTTAAATAAAATAGTAAAAGTTTTTCGAGAATTTCACGAAAATGGCCATTTTAATGTAAGCAGATACCTTAAATACAAGTTCCATGTTAGTCGGGTTTACCACCTTTTTATGTCCCGATTTAGAAGCCGATGCCCCGTTTTTTTTTTTTTTTCTTTTTCTTTTTCTTTTTTTGTCTCCCTGTCCCGCTTTTTTTTATCTCCCAGTCCCGCTTTTTTTGTCTCTATGTCGCGCTTTTCTTGTCTCCATGTCCCGTTTTTTTGTCTCCCCGTCCTGCTGTTTGTGAAACTGGACCTGGCAACACTACTAAAGTATCACTTAATAAATTGCAGTTCATTTCCGACACTTCCCATGAAATCATCACATTTCATACACAGAAAAGTCATCCTGTTGAAAATCTCGATAAAATAACTTTAATATTGTTGGAGTTGTGAATGGGAAATCGGAGTTCATTGTAATGAAAACTCTGTATTTTTGGTTGAATAAGTGAACTGGGTTTCCTATGTAAACATTATTTGTTGTAATATGCTCTGCCGCCTGTTAAACTTTATTCAACCTTTTATTAATCACTCTGTATACAGGGTTTGTTGTATAAAGAGTAATCAGACCAGGTTCAGGAAAAAAATATGTATTGAAGATATCGCTACAAACAATTAAAATGCTTCAAAAAAAGACCCTTGGGTATCGATACACTTCTCCCAACGAGTTGTCCAAGGTTGGAAGGTAGGCAATTGTTATCGCATGGGCAAATCGGGACTTTGTCCAGGGCTCCCGGACCTCAAGGGGCCCCTAAATCCATATATTGATTTATAAAATATTTATGGTTTTTTTTTTCAATTGCAACTCTGAAATATTTCAAATACAAAATACAAATTTCATTTTTTTTTTTTTTAATTCTACTAAACTTTCTGAAAAACAAATTTTATTTTGAACTCACAAAGCTCAATGCTTTCGCAAAGCTAACCTCAATCACTATCAAATAAGAAATAATATTTGGATTTTAATAGATTGTATTAGCAATGAACTTAAATAATATCTTAACTTTAGTGGTTTAAAATAATCAGTAATGAGATAATTTTTTTTCTTCTTATTCAAAGCTTTTTCTTTTAACTTTTACTTAATTATGAAAAACAAGCCCAAAATTGCCATCTTTTCAGATTTACTGACAAAACACTTTCTACTTGTGAAGTAGAATGTATTTTATTTCATATTATGTTGTGTGTAGTACAACTTAAAAAGATGTAAAAGAAAGTAACTTGATTAACTCATATTTATATGTTTGAGTATTTGACACTCTTCCATAAGTTGAAGTTATTAAATTCATCTTAAAGTAATATAACAAGTTTCTAAGGTTATATAAAAGAGTTTTGTTCTGTACTAACAAGGAGAGGGCCAACCTTGTTAATCACAGATTTTGATTATTTTAATATATGTTGTAGGGTAGAGACGGAGCCGTCGCGAAACAACTTCCTTCTCTTACGGGCCTGCTTCAAGACGAAAATGTACAGCAAGATGGCGGCGCAAGAGATCTGAGTAGCAAACGAAATAGGTCGGATAGTTGTATATTTGTATCAAAAAAAGTGCTAGAAATTTCCGTTTTATAATATTTTATTGAGCAATTTGTGGCTTGTTTTAGATCTATTTGATTTATACATTCAATAATTAAACAGAGAAGGGTCATTAAACAGGTGCTTTTTTTTTTCTCCTTTGATTTAAAATATATTCAAATACATTTGATTCGCCGTTTTTATCGGAGATTTTAACTTGAAATATACATTTATGGTAGAAAAAATCATACATTAAAATTATCAACTTTATCATGAAAAAATAAAAATACAAAAATAGTTAAAGAACTGGGATTCATGGTATTTTTCGGAGAGTTTAACTTGAAACATACATTTATGACAGGTGATATCATGTATTAAAATAACACAATTTTAGCAGATAATAATTAAATTTCCCTTTAAAAATAAATACGTCTTAATTTAAAAGTATAAATTTCAGGATTGATATTATATAAAATCAAAAATAAAGATATTAATTTTTTTAAACAATTAAAACAAAAATTCTATTTATCAATTAAATTTTTAATTTTAGAATGAGATTGCCCGAATAAAGTGTATAAGTACATGATGTAGGCAGATAGTGGTAAAATAAAATGGCTCCAGGAAATGTTATTATTTCTAATTGTAAATGGTTTTCAAATTTTTTAAAACTAATTATAATTAGTTTTTAAAAACACTTTTACAATAGTATATTTACAAAAGTACTTTCCTAAAATCCCAAGAGTCCAAAATCTTATTGTACAACTCACTATTGAAAAGACTGAAAATTTAGGTCTGGATTTCATAAGTAAATGCAAGTGTGGAAGCCAACGTTGCTATATATTTAAGGAAGCAGTTTACCTTTTCAACATTTTTAAAAATTTAAATAAATGATTCAAATGGTGCAATAAGTCACTGCATTTCAATGTTCAACTAAAAGTACATTTAAAAAAAAATGTTTTTTAACTGCATATTTAGTTAAAAATTTAAAATAGTTTAAAACATTTTGAATTTTTTAAAATTCTACTTTTTTAAATATTAATATTTTTGCCCATTTTTTAAAAAGATTTTCAAATGTGTATTACTCAAGACTGAGCATGGAGTTTTAGATAAATCAAATGTTACATTTAATATAATTTTTTCACTGATATATATAGCGTAAAAGAGTGAAATCTAATACATCTTCATATACTTTTATTAAAAAAATAAATAAAATAAAACCATGAAAGACAATTCCCATGCTCATATTTTTCACATAAATAATAAAGAACACGTACAAAAAAGTTTAAATCTATATCTGAAATACGAAAAAAAGGCCTTAGCATTTTTAAAACATGAAAGTGAAGAAAATAGGAACATAGCCCAAAAAAAAAAAAAAAAAAAAAAACATTTAAAGTTGGTTGTTTCTGGGTAATGCGCTGAGTGTATTAATGAAATTTACAATATCTGGCGTTATAATCGCCGTATGGGTAAAAATGAGGTGTCACGATATTCATAATTAAATAAGCTTCCATTTAATATTTTTTTTAAATATAAAAAATCGATTTTTTGGGTTAATTTTCAGGTGAACTGTCCCCTTAAGTTATGTGTTTGTCAGGAATTGCGAATATAATAATAAAATAAATAACTATGCAAAAATCAAGAATGACAACAGAAAACTCACTTCTAATGAAATAAAATCACATGTATTAATAAACATGTAACAGTCGTTGATAAGTTTCCAGATATTTCAACTTCCTTAATACTTGTCTGTTTAAGTGAGATTATTTTTTTATGCAATATTAAATACCATATATTTTTTAAATTACTGTAAGTATGTGCTTACTGTTAGTGAAAAATGCTATTTTAGTTGTAACACCTACCGACGGAATGTGTATTTTAAGTTATGCATACATTATGAAAATTAAAATTTTTATTGATAAATAGAATTTTTGTTTTAATTAATAAAAAAAACTAACATTTTTATTTATGAGTTTATGTAATATCAATCCTGATATTTATAATTTTAAATTAAGGCATTTTAATGTAAGAAATTTTTAAAGGGAACTTTGTCATAAATGTATATTTCAAGTTAAAATAATAGATAAAAACCGCGAATCAAATGTTTTCGAATATATTTTAAATCAAAGGGCAAAAAGAAGCAAAAAAAGAAAAAAGAAAGAAAGTACCTGTTTAGTGACCCTTAATTCAAACAGCCATAACAAAATATTACAAAACGGAAATTTATAGCACTGTTTCTGATGCATACATACAACTATTCGACTTGGTTCGTTTGCTAACTCAGATCTCTTGCGTGACTCATCTTATTCTTGAAGCAGGCCCGTAGAGAAGAAAGTTGTTTCGCGACGGCCCCGGTAGAGACCCCTTAGTTTCAGGTTCAACGGATTTTATACAACACTCGTTAGTTCTTGAGAAACCGGGGGTGTTTAATATTAGTACACAACTTAAATACTTACTTTGAAACAAAAAGGGCAGGTTGGGTGTAGCTCAGTGGGTACGGCGTTTGATGGGTGGCCCGCGGGCCCGGGTTCGATACTCCAATGCGCTACGTTTTTTGTCTTTCTCATTTTTTGTTTTATAAATATAGTTGTAATTATAATTTAATAATTTCAATTAAAAATTTTAATATCGTACATTAATTATAATGTTAACAAATTAAAATTAAAAGTTATCATTTTTTATTTTAAACTATTATTTCTCATCCTTTAAAGACATTTAAAAAGAAATTGGATCTATTATTGAATAATAAAAATTCGAAAATCGTTAGAAACCTGTTGTGGTGCCATCTAGTTATGATAAAATAAAACATATTCAAATAAAATAAAATAAAAGCAGAAAGAAGATAGAGGGGAAAACGAAATATTTGAAAGCGCAAGCATACATATTACAAATTTAAAAATCTTTAATATGCAAAAAATCCGTTGTAATTTAATTCAGATGCTAATTTTTAATATAATTATGTTTGTTACTTTAAAAACAGAGTAATAGTATCATCGTATAGATTTCCCTTGTTAAAGCAATGAATAAATGATATTTCTTTAAAATCACGAATTGACACAATTGTTCAATATCATTGCATACATACTGAATACATGAAATACATTTTAAAAGTGATTTTTAAAAAAATATCAGTTTTATGATGTTTTATACTACAACTAATAAGTTAAAAGTTTAAAAAAAATTAAATAGGTTAAAATTATAATTGAAATACAATAGTATAAATTTTAATTGACAATGCGATTATTAAGTTACAATTCCAAGTATATTTATAAAACAAAATATAAGAAAAACAAATTTAGAGCTTTCGGGCATCGAACCCGAGCCCGCCGATCAGCCAGCAAACGTTGTACCAACTGAGCTACGCCCAACCTATCCTTATTGTTACAAAGTAAGTATTTAAATCATATACTAAGGAATAATCTCGATTTAATGAACAAAGTTGCCAGTCCCAAACGATTCGTAAAATCGGGGTTCGACTGTATTTTAATAATGTTTCAATGAGTCGAATGGGGCCCCTAATTTATCTTTGCCCAGGGGCCCAATTAATCATGATCGGGGCCTGTTGGAAGGTGATCTGGAAGTCCTTTTTTGGAACATCCTTCAAGATGCGCAGCGCGTCGAAGTCACTTTGACCTCTGCTACGGTCCTCTGCGGTGTCCTTTGAGGGCACTCGGAGTATCCTTTGAGTATTCACTCGGGGGAACAGGAAAAAGTCCGTCGGAGTCAGATCGGGACTGTAGAGGTGATGGTGTACAGGAGGAAGTATTACGATGCCGTGCCGGATCAGGTAGTCGTTGACTACGAAGAAGGTGTGGCTCGGTGCATTATCCTGATGCAGCTTCCAACTGGCAGCTTTCACTCCCGAACACTTTCTGGACCATGGCCAACGTCTCCATAGTCTATTTTTCGAGTCCCACACATGATTTAATGGCGTGGCGCTGTTCAATGGAATGTTGTCTTTTTAAACTTTAGCCGAGTCAAGGGACAGGGATCCACTATAACAGGGATGGCGAACCTATGGCACGCGTGCCGAACTTGGCACATAAGAAAACTTCTCTGGCACTCGAAAAAAATTATAGATTATATTTAGTTTATAGAGGAAGATCCATGTTTTATTTATTTATTTACTTTTTACAAAAAGTACAGTTTTGTGTAGCAGGTATATAACTTACTTTAACCCATATTGTACCACACCAATTAAATATTTTTGAATTTTTTTAAAACTTCGATTGTATCATTAATATGGTGTAATTAAGTAGATACTAGTGACATTTTGAAAAAAGTTTTTAATTTTCTAAGTAACTAGCTGTCCTATAAACAGGACATATTAGTAGGACACATAGTAAGGACATATAAAATTCATACATAAACTAATTTTATGAGCAAATATTTTATTTTACTTTAAAAGTACTGTTTATGTTGTACAAAAATACTCTATGATTTCTCCAATAAAAAGATAATAATAACGGTAAAATTCTAGATTATAAGATCACAATTTTAAAGGATTTTTTAAATAGATTTTTTTCAATTAAATTTTAATTGGTTACTTGGTTTTTTTTTTTGTTGTTGTTGTTGTTTATATGTTGTACTTTTAAGCATTTTAAAAACGTCATAACAAAATTCATCCAGGAAATCCTTACCAAAATTGTTGTAAAAAATGTTTTATTAGCTGTCCTATTTATAGGACAGCGGTCCAATATGGGTTAATTAATCCGTCAATTTTGAATGATCTGAGATATTATAAATTTAAATGAAAGAGCCCTGTAGCGTCATTTTCTCGCCAAACCTTTCAGCATACAGAGTTTTGCAAATCATTTTGCTTCTTTATCAAATTTCAAAAGTTTTATTTTTGAAAATTGAATATTAAGCGATTGTTTGCATATTAATATACCTAATTGACACTCTTTCTGCTTTAGATTAGGTTCTATTTCATTTAGGTTTAGGGTTTTAAGTTATTCCAGGTTTTATTATAATTGGGCTTTAATTTTGAAAATTAAATTTTAATTGTCAGTATAAGTATCATAATTATGTATCTATTGAACCTGCTTCTACCTGAAAAACTAAAAATGATCTGATTTGGAAGTATACAATAAAAGAAAATCTCATTTATAGATTATTAATACGGAATTCGATGTGACATAGCTATATTGTTGAATAAATACAGCATAATAAATAAGTTAGGAATCGAATTTAGTATAAGTGTAAAAATATTTAAGTAAAAATTCTATAAATATTAATTATTGATTTTATTTACGTAAAAATGTTTCTGGTACGTTAGAATGTTGGTACGTAATGATTTTGAAATTTTTGGCCCTCATACTCAAAAAGGTTCGCCATCCCTGCACTATAACAACGATATGAGACGGACGGAAGCTGGTAGGTGACTGACGCTTAGGGCATGTTGAAGCTGGCTTTCGCCTACATATGGAACACGCCTGGAGTATGCGCGCTGCAACGTACAGTTGCGTGAGAAAAAATATGTATATTATTACTTTTTATACAAACCCTGTTTATACTGAGGTGTGACAGATGGGTAAAAGAAGAATCAAAATCTAATCCATTGAATGTGTTGTCATCATAGAGCTCAATATTTTTCTCAGTTATTATTTACTCAAAGTTTTACATTCTTCTCGCTCTAACATGTTTTGCTGTTTAAAAAGGGGTAAAAAATTATTAAGGTGATTTTCATTCGAATAATTAGTTGTGGACTCCTCCCAAAAATAAATATTGACTACGCCAGTTCTTATTGAGCATATTTATAAGATTCGAATTTTTTGCGCAAATCTATTTCTTATCTTACAATAAAAGAATATAATTGATTTCTTATTACAATGTCATCTTGCAAGATTTTGTACATAAGAAATAATTTCCTGTATTTTTATTCTTTTTCAGAAGGGTTTATCAGGTTTCTGACGTTAATGAGAGTGTGACTAATTAAGATTACTCTTAATTAACATTATTTATTTTATTTATTGTATTTTATATGTAAATCACATTCTACGTACTTGGGTTAGAGAAACAGTTTTTCTTATCTGGAATGAGCTATTATACTCCTATTTTATTGTATGAAAGGATCCATTGTGTAAGCAACATACCAGTATTTCTTTTGTATACGAGAATATGGTCACAAAAGAAAATTAGTTAAAGGAACAAAAGAAGTTCTTGGTTATCTCTACTGAATAACTGGGCGAGGAAGCGAAGTGCAGTGGTTGATAAGGTGATTCCGGGATTGTACAGGGAAGGCCCCTAGTGTTAGGTAAATTTCGTATGAAATACTACCTATTGGGATCGTTCCTATGTTGGAATTTCTGAAAACATTTTGCAGATCTACACCGATCATGACTCCTAGAACCCAAAACCACCCTCAGTAAAAAACTTTATATATATATATATATGTATGTATCACTTTTTTCTGGACACGATAACTTTCGTAATTCTGCACCAATCTCTTCCAAACTGATACATAAAATCAAGGGACATAAAATCTCGGTTAAGTTCGTTAATGGGCAAAATCGGACCAATGGGATGGAAATAGGGAGGGGTTTTGTGAAAACCGAAAACCCCCCATAACATCTTAATTTTTGTACATATCAAATCAGTTTAAAGTTTTTATTACTTCTAAAAATAGGGCCAAAATTTTATGTATCACAGATTTTTGATAAAGTTAAAAATGGGCTCAAGGGGCGCAAAAAAATAGGGTTTTTGGGAGAAAAAAAATCATAACTTCTTCAATTCTCAAGATATCAATTCCAATTAATTTTATTATAAATCTCCTTAATATTATCTACAACTTTTATATTCACAAGTTTTTGATAGGACCAATTCGTACCGCAAAAAAAATTAAAAACGAAAACAAAAAGGGGGTTTGAAGAAGTAAAAAATCCATAACTCCGTCAATTCAAAAGATATAAAATCCTCATGAATTTATCATATATCTTCTTAATATTGTCTACAACATCTATATAGGCAAGTTTTGGATAGGACCAATTCTTACAGTAAAAACAAATTAAAAATACATAGCGGTTGAAGAAAAAAATCATCTAAGTAAGGGTGTATTCAAATCCAAACTGCGTATTTTCTGACTCATTTTACAATTCAATTTTGCTCTCAAAGTCTTCCAATTGGTACGTTTTCTTACTCAGAAACTATATAATGTACCGTAATGGTCAATTTTTTGATAGAGACAGAATATATTTTAAAAAAATGCTGTTAAAGTGGGCATTTTGAACCGAATTTCCCGAAGCGGATTGTGTTGGAAAAATCATTGCATTAAGGATGCACTCAAATCCAAACTGCTGATTTTCTGACTCATTTTTAAATTCATTTTTGCTCTCAAACGCATTTAATTGGTAGATTCGCTTATTCAGAAACTATATAATGTACCGCAATGATCGATTTTTTGATAGAGGCAGAATATATTTCAAAAAATTATGTCAAAGTGGGCATTTTGAACGGAATTTCCCGAAGCAATTATGTTATCACTTTCTTCTGGACACGATAACTTTCGCAATTCTGCACAAATCTATTCCAAACTGATACATAAAATCAAGGGACATAAAATCTGAGTCAAGTTCGTTAATGGGCAAAAGCAGACAAAGGGGTTGGAAATAGGGAGGGGTTTTGTGAAAACCGAAAAAACCCCATAACTTCTTAATTTTTGTACATATCAAATCAGTTTAAGTTTTTATTACTTCTAAAAATAGCGCCAAAAATTCATGCATCACAGATTTTTGATAAAATTTAAAATAGGCTCAAGGGGCGCAAAAAATAGGGTTTTTGGGAGAAAAAAATTCCTTACTTCGTCAATTCTCAAGATATCAAATCCAATAATTTTATTATACATCTCCTTAATACTATCTACAACTTTTATATTCACAAGTTTTTGATAGGACCAATTCGTACCGCAAAAAAATTAAAAACGAAAACAAAAAAGGGGGTTGAAGAAGAAAAATTTTCATAACTCTGTCAATTCACAAGATATAAAATCTCCATGAATTTATCATATATCTTCTTGATATTGTCTTCAACATTTCTATAGACAAGTTTTTGATAGGGCCAATTCTTAAAGCAAAAACAAATTAAAAATACATAGCGGTTGAAGAATAAAATCATCTTATTATGGGTGCATTCAAATCCAAACTGTCTATTTTCTTACTCATTTTTAAGTTCATTTTTGTCTCAAACGCACCCAATTGCTAGATTCTCTTATTCAGAAACTATATAATGTACAGTAATGATCGATTTTTTGATAGAGGCAGAATATATTTCAAGAAATGATGTCAAATTGGGCATTTTGAACAGAATTTCCCGAAGCAATTGTGTTAGAAACGAAAAATATTGCCCTACTGAGAAAATAATTGTTTATTAATCAAATTTTAATTAATTGAAAGAAAAATAAAAACACAGGTCGCTTATAAATCTTTTCAAAAATCACGTCAGGCATGTTTCATATTTTTTTTAATTAAAAATTAATCTGAAAATGTGCCAGAAAATTTCGAGTTGTTGAGTATGGAAAAATATTTTTTAAATATCGCCTTAACATGATTCTGATAAAACCAGCTATTTTATAAAAAGGAAATAAAAACTCGTCAAAAGCAGACAGATAAAACTGTTAAAGTGAATTTATATCTAATAATGATTTAGTTTTTGTTGGTGAAATTAGTATACTTAACTTCGAAATCTACCTCTGCCTGTAGTCCGGGCCGGCAGGGATTTTTTTTACTTTGGAAGTAGAAGCTGAGAGAGAGTGTTAAATAGTCTTCGGTGGAGTCTCGTAGAGAGAAGCTGGAGATGTGAACGGTGGATTTGCCCGTGAAAGTGTTCTTGAGAAAAGACTCCTGCGGGGAGAAACGTGTGTGCGAAAGGAGATACCTACCTGGGTGGTTCTCCGGTAATCCTTGTTGAATTCGATAAAGTGAGAAAGGATTAGTGCATACTTTAATACTACACAATACGCAGGCATTATTTCAACGTATAAATTAGCGTTGGGCAGGATCTGTTATATACGAGCCTATAATTGTAAATAATCTGTAAATAAATTATTCTATGATTTTAACTGAATAAGTTAGTGTTTAATTATTCCTCTTCTCACATTGTGTCCGATATCGCGAAGCGCGAATATATTGGTGGTGGCAGCCTATCAACGAAGCATAGTTTATTTAAAGTCTTTACAAGTGGTTGACTGGGGTTTTCGTAATCATCAACATCGTACTGACAACGGAAAAAGCGTAACAACGTTTATCATTATTATCATTCATTTCTGGTATTATGATCGTTAAATATCTATTAGTAAAAAGAAAATATTTATCGATTTCCACCATGTAGTAAACATTTCCTTTTAAATCACTTGTAGCTATCGCAAAAAATAAAATCTGAATATGTCCTCATGTCCAAATCTGATCAAAACAACAAATAAAATTCAAATTTAAATTAAATCTAACTGTATTATTTGAAACCATATTGCCCAATTGGGTCATGTTTGTGAGACTAAAGGTGGGCGACAAAGGAAAACGTTTATTTTTCCAATAAATATTGCGTGGTATGTTGGTGTATATATAGATGAAAATGAATGCTTAATTAAAGTGGTTTATTTTAGATGAAAGATAAAGATAAATACTTTTCTACCTCAGTGCAACTTGGATTTCTATAAAAATCTAAGGATTCTTGGATACCGAATTGGAAGACAATCACTTGAAGGTTTTTAACCTGGTTTACAATAAAATATAGATTATTTCCTTTCCATTTTTGCGTTTCATTCTTACATTACACATTAGGGCAGAACATTCTGTTTGAAATGCGGGAAACCCCGAGATTTCTAGTTTTCTTCAAAATACGATAATAGCTGGGCTGATGAAGGTTTTTTTTTTTTTATGTGCTATTGCAGATATTAAGGTAGCGACTCTAAGTATCCAGCTATACAGCTAAAATTCTCAAGTTATGGCTATAGGTGCAGTTGTAAAATGCAATTGCTCACATTACCTTTATCTACACTCTCAGAAATACAGTAGAACCTCGATTATCCGAAGTAATTGGGACCGACCCTGTTTCAGAAAATCGAAATTTTCGGATAATCAAAAATGCTTCAATTTTAAGATGAAGGATAAATATATGCAATATTTCTTATTATGGTAACAAGTGCTTAATAAAAACAAAGCAATAGCAAAATAGAAACAAGAATAAATTACCCGAATTTTAATTTAATTTTGAAATTAAGTACCTTTCATATGTATCACAAGGGATTGAAAAAAAGTTTTGTTTGTCGCAGTTTGCTTTGAAGCTTTATCGCAGAGTTTTTTAATATGATTAGTTCACCAGTATCACAGTCTTTCTGCTGCTCCAGCCATGCCAAACCTTTTGCAAAGCATTCAAAGGATTAAGAATTGCTAATTTGTTCGTTTTCTTCTTTCCACTCCGCAGCTTACAGGAGCTCAAGTTAAATTCAAAGGAACCCTAAGAAAGGGGATCGAAAATATTTATATGTACTCGTAGTTCGGAAAGGATCGCTTGCATACAAGGAATATGATAGTTAAAAAAAAAAAAGCTTTCAAAAGAGATTTTGCACACAAAGAATGTGATAATAAAAAAGAAAAAAAAGCTTTCAAACTGGATTTCGGTTAACCGAGAGTTTCGCTTGAAAGAGTTTCGGATAAAAGAGGTTCTACTGTACTTTCTTCAATTCACGGAAATATTCATGTCAGCACTGCTACCGGTACATGTCCCAGAATTGAAGAGATTTCCGTTTTTTTTTTTTTTTTTTTTTTTTTTTTTTTTCGTTCTAGAACAGAAAATTTCCGTAATCTGAAAAAAGGAGTTTTTAAAAAATACGTCTTTCGTTCTTACGTGAATCCACTTGGTTTTGAAACTGGGACGGCGCGTTTCGAATCGAGAATTTTAAACACTCGGCCAGCGAGCGCTTGGTAGACTGCGAGTTTAAAATGAAGATAGGGGTTTCCTTCAAAGGGGGGATTGGTAAGGCTTATTAAATTTCTTGTTCAGAAAGCTCGGGAACTTAAATTTAATTGCAGGGGCATTTCGTCGTTATGAAATAAGGGTTGGAGTTTTAACACTTACAGAATAATAGAGGATAAAAATTATTACATATTAGACATATTTCCAATAAGAGATATTTTGATTGTTAGATGTAAAATAAGAATATTATATTTTGAATTAAATTCGAGAAGAAATGTTTGCTTTTTTGAATAAAATCGATTTTTTTAACTTGATTGAACTACTATATATTTTTTAAATGTGTTCGTTCTGAATGTATTTTACATGCGAATATAGTTTTTTTAATACTCTAAAAAATAAATTGCGAATAAGTTTAAATGAATGAGAAAATTGCTACTTTATTAAATTCGAAAGCATTATTTCTGTTTGTTTTTAAATAAATTATAAATTTTAATTTATTGAATTTTCTATTTTTCATTTTAAAAATAAATTCGAGCTTTGTTATTAATACAGCCAATACGCATGTGTGCAAGGAAAAAACGGAATTTCTTTCTCTTTTAAAGACTTCCGTGAACGGAAGAGGCATGTTTTCTAGGAGTACGGAAATTATTTGGTTAAAAATAACGGATAATTTAATGTATAAAGACGAATTCTTCTGACAGTGTACACATATCAGAATGACTAGAAATTCATGGTCTCAATGCAAAATATATTTCGAAAATATGATATTAAGAACAAAGAACGCTTATGAACAATTTTGCAATGAACAACGGCAAAAGAACACATAAATCTTAATAAGTGCGAGTAGTAAGTCAAAATTACGTCCATTTCTAATTATATCATAATATTAAAATATTTATTTGCTTAAAAGTCGTTATAAAAACACATTAAAAGTAAATTAAAAACTCTTTATTTACATGTTTCAACTCATTTTCTGAGTCTTCGTCAGAATGTATAATAGAAAATTGCAAATGCATAATGAAAAATGGAAGAAAATCATCGAAAATAAACAAGTAATCATGTAACGCGCCCTATATAATCGCGAAAATATAGGGCGCGTAAATATTTTAATATTATGATATCACATAAATCTTGTCAACGCAGTACCACACCTTAAGGAAGCCGTACCGACTGCAAAATATTATGGAACAAAATGTTAATTAATTTTATTTTGTTTCTTTTTTAACCCCTTGAAGGGCGGTGATACTGTTACGGCATCACCTAATATTAATCCTTAATTGTCACATTGGCACAAGAATTTTTCAATGAAAATTTCACTTTTATTAAGCACATGAAAATATACATTTACTTGTTGACAAATAAATTTTTTTGCAAATCGTGGTGTCATTCAATTCTTTCAACATTTTACAAATACCTTGCCCCTGAAAGGGTTAACGAATTATACGAAATGTATATAGGCTAATTCCATGAAAACTTGTCACGTCTGTCACACAGCTGAAAATCGCTATGCTTGTTGGCCACCGCTATTTTCGAAAAGTTTGCTTCGCGTTATTCAATTGATGAGATATCTCCGATAAAATAACTCACATTTTTCCGTTCTAAAATACTGGTAGCCAAAAATCGTAGTATGTGACAGACATGACAAGTTGTCATGGAATTAGCCTATACTCAGTTTAGTGACTTTAGAACTTGTAACTTCGACTTGAAAGTTATGCTAATCCAGTATTATAGATTTCTCGTTCTTGTTTTTTAGCCTAATATAAATCTGAATGTCCATTTTATGATCGCACTTCTATCTATTAAGTAAAAATGAAAATTTAATATCGTTCTGTTGGTCTTTAAAGAAAAGAGTATTTAATATACATTCAATTTTGGGAGGCACTTGTATGTCTAAGGTGGAGTATAGAAAATTACGTTCAACTTGCTTCTACCGCCCAACTGACAAGCGCACAGACAATGTTATTATCTAAACTTTATTTTAAATAGAAATCCTAATTAATTAAACGTTAATTTTATTTAAAAATTAAATTGAATATAATTGAAATTGTAATAATTGAAATTATTTAATTAAAAAATAAATTTATGCTGTAAAACAGAAACGCGAATAACGCTGATGTCATATCGACGCTTGCACCAACCTAATCAATGATGCGACCGCATTATGCAAGTTTGTCGATCCAATCTCTAAGATATTACCCCCTATTCTTTAAGAAATCATTGATATTATAACATAACTTGGGGCATTAAGTCGAAAAATATATAGTAGAAAGTTGACGTGTACGAGAGATTAATGCAAGACAATGACTAAAACAAATAAGTAGAATTTCTCCTAAGAAAAATAGTCAATTTCAGCAACAAGCCTTTATTTAATAAATAATAAGGAGCGTTCTTCTCGAGGCATTGCCAGTTTTAATGAATTGACATATTTCATATAGCAGAGTAAGCAATACTAAACCAATAAAATAAACTAGCGAAAAATCAAAAAACATATTAAGCTGTTCAAATACGACATTGAAATTCCATTAAAACTGGAGCCGCGTGTTTTGAAACAAGGGAAGCGATGAAAAAGTTCTCCTCTGACATAGTACAAGGTATTTTATTAGCGTAGGAATATAAAATACGCAATGCGAAGGAGGCTCGTAGTCAATAGCAGACCACAAATCGCCAGCTGAGTTGGCGGACGTTGAAAAGGAGTAAACAGTCTCCAGCAAGCGCGCGACCACCAAAGAACTTGGATTATAACTGTTACTAAATACTTCAATGGCGAATACTTTCGAAGCGCCCTTCGAAAAAGGTTTGTGATTAGAAATCGACCAAAAATTCGGTTTCGTTTACGTTTTCGGCACAAAAACTGAGTTTCGCCGAAAATTCGTTTTCTGCGAAAATGCTGCGGAAAATTCGTCCGGACCGAAATTCGACCGAAACTATCTGCATTTCAAAAATCTCGTTTCTTCCTTCGGGAATTTTCAACATGACTCATTGCTTTCAGCTGTATCGACGCAAATGAGACACTCTTTATTTATTTCAATGAACTTCACTGTTTATAATGATCAGTCATGACTGACTCAAGACGTGTGTGCAAATTATAAAAGGAAGCAATGCACATAGAACTCAACTTTGAAGACGCTTTTCACGTATTCGTTAAAAGCTGCAGACTTAACAGTACTAGAAAAATTTTAGCTTGAAACCGTCAAAGTCTATCGAATACTCTTTGAGAAAGTTCTATTTACGAAAACCATTACAAAAGATAAATTGAGGTATGGATGCCTAAAACATTTTTTAATGAAATGAAATTCGTATAATTAGAAAATCATTCTGTGTCGTTGATAAATTAATTGCATTTTATTTTATATGAAAAAAAAATTATGGTCATGGGTACAGAAGCTATACTTGGGCCACACGTATATTTAATTAATAATTACGTATATTTATGTGTATATTAATTACTTTTTTAAAAGTTTTGGACATTTTTGTTCTTGCTTTCGTTTTCGGGCTAAAATAGGTTGATTACCGAAATTCGGGGCTTCGCTTTCGTTTTCGGTCTTAAAAACCTGTTTCGGTCGATCCTTACTTATGATTAAGAAAAATAATACTCTGAAATCGAATGATGTCAGAGTAAAAAAATACTACGGCGCATAGCCTGATGGATTTATAACCCTCTCAGATACGAATAAATTGATTTCGAAACAGGAAATAATAGCCGGAATCTTCAAGGACACAAATACTTCAACAGTTATAAAAATGGATTAAGCAGCAATCAATCATCGTGTAATCACCAAACTCTTTTCTATATTTCCTAAATTATGCTATTCAAAATGAACAATTACATTCATATATAAAATATGTTTATGTTAACCCACGCATGAAGCAAGAGTTTTATGTCATCCTCACAAAAGAACTAAAAAGGACTAAAAAACTTTTTCATTATTAATTTAGTTGTTCTGTTGATTTCAATCTGAAAACATGTAATGAATAAAATTGTTGCTTCAAAACGCAGCGTAATATAAATGCATACTAGCAGGAATGACCGAGCTAAGCTCGGTCAAAATTAGCTTTCTGTTTATCTCGATATATTTTTCCCACTGAATCATTCTTGCTGTTTTAGATGCAATTAGCTTGACCATGAAACATAGTGACCCAAAATGACCCACTAATCGAGTTTTTTCGAACATCCGACCTATCACAATGCTCTTCTCGAGCCTGAAAACGATGGAATACAAAATTTAGTGAAAATCGTTAGTCGTTTTCTAGGTCAAATAAGCTTGATCCACGTTGATTCAAAAAGCCGCTAACCGAAATTCATCGACAGATGTGAGCTATTTCAATGGTATTTTTGTACTGTGAAACGGTATAACAAAAAAAATTGCCAAAATTGTTTGAACATTTTTGAGATGCCGTTAGACTTCGACCCATTATCACCAAAATGACCCACTAATAGAATTTTCTTGAGCATGCGACCCAGCCCAATGGTTTTGTCTTGTCCAGAAACGGTGTAGTGCAAAGTTTTGTCAAAATCTTTTGAGTGGTTTTTTAGATACAGGGGCATTCCACGTCAAATCAGGCAGTAAAATATCAATATGTAACCCACCATCACAGATTTTAATGAAACTGCGTGTGTTTGTTCTTACTATTAAGATATGATCACCAGTAATTTTTTTTGCTCCTTGGTGAAATAGTTTCTGAGAAAAAAATTGTCAAAATTTTGAAAAAGTGCCGTCAGTTGGCATTCTTGATAGCTCGGTTTTCAAATGTAGCATGTCATATATATAATCATATTTCAATATCTACTCTACAAATCATCTTCAAATAATTTATGCACAATATTTAGGGTACGCAGCTTATGAAAAAAATATATTGTTACGCTTATAACATTTTAAGTGTGTCTAAAAAAATATTTAAACTTTGAAGTCGTGAATTTTTTTTTGAAAAATAATGCATTAACAAAAAAAGCATTATCAACAAAAGGCGGTATTTTTATTAAATTTATTTTTTATGGGAGATATACTTAAAGGTGTCCTTTACCTGATTCTGAAATAAAAATAGTGGGATTTTGGGTGTTTTTGGTAGTATTTCCTATTTAAAAATATTTTGAGGTGCATTTCATATCAAATCAAGCAGAGTCATTCCATGTCAGTTCCCCTAAGCCATTTAATCACTGTCACAAATTTCAATGAAATTGGCTTGTTTATAGCTTATTTTAAGACGTAATCACCTTTAATTTTCTTGATCCTAAGTAAAATATTTTTTAAGATAAAAAATATCAAAATTTTGAAAAATTGTTTTAATTTTTTTTAATGACAGTTCGATATTCAAAAAGTCATTTCAATATAAAATCACTAAATAGGTTTCTAATAATATATATGTGACAAATAATGTAGGCTGATTATTATTTCTTGTTTTTTATCATGTTTAAACACTAAGAGTGTCTTTTATCTTATGAATTTTTAAAATCAAGAATTTTGTCAAAAATAATGTGTTAATCAAAAATTCATTATTAACCGAAGGCAGGGTGTTATTGCTTTTTTTTAATTGTGCGTAAAAATATCTTTTAAATGGTTATAAAATAAAAATAGTGAACATATGAGAAAAAATTATCAAAATTTTGGAAAAATGCCACGAGTTGCCATTAATGATTGTTCAATTTTCAAAGGCCTCATTTTATATATAAAATCATATTTCAATAACTAATAAAGAAATCTTCTTCAAATAATTTAAGCAAGGTAAATAAAGTATGTAGATTATGAAAAAAATATTGCTGTAATGTTAAAAAATATTTAAATGTGTCTAAAAAATTGTATAATCTTTGAAATCAAAAATATTTTACAAAAAATAATGAAATTATTAAAAAATCTTTATCAGTCAGAGGCGGAGTTTCTATGACTATTTTTTTAATTTTAAATTGTACATAATACTACATTATAACTGGATCTGAAATAAAAATAGTGGGATTTTGGTTGGTTTTAGTAGTATTTAAATCATATTTAAAATTATCAATATTTTCAAATGTAAAACCTATCCAATGTATCATCCCTGGAAATATTTTTATTTATACATTTATTTTATTTTTCAAATTATCTTTTATGTTCGTTTCTTAAGGAAAAAAAAATAAACAATATTGTTTTTTAGTAAAACTTCTAGGGCGAAGAGCAATTATCCCTTTCCAAAAAAGAGAAAAATCACTAGCTCCTCACCGCCCAATAGAAATTTTCAAAATGACAGTCCTAATCTTTAAACTCATATTTGGCTGTTAATATTGAAAATTTAGCATTGAGCTGCTAATATTGAAAAAAAATACCAAATTTCACTCTTTTGAAGAAAATTTTGACGTATTGTGCTTTAAATATATGCAAAAAATGCATAATCCATTATATTTATCTTTCAAATAACTATATCTAAAAAAATATTTAAAACTTAATGAGTTGCACTTTTGTAACTTTATTCAGTTTCTAATGATATGTACCGTAATTTCGGATGTATAGCCCGCAGATCAAACAATTCAGTTTGGACCCAGAAATTTTATTCAGTATTTGAAGACCAATATTTACTGTGATCTAAAAAGTTACATTTTATTTTAAAAAATTTCTGGGTCGAAACACGATTGTTTGATCCGCGGGCTATACACCGGAAATTACGGTAATTTGATTTATTTCATCACAATATTGCTGAAAGATGGATTTTCAACATATATATGTGTGTATATATATCCCTGTTCTCAAACAAATTATTTAAAAATTATTCATTTATGTTTAATAAAGCCTATATATATTGTTTATACACTTATAGAAAATACATAATTAGTAATATGGTGGTAGTAGATGGTAATGAATTAATTAGTTTTGTTAGAAGTGTCACTGCAGTCAGCATATTTGGCTCACTATTTTTTTTTATATAATTTGTTTTGATTGACTCGATGAACAACAATATTTAAAGGGACCATTTCATGACTTTTCAATTAAAAGCTGATTTATAAATTCATCATGTTGTTTAGTTATTATTATCGTCTTAAGATAATAAGTTGATATTAAAATTTTTAAATGCAGTTTATTTATTATTTGAACAGTTGAAAGTATTTTTCAATAACAGTGGGCTGTTGATTTTAAGTCAGCTGTTGAGCAATGTAGTGTTGGTAAAGGAACTGATACTATTTAATTTAATTTTTATTGCTATAAATAATATTTGTTATTTTATTATTGTATGTATTATATTTAAGCAACAGTAGAAATACACGATATCGTTGTCATTTTAGTACATCTTAGCATGAAAAGCTTCAATATTTATCATTAAACATTCACATTTTATGAAAATTTTGTTAAAATTGCTCATATTTTCACTATTTTTATTTTATAACTATTGAAAAGATATTTTTACGTACAATTAAAAAAAGTAATAACAGCCTGTCTTTGGTTAATAATAAATTTTTGATTAACACATTATTTTTCACAAAATTCTTGATTTTAAGAATTCACAAGATTAAACACACTCTGAGCATTTAAACATGACAAACAACAATAAATAATAATCTGCCTACATTATTTGTCACATATACATTATTTGAAACTTATTTAGTGATTTTATATTGAAATGACTTTTTTTTTATGCAGTCTTTGAATATAGATCTGTCATTAAAAACATTTTTTAAAAAAATTTCAAAATTTAGATATTTTTTTTATCTTAAAAAATATTTTACTTGTAATCACCTTTAATTTCCCTGATCCTGTCTTAAAATGAGCTATAAACATACCCAGTTTCATTGAAATTTGTGACAGTGAATTAAATGTCTTAGGCGAACTGACATGGAATGACTGCTTGATTTGATTTGAAATACGCCTCAAAATATTTTTAAATAGGAAATACTACTAAAAACACCCAAAATCCCACTACTTTTATTTCAGAATCAGGTAAAGGACACCTTTAAGCATGTCCTCCACAAAAAATAAATTTAATAAAAATACCGCCTTTTGTTAATAATGCTATTTTAGTTAATGCATTATTTTTCATAAAAAAATCACGACTTCAAAGATTAAACATTTTTTTAGACACACTTAAAATGTTGTATAAGCTTAACAGTATTTTTTTTCATAAAATACGAACCCTATATATTATGCATAAATTATTTGAAGATGATTTGTGGAATAGATATTGAAATATGATCATATTTATGTCATGCTACATTTGAAAATCGAGCAGTCAAGAATGCCAACTGATGGCAGTTTTTCAAAATTTTGACAATTTTTTTCTCAGAAACTATTTGACCAAGGAGTAAAAAAAAATACTGGGAATCCTATCTTAATAAAAGGAACAAACACACGCAGTTTCATCAAAATCTGTGATGGTGGGTTACATGCCTGCCTGAACTGACATGGAATGACCCTACAGTTAGCTTGATCCTGATCCATTAGGAGCCAAAATAACCCATTGATTGAATTTCCTTGAACATGCGACCCTGCACAATGCTCTTATCATGCCCGAATACGGTATTATACAAAATTATGTCAAATTGTTTTGATGCGCTTTTTAAATACAATTAGATTGACCCTGATCCATTGTGATCCAAAATGACCCACTAATCGAATTTTATTGAACATGTGACTTAGCCCAATTCTCTTCTCATGCCCTGAAACGGTATACGTAATATAAAATTTGGTCAAAATGTTTTGAGCATGTTTTTAGATTCAATTAGCTTGACCCTGGCCCATTGTGACCCAAAATGACCCACTAATTCAATTTTCTAGAACATGTGACTTAGCCCAATGGTCCTCTCATGACCAGAAACGGCCGTATATTAAAAAAATTTGTGAAAATGTCTTGAGCCGTTTTTTAGATATAATTAGCTTTATCCTGACCCATAATGACCCACTAATCGAATTTTATCGAACGCGTGACCCATCCCAATGGTCTTTTCGTGCCCGAAAACGATAGATTACAGAATTTCGTCAAATCGTAGTGCCGTTATCTAGATAAACTTAGCTTGACTCACGGTGACCCAAAAATGACCCACTAATCGAATTTTCTGGAACACGTTACCCATCCCAATGGTTTTTTCATGCCCGAAAATGGTTAGATACAAAATTTAGTCAAAAATGATTGAGCCGTTCTTTAGATATAATAGCTTGACCCTGACCCATTATGACCCAAAATGACCCACTAATCGAATTTTCTCGAACACGAGACCCATCCCAATGGTCTTTTCGTGCCCGAAAACCGTAGGGTGCAAACTTTCGTCAAAATCGTTAGAGCCGTTATCTAGATAAACTTAGCTTGACCCACTGTGATCCAAAAATGACCCACTAATCGAATTTCCTCGAACATGTGACTTAGCTCAATGGTCTTCTCGTAATCCAAAACTATAGATTATAGAGTTTAGTGAAAATCGTTAGAGCCGTTTTTTAGATAAAAAAGCTTGACCCACAGTGACCCAAAAATGACCCACTTATCTAATTTTCTCTAACACGTGACCCATCCCAATGGTCTTTTCGTGCCCGAAAATGGTTAGATACAAAATTTAGTTAAAATCGATAGAGCCGTTCTTTAGATATAATTAGTTTGACCCTGACCCATTATGACCCAAAATGATCCACTAATCGAATTTACTCGAACACGAGCCCCTTTCCAATGGTTTTTTAGTGCCCGAAAATGGTTAGATTCAAAATTTAATCAAAATCAATTGAGCAGTTCTCTAGATATAATTAGTTTGACCCTGACCCATTATGACCCAAAATGACCCACTAATCGAATTTTCTCTAACACGAGACCCATCCCAATGATCTTTTCGTGCCCGAAAGTGGTTAGATACAAAATTTAGTCAAAATCGATTGAGCAGTTCTCTAGATATAATTAGTTTGACCCTGACCCATTATGACCCAAAATGACCCACTAATCGAATTTTCTCTAACACGAGACCCATCCCAATGTACTTTTCGTGTCCGAAAACAGTAGGGTGCAAAATTTCGTCAAAATCGTTAAAGTTGTTATCTAGATAAACTTAGCTTGACCCACGGTGACCCAAAAATGGTCCACTAATCAAATTTTCTCGAACATGTGACTTAGCCCAATAGTTTTCTCGTAATCCAAAACTGTAGAATCTAGAGTTTAGTGAAAATCGTTAGAACCGCTTTTTAGATAAAATTGGCTTGACCCATAGTGACCCAAAAATGACCCACTAATCGACGTTTCTCGAACATGTGACCTAGCCCAATAGTTTCTTCGTGTTGAAAAACGGTTGGATGTGAAATTTGGTCAAAATCGATTGAGTCGTTTTTTAGATATAATTAGTTTGACCTTGACCCATTACGACCCAAAATGACCCACTAATCGAATTTTCTCGAACACGTGATCTAGCTCAATGGTCTTATCATGCCTGAAAATGGTAAAATACAAATTTTCGTCAAAATCGATTGAGCCGTTCTCTAGATATAATTAGTTTGACCCTGACCCATTATGACTCAAAATGACATACTAATCGAATTTTCTCGAACACGAGACCCATCCCAACGATCTTTTCGTGCCGGAAAATGGTTAGATACAAAATTTGGTCAAAATAGATTGAGCCGTTCTCTAGATATAATTAACTTGACCCTGACCCATTATGACCCAAAATGACCCACTAATGGAATTTTCTCGAACACGAGACCCATCCCAATGGTCTTTTCGTGTCCGAAAACAGTAGGGTGCAAAATTTCGTCAAAATCGTTAAAGAAGTTATCTAGATAAATTTAACTTGACCCACGGTGACCTAAAAATGACCTACTAATCGAATTTTCTGGAACATGTGACTTAGCCCAATAGTTTTCTCGTAATCCAAAACTGTAGAATATAGAGTTTAGTGAAAATCGTTAGAGCCGTTTTTTAGATAAAATTGGCTTGACCCATAGTGACCCAAAAATGACTCACTAATCGAAGTTTCTCGAAATGTGACCTAGCCCAAAAGTTTCTTCGTGTCGAAAAACGGTAGGATGTGAAATTTGGTCAAAATCGATTGAGCCGTTTTTTAGATATAATTAGCTTGACCTTGACCCATTACGACCCAAAATGACCCACTAATCGAATTTTCTCGAACACGTGACCTAGCCCAATGGCCTTATCATGCCTGAAAATAGTAAAATACAAAATTTCGTCAAAATCGTTCGAGCCGTTTTTAAGATAAAATTTACACACACACACACATATACATACACACACAATTTTTGCTCGCATTATAGTATAAGATAAGTAATTAACTTAAAACTGTAAACTTAAAGATTTAATAATATAATCCCTATAAGCTAAGAAATCAGTCTCAGGAGTGGATTTAATTTACACATGAAAAAAAAATACATTAAACAACAACCTTTTTTATTACACACTATAGAGTAGTGAAATAGCGGGAAATCCGGACGAAAGGATACCTGTACTGGATTTAAATGCGGACCATCCTTCATGCGAGGAATTGCTGAGCGACTACATAAAGGTAAGAAATTTACCTATATTATTATATTCAATTGCTTTATTATAAATGGCCAGAGTCAGAGGTATTTATTTATTTGAATATCAGCGCGCGAGTCATACTGTGTATATAAGAGGTGGCTTTTTTGCCAACATAGCCAAATTAATTTTGTAAAAAGGAGAAGATTTAGAAATAGAATAGAAAAATATGACACGCGTTGCAAATGGAATAACGTAGTTTACGGAGTAATAAATGGACTTAAATGGGAAAAAATTAGAATAGATTTAAAATAAGTTAAAACTTTAAAATATATTACATATACAATATATATTTATATATATATCTTGTCAAGAAAATTCTAGAAGATAACAAAAGTTTAAAATCAGCTAGGCAAAAACTTTGTGTTGGAAGAAAAGGTATTTTTGCACTAAAGAGGGCAGATGGAACAATCACCAAAATCAATAAAGAAATAGTACACATTGTCGAAAAATTCTATAACGATTTATATAAATGTGAAGATCAGAGGGAAATCAACTTATGTGATCCACGAGAAAACTTAACAGAAACCGATGCCATAATCCCAGTGACGACAGACGAAGTTTTACAAGCCATTAAATTTATGAAAAAAGGTAAATGCCCCGGAGAAGATGGAATTACAATCGACCTTATCAAAGAAGCAGGAGAAGAATTTGCAAAAATGCTATCCTTACTGTTTTCCAAATGTCTCCAGGAGTCAGATGTACCAGAAGATTGGAATAATGCTGTGATGGTGCTACTTTACAAGAAAGGAGAGAAGGAAAACATTAAAAACTACCGTCCAATCAGCTTACTGTCAGTGATTTATAAAATTTTCACCAAAGTTTTGACGACAAGACTTGAATCAGCTCTGGACTCAGCTCAACCTAGAGAACAAGCAGGATTCCGAAGTGGATTCAGCACAATGGATCATATCCAAACGGTAAGGGAACTCATAGAAAAACATAAGGAATATAATTTACCTCTTTGCCTTGCCTTTATTGATTATGAAAAAGCATTTGATTCGGTCTACACATCAGCAGTAGTAGAATCTCTGGAGGACATTGGTATAGACAAACCTTACATCTATACTCCTATTATAAAGAGGAAAAAATTGTTTATTTGTCGGAGGTAAGCTCTGGAACTACCGAACCGATTCCAAAAGTAATGGTATCAAAATGATGGTGTGAGTCCAACTTAGAACATAGGCTATATCTTATGTCGGTGCCACTACCCCAAAGGGGGTGTAGGAGCAAAAAACGTTCTAAAAATGCGATTTTAGCGTTACTGAAGGGCCTAGAAATATGAAATTTTGAGTATTAGTTACTTATAAGATATAAATGATGTCTAAGAACAGTTCTTAAACAATTCGAAATTTAAAAGGGGTGAAAATGCACAAAAAGCGTTCTAAAAAACGTTCTAAATGGTAGTTTCTACACAATCTCAGGAAATACCAAACCGATTTAAAAAAATATTGGTGTCTTAATGATGGTGGCAACGCTTGCTCCAAGATAGGCTATGTTTTATGTCGGTTTCACTACCCCAAAGGGGGTGCAGGAGCAAAAAACGTTCTAAAAATGCGATTTATGTGTTACTGAAGGGCTTAGAAATATGAAATTTGAAATATTAGCTACTTATTAGATATAAAGGATTTCTAAGAACAGTTCTTAAACAATTCGAAATTTGAAAGGGGTGAAAATGCACGAAAATCGTTCTAAAAAACGTTCTAAATGGTGGTTTCTACACAATCTCAGGAAATATCAAACCGATTTATAAAATAATGGTGTCAAAATGACGGTGACAACCCTTGCTCCAACATTGGCTATGTTTTATGTCGGTGCCACTACCCGAAAGGGGGTGTAGGAGCAAAAAACGTTCTAAAAATGCGATTTTTGCGTTACCGAAGGGCCTAGAAATATGAAATTTGAAATATTAGCTACTTATTAGATACAAAGGATTTCTAAGAACAGTTCTTAAACAATTCGAAATTTGAAAGCGGTGAAAATGCGCGAAAATCGTTCTAAAAAACATTCTAAATGGTGGTTTCTACACAATCTCAGGAAATACCAAACCGATTTAAAAAATAATGGTGTCAAAATGACGGTGACAACCCTTGCTCCAACATTGGCTATGTTTTATGTCGGTGCCACTACCCGAAAGCGGGTCTAGGAGCAAAAAACTTTCTAAAAATGCGATTTTTGCGTTACCGAAGGGCCTAGAAATATGAAATTTGAAATATTAGCTACTTATTAGATATAAAGGATTTCTAAGAACAGTTCTTAAACAATTCGAAATTTAAAAGGGGTGAAAATGCGCGAAAAGCGTTCTAAAAAACGTTCTAATGGTGGTTTCTACACAATCTCAGGAAATACCAAACCGATCTAAAAAATAATGGCGCAAAATGATGGTGACAACTTTTACTCCAACATAGGTGATGTTTTATGTCGGTGCCACTACCCCAAAGGGGGTGCAGGAGAAAAACGTTCTAAATGCGGCTTTTGCGTTACGGATGGCCCTAGAATCGTGAAATTTGGAATGGTAGTTAGTTATAAGATATCAATGATCTCTAAGGACATTTCCTAAAAAAATCGAAATTTAAAAGGGGGTCAAAATGCGCAAAAAGCGTTGTAAAAAACTTTCTAAATTGCGATTTCTATGCAATCTCAGGAAGTACTGAACCGATTTCAAACATAATGGTGTAAAAATGATGGTGACAGATCTTGCTCCAAGATAGGCTATATTTTATTTCTGTTTCCACTAACTCAGAGGAGATGCAGGAGCAAAATGCGCGAAAAGCGTTCTAAAAACGTTCTAAATGCCGATTTCTCGGCAATATCTCAGGAAGAATGAATCTGATTTCAAACGTAATAGTAGGAAATTGATGCTGACAGCCTCTGCTCTAACATAGACACTATTTTATGTCGTTATCACTATCACCAAGACGTTGCAGGAGCAAAAAAGCGTTCTAAATTTCGATTTTTGTGATCGGTAGGGGCTAGCAACTTAAAATTAGGCAAGGTACATATTTATTAGACATAAATCATCTTTAAGAACAGTTTCGAAAAAATTGGAAATTTAAAAAGGGGTGAAAATGCGCGAAAAGCGTCCTAAAAACGTTGTAAAATCCTATTTCTACTCAATCTAAGGAAATACCAAAACTATTTCAAAATTAATGGTTGCAAATAAATGGTGACAGTCCCTGCTATAACATAGGTTATATTCAATGCAATTTCAGGGAATATAAACCTATTATAAAAGTAATAGTTGCGAATCTGTGGTAACAGTCTCTGATCCTAAACAGGCTATATTTTATGCCGGTGATTCTACCACCTGGGGTTCACAGGAACAACAAATGTTCTAAAAAAGGGCTTTAAAAGCTTTTTAAATTACGTTTCTGTGGAATATTAGGAAATAACAAACCGATTTAAAAATTAATGTTGGCAAATTAATGGTGACAGTTCCTGTTTCAACATAGCCCTTTATGTTGAGAGAGGTGGTAGGACTTGAAATTTGACATGGTGGTTAATTTTAAGATGTAAGAAGATGGTTTCTAAAAAATTCAAAACTTCAAATGAATACTGAAATGAGCGTATTAATTGAGCATAAAAGTTTCAAAATATTTTTTTTAATTATCATTTATTTAGTTTTACTTCATTTTATAAATTTAAGTCCCATTTCTGCCTAATGCAGTGTAATAATGATGTTTAATCAAACTGTGTTTTAAATAGTAATTTTTGAATTATTCCTAAAAGTAATAAGTACCTTTTAATAAAAAAAAACTTTTAATAAAAAAAATATTACCTTTTAATAAAATAAAAATTTAGTTAGTACCTTTTGATAAAAATTAGACATATAAATATCACTTGGCATATTTCAAATATTACGCGAGCAAAGCCGCGGGGTTTGCTAGTCAATATTATAAAGAAGATTTACAAGAAAGCAACAGCAACCATCCGCTTGGACAAAGGAAAAGCAAAGATCAAGCTTGGAAGAGGGGTAAGACAAGGAGACACCATTTCGCCTAAGCTTTTTACTGCTGTCTTAGAAAATATTTTCAAGAAGCTGGATTGGGAAAACAAAGGGATTAGAATAAATGGGGAATATTTAAGTCATCTCCGATTCGCTGACGACATTTTAATTTTCAGTAACAGTCCTGAAGAATTGGGAAATATGCTAAAAGATTTGGCAGAAGCTAGCATTAATGTGGGATTAAAAATAAACTTGGAAAAGACTAAGGAGATGTTCAATTCATTTGCATCAAAAAAGAAAATCGTCTACAACAACACTGAAATTAAAGAAGTGCAAAGTTATGTGTACCTTGGGCAAGAAATATCATCTGATAATAGTATCATGAATGAAATCAATAGAAGAATAAGAAATGGATGGAGTGCTTTTGGGAAGAACAATATTATTCTGAAGAGTAGCATGCCCCTGTGTTTGAAAAGAAAGGTATTTAACCAATGTGTTTTGCCTGTCCTAACTTATGGAGCAGAAACATGGACGCTAACAAAACGGATGGTACAAAGATTACAAACAACACAGAGAAGTATGGAAAGATGTATGCTAGGTATAACTAGAAGAGACAGAAAAAGAATAAACTGGATAAGAAGTCAGACGAAAGTTTTTGACATCATTGAAAGAATTAAACGGCTAAATGGAAATGGGCTGGGCACATCGCAAGAAGACAAGACAATAGATGGAGCACAAACACCCTACAGTGGTATCCCAGAGATGTAAAATGGCCAAGAAGACGACCTCAAGTAAGATGGAGTGATGAAATCAGAAAAGTAGCCGGTGTAAATTGGATGACTAAAACACTAGACAGGAAACATTGGAAAAATCTGGGGTAGACCTACATCCAGCAGTGGATTGAAAACGGTTGATGATGATGATGATGATATATATATATAAAAATCTATTACAGTTTTCAGGTAAAAATGATTCTCACCTATATTCTGTAACCCGTGAAGACCGGGTTGGATCCCCTAGTTATTATAAACATATATATCCTCCTGAGACCCAAGCAAAATACAATGCATATATTTTTTTAATATGAGTTTTTTTCAACAAATAGGCATCATAAATGATGTTTTGGAAGAAATTAATAAATTTCGATTTTTTTAATTTTGTTTCACAGCACATACATCTAAATGGATGTTCAGGCCATAACTCCCTTTAAAATCAATTTAAAAAATGCTAAAAGTATGGGAAAGAATAGAATTTATTATAAAGAACACAAGGCAAGCATTAACATCTGCTATTAAAATTGCAAAAAAAAAAAAAAAAAAAAAAAAATAGTTTAAACAAATTAAAATAACATAAAAACGAAACTTATCAGCAGAACGTAGAATTACAACATGACTCATTTATTACGCCATTTTGTAAACAAAGTAGTTACCGTTGCCAAAATCCAAAAGCTGAATGTTGATTTTCGATTCATACATCACCATGCCAAACTGGTTTTAGATTGCTACAATGAAATTTAACGCAATAGAAGGAGAAAGCAAAACATCCATTTAAATGGATGCCAGGTCTCAGGAGGATAAATACAAAAATAATTCAACTTAAACAAAACTAATTTTATAAATGTTATTAATATCTTCTAAATTCTCATGTTTTATGTGAAAATATATATGGGGACTCTTTACGAGCATATATACAAGGGGCTACTTTACCCCGTGACCGAAGTTGGCTACTTTGCGCCTCTGCCGGCCAGAAAGCCTCATCCCAAAAGGATACATTCATCTATTTATCTGAAGTAGCAGTTATGTTATAACACAAAGTCATCTTCCAATATAATTAGAAAATATTTTAAATGCTATAAAATATTTTAAAAATTAGAATATCACAGTTTAGCTTACAAATACAAAACGTATAGTTAAAATGAGATAAGACATAACCCAGATACTATCATTACATAGTGACAGTTTGACCTTGAAGCTTGAAAATTCAGTATCGTGCGCAAATTACAAAAATACAAGGTACGTACAGTTCAGTTTATAAACGCAAAATCTTTGCCTTGATTAACGACACATACTGAAATTATTATTATTATACACTATAGCGTGCAAGTCTTTCTTTGGTCAGACACAATAAATCAGTTTTGATTACAGTATAAAAAAATTTATTTCAGTTATTTCTCAAATTTAATCTTGTGTTATTAACAAATTCACAAAGCAGAGTTTCTAATTTAGCGCATTCAAATTCTGATATAAATTGGAAATGTCAAGATCTTATAGCAACCGCATATTGGAACATTATTTACGTAAAGAAATTTGTATTTTTTGTTTCTTCATATCAAGTTTCTTATATGTATTTATAAATTTAGCTAAGTATGCTAATTTTATAATGATTAATTTAATATTAATTTATGTTTTGCAGTTCTAATATTTAATCTATTTAGAGATTAATTAATATTACTCTCTAATTCAGATAATATTGATTTCTTGTAAATAACCTAAAAAAATGAAAAAAAAACTTAAATGTTCAATCGAATTGAGTGGTAAAATTGAAATTCTGTCTCAAAACAGAATCGACGAGAAATCCATGAGAAAATTGAAGAAAAAAATTAAGAAGAAGAACCCCAAAATCAAGTGTAACCTACACATTAGTTCTATAGAAAGAAACGGAAACAAATTCTAGAAAACGTTGTGGACGGCCTAAATGTACATCAAATAGGGAAGATAAACATATCGTGATCACGAGTAAAGAAAATAGAAGACTTCAAGCCACTGCAATTAAAAGAGAGTTGAATAAAAGTGGAAAATCTCCAATGTCCGTTCATATACAGCCCCCACCAGTGGCTGAGAGGTTCTGCTCTCGAAGCTGGTAGACGGGAGGTGCTGGGTTCGATCCCAATCGCGCCCGTCGGCCTAATCGTTCGGAGTTTTCGTGGTTTTCTTCGAGCCATGGATTTCCATGCGTAAATACGGGTTAGGTTCCCTTAGAAAGACCACCACGAAGGGCACTCCCCCCTCGGTCCTATATCCCTAGTGTAGATAATCGGCCGTCAAAAATCAACCAACCAACCAACCGTTCATATACAGTTAAAAGGTCTGCGTACTGTAGGTTTCAATGACCTCATCCTCATAGCATGTCGAAAAACTTTGCTACGATGTATAAATAATACAAAATTTCTTTAGTGGGCTAAAGAACATCAATCTTGAAAACTGGGAGATGTGAAAAGTGTTTTGTACTGATGAATCCAAGTTTGAATTATTCGGAACCAAAAGACGTCAGTATGTTCGATAGTAGTTGGAAAGCGTGTGCGGGAATTTATTTAAATCACACGATGGACCATGAAGGAAGTAGCTTCATGTTTCGTAATTTTGGAGAAGGAAAAATTTAAGATATGATACAAGTTAAATCAATAATAGATGTTTTAAAAAAATGTATCACGGTATCTTAGTAAGTCTTGCAGTTCCATCTGGTACACTAAATATTGACAGAGGATTCACATTTCGACAAGACAACGACTCAAAACGCAGATCTAAATTATGTATAAATTATTTGAAAACAAAGATGAAGCAAAAAACTCTCAAAGTTATGACAGACACCCCCCCCCCCCCTCCAAACATCTGATCTCAATCCTATTGAGAAATTATGGGATGAACAGGATGACAGAAAATCTCATATGATGGCTCCGACAAACCTTCAAAGTATTTCGAAATGTTCGCATGATATCTGGAGAAACGCAAGCCATGAAACACTGGAAAAATTGATGTCTCGAATGCCAAAATTGCGCAAAGCTGTAATACCTTGATAAGGAGGACAAGTCGTTGAAAGCAAAATATGAGTTCAATTTTTTTTTTATGTTAAATATTTAAAATGTTCACCTATATTTGTTATTATAAATTTAGGTACAAAATTTTAGCTACAAAAAATTTTTGCACAGTAATGACATATAGTTTTCTTAATTTTGGTAAAATAATATTGAAATTTTAAAAAATAAGTATCGATTTACAGTAATACACACCATAGTAGACCCTCACTGTAAAAAAAATGGACTAAAAAACGGAGATTCTACTGCAATCTAGACGCCAGTACTATTTACGTATTTTTACGTTAATTTTTCCCCATAAATTACAGAAAATTTTTCATTTTTAATCAGAAAAACGGAAATTTTTCTGTAATTTATAGGGAAAAAAATCCGTAAAAAACGGAAATAGTACTGGCGTCTAGATTGCCAGTAGAATCTCCGTTTTTTTTTTTTTTTTACAGTGCGGGTACACTATATTCTACTGTAAATATCTTGTAGTGCACGTCAGCGATGTATATCAATTTCAATATGTTTAAAATAGTGTAACGTTATTAAAATACATTGAAAACGATTTTTCGTTTAGACCATAATGTAACAGAATTCTTTTGAGTGTACCTGTAAACGAACTATAAATACTACACAATCCCATTTTTAAAAGGAAATGCCCTATGGTCAACATCAATTACATATATGAAACTGATAGTACTTCAAGTATATTTACAGAAGTTAGAGGAAAACACGGACAAAGGGACCGACAGATGGGTCAGACAAACCAAAGGGATAAACGCTTTTCAACTATGTTAAAAAATGTTTAAAAAGAAAGAAAGCAAAATCATGCGTAAAGTATAGATTGTGAAACACTTACCAATACATTCAGAATACTTCAAATTACAAAATTTCGCCGTTTAATAAGATGAAAAATGATCTCGAAGTAAACAATTCGCAATAGGCATAGCACATTTTAAAAACCCAATTTCAGCATTTACCATCTATATTTGGAAAATTATCTGAATTTTATGTACACCTCTTTATATGACCTATAGATTTCTATACAAGGTGTTGCCGAATTTGACCGACAAATTCAGAGGGCTGATAGTAGGCATCATGAGGATGAAAAATTGACATGGGGTCGTAAACCACTTATTTAGCCACAAATACAAGAGTTTCGCCCTAACTGAAGTCGGCTTAATGGTATTAATTTTGCGAAAAATGAAAATATTGCAATAAAAATGTAACAATATGTACCTTGTTTTGTATGAAATGTGATTGTTAGAAATACTAATCTCTTCAGGAGTAGATAAAACTTATCATAAATAAACTTAATTGTTTTTCAAAAACACTTAATGTCTGCAATAGGTAAAACTGTTTACATCATCTATCCATCCTGTTACGAAAATAGAACATTGCTTCCTGTTCTATCTTTTGAACTGTCAATCAAATTACTTCCATTATAGAGCTGCAGTACTGACATTATAAAGAACTATATCAATAATGTATTGACTTTAAATTAAAATAAGTGTTTTATTAATGAACAGAACCTTGAATTTATTTATGTATTTAATCAAGTCTAAATAATGTTTTGTATTATTATCTTTAGTATCTGTAGATGTTTTAATCCAAAAAGGAGGAAAAAAATGAATGCTCCATTGTATCTTTAGATATATAAAAATTAATTTAAAACCAAAGGCGGTGCAAGATTTCTGTGATACAAATAATGAGAAAAATACACTATTTTTAATAAACACCTTTACAAGCTCTTTACAGGTCAAATCACAATGGATAATTCACATAGTAAATGGATAAATCTCTAAGTTTACGTGGATAAGCAGAAAATTACCGTGGACGATCCTAAAGAAGAAGGTAAGCTGATTTCCCTTACCTTTATTATATGATTCAAATGTGATTATTTTTATATCACATTAGTCTCCCTTTAAAATAATCACTAACAGTGATAACATCCCAAAAAGTTCTGAAAAAAACAGGGTCTTCACGCAATCGATGATACCGCATGAAATTATAATCACAGTCCAAAATGTGGAGCGTCAAGTACGCATACTGCTGGAGCGTATAATGGAAACGTCTACCACTTTTTTTTGGTGTTATCATATTTACAACAAAGGTGAGCATGTCTGTTAAAAGTTTCCTTATAGTATACTTCAGTTTTCTGAAAGTTATCTATAGTAAGTATCTTGTAGTGCACCTCAGTCATGTATATCGATTTCAATATGTTTAAAATAGTGTAACGGAACGTATATATTAATAGTGTAACGTACCAACCAAAGTTGGGTTAGGGTAGAATACTCTGTATTTTTGATTAAATGTGTGATTTGCGACCACATGTTCTATCGTTCTGACCACATGTTCTATCGTTCTATGGTAATTTTTAATCCTCTTGACCATCCTCTTCATCTCTATCACCCCTCTAAATTTATAGATCAAATGAGGAAACGCCCTGCATATGCATACTACATAGTATGCTAAAATTTAGTTTAGTTAGGAAACGCTTGACACAGTTTATAATTTCCCTTCCGCAATTTTTGCCAATAAACGCAAATGTTCCCGAATTATTTTATGAAGCTCTGTATATGTTCTATCGCATTTTTACACTGCAAGTAAAATACAGTCGAACCTCGTTATCCCGACACTCTAATGACCAGGCAAAAGTGTCGTCATATGCGGAGTGACGCGGTAACCGGAGTTGGAGAAAAACATGTTTATAAAAAGCTGTATTTTAAATTAATTTAAGACAATTATAAATTCATAACTGTTCTTGCAGTTTTAAGCAATAAAGCATTATTATTAAACAAAATAAACACAAAAAAAATTGAAAAGAATAAAAATCAGATTTATGACGACTTGTTTTTTGTATTGTTACATGAAATATTGATGAATTAAGGTTTGCTTATCTCTAGATGTGCTTCCGGCAATTCTTTTTTTAATATTATACAATGAATTGTAATCAATGTTCGTTGTTTCAGAAATGGATGCGAGATAATTTCAGATCGTTCCAATGCAACGCAATGCTTCGGCTTTAGTCGGATGAAAAACGTCGTGTAACCACAAGAAAGCGCTGCGTGACCAGAACAATAAGACCGCGAGTAGACGGATACGTCTATCTGGAGCTTAAGTGGGTCATTCATAGTGTGTGGGTTTATTTATTCAGATAAAAGATTGATGAAAAATTTCTTATTTATCTCAATGGGTATTTTAGACACTTTTGTGAAAAGTTTGGCTAAGACATTTCTTACTGCATAATTTCCGTGCTTATAAGATGGATTATGAAAAATGGACAATGTTCCTAAACCGTCGAGATATCCGGAGTTGAAAATTATTCAATGACGTAAAATCCGGAGTTTATTAACATTAAAATCATATGCAGAAAAACTGACGTGATAAGCGGAGTGACGTGAAAACCGCGTTCGGGATAACGAGGTCCGACTTATTTATTAAATTTATAAACGCGCATACCGTAACTGAAAACGCATTTCCAGCACTTATCGCTCATAGAGAGTATACTGTAACCGAATTGTTTTCTGTGTCCCTGTAAACGTACTATGAATGCTATGAACACCCTATTCTACAGTATGCATCGTGTAGTGCAACCTCAGTTATGTATATCAATTTCAATGTATTTTAAATAGTGGAACGTCATTAAAATACATTGCAAACTATTTTTCCATTTAGACCATAATATAATAGAATTAATTTAAATGCTACACACTTCATTTTCAATAGGAAAAAAGCTATGGTGAATCTCAATAAAATATAATATCAGTAACGTAGACATCGAAGTATTTTACGTGAGTTAGAGCTCAGCCAGACAGACAAACCGAATTTATGAACACTTTTCAACTAGATTAGAAACTGTTTACAAACAAATGCAATAAGTAACACGCTTTTACTCATCTCTTCCCTATTATAATTTTACTGAATTAGAGAAATCAGTGATGCCTTAGATAAGAACGTCATCGGATGACATCAAATGCAGCTATTATCTTTTACCTAAAAACATCTGAATACGTTTACTTATTTTAAGGCGAGCTTCTCATTTGTTTTATTATAAAAATTTAGTTAAATGTAGAAAATATAACAATTTATTCAAAAACAGAAAATACGGGGAAAACTTTTGAGCATATTGTAAGGGTTAATCATTTATTCATATATACAGCGGGAGAAAAAGAATATGGGAAATAAACAAAAAATACCTGATATAAAATCAACTTTAGTTACAGTTTTTTCTTTTGTTTACTTTAATTCTCTTCATTGCTTGTTGTTGTTGTTGTTGTTGTTATGTTAATTGTATTAACTCCAGAATTGTGGTCTATTTATCTGCCTGATTTCGACCATTAGCTTTGTTTGCTTTTTATAAGATATTTTTGCGTTTCAGAAATTATTTTTTCCTGGCACACATTCCCATTGCATCGCATGCTTTTTTTTTTAACTTTTATAGAAGGAAACAGGAAATACAATAAATCAACAATAATAAATCGTAATATAAATCAACATATACGATTAAATCCGTGTGGAACATTTGAATAATCGGAACAAAATTACGTTTTTCACGATTTTTAAGAAAATTGAAAAAATTGTCTTATTTTTTAAATGGCGTACTGCGGTTGCTATTGAGTGTATGGAAATGTTGTACATGTGAAAGTTGTAGAGAATTTTGTCTTCTTTAATATTGTAATTGACAAATAATATGCTACGGCAACAAGTCTCGAGATATTTAAAAAAAAATTTAAAAAGTCCCAAAATTTTATTGTTTTTTGGCCACAAAAAAATTTATCCTTAAGAAATTTTGTTAGAAAACTTGTTTTTTCCATGTTGATATCATTATCAACAAGTCAGAAAAAAAAATCTTCTACCCGCGCGACCTTCTGGAAGGTAAATTGTACATTTCCCCTGGACTAACATGTTAATATTTCAAAAAGTTGTTACACATGTTAATCCTTCAGTGTTCTTCACTACTACACCAACTTTGATTTTCATCTTAAGTTTCTGTTTCATATTACTAATCCGAGTACACAAGTTAATCTCAATCATAATATTTAATAAAATGAATATTTTTCGTCATTCTGTTGTTCAGTTGTTTGCGAATCGCCGGCTTAACAGGATGTGAAGTTCTCGTCGCTGCACGATCCGTCGATGTACAACAGAGCTATGTAAAATCGAGATAAATCGCTATTACAGAGCCCCCTTCCGCCGAATTGTTCCCAAATTCATGTGGAACCTGCTGGCCATAGCAAAAAACATGCACATGAAATTTGGTTCAGTTCTATGCATAACTTCATACAGTTTTCGATGACGCAATATTGAAAATGACACAAAAAACACTATTACAGCGTCCCCTTCAGATGGAATGTTTCCAAATTCAAAGAGGACCTGCTTGACATAACCAAAAACATACACAAAAATTTTTATTCATTTCTCTGCATAACTTCATACACTTTTTGATGATACAGAGAGGGCACGCGGACACACGGACATAGAGATGGACACACAGACATTTTGTATAAACATGCTTTTCGGGAATTCTGATCCCTAAAACATGTAAATCCGTCGAGAAACGGAAGTCGAAAAAAATTTCGATTACAATACTTATTTCTTTAGAAAGAAAGTAGAGTAGGGATTCCATGGGTGGGGAGGCCGAGTAAAGGGCTAAAGCTTTACTAGCCCCACGTAGCAACGCACATCAGATATCTACCACCATACATCCCGAAAAAGTTTTACAAAGGGTTACATTGCTACCAATTCTTGTGGGCGAGTATAAGAGATGTAAAATAATTTTGGTAAGTCAACAATACATAGATATACAATAATTTTGGTAACTCAGCTATACATAAACAAGCAGTGAATCCGTGCGAAGAATTCGTACTTAGATGACCTGCTCCTCTAAGCTATCCCTTCTCGCTTTTCCATTATCTTCTCCGTTATCACTTCTCGCATTCTGGAATATGGCCAATTTTTAATTTAAGCGAAATTTCAAAGGAAGTCTTTTAAGGTGTCAAATTAAAAAACACCTTTAAGCAATTCACACTCAATCTCAGAAATGATTACGATTTGTTGTTGTTGTTGTTGTTGTTGTTGTTGTTTATCCTGTATATAGCCTATAAAAGTTTTACACACCACGTAGAATGCAAAAATTTAGTTAAACTTAAAAACACGGCTTACATCATGATAAACAACAGACTTATATTTTTACTAAAATTTTTATTTTTAAGATTATTTGAAACATTTATATTTTTTAGTTTTAACATAATACTTTTATGTGTTTCATTGGCTTTCTTTACTAGTTCCATTGCCTACATTAAAATGACCGTTTTGGTTAAAATGTTCGATTTTTTTTCACTGTTCTGTTTGAAAGAGCAATCTTTTACGATCCCAAATCTGTTTTAACTTTATTCTTACGATTATTAGAACAGCAGTTATGACCAATTTAATAAACGGGAAAATGTTATGAAAATATTATTCGGATTTTATGTTTTTCATTATTCTGTATTACAATTGAACTAAAAATATGTTTGTTTATTCATTATTGTATATCAAAACCTTAATGAAAATTCAGTATACAATGTCAGATGTATGCAAAATACCGTATATAATAATACCTCATTCAACGTTGTACGCTAGATATTAGTTAAATTCTGTATGCGATGTCAGATGCGGTAAGAAAATCTTACCCAATGATACCTCATTCATCGTTGTAGGCTACATAGTTCAGAAAAAGAGAGGTTGACAACAGAAATAATATATATGATATAAAATAAAGCTATATAACATGATATTTAACATAAAAGTTTACAAATGAACCACAGAGATGGAAAAGGCAAGTTCGAAGGGGTTGTTCTGTCTGTGGCAATAAAACTTAATATTAATTAACTGGAAAGGGTTAACTGATTTAATACAAATACATAAAATGTCCAAAAAACAACAATGGTTATATAATATACGCAAAATAAAGAAAAATGTAATTTACCCTAGTACACTTGTCCTTACCAATTGCAATGATGTAATACAATCTACACTGATGTCCAAAATTAAGGATTATTTTTAAGTAAGCGAATTCTCAAAAGGAAATAATATAATTTAAATAATTACTATTCCTACAGCACAGCTAGTCCATATAGCATCTCATTCATGTCACACATTGTCACAAGTTCACAATCACTACGGTGAAACAAAAAATAGGAAATTCCACACGTCTCATTATGATTCTCAAATGATCACTATATGTGACTCCACTGCGACGTCAATGTGACTGCTGCTTTGTCACGAGTCACTAGGTGACTTTACAACGTAGTTACATTGTGACTCTCATGTGACTGTCATTTTTAGACTCAATTTCAAAGTTACCATGGACGTTGCATTAGGATAAGTCACCAAATAATATCACATTATAGTCACATGGTGACTTTTCACAAAAGGGCACAATGGTGACTTCACAGTAGTCTCTCTGTAACCTGAAAGTCATCATGTGACTTTCATGTGACATTATTTGATAACTTATCGCAATGCAGCGTTCATAATGACTTTGAAATTGAGTCTACAGATGACAGTCACATGAGAGTCACAATGTAACTGCATTGTAAAGTCACATGGTGACTCATCACAAAGCAGAAGTCATAGTGACGACTCAGTGGAGTCACATATAGTGATCATTTGAGACTCATAAGGAGATGTATGGAATATCCCATTTTTTTTTTTTGCTTTACCGTAGTGACTGTGACACTTGTGATCATGTGTGACATGAATGAGATGTTACATGAACTAGCTGTGCTGTAGGGATAGTAATTATTCGAATTATATTATTTCCTTTTGAGTAATCGCGTACTTTAAAATTAGCATTTTGTGATTGGTCCTTAATTTTGGACACCAGGGCGAAATTTTACCTTACGCCCCCTCGAGAAAAATTGCTGTGCTCACTGAAAGGTATATCTTTGTACAGATTGATGAGCAACTCAGATACTGAAAATAGATTTACTAAATTATAATCAACAACACGGTTCAAGCATTATTAACTAACTTAACTGCAATTGCAAAAATGTTTAACGGTTTTAAAATAATAAAGATCTAACTTTACGGTTTGCTAAAATATGAATCTTGATTTTAGAAAACGCATAACACATTTAAAAACCCAATTTCAACATTTACCATTTATAGTTGGAAAAGAATCCGAATACTTATGTACAGCCCTGTATATATGATCTACAGATTTATGTTAAAATTCAGTTGAGTTAAAAAACACACAACACAATTGAAATTTCCCCTTCAACGATTTTCGTCAGCAAAGGAAAATGCATTCGTATTATTTTGTGATTATTATATAACCTATAAAATTTATACACACTAAGTAATATGCAAAAAAATAGTTAAATTTAAAAAAGTATACCACAATTGAAAACTCACTTCCAGCAATTATCGCTCATAGCTAGTAGTGTAACCGAGATGTTTTGTATCCCTCTGTAAATGAGCGATAAATGCCATGCACACCTTATTCTACAGTAAATATCTTGTATTTGCATCTCAGTGATGTATATCAATTCCAATATGTTTGAAATTGTGTAACGTCATTAAAATGCATTGTAAACAATTTTCTCCATAGACCATAATGTAATGGAATTCTTTTGAGTGTACCCGTAAATGAATTATAAATGTACACACTTCATTTTCCGTACCGAGCATGCGATGATAAATCTCAATTACATGGTAATACATACAAGTATATTTACGTGAATTAGAGTACGGCCAGGCTCTTTTAAAAGGCTGTTTTACTTGGAAATTTTACACATCGTATACAGTAAAACCTCCCTAAAGCGACCACGTTCCGTTCCAATAAAAATGGGTCGCTCCGAGAGGTGGTCTCTTAATGGAGGTCCTGTTTAAATCGAGATTTTAATTGTTGAAAGAAGGTAACAATTAACGTTACTAAAATTTATTTTTCACCTTAGGAAAAAATATAAAAATTTAAGTATCAAAGCAAAAGTTAATTACATAAGTTAATGGCTGCAGAGTTTACAAAATGAATACATTGACATTTGCTTTGATTTTAAGGTTTTATCTTTTATAACTTTTATTTCCAAGTCCTTTTAAAGTTCAGTAAATAAATGCAATTTTTTTCGGACGGAAACAAATAATAACGATTTCATTAATTTACCTATTTCTTTGAGAGTTTTCTGACAGAATAGGGCAGGGGAGTTTATTGACTGCCATTCTTAATTTGTCATCAGAGTTAAATTCATTGCCTAAAAGGGCACAAAGAGGTTTAAAACACTTAAAAGTTACCGGAATAATAATAATTTTTAAAAATCTAAATTCAATTTAGAAGTTTGATGAATAATTCTCTCTCCGGAATCCTTTTTCTAATAAAACCTTCTTCAAGCGACCAGGAAAAAACGGAATTTTCTTCATTTTCTTCAAAGAAATGGGTCGCTCATAGAGGGAGTTCAACTGGGATGGTCTCAGAATGGAGGTAAAACAAATATTGTGCCTATGGGAATAAATTTTGTTCCATGAAAAAATGGTTGTTCAGGGAGGTGGTCGCTTAATGGAGGTGGTCGCACAGGGAGGTTTCACTGTAATTATTTCGGTTGTCAACACCCGCTTTTTTATGCAATTACAAAACGCATGAAAAAATGAATGAGGTATCATTCAAAAGTTTTTTGAACCGGCCTCCGACCTAACACTCATATTTCGCTAAAAGATGTTTTTAATTAAAAATTGCAGTTCGTTAAAATTAAATCAGCATTATTTTCATAATTGAAAAGTTTTTCTCAAATCAATATTGCCCTAAAAATAAAATATCGCATTATATCATGCTCAGCAATGATTGTATAAAAAAACCTAAATAGTAGAAAGAAGGATAAAGTATGACGTCTCCGCATGAGTTTATTTTATATTTATGAAGATAAAAAAGCAAAATTGAAATTGAAATGTTTAGAAGAATAGATACCATCAATGGCCCCGAAACAATGGTATTTCACGTGTAGCTTAAAAGCTTCCTTTGCTGTTGAATGTGGAAAGTGAAAATTTTTGAAACAAGCAGGATTTCAAGCAGGCCCTGGATTAACCCTTTATCTACTGTCGGTACTTATAAGTACCATTAAAATAACTTGTTATAAAATTCATTTAATACATCGATTAGTTGTAATACAGTTTAGAATGAATTATAGATGCATTACTTTATCTTGTTCCAAAAGCATTATTGGTTACACAAAGCAAAAATATTTTTAAAAGGATGATTTCTTTTGCCTTTGCATCTTTTCAGCTTTCTCGGCGTTGGGGGAGTGGGGGGGGATTTTTTATTTCGGACATATTGCTATATTTCTATTGTAAGAAAATTATATTTGTACATTTCCTAATTCTACAAAACACAAAAAAAATATTTAAAATAAAAGATTTGAGTGGGGTTATAAATGTTGCACAAAATCCCTATAAATTCAAATTTAATGAATCCTTCTAAATCCTTCAATCCTTCTAAAATCCTTCTAAAATTTATTAAATGATTATGTAAATCTTCTAAAGTAGTTTAAACAATTCACGAAAAATGCTTTAGAAGATAAAATTTTCATGAATTCATAATTCAGCACATAAAGGGTTAATGCAGTTAAAATATGGTGGTTAGATTTTTCTCGCTCGTGACTTTTACTATCTTAGATTATGTTTTACATAATTTTCATAGTTAAAAATTCATGAAAAAAGTATCATCAAAAAATTTCAAAGATTGCACTGAGAAATCCTCACACGGGTGTATTGGTTTATCAATAATTTTGAATCCGCAGTGTAATGTATTTTCTAGTGGTATCAGAAAGATCCACGTTGTCGAATAAGGAAAGAATTTTTGAAACAAGCAGGATTTCAAACAAGCTTTGGATTAACCCTTTATCTACTGACGGTACTTATAAGTACCATTAAAATAACTTGTTATAAAATTCATTTAATACATCGATTAGTTGTAATACAGTTTAGAATGATTAGATGCATTTTTTATCTTGTTCCAAAAGCATTATTGGTTACACAAAACAAAAATATTTTTAAAAGGAGGATTTATTTTGCCTTTGCATCTTTTCAGTTTTCTTGGCATTGAAGCGGGGGTGGGGGGTGGGGGATTTTTCAATTCGGAAATATTTCTATTGTAAGAATATTATATTTGTACATTTCCTAATTCTACAAAATACTAAGAAAAATATTTAAAGTAAAAGATTTGAGTGGGGTTATAAATATTGCACAAAATCCCTATAAATTCAAATTTAATGAATCCTTCAATCCTTCTAAAATTTATTAAATGATTATGTAAATCTTCTAATGTAGTTTAAACAATTCACGAAAAATGCTTTAGAAGATAAGATTTTCATGAATTCATAATTCAGTATATAAAGAGTTAACAAAAAAAAAAAAAAAAAAAAGAATATGCGATGTAGAGTGGAAGAAGAACAGTATCCTAGACGTATCGAGATAGCTAAAATGAAACAAAAAAAAAGGTGTTTTGTATAGCATATGTGTGCCAGAACGTAACATGGGGTCGCTTTGAAGTAATCGATGGTACGCTGAGCACGAGCAAATATATGTACCATTTTATTCTGGAACTAAATTATTACCTTCCAACAGAGATCCCTTTCATCGATATACTTTTCTGTTCAGTTCCCCTTCATATAATAGCAAACGTACGCAAACGATGGCTTTTAAGTAAGAACATTCCATTATCGCTTTGGCCAGGAAGCAATCTAGACTTGAAAGGTATCGTAAATTCGAGAAGCTTTATGAGAACTTTACAACAAAAAAGATACCAATAAAAAGAGAAAAAATAAAAGGCAAATCGGTTGAAACTACAATTATTTATTTGTATCGTTTTAATAATGAAGGAAAAGGTTTAAAATCTTACCAGTTCAAAAAAAAACTATGTCTTTATTAAAAAATAAATTCATTCATTCATTCGTTCGTTCTAGTTGATCAATAACGTCTGAGACCTGGATTGGATATTACTGACCTAAAAATTCCTATAAATATTGCAAAACCACACTAAAAAAGAACAAAATTCAAAATGATATATTGAAATGTTTAGATATTTGAATTTAAACTTTATACAGATAGCATTTCCTGGTATGTGTAGATTATAAAAAAATTAAAAAACAGCAACAAGAAAATGTCACTAGACAAAAAAAATCATGCTTTACGCGCACAATAATAAACACATTCAACATTACCAAAATACTGTTACGGAACTTTACTTTTATACTATGATTTATACGGTCTTAAATAATTTAGAAAATGGATAACACAGTTGAAAGTCTATTTAATGCAATTAACTAACTTAGACGGTAATGCATTTGAATTCTTTTGATAAGCCTGGTAATATTATCTACAGGTTTTTTATACATACCACAAATTATACTAGAACGTAATTTAGCTAAAAAATATATAACATAATGAAGTATATGTCGGAATTTTATTCCATAAAGCATAAAGTAACACTTCCTAAAAATTATAATATTGAATCAGACGATAATTTCAAATGCTGATATTAGACTGGTTATCAAAAATTAAGGAAAAGTCACAAAATGCTAATTTTTAAATACGCGAATTCTCAAAAGGAAGTAATATAATTTGAATAATTACTATCTCTGCAGAACAGCTAGTCCATATAACATCTCATTCAGGTCACACATGGTCACAAGAGTCACAGTCACTACGGCGAAACAAAAAATAGGAAATTCCATACGTCTCTTTTATGAGTCTCAAATGACTACTATATGTGACTCCACTGACAGGTCACTGTGACTGCTGCTTTGTGACGAGTCACCAGGTGACTTTGCAATGTCGTTTCGTTGAGACTCTCGTGTGACTCTCATCTGGAGATTCAATTTCAAAGTCATTGTGCACGTTGCATTATGATAAATCACCAAATAATGTCACATTAAAGTCACATGGTGACTTTCTGTCACATGACTTTGTCAAATGGTGACAGAGATCCTACTGTAAAGTCACCACTGTGAAAAGTGGTGAAAAGTCACCATGTGACTTTAATTTGACATTATTTGGTGATTTATCATAATGCAACATTCACAATGACTTTGAAATTGAGTCTCCAGATGAGAGTCACACGAGAATCTCAATGAAATGACATTGTAAAGTCACCTGGTGACTCGCCACAAAGCAGCAGTCACAGTGACCTGTCAGTGGAGTCACATATAGTAGTCATTTGAGACTCATAAAAGAGACGTATGGAATTTCCTATTTTTTGTTTCGCCGTAGTGACTGTAACTCTTGTGACCATGTGTGACATTTTATATGGACTAGCTGTTCTGCAGAGATAGTAATTATTCAAATTATATTACTTCCTTTTGAGTATTCCCGTATTTAAAAATTGGCATTTTGTGACTTTTCCTTAATTTTTGATAACCAGTGTAATACTGTTACGATTATTCACAAATTCCAGTAAATTCTTAGGTATTGTATTTAGATGAATACACAACACACTTATCAATTTATAGATAATTTTTTATTAAAAATTATATTTTTCTAACCCACTTTTAAATTTAACATCACTAACGTATTTGTACACTGTACATGTTAGATTTCATTCCATATACAATTCGAATTTATTTTCATTACTTTGGAATTCGAATGCACCAATAAAGGCGTGCGAAAAGAGCATCACGTGATCCCAACGGTCTGTAAAAAAAGAAGAATCAGACCCACCGCGGTAGCCTGTCTTTCTCGTTAGCCTCGAGGAAAGGGCAGCTGACATCACTGTTGGTCGAATAACTATTGGTCAGCAAGAAAACCTGTTCATTCATTATTACTCCTACTATACACATGAACTCCGGGAATTTGATTGGTCTTAACAGATTGATTTAACAGATCTATGATATGATTGGCCTACGTCGCCAAGTGTGATTCCTGCAATGATCGCTAAGATAAAAATATAGTAGTAGATTGGTTGACGGAAATGTTTGTTTGTAAACATGCCCTTTCTTATAGCTGATGCATTTCACCGTCTTAGAGAGACCGGCTCTGTTGCACCACAAGTAGACGGACAAGGTGTAATGTTCGAGTGACACCGGAGGAGGTGCTGGCATTCGCCCTTTCAAATACACAACTGAGCACGGCGGAAATAAGCGAGGCATGTGTATACACGCTTCAGAATGTCTGGCATTTGTTACATACACATGGTGCGCATACATACCATCCGACACTGGTGCAAGCATTGATGCTGGGTAGCCACGCACGACAATTTGTTTATTGTAATTTTATGTTTAACATATTAGAGGAAAATCTGTCGTTCCTCTGTGATGTTCTGTGGACAGATGAGTCAACGTTTACACGGAAAGGCATTATGAACGTGCAAAATGTGCATTACTGGTCGCTGGAAAACCCAGACATCCCCCGCACAGTATGACACCAGGTAGGCTGGTCAACGAACGTGTGGTGCAGTATATGGGGAACTCAGATTGTTGGACCCATTTTCTAACGAGGGGACCTTAATGGTCGGTCGTTACCTGTACCTGCTACAAAACACGGTACGTGAGTGGTATGAAGAGCTGCCTCTCCGACATGCATGCCGTGTGTGGTTTCAACATGATGGGCCCCCTCCGCATAAAGCATCAAACGTCCGTGCGTATCTGGCCACCGAATTCGGTCAACAGATCATTGGATACGGTGGTCCGGTAGTATGGCCACCGCGTTCACCGGACTTGACTCCCATAGACTTCTGACTGAGTCTACTTCTCTTGTTGATCTGGAGCAGCGCATCATCCTTGCTTGTCGCACAGTTACACCTGCTATGCTCCAACGTGTCCAGGACTCAATATTGTCACGCATTCAATTGTGCATTATCACAAATGGAAAACACTTTGAGCAGTACCTCTAGTAGATTCCGGTATTTGATGTACTTTATATAGTAGACCGTTTTAGGATATTATAATAAACTGATATTTATTTTTCGGTTTAATTTCAATAGTCCATTCTTCGTTTTGTATACGACATCTAAAAGTCAGCTCAAATTTTTTAATGAAATAACCCTCTTTGGTGATATCCAAATTTTTCGATAAAGGCTAAAGGTGGTTTCGCCGTAAAAAGGACAATGCACACTGATTTTGTTCTCTAATTACTTTAATTCATCTTTTAACTGATCCCTCATTTAAAGACAAAATCATGTGAAAAAATCTCAAACTTAGAAATTTAATAACTTTGTCAATTTTTGTAGTACAGATGTCAAACTTTTTGTGATATATCTGTTATGATATGTGTAAACTTTTACTAAATATAACTATGGAGACTAAGGGACCGTATAAAAAGTTAGATTTCGTAATTTTTATAAAATTTATTTTTTACTTTAAATAATGCCACAACATGAATATTTACCTCATTTGAAACGTTTTTCTAATTGGAACTATATGTCTACGACCAACGGTTGAGAAATTAAAGATAACATATTGCACTCTGTATATTTTACATGTTAGATTTTATACCATATACAATTTCAATGTATTTTCATTATTTTGAAATGCGATTATGATTTTATTCTAAATTTAACTGCGCCATGTTAATTTCAATACGGTTGCTGATTAGAACATTCACAAATTCAGATTAATTCTTAGGTATTGTATTCACATGAATAGACAGCACACTTATGAATTTATGGATAAATTTTTATTAAAAAATATTTTTCTAAACCACTTTTAAATTTTACTTCACTAACGTTTTTATATATTTTACATGTTAGATTTCATACCATGTACCATGTACCATGTACCATATACAATTTCAATTTTGTTTCATTTCTTTGACATGCAATTCTGTTTTATTCTAAATTTAACTGCGCCATGTTAATTTCAAATGTTAATATCAATATTGTTGATGATTAGAATATTCACAAATTCAAGTTAATTCTTAGGCATTGTATTCACATGAATGGACAACACACTTTTCAATTTCCGGATAAATTTTTATTAAAAAATATGTTTTTACCCCTTTTAAATTTTACATCGCTAACGTTTTTATATATTGTACATGTTAGATTTTATACCATATACAATTTCAATTTATTTTCATTACTTTAAAATGCGATCCAGTTTTTATTACAGATTTAACTGCTCCATGTTAATTTCGCATACTGATATTAATACTGTTACTGATTAGAATATTTACAAATTCCAGTAAATTCTTAGGCATTGTATTTATATAAATAGACAACACACTTATTAATTTCTAGATACATTTTTATAAAAAATATTTACCAAATCCACTTTTAAATTTATATCACTAACGCTTTTATGCATTGTAAGGTTGCGTGGGGCAACTGGTCCATGATTTTACAATGTGACTCTGAAGATTCTGGGAATTCAGCTTCAAAAGGCTAATATTCATTTGAATTAAAGTCTGAACATTTGTAAATGTGTTCAGTTAAGTCCTCTCTATCAGACAGAAATGTTCAAAATTACATTTTAATATCTAAAAATAAAAATATATATATATATTTCATCTTTCTTTCCTCATGGGTCCAGTTGCCCCATAAAAGTGGGGCAAGTGGACCAGGAGGGTCTGTGTTCCACACGCGTTTTTCTTTTTTAATATTGGGTATCAGGTCCTGTTTGAAAAAGTGTAAACAACTTAAAAAAATTTAAACCAGGCAGAACATGTAAATTATATATCAATTAAAGGGCGTTGTAAGGAAAACCTTTACTGTCAATGTGTCCAAAAAAAGCACTAAAAGTGAAAATATTTGATTTATTTATTCAAAAAACATAAAAATTAAGTAAGCACTTGTGTACTTTAGTATAGGTAATAAATAAAAAGTTACATGGGTATTTTAAGAAAAAAATAACAAGATAAATCTATGAACAAACAGCTACGTAAGTACTTTAAGTATATCATTCTCTTTTTTATTTACCACAATGGAAGTTCGATATGTCCAATAAACCTGTGGGGAATGTAACCATATTTTTATATCGAACAGAACTATTTTTTATTCGTTTCGATAACTCTCTAATAATCCCACTTTGCCTTATGTACGCCTCTTCATCTGTATCGTAAAATTTCGAGCTATAGCTATCACACTTAAGAAATTTGATTTGATACCCCCATCATGCTTTTTAAAAATTTTATTATGTAATTTTAATAAGGTATTATGTAATTTTATTTATTGCAAGCAAAAAAACAATGGAGAAATCAATTTCCCGTAGTAAGAGAAACTCAAAAAGATATTTATAACTGTTGGGGTAACTGGATCCCATAGGGTTCAGTTACCTCTGATACATATCCCAGTTACCCCATTCTTGAAAAATTTATGGGGTAACTGGAACACCGGCCTTCATTTGATACATGAAGTAAATATGTATAGATACATACCTAATAATATTAATGTATTTATATGTCTAATCTTTAAAAAAAAAGATTGTTTAATAAAAGTACTTACCATATTTTAATAAAAAGCCGAGGAAGTTCAACCAAATGGACGTTGTTTTTAAAAAAAAGAAACCTAAATTTTCGGCAACCTATCGCAGCAAAGGCAGAGTTGTGATTGAGTTGACACACGCTGTTTTAATAAGTAGAGATGAGATATGGGTGCAATGTTGACAAAAGCTAAAACTTAAAAAATATCAACGGCTTTTTATAAAATAGCCTATGGCCGAGTTACCTCGTGGGTCCAGTTACCTCAGCTTACCTTATATGTTAGATTTCATACCATATACAATTTCAATTTCTTTTCATAGCTTTGAAATATGCGATAATGTTTTTATTGTAGATTTAACTGCTATATGTTGTTCCAGTACTTTAGTATATTGGAAATCATTTATTATTATATGAAGAGATCAGATGATGAAATTAGTATGTGACAAAAAAAATTAAAAAAAAAATGAGTTAACACCTTAATCGTCGATTAAGGGGTCTTAATCCTAACGTCTGTAGAGATCAAAAGGCTCAGCTTCCGAATTCCCCTCGCTAATGCTAAGTATATGTTCGTAGAATGCATTCATATATTTAAAATATTTCCTCGGGAAATTAATATTTTTAACACCTTTTCTCTGTGTACTCTTCTTTAAAAATGTCTCTTTTTTCCTTAGTTCTCAAACTATTTCAAAAATATATACTTAATTTTATATGAAGTGTTAAAATCTTACTCACAGTTCGTCAGCCTTCAACTCATAAAATATTAAACTAAGCATATACACCGGGAACCGGCTGCACAGACAATCGCCTCATCAAGTTTACGGATGAAATTCTAGGAATAGTAAAATCTTGATTCGCATATTAAAACGCAATCGGACTGCCAAGTCCTATCTTGGTGGAAAACACGTGAAAACCCGATTTTTGCGGCATACTCGTAGATTTACCATTGTATTTTCCTTTTCCTGCTCCCAGTCCTCCATGTTTTCATACCTTTTGGTGCAAGAAAACACAATGGTAAACCTATACGAGTCAGCAGCTAAAATCGGTTTTCAGGTGTTTTCCACCAAGATAGGATTTGGCAGACCGATTGTGTTTTAATATGCAAATCAAGATTTAACTAATTCTAGAATTTCATCCGTGAACTCGATGAGGTGATGGTCTGTGCTGCCGGCTCCCGTCTAATAGATTTTAGAAATATTTCGAGAACTAAAAAGAAAAAATGCTTTAAGAAGGGTACACAGAAAAAGGATTCAAAAATATTAATTTTCTGAGGAGATATTTTAAATATACGAATGCCTCAAATGGCCATAGACTTACCATTAGTCACGGAATTTAGAAGCTGAGTGACTAGCAGCCTTAAAATGGATTAATATGGATTAAGTCCGGATTAAGATGCAGGGATAGACATAGAAAATATTAATTCATTCAATATTGATTTTAAGTACCTGTAAGATTATTATCACGAGCCCGGACTATGCAAGGTCTTTCATTCAAATACATATACTGAAAATAGACCGGAGCGTAAGTGGCATTCCCGGTGTACACTGCAGCAGGAATTGGGGGGGGGGGGGGCAGGGGAAGGAACTCTTCAGTTCGTTTGGATAGATTTACATTTAAACATACCAACTCATACAAATTCGAAGGTGTGTGTTGCTGAAGGCAGTGGAGTCACCAATATTAGTTTCGATTACAAATATAAAAACAAAACAGACCGGAGCTTGCGTAACACCCCCAGTGTACGCTACCGATGGCAGTGTAGCCCCAAGTCTAAGTTCGTTTGGATAGATTTTTATTTAAAAATATAAAATCGTACAAATCCGAGGCTGTATGTCGCCGAAAGCATTATTTCAAGTGCTTTTTAATGATGTTACAGCCTTTCGAACAGAATGAAATTATGCACTTATGAAGTGCACTAAAAAACTAAAATATGCATTCAGAACAATATGCGGAGCAAAAAATATTTATAAAATTAGTTATAGTACGAACGCACCTCTTTTGCCACTCTTGATGTGCAATTTCCAACTTGTTAAAAGTCCGAATAAGTCTAATAACCGACAGTCATTTAGTCAAAACATATTTTTATTTAAAAAAAAAACAGGAAAGCGGAAATCTACCGACAAGCGGAAAAGTGGCATCCCTGAGTATTTCAATAAAGATTCTTTTTCCTTGCTAGCTCACCATTCGTAAGACTAAAAGGTTTTTACCCGACTGCCAAGAAGTGTTATGTGTTTTACGCGTATCTGGGTATGTGGATTTCTTTATACCCTCGAAACATCCCAACGACGGGATGGATTTTAATGAATTAGGTCTCTATCGATTCGTCTTAACCGTCCGATGGTTATAGGCTATGTTTGTTTTTATAAATGCAAAATGGCGGTAGAGACAAAAAAAAATTTTACGCACCCTATTGAGTGGCATATCATTGGATAGGTCTTTCAAAATGAAGACGATGTTTCATTAACTATTTTACAGTCAGAAGCTCCTTTTAAATATTATACAACCTGGAAGTTGTGTAGGTAGGATCTCTAGCTTTACTGCAAATCTAACCATCATAGACATCTATAGTAGGGTGGAGCGCTCGCCTATGGGGAAAAAAAAAATTTCTTCAAATCAAAATTGGCCGGTGTGGGAAAGTTGCTCTATCAGATCCTCATTCTGAATGTAAAATATCTTTGAAAAATATTAATATTAAATACTGCCCCAAGGTCATTGAATATTGAGAAAAAACGTAAAAGCGCTCGGCTATGGAAAATAATTTTTTTTTTCAAATCAAAATGAGGCGGTGTGGGAAAGTTGCTCTATCATATCCTAATTCTGAATAAAAAATATCTTTGAAAAATATTAATATTAAATACTGCCCCAAGGTCATTGAATATTGAGAAAAAACGTAAAAGTTGTGCATTTTCCTATTTTTTTCCTAAAATATACAAACTATTTTATTAATTTAATTTAAAAGGATGATCGTCGAATTATCATTGTTGTTATTATAAATTTTTAGTAAAATTATGTAATATTTATATCAAATTCGCTTTTATTATGCTTACTCAACGACTATACTTTTTTTAATATATGAAATTTGGCGTAATTGTAATTGTTTTATATTTTTTACTTAACCTGTGTAAAAAATATAATTTGAAATTATTCTTAATGAACTATAGTAATAAGATAAAAATAATTTACTATTGCAATTTACAAGCAACGAAGTTACCATTTTATAGTAGTCCATACTGTTTTTTGGTTTTAAAAACTGCCTTTTTTTCCGAGACTCTAGACAAGTTTTAATGAACTCAACGCGTCTCAAAGGACCACAAACAGCAGAAGAAGCCTCCGTAACAAGTTTCACACATCTTTCAGTGGCTTGATTGTGACAAGGGAATAGTTTAATCTTAGGTAAGATGTCATCATCTATTGCATTTGGATTTAGGATACAATTTGTAAGAATATTATGGTCTAAGAACTTAGTTAATGGTGGTTGTATCACGGTCACTTCAGCCCAATTTATAGAATCCATATAGACTTTGGCTTCCAAATTTATCCGTAAGTAAAGAATTTCTTGACTTTCGAGATTTTATTGTTCTGCGTAGTGCCAAAGCTCTTACATAGTATGTAAATGTGTTGGCACTACGCATAATAATAAAATCTTGAAAGTGAAGACATTCTTTAGGTACGTTCAAGTTACCTGAGATCACGTATGTAAAGAATTTTTTGACTTTCGAAATTTTATTATTCTGCGCAGTACCACACTTATATAGTATGAATGAGAATAATAATGCTATGCAGAATAATAAAAGTTTCACGAAAACAAACGATCAAGGTACCTGAGAGACCAAAGACTATATCGATTTCATAAATTAGGCTGAAGTGACCGTGACATAACCACCATTAACTAAGTTCTTAGATCATAACATTCTTACAAAGTGTATCCTAAATCCAAAGGCAATAGATGAAGACATCTTACCTAAGATTAAACTATTCCCTTGACACAATCAAGTCACTGAAAGATGTGTGAGACTTGTTACGGAGGCTTCTTCTGCTGTTTGTGGTCCTTTGAGACGCCATGGATTCATTGAAACGTCTGGAGTCTCGGAAAAAAATGCCAGTTTTTGAAACCAAAAAACAGTATGGACTACTATAAAATGGTAACTTCACTGCTTATAAATAAAACAGTAAATTATTTTTACCTTATTACTATAGTTCTTTAAGAATAATTTCAAATTATATTTTCTTACACAGGTTAAGTAAAATATGTAAAACATTTACAATTACCCAAATTTCATATATTTTAAAAAAATATAGTCGTTGAGTTAGTATAATAATAGCGAATTTGATATAAATATTACATAATTTTACTATAAATATATAATAATTATAATAATAATTCGATGATCATCCTTTTAAATTAAGTTTATAAAATAGTTTGAATATTTGAGGGAAAAAAAATGGGAAAATGCACAATTTTTACGTTTTTTCTCAATATCCAATGACCTTGGGGCAGTATTTAATATTAATATTTTTAAAAGATATTTTTTATTCAGAATGAGGATATGATAGAGCAACTTTCCCACACCGCCCCATTTTGATAAGGAAAAGAATTTTTTTTTTTCCACAGGCGAGCGCTTTTACGTTTTTTCTCAATATTCAATGACCTTGGGGCGGTATTTAATATTAATATTTTTCAAAAATATTTTATATTCAGAATGAGGATCTGATAGAGCACCTTTCCCATCCCGGCCAATTTTGATTTGAAGAAAAAAAAAATTTCGCTCCAATAGGCCTCATCAAAACAGTGTATATATAGATAGAAACTAACAATTAAGCACAATTTAAAAGTCATCAATACAAGTAAATAAAAAAATAGGTAAGTAATATAAAAAATTATTTCACATTGATGAGAAATAATGAATTAGTTCGCTTTTTACGCAGTCGGGTTTTTTTATTTTTTAAATTTAATTCTTTTTTTAGCCTTAAACGAAGTTTATTAATTTGAAAAAGACGTTAATCTGAAAATCGTTAAAGTGATTATTTTTACAATCACAAAGCATAGAATTTTCTTTTACAATCTAAATAATTCCTTAATTCACTATTGATGTTTGAAAACAGGAAGCTACAGACTGAATAAATTATCTTTTAAAATCTGTTATAAATCACGTTTGTTTTCTATGCAAATTAGAAGGAAATATCTTAGAATTCTTCATTTGCCACTAAGCATAAGAAAGGTTTTATGATTACCGAAATAATACTGTCGTTTGGCTACTTAATTATAAATCGTGTGGCAACGACACGCAAACTGCCAACGTTTATTAATATCCACGCCAGCTAGTATTGTTAAAATGAAGACTGATTGTATCGCTTTATTTTTCTTTGGTATGTCACTAAATTTCATTCATTAGTAGTTCACCTAGTGATATACAATAGAAAGGGTGACAGAATCAAATTACATAGTAGCGTTTGTTAGCACTAATAACTATAACTTTTGTTGATTTAAGAGATATCTGGATCTAAGGGTTTAATAAATAGTTTATTTTTAGTTCAATGCGGATGCAGATGATTCTTCATTAAGTTGTGTGAACGTGACTTTTTATTTTATATAGAAATTTAAAAAAAATATTTTATTGAACTTTATACTACAAATGAGTTCGGGCTTTTTTTTTTTTTTTTTTTTTTTTTTTTTTTTTTTTTTTTTCCATAGTCGAAGCCCTACAATTTGAAATACGAGCCCAGGGTTCGGTGATATATATCTGACATTTATTTTCAAAATATCATGATGTTTCATATTTGATATTTATTTTCAAAATATCATTGTGTATGATATTTTTGATTTTCCAGTCAAAATAAGTTTAAATTAATTTTTCAACTGTTTTTGGCTGTGTTGTCTTTAGAACTTTTGCGTCAGTGACTTTTTAACCCCTCCCTCACCTTCCCCTCAAAAATATTTCAAACATTTGTTGTTGTTATTGTTGTAGGTGGTGTTAAAATTTTATTGTATATAATTTTTTTTTTTTTTTTTTTTTTTTTTTTAGAGAGAGATAATAGAGTGGAAACATAAAATTTTATTGATACTTGATAATGAATCCTATAGTTTGTTTTTCGTGAGTGTAAAAAGAAAATTGTGTCTGTTTTCAATTACCGTCGAATAGTAGGCCCAAAGTAGCCTACTTTGGACCACTTTTTCCTGGTTCCACTCACATTTCCATTATTAAAATATATTACATGTGATTTTTCAACGTCGAAATGGAGTTGTAAACAATTAACTTGAAACAGTGAAGCAAACTGTATGGTTTTAAAGAGGAAATGTTTTATTTTTTAACTATTTTTAAAGTTTTGGAACAAAGTAGCCCCTGCTAGGGGCTTCTTTGGTCCACTCACTTAGTTTCATATAAAATGAATACATTTCATATGTAAATGAATACATTTTTATTTAAACTCCCTTGTAATAGCATTTGCTAATAAATTAGCACTGCAAACTCGATAAATAAATGTTTTTTTCTTAACAATTAAACACAATAAAATAATTGTTAATATTAAAGAAACGAGAAACAGTTTTCGTCATGTTATCCTCAGCAACTGGAACAAAAACAATTAATGTAACAAGAACAAAATAACTTCTTCAAACACCATCAACTTTTAATTGCGCTAAGCCTTTCAAAAGATCTGAGTCTTTCTTCGTCAGGCGCAAAGAAGGCGTGTTTCTACTATGAAAGCAGCAGCAAGACTCAAATGCTTTCATAGTAGAAGAACGTTTTCTTTGCGCCTGACGAAGAAAGACTCAGATCTTTCGAAAGGCCTAGGGCAATTAAAAGTTTTTGATGCTGTTTTAAGAAGTTCTTTTGTTCTTATTGATTCACACCAGTTTCAACTTAATTTCTTTTAATTAATGTAACATTTTGCAACAGTAACATTTGAAAAAAAAGTTACTTAAAACCTGTTTTAAGAGATTTGGTTGTATAAAAGGCATTTCTAAGTAATTGGAGCTATTTTAGGGCCAAAACAGGCCTGACACAAAGTAGCCCCGAAATACTAGTTTTCATGCTACCTTTATAAAAACGTAAACATTTTCTGCAAAATAAAAAGTTAAAGGAAAAATTATGATCACATATGGGTTACAGGTTGCTAAAGGTAATATTTTGACACTTACTTTATTTGTAGCTCTTATCAAGATTGTTTCACAATAGAAAGTTTGGAGAGCAGCAAACAGCACAACGCAAACAGTTGTTTACAAACACATTCAGTGTTGCCATTAAAAAAATTAAATTACCCCAAAACTATTCAAAAACCCTATAGTAGGGTATAAATTATTTTTCAGGAGCAAAAACTCCAAATTATCTTGTATTGTTTGTTCAATACAAAGAATAAAATCTTTTTTTATGGGCTGGACTAAAGTATATTGCAAGGACCAAAGTATACGAATTGAAGATCGACGGTAATTGATCTTCAATTTTGTTACGTTAGTGGAAAAAATTTTCAGAATATTGTTTTAAAAGTTTTTATGGCTAAGTGCAATATGTTTCAGTTTCTAATTTATATTGCCTAAAAATATTTAATAATCATCAATAAGTTGACTATTTTGAAAATATCGGATATATATCAAAAATATCCGATATATCAAAATATCGGATATTTATTATATTTCCGAAAATATCATAATATTTACGAACCCTGTCAGAGCTCAAGCCCGAAACCGAAATATTTAGATATATCTTCTTAAATATAATCTTAAATACACTCTCAAGACAGCATTTCGTGATTTTCATGGCTCTGAAAATCTGTTTAAAATAACAATTTTGTTACTTGTATCCAACTACTGGCCGAAATCTGTAAACTTCACAATTATTATTATTGCTTTAAAATATCATTGTGCAACTATAGCAGACAGACACGAATTGTGTTTTCCAGTAATTCTGGAAAATGGCTTCAAACAGAAAGAGGGAATAGACAATGGATAGCCTACGACTTTTTTTTTTTTTTTTTTTTTTTTTTTGCTAATACTGACCGTGCGAAGGATTCAGAAATCAGATAAAATATTTCTCCTTATGTGCCATCAATAACAATTCAGTTCCCTTTCAAACAGATTTTAAAGGATTAACAAACTACATTTCTGTTTCTCAACTATCAAGTTTTTTACCTATTTACTATTTCAGAATAAATATATTTTTTAGTTTGAGTCCGAGCCCGCGTCGGACCCGGGGTTCATGGCCTCGGGCTAAGGCCATCTCATCTGTGGTTCATACCAGAATTAAATACTTCTTGTAAAAATTGTGTATTGTTTAGAAACTAACATTTTTTGCGTAAAAATGAAAAAAAAAATTAATATAAAAAATAACATTTTACCATGTTGCAGTTTTAATGAATTATGTCAATGTTCTTTATTTAAGTACAGAATAGTCAATTTCAGGAAAATATCACAATTTCTTCTTATTATTTTGCTTGAAAGACTAAACAATTAGCTATCTAAAACAGTTAATGTTTTCTTTTTATGATTCTATCATCGAAAGCATAATTCTGGTTTTTTTTTTTTGTTTTAGCTCTCAAATTGGAGGTATGCATGTAAGTAATCGGAAATAGAGTCGATCTACACACACGTAACATGTGTATGTATGCATAAACTATCACAAATACAACAAATACATGTATTTTTGTGTGTATCAAAAATGAAATGTTAGTAATATTTTTTATATTCCGAGACACGAAAAAAATGGTTCTTCTAACTGGCATGGCTCTGTTATAAGATCGGGGGATCTTCTGTCGTTAAATAAGATCAGTAATCATGTCCCAAAATTGTCAATAGGCTCATAATGTGCAGTTGACGTCATTGCAAGCAGCGCAGGTAGACTGAGGTCAACTGACTGGTTGATTATATGGTAAAAGTACATATAATTTCTACTTAAAGGGTGCGCAGTAAGCAAGAAAGTGCAGTGTTTTTAAACGTGCACATTACAATGCGTATGTGGGGTCAGTTGGGGGTAATTATGAAGATGTGGTAGTTCAGAATAAACGCCACTAAAGCTCATGGGATTGTAGATGATAGTGAAGCAGAGTAGAAATGAAAGGTTCACATGTTGATAGGATGAGGCGATGAGGCCGTTCCCGCCGTCTCTGCTCGCGCTTATACCCTGTTCACACTGAGATATCGGAACTATCTTAAACAGCCAAACTCTCTGAGAGAGTTCCACAAACTCTCTCAGAGAGTTTCAACTTTCTTCGGGCTAGAGACAGTCACGACCATTCACTCTCGCTGGCTGTAAAGCTTCCCATTAACTGATTGGGTGTTGCGAGCGGTTTTGTCTGAAGCGCATGCGTAAACAACACAGTGATGTTCACTTGAGCTATCTTAGGTGAGTTTTTCGATGTGAACAGGTTTCCAATTCCGAGAAAGTGCCACCTCAAAATTAAGAGAGTTCGGTGGTTGAAGACAGTTCCGATATCCCAGTGTGAACGGGGTATTAACATGTTTTCTAAGGGGGCTGGTCACTGAGCTTCCGATTTCCCCTCTCTAATGTAAAGTCTATGGGCATTGGATGCATTCGTATATTTAAAATATCTCCTCGGGAAATTAATATTTTTAACTTCTATTTTTTGTGTACACTTCCTAAAAGATGTCTCTTTTTTTTCTTGGTTCTCAAAATAGTTCTAAAGTATAGACTTAGTTTTATAGGAAGTGTTGAAATCTTACTCACAGTTCGGTCGCTTTTAACACATAAAATATTAAACTCAGCATGGATTTTAGAAATATTTTGAAAACTAAGAAAAAAAGAGGCATCCTTTAAGAAGAGTACACAGAAAAAAGATGTTAAAAATATGAATTTCCCGAGAAGATATTTTAAATATACGAATGCATCAAAAGTCCATAGAAAAACATTACGGAGGAGAATTCCGAAGCTGAGTGACCAGCCCCCTAAACAGTTGTTCAAAGTGACAAACAGTTTTATAGCGCCCGTGCCCGTGAATATTTTGTTTCTATTAGATAAAATCGAGATAAGTCGATGCTCTTAATAAATAATTGTTAAGCTATAATTACTTTAACTGAATATCACGCAATTTCAGCCCCAAATCATTTCCAAGAAGCTACTGAACCATGTTTATAATTACCCGACAGTTTTTGTAATATGATGGGGCATGACAGTTTTTGTAATATGAACTTTTTTGTGAAGTGTTTATGAAGTGTTTTGTTCCATGTTAGGTCTAAAGTCTCATATGAAGTCATAATTGACTGTACAGTTGAAATGTCGGGTTTCTCAGGAACTTTTGTTCAGTATTGAAAGTTTAATTATTTAAATGGCAGAAATTAAATTGCCTATCATTATAATGGGGACCTTCTTTCTGTTGAAGAGAATTTCGTTTAAAAATATAAAACAGTGGGACTCCCACCATTAGGTTCGTTTGGAAAGATTTTCTTTTAAAAATATAAAATCATTCCACACTGATATATATTTAAGAACTGATTTTAGATATATTTATATCACGGGCTGGCTCGGGCAATGCCGGGCAGGTCAGCCAGTGGGAGAATAAGGTTTGTATGAAATTGTTGTTGAACAAATGTTGTGTATGAAATTGTTGTTGAACAAAGGTTGTGTATGAAATTGTTGTTGAACAAATGTTGTGTATGAAATTGTTGTTGAACAAAGGTTGTGTATGAAATTGTTGTTGAACAAATGTTGTGTATGAGCTTGATATTTTATTGTCTTTATACCATCACGACACAAAAATAGATGTTCACAATTACCCCATAGTCTTTGGGATAATTATGAACATCTGGGATTATTGAGAACAGACAGTTAAACTAACAAATATTAATGTGTCAGAGTTGTCATCCTTTTGACAATTGAATATTTTCCAAATTTGATAAAATGATTCGGATTTTCTGTTGGTTTTTACGATTTATTAACAACTGTAGAAATACTCCCAATTTGTGTAATGATGTCTGATGTTGATGAAATTTTAAATTCTGAAAAGTGTTTGATTAGATTAATTCAAAATTCTTATTTCTCTGATTTAAAGATTGCTAACTGCCCAGATGTATTTACTGATAATGAAAACATTATTAGGGTGGAGACCAAATTAACTGAGGGTAAGGATAGATCTGATTTTACCACAGCACCAATAATTAATTGTAATTGAAACATAGGAGTGAAATAATAGCTTTATGGCAGTTTTCCAAGGTTTTACATGGATCATCATGTGCTCCTTAAAGCTGTTAGTAGTAGAGGTCTACACGGGCTGAATATTCCAGGCACGGGCCCTGCCCGACTCATAGAAAAGAATTCGGTCCTGCCCGTACAAAAAACTTTCGGCCCGGCCCCGTAAAAAAGTTATAAATTCGGCCCGAGTCCGGCCCGACCCTGTATAACAGCGAATAGTTCGGCCTGAGACCGGCCGGAAAAAAGTTAAAATCTCGGCCTGAGTGAATTTCTACAAAACATTGATTTTTATGTCGATTTGGCTAAAAAGTTTGTCTCGTACGAGGAGTTCTGACCCAAAATATTTATCTTAACTTTTTTTTTGGTTAAAATCTTCATTTTTATAGAAGTGCCGCACGCTGCGATATTTATTTTTCTTAATGAATCTCTATGAATCTCTATTTCTTGTATGTAAATGTTTCAGTTATTATTAATATTGTTAATCCATATTGCATGTATTGAAGTGTTAAAAATCTGAAAAAAGCTATTACAGTAAAATCTTCTATGATGGAATTGGATAGAAAAGGGAAAAAAAATGCGTTATAGACAAGTTCCCTTCTAAGAAAGTGTAAATGTATTATATGTAATATATTCTTTTCTTACGTATTAATATATTCATTTTGCATGGATCAACACGTTTTTCAGTTTTAAACAGGATTCCGTCATAGGCAGGTTCTTTTTCACACGTTTTACTATAGTTTAATTTAGCTATATTTTAATAAGCGTAGAAACCTACTATTCTTTAAGAAGAATAAATTTTAATGCTTCATTGTAGAATAATGACGATTTAAAATGTATTCATTTTTTACAAAACTGCTTGGGCCAGGCCTAATTTTACTGACCTTTGAACGGACCAGGCCACGCCGAGACAATGATTTTCATATGGGCTGAGTCAAAACTAGGACTGAAATTTTTGGGCCTTGAAGACTAAGAATGAAACCAGTCCCGGCTCTGTACAGAAAAAATAAGTTACGCCCGGTCCGATCCTTCAGGAAAAAAGTAACGCCCGAACCCGGCCCGTAAATAGTAGTCACTAGGTCCGGCCCGAGCCTTCAGAAAAGGTACGGCCCGGGCCCGGCCCGAGTGCCGCAAATGAAAATAGGCCCGAGCTCGGCCCATGCAGATCTCTGGTCTGTAATTTCAATTAATACAGTTTGTTCATAATTACTCCCAACTGACTGTAACTTTTTCAGCAAAAAAAAGATGTAAAACAAAAAAGATTTTGTTTATACATCTTAAAACGAAAATAAAATGTTCGTGCATTATATAAACTTTAGTATATAATCCCCGTCAAAAATGACGGAAAGAAAATGATAAATCTTCAAAATAATAGTTTTAAAAAATATTTTTCTGACTTGGGAAAAAAAAATAAAAATAAAAAAAAAGATGCCTCATGCATTTTGATAACTAATAGTATGTTAGAAAACTCTGAAAATGAGGAGCCCAAATTGTTTAAATAATTTTCTGTCAAATAGCAAAGTTAACTTGAGTAAAAGGGGTAAATTGGGTAGAATCAAGGTTTTAAAATGGTGGTCTTTAAGTTTGATATGTAAAAGTAACATGATAAACAGAGATTTCCGTGGTTTTCTTCGAACCTTGCGTAAATATGAGTTAGCTTTCTTTAGAAAGATCCTCACGAATGACATCTCTCCTCGATCTCAAATCCCTCATGTAGATAATCGACCGTCAAAAATAGCATAGCTCCTAAAATTATTAAGTCTTGTCATATATTGAAATGCCTAGGCATAAGTTTGCAGGTTCAAATCCTGCTGGGTCCAGACAAAGTGGCCGTGTAATGTTTTCAGGGGTTTTTCCTAATATGAAATCGATTTCTTCAAAGAAAATTTAGTTATCTTTAAAGATCCCTGTTTAATATGATGTGCTACAGTTTCTTCAGAAAGTTCGATGAAACATTTAGGACGAAAAAATAATTAAATCTCCTGCATTTTCCGATTATCGCTCATATGCTCAAGCGATATCTTCATCACCAAATACCATTTAATGAGACCCTTTGCGTGTACTTTCAACTGTTAAACATCTTTTGAAGTTCAACTCGTGCTTATGAAATACTTCGAAGTCACATTCTTCACGCTCACCAGGATAAAACATCAGAGTTTTAACATCATTAAGTACATCAGCTTGCTTCAGCTTTTTACCTTTACATCAGATAAAGTCATTTTTCGTTTCACACACACACAAAAGAGGTAAACGAGAATGTTGATATATGTTAGCTAAATTCAAATTTTCGTCTCAACACTACTCATGGTGAAAAAATCTTAATCCTTGATATAATCTACGATTGGGATAATCCAGGTTCACCTCGAAAATATAAGCTATCCATTTCAAACTCACATACTTGAACTAAATTAATGAGGATTTTCGCTTTATAAGAAAATTAAGTTACTTCGAAAATCGATGCTATGTATTCTAAATTCATATAAAGAAAAAACAATTAATTATTATAAAAATCAATTAATGTTGTAATTACATTTAGCCATTGGGTTTTTTTTCATCTACCTCTAACATTTCTCGAAAATAAACTTTCACTTCAGGGTAGGTAACAAAGACAAGATTAGTCAAGGTAGGGATAACAGGTAGGACAATTTTCTCGAAAAACGATGATACGAACGTCGTGGTAACCGTTTAATTTGGTGATGTTATCATTCATTGATATCGAATCACGTGGTTGTGCTATCAACCAATCGAAATGTAACGATTTCATGTGATATCACGTGACATTCTGTTAACTGATAAGAAATTCACCATCTTTTTTTTTTCACGTTGAGTGAGTGATGAATGCAGACGCATTTGAACCAAGCGGTTCAAGGTATGTTTAATTTTTCTCTTTGTATGTAAAACGTATTTCGATTTATTTGGTGACAACACCATATGCTAAAATATCTTTCCCTCGAAAGACTTCTAAGTGTTGTTGAAATTAAATATAAGTCTGCACCCTGCAATATGCATAGCAAGTGTTTAAAATTTCATTCGCGGAAATGTTGTTAAATTCGTAGTATCATTATTCATGAAACTATATTTAAAAAAATGTCACTTTAATATTTAAACTGTTTTTCAATTCTCTCCCTTTTTTTTAATGGGAAGTCTTCTTCTTTTGACGCGATGTAATTTCTGTGTAAATCCAGCGAATGAAAGGCACTTCTTCAAACTTTCAAAATCAAGTATAAGTTTCTTAAGAACTAACAAGAAATCATATTTTTCAAGAATGAGTTCTCATGAACTACCCAAGGACTTTCATCGTTCTTCGTTTCAAGCAAACATTTATCATATATTTTTCAGGAACTATCAGACAAGAAATTTTTCAAGAATGAGTTTTAATAAACCAACAATGGACTTTCCTTAACAAACTGTCATCGTTATTTCTTGCAAGTATTCTTAAACATGTACCCATATTTTAAAATAAAATCATAAAGAATGACTTCTGGGAAAATGGGACAATTAGGATAAAATTCCTTTTAATAACATTCTTTTTCTTCTTATGTGGTGTTTTATCTAAAGATGTCGGGGTTGGTGGCAGTTCATCAAACTATCAAGACTCAGTTATCAAGAAATCATATGTTTCAAACATTTTTCAAGAATCCCATGAATTACCTAACGACTGTCATCATTCTTCCAAACATTCGTTCATGAACTTAACAGAAACCAAGCATACCTTCTTAGAAACCAAGGACTCTCATTCTTTTTTCCTATAAAATTATTGGTGCAAATAAAAGCTGGAAAAAGCGGGAGTGCATTCGAAGTTGCTAATACAAACACAAAGTATGATTTTCCAATAATTTTTCAATGATGCAAACATTTTCTTCAAGTTATTCAATATTTTGCATGTTCTGCAAACATTTTCATGAACTAATTTCTTTCATGTTGCGAGAAAATAACTTCGAGTGAAACAAAACAAAACAACAACAACAAAAAAGTGTAAATTTTATTACAGACGTTTCTTAATTCATTATTTTTTTATGTCCAAGCATAATCGCGATCCTTAAACTTCTCAATATATATATATACTAGCTGAGTACCCGCACTTCGCTACGGTAAATTCTCCCTCTTTCATAACTTCCTATTTTGGTCAATTGCGTGTCTTTTTTACTATTTTCCAATCAGTAATTCCAATTTGCACCTTTTTTTTATTTAAGTCAACTTAGTTTTTATATGTAAAGATGGAATTTTGCAATCACTAATTGATTTTTAACTCACTTCTTGGTATGTTAGAATGTTAAACATTATGTTTACACGTTGTTTATAGGTCAATAATGACAATGCAACTCTTTAATAGTATTAGAAAAAAAATAATTGTAAATTAATACATTAATTTTAAGGCTTTTACCGTTAGCCTATCTCAGGTGATAACTCACCAAATATTTTTTGTACCTCGTACAATTTTATGCGAGTTGAAACAATAGATTTAATTTTGCGCCAATGAACACTCGCCAAAATATGCCAAATGATTAAAACTGCAACAATGAAACATTTTAAAATAAAAAATACCGAAAATAAATTAAAAAGGAAGAATGTAATATTTTTAAATATATATATTTTTATCAATTATTAATTAATTAATTTAGAATTATATGCTACGCAATACATTTAGAAATCCTAAAAAAAGATTAAATAATGTTTCATTTTTTTCTTTCCTGCTGTCCTAACTTTAAAAAGAAACAGAGTAAAAGTTATATATCATTTAATAAATTCATTTGCTTGCGTTTTTTACCAAGCATCAGAAAAAGCAGTGAATTAGTCATAATCTTGTTCTAAGCCTACGCTAGATGAATGTGCCGTAACGAAAATTATATATATATATAACAGGAATTTCGGTCAAAAAATTGGGTGTGATTTTTAATATAAACATTGAATAGTTATAAAACAGTTTTAAAACAGCTATTGTTTTCTTATTATTTTGACTTCTATGTTTATCTCTTTTGTATCTTAATTTTCTAGTCATTGAACAGCATCTAATTCATCTCCATACCTATAAGGGTGGTTACCATAGGGGGCCCCTGTTCTGACCCCTGTTCAAGTAAATTAAATTATGAATAAAATTAACACGATACAAAGCTTAGCATGCTTTCCCAAACATAAATTTTAAGGGAGGCCAAACTGGTCGTCAAGGGCGGCTAGTTTCTAAGATTACAATTGTTAATTTCTTAAAATATGTACGTTACTATAGCAATGGACAGACCGTGCGGAAAAAAATGCTTACGGGTGTACATTTCGTCACACTATATTATAACCAAGGAAAAAAAAAACCTAATGTTTTATCGACATCATTAATTCATACATGCCTTTTGCTCATTTCATTTAATATATACACATTTAAAATATATTTCTAACTAATTTCATTTAAAATGATGAAAAGAAAAAATAATAATAATAAAATACCTTAAACCAAAAAATTTTATTTCAACATCAAAGATTATTTTGTAATTTACTCAGGCGAAATATAAATAATGTCATTGTCTATAAAATGAAATGAAACATTTGAAAAAAAAAATAATTTTGTTGATAAAAAAATGAGCATTTAAAAATATAACTTTTGAAAATTACATACTTTAACCCACCAGTTTTTTTAAATCAATAAAAATAAGTACTTAAAGTAAAAGCATAAATAAATATTTTGCAAGTAATAGAATATAGTCAATTTAAACCTTCAAATCAATTTAAATCTTCAAATTGTAAATGTCTTTTACTACTGCAGCGTGGCGTACGTAATACGTATTTCTCACACTACAGTAAACATTTCATTCTTTGAATGAAGCCATTCATGGTTTTTTGAACAAACATTTTTATATGTATAATTCCTAACTTCTAAAATAATTTTTTGTAGGTTCCTCCTCATCAGATAACTGCCAAATAGTAAAATCTATGTCAGTATCAGTAATAAATAAGTTATAATTAATAATAAATGTTTTCTGTTAAAAAAATAACAAATTAAAAAGTTTTACCGGATTACGATGGAATAATACTCATAAAAAATATTCCCGTTCAATAAATAGCAAGTGTTAATATTTGGCACGGTTTGCAGTAAAAATCGTTTGCACAGTTAGGGTTGAAATAAATGTCGCGATATCATACATCTTGGCATGTTGGTAAAACGAAAAAGTACAACAGTTTTTTTTTTCTTTTTTTTAGTTTTAGTTTTTGAGGCGTTTGTATTTTTTGTCCTAACTGACATAGTTGTTTTAATTATTAAACCAAAAGAATTGCTTAAAAAAAATATTCAATTGAATTTATTCCCTTGCTGTAGTAACAGAATAAAGAAATTGAGTTTTTAGAAATTATAACTTGAAAATTTGAGGTTTTGGCGCCAAAGATAGCGCCAAATTAGAAAAATATGAAATATCTCATGAACTATTTTAGGCTTAAAATAATTTGGTTAGTACCATTCGATTCAGCACACAAAAATGCACTAAAATATGTTATCAGTTGAAAAATAACTATAAAATCAGATTTTTAAGGAATTTTTTTAAAGTTCGTTCTATTTTCTACCCCCCCCCCCTCTTAGGGGTGGAGTTTTAGAAAATCCTTTCTTAGCGGCACTCTATGTCATAAGAAGTATTTTTACCCAAAATTTCAAGATTTTAGGTTCAGTAGTTTGGGCTGCGCGTTGATTAATACAAAATCCAGACTTTCTTATATATCTATATCAGTGGTGGAAAATTGGCGCAGAGGAGGAGCCTATTGAAACCACTAAATTTTAGTAGTATTTTTTGCCTTATCTAATGACAGAATTTCTGCGTTTTTATTAAGGTGATGAATACTATAAAATTTTAGTGGTGTCAATAGGCTCCTCCTCTACGCCAATTTTCCACCACTGATATAGATATATAATTTCTCGTGATTAACATTATATTTGAAACAAGATATTTGGAAAATTATATACTATGTTTCATTAAACGCGATTGAATCCTATCAATGTTAAATAATAAAGCAGTACATGGTTTTTACAATTATTCAGCCATTGCTAATCAATAGTTAATTGATAAATTTTAAAATTATTATCGGGACAATATTCTTCTTCTCTCGAAAGATAAACCAAAGCAAGTCCGAACTTGGTTATCTGCGAACGTAGATTATTCAATGAGTTAAGAAAGATTATATAAAATCTTTGAAAGGCATGAGAATTCCACTAAGTAACATGATCAAACAAATCTCAATTCTTACTGAAATTTAAAGAAATTTCAAAGCTATTATATGAAAATTTCTTCAGATACTGTTTAAGTGGGTGAATATAGTGTAATTCAAATAAGTTTGTGATAAAAGTTCTCTGGGTTAATATAGGGTTCAACGAGTCAAAAAATGTATTTTAACGAAAGTATTTCAACTAAGTTAACTAATACGTATAACATTAAACTTAGGTATTGCCTTCCACAATCATGTAGAATAAGTTGTATTTAGATTAACAAAGGTAAAACTAGTTAGGTAAATTTACTGTTACAATTCTCTTAAATCAAATACTTTATGTCTTACATTTTCCGTTAACTAATCGTTGAATTAATTATTTTTCTTCTACCATGTAAATCACAATATATTTAAACTGAACTCAGTTTCAGTATGTATAAGATGATATGCTAATTAACTAAAGGGGGGGGGGGGTAGGAGAAAGAATTTTCATACAGTATCGGGACTCGATATCATATCATATCAGGAATTTTTACAGTTATTATTATTTAACCCCTTCGGGACGAGAGCCTTTTATGAAATTTTTAATCTTTTGTCACCGTTTTTTAAAAACAGAAATTTGTGTCTTCTTGAATCGAGAAAATGCGCTGACTAAATAAGGCAAATTTTACAGTAAAATTTTACTGGTGAGGAAAAACAAGTATTCTGAGCGCTTCATGTATACGTGTCGCTCGTCCCCAAGGGGTTAAGTGTTTATTGAGAAAAACTAGGTAAAATTGTTGAATGTCGATATAATTGTTAAACTACCGTTTTATGAAAGAAACTTCCAATAGTCCATTTAGAAGGAAAAATCTCTCATACAAACATTATGCTTAAATCAAGTTAATTTTCTAAAAAGTTCTAACACATTGTCAACTATGTGAATATATAGTGAACACTGCAAAATAGATATACTGAGTCAAAAGGCAAACTTTCTTAATTTATTTTTCATCTCAACGTTTCCTTTATTATTATTTCAATGTTATTATTATTATTATTATTATTTCACTGCTATATTTTAATTCACGTACTTACTTTTTAAAGCAAACGTTATATTTCTTTTGCTGATGTTAAGAAGAACTTAAATGTTTATTTTATTTTATTATTTCTCCTTTTTCCAATGGCAACTCTTTTTCTTCTTAATTCGGTGGCATTGCCTTTTATTTCTTTGCATATATTTATCTTTATTTGGTGACAACATCTTTTAATTTTATTTCGTCATATACCTTTCACTTTATTTAGTGCCAACACCTTTCAATTTTATTTCGTTATATACATTTCTCTTTATTCAGTGGCAACACTATATTAATCTTTATTCGGTGGCAACACTCTATGCAAAACTCTAACATCCCTTCTGGGACAACACACATCAGAAAATTTTAAGCAAACCGCGATATTTTCTAAGTCTCGCTAATTCATTTCCACAATATATATCGTCATGTTATAGTACATTTCCTCCAAAAATTTATACTAAAATGATAAAATATGTTTGTTTATCTACACACATCAACTTCTCGAACAACACACTTCAGAAAATTTTAAGTGAAAAAAAATCTTCTCACATTCATTCAAAAAAAAAAAAAAAAAAAAAAAAAAAAGTCCTTCAAGCCTTCTCCGAGTGATGAAAACAAGTCTTCGAGTTGTGAAAACATTTTCATTAACTGATACAAGAACTTTACTTATTTCTTCAAATAAAACGTGGTGCGAGAAAATAAATTTTCTCATGTATTGCAAAAACTTTGCTCAAAACGACAGTGTGAAATCGACTTTTTCATGAACTGATACAAGAACTTTTCTCAAATATTACAAAAACTTTCCTCAAAACGACAGTGTGAAATCAATATTTTCAAATACTGAAATGATTTGTGCTCATCAATGAACTGAAATGGTGGTGATTTCATTGTGTGATACGTAAAATGTGCTAAATATCAAAACTGGGGAGCCATGAGAAAACATGGCGGGTGGTCGGAGGGCCCAGTTTAACATATAAACTAAAAATTTTCAACAAATACCCGTAGAGTCATCATGCATTCTTAAGACTGCCTTGCCTGAAATCATCCTGCCTAGCTAAGACTCAGTACCTGAGATGACCCTGCTATGAGAATTCATCCTGCCTAGTAAGGCAATAGGTTTTGCAAAACAAGGTAACTAACATTTTGAGATTTCTTTTAGAAAGCATTTGATAATGTTTCATGAAAATATTCAAACTCTATTTTTCTTTTTAGAAAAAAATTAGGTTCCCCTAAAACGAAGGATTTAGCTTCATGGAGTAAAGCAGTATGTCTTGCAAAACAAGGTATCTAACAATTTGAGTTTTATTTTATAAAACATTTGATAAAGTTTCATGAAAATACTTAACCTATATGTTTGTTCTCTTTTGCAGGTATCTTGCAAGCAAGAAGAAATGTAGAGAAATATTTGGATGCAGAGTAAAAAAAAAAAAAAAAAAAAAAAAAGAATTGTGGTATTTTGAATTTTTTTCAAAACGAGTTGGTTATGGTGGGACCACAATTAAAAATAATATATATATATTTTTTTTTTCCAAAAAAGAATTCAGCCAACATTTTTATCTGAGTTAAAAATAAATTTCGAACAAAAAATTTTCTAACGAGTCATCATTAGAAAAAATTAAGTTCTAAAATAAAAATTTTAAAAAGAAAAATTTTCCATGTCTTGGTAATTTTAAATGAAAAGTTTTTAAGAAAGAAAAATAAATTAAAAAATAAATTCTAAAGTTTTTTCTACCACGCGAAAAAAAAGTTAAATTCGTAAGATTTTTTAAAAGAAAAAAGTTTTTTCTATCACGCGAAAAAAAAAATAATTCACAAAATTTTTTAAAAGAAAAATTTTCTATCTCTTGAAAAACATCTTTAACTCTTAATTATTAAAAAAAAATTCTTCTCAAAATAAATCTCTTGCTCTATAAATATCAGCGTACTCTTAGACGATAATGCCACAAAAGCCTTATCAGTTCACTTCCGCTAAGCATTTCCGGTCTACTTCCGCTCCAAAACGCTCTTATCAGCATTATACTCTTAAGATAAAAAAAACTTCCGAATGACCTTCATTTGACCTTGACAGCGTGCAGGCGTGCAGGTTCACACTACTTTCATGTTTTTCCTTTTAGAAATGAATCTGAAAATGTGTCAGAAATTTTCGAGTTGTTGAGGATGGAAAAATATTTTTTGAATACTGCCTTAACATGATTCTGATAAAACCAGCTCTTATATAAAAATTAAATTAAAAACTCGTCAAAAGTGGCCAGATAAAATTGTTAAAGTGGGTTTACCTGTAATCATGATTTAGTTTTTGTTGGTGAAATTAGTACTTAACTTAGAAATCTACCTGAGCCTGTAGGCCGAACCGGCAGGATTTTTTTTTTTTCGTCAAAAATGATCACACAAAATCAAGAGTGTTCAATTTATACTATTAATGAAAATCCGTTTAACGAGTTAAACTAATAATTACTGTAGTAAAATCGTTAGGCTTCGTTAATTTATATATTTATGATTATGTTTTCTATTTGTTTGTTTTTTTTAGCTCTAGAATACTATTTTAGTTTCAACTAAAGAAAAATATAAATTCACTGTTTAATATTTGATATTTCGATGGTACATAATGAAATTTCTAATACGCTTTGGCAGAGCCGATAACAATACATAATCGATAAGATACACAGTGCTTTCATTATTCTGTATATAGCTTAGTGGTAATTGAAGTAATGGGTCATTTGGCATTATAACAGTTCCACCTTTGTTTAAAATGATGATTCAAGGGTGAATGTCCGTAATCAGTTAATGAGGGAGCTTACATATTTATTATGTTTCATTCTTGTCTGAATTAAAATAACAACACTATTCTAACCATTAATAGCATACGAATTATACATAAAATTTAATATTATGGATTTATAACTCTCGCAATACGATTTTTAAAATCATAATTGTGTTACACACTTTATAATACAAGGGCATCCTAAATTTAATAATCCGATTAAGAAATAATAGAGGCATACGTATATAGTAATTCAAAGAAAAAAGCAGTAATTAAAAATTTATGTTCAAATAGTACATATCAATAAACGGATGATTCAATATCTCTATGTTCATTCCTTTAAAACAAATATCCATATAATTTATACAAGATATCCCAAAAGGTTGAAACGGGATTTAAATTTTTGCAGTTTGTTAAAGGACAGCAAGAACAATTATACATACTAGTAGTAAAAATTGAATTTAACTTTCCATTCTATTTGAGAAAACAAAATTTTTGAAAAATCACGTTTGTTGTTCAAAACTTTCGACTGCGCTCGCGGTATGATATTGTTTTCAGACACCCTGTTTGTTTGCCGTCATAGACGATTTGTTTGTTGTTGAAAACTCCTGTATATAGTTCATTTTATGAATGGAAAAAGAATAATAATAAGAAAAAATTTAATTTTTAACATGTGACGACATAGTTGGAAAATATGCTTAGAAAGACACGACCTTTAAACACGTTACTGAGATTCACACAAGGCCGTATTAAGAGATAGTGAATCTTGAGAATGAAAAATAAATAAATAAAAATTAAACAAAAATAAGTGTTTGATTTCATTTTTTCTTTGTTAAATTATACGAGTACCTTAAATCAATCCAATTAAGTTATTAAGTAATTTTTCCGCGGTTTTAAAATCCTATCTAAAATGTTAAACTGTCTCAGGCAGTGCCTGATTTATGGCAGGGCATTCGGGGCACAGGCCCAGGGCCCCTGATTTTTAGGGGGCCCCAAATGCTGCTGGAAGTTTTTCCATTACTGTCCGAAGTATGAGGTAGTTTTATTATCTAATGGAATTTTATAGTATAATTTGTCTGAAACATCCAAATTTAATTACTTTATCATAGTGACCATTTTCTTTTATCTTTATCATTTAAAAAATATATTTCATTTTTAATTCTTAATCCTATTCCCGTTCTCGTCAGATTATTTGGGGGTTGGTGAGCATAGCTAATAGGCGGCAGGGCCCTCTAATATTTTAAATAATTGTGGCTTGGTATTGCGGAAAATTCATTATTAGTAGTTGTATACTTTATCATTCCAGATATATAGACTTGCATAGGAAAAGATAAACAGCACTATACAATTTATTATAAAGCGGCTACTCATTTAAATTTCATAATTGTAAAATAATTATTTAAAAGTAAATTAATGATTATTAAATTTAATTTTTTGATAGATATTTTAAACTAATTATTAAAGTCAATAGTGGTTATTTTAGTAAGTACGTTTTTTAATATATTTAAATATTTTTACTCAATCCCACTGTAAGCATCGGTGCAAAGGGGCCCCCGTAAGCATCTGTGCCCAGGGTCCCCAAATTTGTAAATCGGTCCCTGGTCTCAGGCTAGCCAATTTTTGTGTAATCCCTTTCATATTACTCAAGCACGTTGATGGCTTTATTTGCCAAATAAATGGGCATCCATTCGTAGAATAAAGATTAACTACCAACGTTATAGTCATCAAATAATATACGCTGTAAAAAAAATCTGTAATTTTTACAGAAAAAAAATGTGTTTTTTACAGAAAAAAACTGTTTTAAAGAAAACCAGTTTTTTTTCTGTAAAAAAAGTTGGATTTTGTAATTTTTACAGAAAAAAATCTATATTTTTTACTGGAAAAAACTGTTTTAGTGAAAAATTACAGATATTTTCTGTAAATTAAACGGTTTTCCACTGTCGCCAAAATTGACAGTTTTCTTCTGTCAATTTCAGAGATTTTTTTTTTTTTTTTTTTTTTACAGTGTATTAAAGGACAAAAATCGAAAAAACTTGCCCATGATGCGTAATAAAGTTTAGTAATAATTGATTAATTCAAAACGAATGCACAGATTTCTACCTATATTATAAAGGACAGACGTGTCCGTCCGTAACGCTGGCGTTCTTTTGACAATGGCAACAGCAGACGATTAAATTTCGCCCTTTTACTGCAATTTTTTAAACTTCAAAATATCGCAACTTTTCAATTTTTGCACCGTCGAATAGAGAAAAAAAATTTACTTTCAAATGCAATTTGTGTGAAAACTGTAACGCAATTTGTTTAAAAACTGTATCACTATTTACTCAATTTTAATTTTTTCTTAAATACTTTTTCAAGCATAATTTTTTATTTCCATCGCGTGCAGACGATTTACGAGAGATAAATAAATCTGTTTGCATTTAAAATAACATAATAGTTCAGCATTTCTTTCCAGCATATATTCCAAACGAAATTAAAACATTCACCAATCAATAAATAAAACACAAATTTAAGACATGTCATCGAACTATGCGCTTAAACCATCGGAATGAAACAGAATCAAAAAGGCTGATTGTGCATAGTGATCTTTGGCGATTTCTTCCGCTGGTTTTTACCCATATTCTGTAATCCGGGAAGCTAGGGTTTATCCTCTTGTATTTTTAGAAGCGGGGCTTAAAGTAATCACTGGTTTTCAAACGTTCAGAAAAAAATGAAATAATTTAAATGTGTATTTCTTAAGCATTATTTTCTTTAGTGAATACTTTTTCGTGCAGAATGTTCTATATTTTATTTCTAAACATGTTACACGTGCATTAACAAACACTTGTCTCATGTCAGTCATAATGTATTTTAAATGAAAAGAGAATATTCTTAATTTAAACGCCCACTATTCCCTTAAGAAGAGGACACATAGGTCTCCCAAATTTAGGAGAACAAATTTGTAAATAAAGTTTTAAAAAATGCAGCAGTGTTTCATAATTCATATAATTTTATATTGTACTAGGGGACTCTGCCACCTGCAAGCTACGCTCGCCAACCACCGTTCAGACACCGCAGAATGTAAAAGCTGGGTAATCTGATCAGTTTTAAAAAGATTAAAGAAGATTGAATTATAATGAAAAAACTTGTATCGATCTCCCTGTAGACGGGTTCCATTAAATTCCCTTTGATTGCGAAAATTTAAGGCCGAATCAGTTGCTGTTAAGACATACAACGGTTGTTTTCGTGTTGGATTAAAGAAGATCAGTTAAACATTTGAAAAGAAGCTAAAATAAAATGAATTAAGTAAACAGTCTTTGCCTCCTGGTATTTTTTAACAGCGTTATAAAACGATTGACATAATACATTTTAGTACAATTACTACAATTTATGATTAATGTCACTTCTATTAATGTATTATTTCTTGCCAATACGACCATTTCACTCGCTTAAGGGGACAAGGGACCTTAAAATAAATTTTTTTATTTTTTGTAAATTTCACCTTAAATATTATTCAAGGGTACATTATATGCATTATAGCATGCATTAATCACAAAAAAAATTTTTAAAAAATTTTATTTTTGAGAAAAAAATGGAATTTTACGTGTCGTCTTAGAAATCTTCGAAATGTCGCTTGCGCATTCCATATCAATGAAAATCCCCAATATTTTTTATAAAAGTCTGTTTTATATATATAAATAAAATAGAGCATCGAATTTTATATATTTGAATTTAAAGGTAAAAAAAAAAAAAAAATGAAAATTTTTAAAAAATTTTCGAAAAAATTTCCAAATTTCCAAATTTTTCAATTTTTTTTTTATTTTTTGTAAATTTCCTCTTAAATATTATTCAAGGGGACATTATATGTATTATGACATGCATTTATCACAAAAAAAATTAAAAAAAAAATTTATTTTTGTGAAAAAAATGGAATTTTACGCGTCGTCTTAGAAATCTTCGAAATGCCCCCTATGCATTCCATATCAATGAAAATCCCCAATATTTTTTTTTTTTATTTGATTTATATATATAAATAAAATAGAGCATCGAATTTTATATATTTGAATTTAATGGTTAAAAAAAAAAATTACAAATTTTGAAATTTTTTCGAAAAAATTTCAAAATTTTTCAATTTTTTTTTATTTTTTGTAAATTTTATCTTAAATATTACTCAAAGGTACATTATATGCATTATGGCATGCATTTATCACAAAAAAAATTTGTAAAAAAATTTATTTTTATGAAAAAAATGGAGTTTTACGCGTCGTCTTAGAAATCTTCGAAATGCCCCCTGCGTGTTCCATATCAATGAAAATCCCCAATATTTTTAATAAAAGTTTGGTTTATATATATAAATAAAATAGAGCATCGAATTTTATATATTTGAATTTAAAGGTTAAAAAAAAGAAAAAAAATGAAAATATATATATAAAACAGACTTTTATAAAAAATATTGGGGATTTTCATTGATATGGAATGCGCAAGCGACATTTCGAAGATTTCTAAGACGAAGCGTAAAATTACATTTTTTTCATAAAAATAAATTTTTTTTTAAATTTTTTTTGTGATAAATGCATGCTATAATGCATATAAAGTACCCTTGAATAATAATTAGGTGAAATTTACAAAAAATAAAAAAAATTATTTTTAAGGATTTTAAGGTCCCTTGTAGAGGTCTGCACGGGCCGGAATTTCCAGGCCCGGCCCGGCCCGAAGGAAAGCTATTTTGGCCCGGTGAAAAAATTGAAAGTTCGGCCCGAGCCCGGCCCGGCCCGTTTACATTTTTACCGTTCTCGGCCCGGCCCGGCCCGTACAAAAATCAGTGAAAACAGGCCCGGCCCGGCCCGACTAAATGTCTACAAAAAATTCCGTTTTTTCTCGACATACAATTAAGATTCTTTTAATGAATACTGCATGCATATTATGGGAACATTTTACAGTATATTTTAAATTACTATGTGTTCGCAAAATAGAAAACACACAATAGTAAACGTTAACGATTACTTACAGTGTTTTAGTCAACGTCTCTACAGACGTTTCAAAATTTAAATAAGGGTTCATTAAAAGATTATTGCAGTTTAGAATAAAGGGTTAAAAAACATGATAACTTTTGAGGCTTATAATAAAAGGTAGATTTGTGAAAATATTTCTGTCATTTTTAAGACTTTTCTCAAATCCAAAGGAGCTACATTTTGATACATTTATGAATTCATTTCTTTTCGGAAACGCATGAGATTGGCAGGTATTCTTATTCAGAAACCATGTAAATGCCGTTTTTTTTTTTTTTTTTAGATAAAAGTAATATATCTTTCAGAAAATACTGCCAAAGTTAGCGTTTTGAATCGAATTTCCGGAAGCGATAGCACAGGAAAGGAGAAAACGTACAGTCACGTGACAAGAGTCTCTGTTATCTCTGTACGTAATTTATGAAAAATGGAAACGCTATTTGATCCCAATTGCCTTCAATACTCAGCCTGTCAATTTTATGCCTTTATAGTTAAAAATGAGTCAGAAAATGTGTCTGAGAGTTTCGCATTGTTGAGCAGTAAATATGAGAACCACCTTAAGGTACATTTCCAAAGATACTGTTAACAGAAGTTCATTATCGCTATTAATACTTTTACAAAACATAATGCCTGTCCTACACATCCTGAGAACGATTAAGACCAGTTCCGTCCCGGCACAAGTCTGCCGAAAAAAATTAAACCCGGGATCAGGCATTATGTAACTGTACGATGCCGATCTCTACGATGGACATGTTACATTTCTGTATTGATGTTGTTAAACTCGCATCGGCTCGTAACGCACATTTATACTTCTCGAAAAAGTCATATTCATTGGAAATGACCTCGTATTTTATCTGCTCCTCTCAAATTCTTATATCGGGCCGACAGGCCCGATTAATTTTTTTTAATCGGCCGGGCCCGGCCCTTCAGGCCCGTTGAAAAAATTGTCCTAATTCTGCCGGCCCGGCCCGGCCCGTTTGAAAATTCTCCTCCATTCCGCCGGCCCGGCCCGGCCCGGCCCGTGCAGACCTCTAGTCCCTTGTCCCCTTAATAGTTTCGACTATTGCCAGCCCAAATTATTTCAATAAAATGAGTAAAATACATTTTTTCAAGTTATGCTTTTCTGCACATCATAACGGCTTCCTTGAACCATCATTTTAAAGTTTTTTACTGACAATTCGAAAACTACTTGAAAGAAAAGTTTTAAAATGAGAATTCGCATAAACAATAAATAAAAAATATAAATCTATCAAAAAATTTTCTAGGATGCAATTAATATTTTTTCCGAATACTATTTTCATAATTATAAAATTTTTGAAATTACACATTCAATGTATTTATGTTTGGGTTTTTTTAGTATTTTTATAACCACACACAAAATTATCCCATTGGGATTATAATTTCAAGAGATATTATAAACATGAAAATGTAATTTAACATTAGAAGCTCTACATTTTGAATGTTAGTAATTCAAAAACTTATCATTCAAATGACTAGAAATTTCGTTTCTAGGTATAGTTTTAAGATATAATGTAGATTTAAAATATATTGTCAAAAATGGGAGTTACCATTTTAAAAAACAAAGTTTGGTTCGGTTTTGAATTGTAGATGGTCCACTAACCAAATTTTATATACATTATTTAAAAGTAGAATTTATTTCCTATCGTTTGATACCAGTAACTTTCTTCTATTCTAATTAGTTGCCGAGTTGTACGGAGTGTTTACTTTTTCCCCCATAACAGTATATTAATTATACCTCAAAATATTAAACATTTCTGCTTCTTTATCAATCAGACACATGGCACAGAAAAATTTTGCCCATTCCGATTCCTTAAGGGAGTAGGATACCTTTAAATATTCAAAATTTTCGATTTTTTTAAAATACATATTTTGATTCTGTAATCATTTCTGAACAATATGCAAAAAACCGCATTAAAAAATCCCCATTAGTTTTGCTAATTATGGCAGTTTTATTACGACTGCATAGGATAATTAAACTTTGCGTTGCGTTTATTCAAAACGATGAATTTTGATACTGCACGCAGTGTTACTAAAAACTATGCATGACAATCAAAAGAAGTTTTTACCACATATACATTTCTGTATTATCAACAAATTAACCAGAAAAAGGTGAGATTTTATATTTTTTCTGCTTTTGTACGTTTAAAATGTCTTTTAAAAAGGGAAAAATTTTCATTTTTTGTTAATTTTTTTATTTATTCGACATTTTTTTGCAAATATTCTGGTTTTAGTATAAAAGTAACACTATTATGTATTTATTTTCATCAAACTTTCCTCTTTATATACATATTTTCAGATTTTATCATGCGCGCAAGATTTTTTTCTCTTATTGTCATATATTTTTAAACTTATCATTTCAATATTTATTTATAAATCTACAAGTATATATATATATTTAATGTAAATTTAAATATGAGATTTACAGTTAAATGAAGTTTGATTTTTATATTTGACTTATTATACAAGTTTTGAAGCTTGGAACATAGTGATATTTTTTACTTTTTGGACGTGTTCAAAGGTACCCTACCCTCTTAAATAGATGTGGGTCAAGATGTATGAACAGATAACAAACAGAATTGCTTAAAATTTTCAAACGTATCGTAACCATAGAGACAAAAGTATTAAAGTAAGTAAGCAAAAATATACAAAGGCACAGCAAGCTAGAAAAGGGAGAAATAAAGAATTCAAAATATTAAAAATTTCTAAAATTGACCATTTTTACATTTTGACCTCCCTTAAATATCTGAAATACAAAAAAAATATAGGAGACTAGGGATGTTTGACCCACTTTTAACTAAAATGCTCATAATTTGTGTTTGATGAACAATAGTATTTCAGTGTGCCACAAATAAATATTACGTATTTTATATTTTTACAGCGCCAATCTTGAAAGGAACTACTAACTGATTTTTAAAAAATTACTTTCCAAAACTCTGTAGACAGGGCCAAACTTATCCACCTCAGGGAGGTTTGACACAATGAATCATATACATATATTACTATAAGAATGTGTGTTATTCTAACTTTTATGCAAATTAGAGCTTAGAAATTTTTTAAAAAAAGGGACCAAAACCAGTCAGGCAAGCAAACACATAGAATTTGGAGGCTGGTGAAATCAAAATGGCAAAACCACCATTCTCTTTCAAATAAAAAAAATAATTATGATAATGGGGGTATTCATTAACACACCCACACACACAGTTCATGCACACATTGCTTTATTGGAGCTGAATTATTCCCGATAGTCATCTTAGTGTTTCTATGAGAATTAATATATATTTATGATTTAATATATGCCAGCTATTTATGATCTATCAAGTAGGGGAGGTAGGGGAGATATGATACACTTTTTTTTTTAACTAATTCTTTATAACCCTTAGACAGCTATTTTTAAACAATTTTTTTTGTTTTCTTATAAAATGACCTTTTATTCATTTATTAAAAATACAGTGAATTTAAAAAATAATCATTCAAAAAATATATCCCAATTATTTTAAATGGTTACTATTGTATCAAATCTCCCCATTACTGGGGGAGGAATGATACACTTGCAAGGGAGATTTGATACATTGTTATGTAAATTGAAAAAACAAATGCAGACGATTCAATTTTTGTGTCATACATTTTTTTATGATAAATCTTGAAGTATTTTAGTAAAATTTAAAAAGAAATGACATTGACATATTTTTATTTCACAAATGTTTATTACAAAAAAATTTAAACAATCCCATTAACACACTTTTTCGAAAATAAATCTCTAACTTTAAATTATTCATCAAGCCTTTTTTTTTTTTTTTGGCAATCATATCAATCAATATTAAAGATTTTACTTTCCGTTTTCCACCCTTTGTGGTTGAAGCTGTTTCCTTGGGATAACGTCTAATATCCTTGGGACCTTGAGAGAAATTTTGTAAATTTGGTACGCGACGGCCCTGTATTTTCATGTGGAGATTTTTTAGGTGTCGTGTCAGTAGATAACTGATTCATATTTAACTCACTGTTTCGTGGAGATGATCACAAGAAGATGCTGTGCATAAAAAATAGATATTGTTGAAACAATTAAGATCAAAAGGTTAAATTTCAGTCTTTTTAAATTCAGATAAAATATTTGCTAGAGTAAATAATTTCGGAAAAGCTTTACCAATCAATCCTTCTTACCAATTTCAGTAGTTCTTGCTGTAAAATAATAATGTATATTACAGTCCTATATTAGTTTGCAACTTAAAAAAACTATTAAATTTCAAACATACAAGTGTATCAATTCTCATTCTCACTATTATGTCTTATTGGATTTTCAATCACTTTGTATAAATGCAGTTGCAAAATGGCAATCTACTTTCTAGTACAACTTATCCTAACAATGTGCTTTATAAATAAAATAAATTACATGATATTATCTTCACAATAATAAGAGTTATGAAAGAAAATCAGTATTAGAAAAATTTACATTGACATTCCAAAAATCTTCAAAATTAAAAGAAAAGAAAAGGTATCAGTTCTTCACTGATTAGTCCACCTAATAATGACATCAGCAAATAAAAGACTTTACATGTGTTAAAATGGCTATTAATGCCATTTGTTGAGTAAAATTGTCAATGTACCAACCCTCCCTATATGTATCAAAACTCCCTTACTTATTTTGATATTTATGAGAATCTATCCTTTAACATGATTTTAATTTGATCCAAAAGTGAGGACTAAAAATGAAAAACGCTGCTCCACTTCCTGTGACACATTTAACATGCAACATTTTTCTACTCTTTTTTTAATTATTTCTACTAGGGTTGGCGCTTCAAGAGATCTCCTGTTTGTTAAGCTTGGCATTTAAGACATTTTTTAATTAAAAGAAAAAAAAAAGATTTTCAATTTTTTGTGCTTTTAGCGTTTTACATTTTTAGTCCTGAAGTAATCATTTGTTTACTTTAACTGAAGTTTATTATGAGTTATGATTTTAAGTACTTATTTCAAAATAAATATGCCAATCAACTTCTAACTTACTACATTGCTTTCAGAATCTTTAACCCCTTAACCTACGATTTACTTTTAACAGCTCCACGGTTTGGCAAATCCATAGCTACCACTAAAATTTAATAGAGATTTTCGCCTTGTTTAATCATGGAATTTCGACGATTAAATTAAACTATATTTACTGTGAAATTTTAGTGGTAAGAAGAATTTACATTTGGCTCGATCATCGTACGCGGGCTATGCCCGTCATTGTAGGTTCGTTAAGGGGTTAATACTCATTAAAATGTTTCTGATGGGTGGGGCTCTAATGATTTGAAGTGCTATTTGGGGCAGATATAGAATTTGATTTAGCAACTGATGGGAAAAAAAAAACCAATTGAAAAAGTTTATAAAGCATCTTATCAATTTTATAACATATATATTAATTAATTTGTGTGGCTTCCTTTGTTAGAAGTCGGCTAAAAATGTAAAATGTTGAGCACAAAAATAAATAATTTTAAATGTGTCTAGAGATGGGAATGCTCGGAAAAAACCCCGGAAAAGTTGTGAAAAAAACCCATTTTTTTTCTAAGTTTTTTTTTCCCGAAGGGCTATTTTTTAATTTTTCCAAATTAGAAAAATTGAAATTTCATTTATAAAATAATGTAATCAAAAATTTTTAAATTGCTACAGTCTGATACTTTTATGTATATTTTTTTCGTGTTTAGTGTCCCTCATGAAAACCTTAACATGGAAAATCTTATCTGTAATCAGGGATCTTTTTAGAAAGAACTTAAGTCTCTTAAAGGATCCTTCAGTTTTTTCTCCTTAAAACATAAGACCTTTAACAAAATTCTTTCTCCAAATTAAACAGTCCCCAAATTAAATCCTTCACAAACGTAATGATTTTAGAATTTAAAAATAACCTGTTTAATAGCTGCAATAACCAATTAATCTATTATCTAGCTGCTTATATGTACAAAGGAGAATAATGTCTAAACAAGAACTTAAATATGATAATTTCTAATTTACAAAATTCCGATTACATTTCTTACATTTCATTCACATTTTTTTTTACAAGTTCACAAGTTTTTATAAAAGTTTCCAATTTCGCAAAACATGATCGTGTGAAAAAAAAAAAAATCCACGCAAATCCTTGATAAGATAATTAAATGCAACTTCTCTCGTTAAATTCACGTGCAAAAGTATTTCAATATTATACCAATAAATAAAAATGATAAGATGGAAAATTTAATCTAAAATTTGAAACATGCATTTATTTTTATTCGCACGGCTCTAATTTTTCACTATTGTTAGAAAAATATCTTTTGATAATAACATGCCGTTTGAAATTATGAATCATGTTTCTTCTTTTCTTGAAATATAGATTCTTAGAGTTGTCTAAATGTATTTTCAAAAAACATAAATCCATATAAACTTTGCAAAGAAAATGTAAGCAAATCTTTGTGAAAAATCTAGTTGAAAACAATTTTTAAACATATGGAAAAATCCACCTGTTTTAAAAGTTTCATTAAAAAAAAAAAAAAAATACCCCTTTCAATATTAAGGATCTAAATCTTACTAAAACATAGTTTAGGTTTAGTCTGGAAAGCTGTACCAAAACTACATATACAGGAAATGAAAATTATAACTGTAAGGGGGGGGGGGGTAATATTGTAAAATAATACCAATTTTTAATTGACGGAAGATTTGAAAATGATAATAGTATTTATAATAATACCAGAACTACTATAATTTGTTTCTTTTACAATGGCATCCTTTATGTATTTGAAAACCAGAACTATGTAGATGAGATGTACAATACAGTTTAAAACTCCTTTAAAACTACAGTGATATTGGTCGAAACTAAAGATTTGTTTGTTTGTTTGTTATTTAAATTAGCTCTACTAATATAATTAAACAAGTGCTACTGAAAAATCATTTCAACAGACAAGATATATTACAAAAATTGGTGTTAAATTAAGCAAGAAAAGCTACTGTCAGAATTCTGAGACTGAAAGTATAAACTTTTAAAAGCTGGCTTTTTTTTTCTTTCTCTGTTTTTTTAATAACATATTCCCATGTAAAGGGAAAATAATTTTTTTTAGTGTGCAAAAAGATTGAAAAAGTTCATTATTGTATACTTTTTAAGAAAATATAACTTATTTTTGAGAAACATTTATAGGAAATCAATTTTTCCAGAAAAAAACTGGAAAAAACCGGTTTTTTTCCACCACTTGAACTTTTCCGGAAAATTTACATCTCTAAATGTGTCTGTTTACATCGAAAATTAATAACTAGCAATGACCAGCAAATAAAATTCTTTTGATGTAATAACCTGAAGATGCTCGGACAAAAAAAAAAGAAAAAAAAAGTATTTGTAATCAGTCCTGTGTCTATTGAATTACTAGTAGAGTCCTGCACCCTACGGGTAGCTCGATTTTACTTGAACCCCCAACACAACCCAAAGTTTGGATTGGGTTGAGGACAATTTTTTTTGTTGTGGGCTGGGTTGACTTTAAATGTTTCAGGTTAGGTTTTGACTCTTTTGAGTTGTGTTCGGGTTGACCTGATTTTTTTTTTAAAGGCCTTAATATTTTTTAAATGAAAAAAACAATATAATTTGAATTTCAATGGGTGTATATGTGTTCATTTTTATGTAAATGAGATAAAATTGATATTACAGATATAAATGTAGACAATTTTTCTAAAATTGTATTAAAATATAGTTTCAATTTTCTTTCACTTTGGGTTTGAATAGTTTGGGTTCGAGTTCAAGTGTATTGTGTTTGGGTTGATGGAATTTATTTTCTGGTTCGGGTCATACTTACTTTAAGCAGAAATTTCAGGTTCTATTTGCAGGGCTGCCACAGGCGACTATTTTCATATTCTGTTTGCTCCACTTTTTTTAAAAAATATATGTTGTAGTATATTTCTCTTGCAAATGTTATCCATGTGTATGTAAATGTTTTTTTTTTTTTTTTTTTTTTAAATGGTGTGAAATAGAATTTAAAAAATAATTACCTGTGGCAGCCCTGTATACGAGGGCAACCTAACCTGTGCAGAACTCCAGTTACTAGCTAGTGCTGTAACCTGTTAGAGTATTGGTGAATAACATCATTACTCTACTCTCAACACAATAGACACAGGACCAGAAAATACTTGGGGATTTGGATTTGTTTTAAATCCAAGTAGCAACACAAGATCAAATTAACCCCAAGTTACAATATGTTAAGCTACTTCACAGAAGACTGAGAATTCAGGAATGGGACAAATAAAGGCTAAAACAATAAAAATTTGACTGAAATTTATATCTTATATATGGAAATATGTAGCGATACATCCAAAAATATTTTTATTTTAATACATAGAAGACAATTAGGAGACAATAAAGAGGCGACATTTTACAAATAAAAAATTCAGTTTATTTAAAGCATTAGAAATATTATCACAACAAAATACTTCAATAGTGTCAAATTCAATCTTTGTCAAGCATGACGTTCATTATGAAGAAGAAAAAAAATGCTACATACACAAAACATTATTGTGGACTACATCTGACTGAAAAAAGATTTGTAATGCTTTATGCAACACCTGAAAACATATAATAAAAGCACATGACTAAAAAAAGGAAAACAAAAAGAATGTTCCTATTATAAACTAACAGATACAACAAAATTCTATGTAAAATGTATGCACAATATACGTCAGAAATAAAATTGATCTCTGTTCAACATTTCCACCTCAAAAAAGCTGGCCTTAAATAATAAAAAATAAATGAAACATAATCAACCCCAAAAAGATGCCATAATAATGATAATAAAAATATTTGCAGTGAAGAAATATTTATCCTTTTATTTTGTATAATTTTTTTAACATGAGTTTTATAAATCAATAACTGGCCTTAGAAATATATTTAAAAAAATATTTTCAACTATATGAGCAAATAATCTGAAATAAATAGGAATTATGTTTGAAATATTTAGACATATAATCAATTACATTCGACAGTCTAATAAAATGTTAAACAACTGAATTTAATAAACTTTTAAAGATTCTTTTAGCCACAGTGACATAACAATTTGAAATGACAAAGAAATATTATCTACTTTCTACCAGAAATCTAGCTTCAAAGCAAAGAAGTTTCAGAAACCAATATGCTGATAAGGGATAACAGATGTAAACAAAACGTTTCATCGGTTTTAAAAGACTTTATTTACAAGTATACGACATACAAAGATGGGTGATACATGAAAAGATAAATATACTCATGAAGTTTCTGGTACATACTACAAATATTCAATGTACACACCCTTAGTTACCCGGCACACATCCCAATGGTAATCCAGTTCTGTCCATACGCTCAATAGCATGTTTCTGTCAATGTCCATCATAGCAGCTAGAAGCAGTGATGCGTTCCTGCATGCGAGCCATGAGGCGTGCTTTTAAACTTGGGTTTGAATAGTTGAACTTGGTGAGTATGTATCTTGTCATGTATCATTACCATCTTTGTAGGTTGTATACCTCTCAATACACAGTGTTCTGAAACGCAATGAATCATTTACGCTAACACTGTATAATGGGAAGAAAAAAAAAAAAAAAGGAGTTCAAGAACTTGTATCTTTTATGCCATAACCAGGGTTCTTGCTGACTTTTTACGAGCATTAGCAATTTGGCCAATCCGAAATAAAAAACATTCGCCAAATGAAAATAAAATGAGCAAAATAAACTTGTTGTGAATCATTGAAAATTTGATCTTTAACCCCTTAATGTATCCCCCCCTTTTTTTCGATATGTTCTAATGAATGTTGTATGAGTTTTATGAGCTAATATGTTCTATGAGTTTTTGTAATTGCTTATAGATCAGTCATTTATCAAAATTTAATTATATGCTACAGAAACTTAAAAAAAATAACTTTATTCTAAATGTCTTGCATAATCAAGAAAAAAAAAATTAATCTGACTTAACGCAATAAAGTGTTATGAAATAAAATTTCTAATCCAAGTTAACTCAGAATTTTAAGATATTGCATTCAATGAATCCTGAAAAATTCAAAATATAAACAACAAAATGTGTCAAAACTTCATTTTTCTCGAATTCTTCGACTTTTCATGTAAGCCCATACTTCAAAGGCAATTTCAAAATAGTAATGTTGCCTATTGAGCACATTAACCCATACTGAAATGACATTTTTGCTTACTGCAGCTTTGGCTGATGCTAAATTGAATTGGTGTTGGGTTAGTATCTCTAAAAATAATGTAAATTAGAGTGTCGTCTGTACGGACACACACATACACACACACACACACAAAAAAAAAATGATGAGCAAATATTCAACACATGCAGTTTGGCGAGTCTGATTATCTGTTTACTCGCCAAATGAAACATTTTGTTGTGGTATGGCGCAATGGCGAGTGGCAGCGAGAACCCTGACCTTAACAGAGAGTGAAGAAATAGGGAGATGGTATAAAAATAACTATTTTAAAGAAACACAAAACAGAAAAAATATTATAATTAATCTTTAAATTATAATTGAGCATAAATTCCAATTTTTGGTAAATATAAAATTTAGAAGTCAGATTAATCCTCAACATTAGAACCAAATATAGTTATCTACTAATAAGCTTGTCAATTATAAATAAAGCATCCCTGTTTCAACATTATTTTAAAAAGGAAATTTCTATATTAACTAGTATTTTAGTTTATAGTAATCTTAATAATGCCCATATTTAATCATTAGTTATCACAGACTTTCCTAAAACCAAATAAAACAAAACAAAATAAATCCAATATTAAAAAAATAAATGAAAATGTGTGCTTTAATAAACAAGACAACAATAAAATACAAAGTGTAGAAGACATGAATGTTAACATTATTATGATAAAATGTTTCATTTCAAAAGGACAATATGTTAAGTGATGAATAAATGAGCTGAATAAAATATATTCTTTAAATTAGTTTTACTTAAATATACATGAATTAAAGATCCTTCTTTAAAAAGCAGAAACATTTATGTAGAAATTTTTAAAATAGATTTTTTTATGTAGAAGTTTTGCTTAATCTTTAACCCTTAAATACATAGTGTAACTCAGGAGTTAAATGAATCTTTTTTTTTTTTGCCATGTGGCACTTTTTATAGGTGGTTTGGTGAACTATTATGTGTGACTTATGTGTAAGAACATGCATTTAAGGTCATGAAGTCTATTTTTGTTATGATCTGTTATCACAGGGAGGTTATAACATATTTTGTTGATATTGCTTGCAATGTGCTCAACTGGCTTTTTTTTTTTTTTTTCTCTATCTTTATAAGGTAGTCATTATTCATTCTGCAAACTATTAAAAGCATTATAAAAATTATTATATCAATGAATAGTTGCTATTGTGCAGTATAAACACTTTAAAGTAAGTATATAATTTAAAATTATCATTGTTTGAGCAATTTTTGTTATGTAACTCAGGAGTGACATTATGTTAATAGAAACATAAATTTTTTCACCATTTTTCTAGTGGATAATTAACAAAAATAGACTCAAATATAATGTTTTCTGAACAAAATAAAAAAATCATGCATTAAAGGGTTAATGTTATGTGTAAAATAAAATACTTTATATATAGCTAAATAACACAGACCTGCCGACCTTTGAAAATGAGAAATCGTAGCAGAAAAAATTAAAATTAATCTGGAGGCTAGTTGGTTGATTTTTCATGTTTCGCAGCTATCTTTTGATATTCGTAAAAGGAATAAGGTTTCAGTCTTTCAACTCAATATAGCAAATTTTTTCCTCTGAAAAGTTTTTATATTATTTTTACAGTTCCTTTTCTTCTTGCAGTGGTTTTTTTTTTTTTTTTTTTTACATTTGTAAAAGGAGCCTGGTTCCAATTTTTTAGCCCAGTGCAGTAAATTCGGGATTTTTTTCCCACGATCATTTCAGAATATTCAAAAATTTTTTTCCCACAATCGTAATTAACATTTTTCTATCACGATTCTTTGTTGAAATCCGCACTTTTTACCATGAACTTTTGACGAAATTCTCATTTTTCACCACGTTCCTTTGACGAATTTTGCATTTTTTACCACAATCCTTTGACGAAATTACTGTTTTCTTTCTGAGATCTTTCGGTGAAATTTGCGTTTGCTTACTGATCTTTCGATGAAATTTGTATTTTCTTACTGATCTTTTGACGAAATTCGCATTTTCTTTCTGCGATATTTTGAAAAAATTCACGTTTTTACCACGTTTTTTTGACGAAATTTATTTTCTTCTGCGACCAATTGACGAAATGGATTTTTTTTACTCGGTTATTTTTCGAAATTCGCGATAGTTTATCACATACCGTACGATTTTGACACTATTTCAAACATTGCCCCTGATAGAAATTCTTAAAATGGCATCCTTGTTTCTAAGGAAGGGAATTCCTGTATAAATATTTACAGAAACATGATTCACTCGTGGTTAATACACATACAGAGTATTTTATTTTAAGAAGTTTGTTTTGCAGCCCAATTTTTTTCCCCATGGGCATTTTTTAATGTCTGCATTTTCGGACTAATGGCCAATATTTTAAAACTTTCAAAAATGAATGCTTTGAAATTTTGGAAATTTCAGATGAGAATCACTCCTGAAAAACATGCTGCATGGTATAAAAATCGCAACTAAAAACAAAAAATGAGTTTGTGTTTTTTGCAAAAAATCGTACTTTAAGACTGATTTTCATAGCATTGTAGTTTATAGGTCCAAATCGTAGCAACTACGATTTTTTCTTAGCAGTTGGCAGGTCTGATAACAATGTTACATTTAGCAATCTTAAAATGCAATTCAAGTTCTTAAAATGCAGCGTTTTCTTTTGATTTTTTAAGACTTTTCTTAACAATTACTTTTTCTATAAACAAGAATGATTAAATATGTTCTAATAAAGACTTTACAACATTTTTTTATAAACTGGGTAATGGTTTGAGATAATCTTTTTCGTAATTCTCATTTACTTGTCACGACTTACAATTAATTTCAACTGAAATAGATCACATGTCAAAAAATAAACATTTAATACAAAAAAATGCAAATCATCAGTATTACAAAATAAAATCTGTGTACCATTAACAGGGGGTAAAATTTCAAGACGAGATGACAGGTTTTCTGCAAAAATTGTGAAATCCCATTCTTGAAAAATATCAAGGTTGGAGACTCCCGCTAGCAGGATTCAGCATATCTCCGAATTTCAAAACATATGAAAGTCACAAATTAGCCAGTAACTCAAAAAAAAAAAAGTTCTGTGTTTCAGCAACTGGTATAAAGATTCCTCAACATGAATATCAATAGCTATGTTGAATTTGTTTTAGTAAAATATAAAATATAACAAGAAACAAAATAATGTACCTATACTTCTCATATATTTAAAAAATTTTTTTTAGATATATTTCATTTTGGTAAGTGAATCTTGAATTCATCATTAAAGTCAGTGAATATGCAAAGTTTTTTCCTGCAAATAATTAAAATTGCTGTATCACTACAGAAAAATCAAATTTGATTATTAAATAGCATATTTTTCCATAGATCATGTAAAGCCCCATTAAAAGTGTAAAGAACATCAATTTTGAAATGCTTAAGATTGAAATATTGAGTGTTTTTAACCTGTGAATAAATTTAGCACCCAGAAGAACCGAAAGTTAATTTTTGTATTTATTAAATAAGCAGAATTTTTATAATTTGATGTAGATTTTAGAAAGTAGTCCTGAAAAATTGCCAGTAACATGAACCTGTAACATGTGACCTAAATTTTGTGTGATATTTGCAGATGGCAAAGAAAAACAAATAGCACTGCACCTTCTCTCTTTTATCCCTACCATTTACAAATGATGGAGGAGTCTCCTTTCCACTAAAATTTTTTAATTTTACCCCCTGAATACATTAAGTTTAAAAAATAATTAATTAAGATACACCTTTTTTATACAGTTTAAATATAAAAGTAAAATTTTTAAGAAACAAACTCACAGGAATCTTAGTTTGAGGAAATTTTACAAAAATATATAGAATCTCAAATAAGTTATTGCAAAATAATACTATAAATTAACAAATAACTAGAATTATATGTTAAAAAAGTAACAGGTGATACACTTTAATAACATTTGCGAACAAATGAACTTCAATGCAGTAAATCAATAACTGAATTAAGAAAAAAAAAATACATTTGATATTATACAATATTTTATTACACAAAGTAATTCAGAAACTTTAAATTTCAAAAGTTATATAAAATAAAGGTAAAATGCATTATGGCCCAAACAATAAGATCTAAATCAAATTGTAATACTACTACTACTAAGGTGTGCATCTAAACACTCAAAAACATATGGTGCTTTAAATAATTCAGAAAAGTATTTCAGTTATTACTTTATTTTATCTACACCAGATTAGTGCTTAATAAAAGTATAAAATCTGGATTATATATGCTTGACCTTTATTTGCACCTACATAATCCCCAGAGAATTATTTAAAAATGGCGAAATTAAAAAGTAGTATATGGACAAGCAGTTCCTCAACAATTAACTGACACAGTAACAATTTTTAAAATAATGCCTCAAATGCTAAAAAAGACATTTTTAAAAACTTTATTATCACAGAAAACATCTGTTAAGTATTTTCATTTTGCTGCATCTTTCACATAATCTTTTCTTTGGCAATTCTTAAAGTGTAACGATACTTTTGTTTAATAAATATTTATCAAGCATGCTAATGACATTTCAAACTAGGCAATACCTAACAATTAATTTTCAAAATTTTTTAGTGATCCTCAGGTTTAAGACCAACTTGATTTACACTATTTTTTTTGGCTTGAATGTGTTTCAAATTGTTTCTATATTTTTTAAAACAAGTAATTTTTATTCAGCCTCAAAATTTATATTTGTATGGCTTTACAAATAAAAATGTTTAGTGCTGTCATCTTTTTTTCCTTGATCTAAATTATCAACAATCAAAAAACTACTAAACTTTATCCTTGCAAAAAATAATGGCATTTGCCAAAGGATTGATGGAAAACAATTTATTCCTTCTTTTCAAAACATTTATGAATGGAGGGAAAAAACATTTATGGAAAGGGAAAAAAAAGACACATAGATGTCTGTTATATTTTCAAAAGTGTCTTGTTATAGTTATTTTTACTGTTATTAGAAATCCATGATGAACACTGATCAAAAGAATACAAAAAAGAAAATCGCTTAATAAAAATTTCTACTCCAGAAAATAAAAATATATAATTGAAATTGTTCAATATGCAAATTGCATAAAAAATGTATGACAAAATATCAAAGCTAACTGTTTTATGAAGTTCTGAAATCAATATTATGTTAATCAATCCTGTATATGCTGGAATCTCTTTGAAGTTGACCATAACCAAAACTCTTCAACTCGAGCTCAAAATGCTTGAATTTACATACATTTATCCTAAAATCTACAATCATATCTATCACAGAGTTCAGAATATATTAGAGATGCATTATACTGTCAAAACGGCTTGCAATATGAAGCCAATTATCGCTCAAATCATTCGTCCAAAACAAGACAAGAACATGGAACAAGGGCTGAATTCATTGGACGGGGAGAAGCTTTTGTCAAAGGAGCCAAGCTGAAATTGTGACTGGTTTTAACCAGTTTCAGGTTTGCATATTTAGCTTCATGCCAAACCAACACATTTCCTCTCTATCTTTCTCTAAACTCTGTGCATATCTATAATACGAATTTCATTTTTATAAAGCAATTTCATTTATAAAAATGTACCTATTCAAACATATAATTATTTTTTATCTAAAACAAAAGTCTAGACTATTTTGAAAAAAGGAAAAAAAAAATCAATACATAAACCTGATTTGAAAAAAACTAAAACTCAATCTACTACGAAGAAAAAAATAGAGTCAACCCAACTTTAACCTAAGGTTCAAGGAAAAGGGGAAACCAGGTTACCTAACCCAATGCAGGACTTTAATGTCATGGATTACAAATATAACAGACATACACACATATAAGGCTTTTCACCTCAATCCTAATTTAACAAGACTTTGTCATAAGGTAAAAATCCATATTTACATATTAAATCATCCTCTATTGAGACAATCATCTTAATAGAATAATAATTACTAATTTTAATCTTTATATGTTCTTGCACTGAAATATTGATATACTATAAAAGTAATGAGATGTTCTAAATCAGTAGTTCCCAATCTTTTATTCACTGTGCCCCACCAAAGCATCTGTAAAACCATGATGCCTCTCCCACTCACCTCCTAACTCTGTAACATACATGTCTTACCATTTAAAAAAGCATAACAGAGCCTTAACAATAAATATTCATTTTGCACTTTTTAAGTTCTCAAAGTAGTGAATTTCCTGTTACAAATGTGTTTTTAGCATAGCTACAAATGCAATGAGTCTACAGATCTTCACCTTTAAGGCAAAAAGAATTTTGTTATTCCTTTACAAATTATCTCAGTGTTAATCAAAAACTGTTACATGATCTGCATTTTTATCGCCACAAAATGTCTTGCATTGAATGCGACTCTCATATTTAGCATTCAAATTGATCACATTGACACATTTTATAATACATTTTAATAAATTATAAAAAGTTGGTTGGTGTAAAAGCGTTGGACTGTAAAATTTCTTTCTATGAATAACACAATACAGTTTTAAGAGTCTCAACTTTATCAATTTGAAGTAGCATTATTCCATAAAAATGCATTTCTCCATTTTCCCTTTTCTATAATCATTAAATTGCTGTCACGTATTATCTGATTTTAAAATTTGAAATGTATCTGTCACGATGCATATTTAATTACTATAGGAAAAATGGACACTAGAGCCACAAATATTAAGTACTAGGTTGAGCAAAAAGTTCTGGGAAATTTGTGAAAGTTGCGTTGTTATGCGCAAAATAACAACAAAAGCAACAAGAACTATTCTTCAAAGTAGAGATTATCATAGTCCATGACTTTCTGCCAGATTCTGGATTTGTTGGAAGTACCATGGCGACTCCTTAGAATCGAAAAACTCTTGAGATGCTTCTTCAACTTCATTAAAGGATTCAAATCAAGGCTTTTGAGAATCGGCTTTCAGAATCATTAGACCTTTTCTCCAATAATGCCGGATCAACACATGCAAATCATACAGCTCAATAGGCATTTTGGAGCCAAAATTCCTGAACTTTTATCGATATACAACTAGTACTCCTATATACAATACAAATTCTGGTAACTATTAGATTAAAAATTTCCCAGAGCTTTTTGCTCAACCAAATATTACCCATTTCCTTAACACTATTTAGATTTATAATTTTTAGATATACTTGAAATGAATGAATTTGAAAATGAATGATCTTTAAATATATCCTTCATGTGATATATAGTAGAGCAAATATAAATACAAGGTTCACACAACAATGATCAAAAGAGTTGCGAAAAATTGTAAAACAAATATATAACCAGAAAAAAGATAGAAATTTTAAAACATGAAAAGAAAGGTGTGAAAATATTTTTAACGATTGTTCATTCTGATTTTGAATCTATTTTGAAATTTTCATTGGGAGCTTTTTTAAATTCAACAAAAAAACTTATTAGATGTAAATTTCCAACTGGGCGAAAAATGTCCGAACCAGGATGTGAACCCGGGACCTCCCTGGCTGAAGCTGCCAGTGCTCTGCCATCTGAGCTATCCCATATCTGAGCTATCCTGGTCCGGACATTTTTCGCCCAGTTGGAAATTTACATCTAATATGATTTGTTTACCAATTAGAATAATTGTGTTAATATTAATCTAGTGAAAAAAACTTATGTTTTTAATTTGATTTTTAAATTTTGCATCTATTACTGTTATTTTTAGTTCACAACATTACTTAAAAACTGACAGTGAAGTGGGGGAGTAACAAATTTGGAATCCCCCTTCTCCCCTTAAAAAAGTCAAATTGCACATTGAGAACCAGCACTGTTTTAAATGCACTACCAATGAATAAATAACGGATATTTGAGGTTGCATAAAATTTTTTTGAAACAATTTGAATTTTTTTCACAAAAATATTTTTTATCATTAATTTTCCAAAAAAAAAAAAAAAATATCAAATAGGTATACGAAATTTACCAGGTTAAAGGAATTCATTTTTTATGAATAAGAAAAGCAAACATTCTGCTTCCTTAGGAAAAAGTCTATTTTATGCTGTCAACAATATATTTTCTGAATATCTATACAGTAAACATATAACACATTATTTTGCAAATGCTTCTATATTATTTAAAGGCTGGTCATTCTTACGAAATTTTATCATATTTAAAGTAAAACAAAGATATTTAATTTTGTAACTACTTATTCTGTTCCACATAATTGCAGAACGTAATTTTATAAAATCAATTAGAAAATACATTTTTCGTAAAATATGAAACTGAAATATTAAAATACTTTTTAGCACAAGAAATCAATTAAAAGAGAAATATATGTAATTATCTATGTTCAAGTGAAGAAGGAGAAAATTAGAAAGCTAAAAATACTATCACAAGAATGGTTTTTTGTACCTACATTGGCAAAAACTTTAAAAACTCCTAAAAAATATGCCATTTAACTTTCAATTTTAAACAAAGCAAAGTGAAAATTCTTAAAAACTGTAACTATATGTATAATGTTAAAAAGTAAAATAGAATTTTGAAGACAGGATATTTTATTATCATCATTATTATTATAGAATAGATTTGGCACTTTACATGATGGCCTTTTCTAATAACGATTTATTTAAAAATTACAGAATAAGAATTTATATTAGCTTTCAGAACTAAATTAAAAATAGTATATATCTTTACAAATTATAAGTTGCAGGGGATAAAACAATAAATATAAACCGATCTAACGTTTTATATAATTGTTTTGAAAATTGGCAATATATAAACAAGTTAGAGGTGAAAAAAAATTCACATACTAACTCAAATAAATGTATAAATAGCAAATTAAATATATCTAACATCATAAAATATTTCATACAATATCTCAGCTCAATACAATTCAATCAATTTAATTATGAAACATAGAAAGATATTGCAGTAAATGTAATGGATAAAAATTCATGGTATTTCCCTATTACAATGGCCTCATGATAAATCGCTAAAATATCATGCCAATCGCAATAAAATAGCTGGTAACCCTAATGAAAGTGCAACTAAATGTGTTGAATATCACAGCAAAATGAATGGCAGCGAGCAATAAACAAAATTATAATTGTATATAATGAATAATATTAACTTTATAATCAAACTGCAGATAAATTAAGTTTGTTTATTTTGATTCCTTCTTGTTAAAGTTAGATTTTTGTCCTTTTTTCTGAAAAAAAAAAAAAAAAAAAAAAAAAAACAGAAAGAAAAGAAAATAATAGGAAGAAAATGTGAACAATGATCTTGTAGATGATATCAGGATTCCCAGCGACATGGAAAATCTGGAAAGTCACGAAAATTCAAAGTAATCAGGAAAAGTCAGAGAAACTTAAAAATAAATAGAAAAAGTCAGGAAATTTACAAATATTTTCCAAGAAGTGATGGAAAAATCTGTGGGGAAAATGAAAAATGAGGCAAAATTCATAACAAAAACCGCAAAAAAAAAAAAAAAAAAAAAAAAAAAAAAAAAAAAAAAAATCCAAGAAATTCAAAGAGTGATTGCAGAAAAAAAAATCTATAATTTTGTCAAACGATTGTGGAAATAAATAGAGAGTTTTGTTGCAAGTCCATTTGATTATGGAATTTTTTGAGATTTGGTCAGTTGCCAGGCATGTTTTGCTGGGGAACCCTGGATATACAATTTCTTCATGAAAGATGTATTTTTTTTTTCACAATTGAGCATGTGAAAATGACCATGAAATGAAGAAGCCTTGAAGTCCACTAAACAAGAAGCTTTTGATTAAATATTAAATGCAATCCTGTAAATAGGATAACCAGAAATGCTATACAACAACAGTTTTTTTTTTTTTTTTTTTAAATAGAAATGTATGCATCTAAATTGAAAGCTCTTTTTTTGTCACTATAAATAAACTTGGAGGCAATCTTTGCATGGTTCATGGGCACCAAACAAAACAAAATTCAGTATGGGACAAAAGGAACAGACGTGCCTATAGTTTAGAGCCTAGGTTTAGTGATAACCATATTTACTTGTGTATAATGCATGCTCTGTGTTTGATAGGGGAAAACATAAAAATAATATCTCATGTACAATAATGCTATTTTAAAAACAAAACATTTGGGAAAAAAATGTTAAATAAATAAACTGTAAAAATCTTGATTTACAATTTTCTGCTCTGAAAGCTCAATTATTGTATTCATTGATGTACAATTTGTTTCGGTACTTTTCGGTTAGCCGGGCGCCAGTGTTATTATACATATATATATACATATGCGTATATATACATACATTGTATATATACGCACACACACACACATATATATATATATGTCTACAAATATGTATGTATATATAATACTGGCGCCCGGCAAACCGAAAAGTACCTTTGTTTCTTATTAAAATACTGTAAAATTAAGGTTTTTGCAAACGTGTTGCTTCATCTCATCGTAAACAACATTTTAAAACATTCAATATCAAGTATTTGTTAATAATACACAAACCACACCACATAAAAGAGCAAATATTTCATGTTTTTAAATGCTACTTCTACATTCATGAAATTTATCACAATACCTGCATGCTCTACTCATTGCATTATGGATATGCAAAATGCAGTTTCTGAAAATTATCAAGTTGAAAGTTGGGGAAACATCAGTTTTCAAAGTAGTGATCACTTTCAAAGCTCCTTTTATAAACTCACTGACAATGTAAAATAAGGTAAAATAATATATATATATATATATATATTTGTTAGAACGTTGTCAAGACAATTTTTAAACACATAATCAAAGAAAACAAAAAATCCAAAACTAAGCTTCTAGTGTTTTTTTTTTTTTTTCCCTTCTTCAAAATTGAAAAAGCTATTTAGAATCAAACCCCTCCATTTTTAATAGTTTTTAAACACATGGATGTAAAAAAACATAATTGTCCTACATTGGGGAGTTTAGGGGAACTGAGAAGCTGTCAAGAACAAAAACTTTTAGTTTAACCCATTTCATGTTTATCTTTGCCATTTTAGTTAAAACATACGGGAGTTTAGAGAGTTTTGTACGTGAAAAAATTTTGAAAATCGGGGTCTCCCCAGACTTCCAGCTTGGTAATCAATTATAGAGATGTTGTTTTGGTGCAATTTCAAAAATCACCAAGTCGTAGACCCATCTGTTCTTATTTCTCTTGTTATTTAAAGTTTTTAATATAGTAAAATTAAGAATGCATTTTACTATTCTTTTCAAAATCATTAGCGATTTAGAGAATTTAATTAAATTTATAATCTAGGATGAGGCAATGATCTTCCCCTGTTTCCATTTGCTGACTCCTACGGCATATAATAAGGCCATTGTAATATGGAAGTACCAAAATCGATAAAACTCAGCAACCACACCTGAAGCAGTTTCAAAAGCACTTAGAGGGATAGTAAAATTAGATTTTTTAACTTGAAAATCTCCACGACTGGCTTTTATGAAGAGCTGTTAGGTGATGACGGCTCTTCAGACTTCCTGAAATCCAGAGCAGCAGAATTGACGCAGAACCGCTTCCCAGTTGGCTTAGGTCCATCATCGAATACATGGCCAAGATGGGCTCCACATTTTGAGCAGAGAACTTCTGTCCGTTTCATGTCTGTTTTCATAGTGAGGAGAAGAAGATTACAACTAACTAGAAAAAACAGACATCACAAAAACAAGGATGTCAACTCTTAAGATTTTAATCAGTCTATTAGTCTCTACTCTACTCTACTCTACTCAAGCTAACAAGTTGCACAAACAAGCTCATATCGGAACTTATTATAGATCACCCATATATCTCATTCCATAGCATGCTTTTTCAAAACGGGAGGAGAAGGTTTGAAAAATCAAAACAAATGAGTTCATTTCTCACTAAATGTTAGGACATGCAATTTTGGATGCGGTACAAACACTAAAAATAAATGATTGAAACTCATAAAAAAAAAATAATAATAATCCTCTAGTTAATAAAGTAAGAATTAGCAGAACAATATTTTTTCAAAGATTGCCAATTTAATTGTCATCCCTCCTTATTCGTCTGACAGTAATATTAAACCGATTATCCAAAAAATAATACTTATGATTAGCTAATAAAATTACATTTTGTAGGACAGATGTAATTCAAAGATTGATGTAAAAAAAAAAAAAAACTTTCATTGCAGCTTCGGTGATAGAAATTTCTATTACTAATTTTTAAAAAACTAAAGCTGTGGCTATACGATCAATGAAAGATCAGGACCTACAGTGCCCATGCTTAGTTCCCAAGCAAGCTTGGTACTCATTTATCGAAACTGAAGCGATGACAGGTTAAATGAACCTTGGCCAGTCAGGAGTCGAACTTGTGACTTGTAGTGCAACAGACAGACGTGCTGACCACTATGCTACAGGGCTTTGTATTACTAAAATGATGAGTTTAAAATGAATTATCTTTATTACTTTTATACCTATTGTTAAAAACTTGAAAAACACAATAAAAAAAATTAGAGTACAATATCATAAATGCATTGTCAATTTAAAATCTGCATGGGATCGGTACTCCTGCATGTTTTATTTTTACTAAGATATTTTTTTGCTTTTGGAAAATTTACATTTATAATGAATCTTCCAAATATGCTGTAAAAGGAATGACTATTACAAGATCTGAGTCTAATAGCTACTGGCTTCTAATCAATTTTCACAATTATTATGCTTAATTAATAAAATTAAATGTAAACAAGCTTCCCTGAACAACATTAAAGATTGTGTTGCTTCAGGAGGAAATTTATTAGATGTGGCTTAGGTGAAAAATGTGGATGAAAAATATACATCGATAAATGAAAATTTCATTCATCTACCAAATTACCTGAGAAATGAAAGTAAAAAAAAAAATTAAATCAGGGGATGCAAGCATAAAATGTAGTTTGAGTTTTTACTTAAAATTATGATGCCAATACAGTTTTATATATTTCTGCCAAACTATCACACCCCTTTATTAATCCAGCGATTTTTGATCTCTGCATTTCATCCAGTTTTTGTTTCTCTTTCAAGTAGAAGGAATACAATCTGTTAAATAATAACCAAAATATTCAGCATTTATTATGAAAGAATAGTTCTGAATCCTTTATAGGTTGACAACTAAATTCTTATTTTGGAACTAATTTCTTCTTTGAGTGATAAAAATTCTTAATGTCCTCAATGATTTAAAAAAAAAAAAAAAAAAAAAAAAAAAAAATTTCAATGAGAGAAAGGTAAATATGCTTCTGAAATTTTTATTTATTAGTATATCATATGTTGTACATTGTTTACCTTTTTTTTTGTGTGTGTGTGTGTGTGTGTGTAAAAACTATCATTAGAAATAGTATATTTTATGCATGTGTGTAAATAAAGATTTCTTTTTTTTTTCCTCAACTTCTAATAAGATCTAAAGATTTACCTGAATTTTCAATCAGGATTTGAAAAAACCAGGCATTTGGATGCATTTTAGATTACGGGCATGCGAATCTTCCTTCATTTCAGCTAATTTCTTTTTTTACCCGACTACGGCAAAGCCAAAGGAGGGTTATGATTTTGACAGGCTATGTATGTATGTATGTATGTATGTATGTATGTATGTATGTATGTATGTTCATCTGTTCCCTCGTAACTTCTAAACCACTAATCAGAATTCGACAAATGACATATCATTAGAAGCGTCTTAATTGTCCGCTGGTTATAGGCTATATAGATTTTCACCAAATTCAATGTGGCGCCTTCTAGCGGACAAAATATACAGAGTAAAAAAATAAAGTTAAGCTAGATATGCCGTGTTTGGTATCATTTTAAAGCGCTTCACTTGTACATTTCGAATATATATATATTACTAGCATTTGCTTGTGACTTTACTTGCATTTATGGGCTAATTGCATATAATTCACATCTTTTCGTTCTTAATTTCTTTGGTACTTAGTAATCAGAATAAGACCACTGCAGTGCCATTAGAAGGGTCTTGATCTTGATATTCTGTTGGTTGTGAGCTATAAAGTTTGTCACCAAATTTACTATTATGCCCTCTAGCGGACAAAAAGTATAAAATAAAAATATATGTAATGTGTTTGGTATTACTTGAAAGAGCTTCACCAGTATTTATATGCTTATACATAATTACAAGACTGCTTTGAAGATGTTTAAAAAAAATGAGCGATAAGAGTAAAGCGCGGATCACGGGAACTGTAATGTAGAGCAGCGTGAACGTTATTCTATTAACGTTCACGTCAAAAAATAAAGTTAAGATAAATATGCCGTGTTTGGTATCATTCAAAAGCGCTTTACTTGTACATTTTGAATATATCTATATATTACTAGCATTTGCTTGTGACTTTACCTGTATTCATGGGGTACTTTTATACTTTTTCAGCGTAGTTTTTTGTCGTAGTTGGGTTTTAGTTTTTTTACTTTATCTTGTGGTCATTTTATCTCTGCTTAGAACTTCTTTTAACCCTTTCACCGTCCGAAGGTTATTCTGTATTTTTACAAGAGTGCTTGTAAATTCCAGGATATATATCTTAATTAATCGCAGTTTGGTGCTATAATATCTTCAATATCACTTCTTTCGATATATGGTTCAAAATAAAATTCTCTTTAAATTATTTTTGCCTATAGCCATTTTAACATGATTTCTAGAAACAGAAAAATCCAGGTCAGCCGGTCAAAGGGTTAAATCTGTTTCTTTTGAAATATATTTAAATTGACATTTATCTTTGCATTCTCATACCTTAGATTAAATAATGATACAGCTGTGAAAGCATGAGAAAATTTGAAAAAACCCACAATGGGTTTTTTCAAGTGGGCCCACCTGAAAAACCCACCCGGGATTTTTTTGGGGGGGCTGGGCCCACTTGGGCAAACCCTGATTTTCATGATTGGCATATGAAAATTTTAAACAATAAATACTACACACTAATACATAGATTTTTTGACAATGAATTTTGCTGAATTTTACAATGCAAAAAACTAATATTATATCAGTAAACAAGATAACTCAAAAATATTAACAAAAAGTGTATGTTTTATTTCTTAATAATTAGTTTTATTGTTTTATAATGCAAATTCATTTTTATGTGAGAAAACTATCTGACTTTCTTCTGATATAAATACAGGCATCCCCCGACTTATGCAAATTCACAGTTACGCAATAAATATCGAAAATTACATTTATGAACACACTGGCGTGCTTGATGTGCATATTTTTTATTTTTTTATAAATAAAATATACAGATAATGAGGTGAAAAAACTCGGGTTCAACCATTAAAATTATGTTAGCTAAATTCAAACCAGAACGAAACCCAATTTTAAAGTTTCGATGAAGAGGAACAAGAGTAGTTTTTCTTCTAGTTTCACTTGCAAAAATTAGATCAGGTTGGTTTCTATGACAACAGACAAATGCAGATATATAGTTAAAAATATAGCAGCAGAGATATAGTTCTTGTGAAAGACAGATATTATAAGTTCATGCCTGGCATGGTTAATTTAGTGTCATTCGTTTATCTCTTTTAGTGTTTCATTATTTATTTATCCTTAAAATGTATTGCAAATGCAAAGTTGAATGCACTAGTATATGTCTAAAAAACAAAGGTCTGCAGTTACTTTAGAAGAAAAGATGAAAATAATTCATATGTATGATTGCAGAAAACTAAATCAACTATAGCTTGGGACATAAATCGATCTACTTCAACAGTAAATACGATAGAGAAGGATAAAGTTCGGATTGTTTAAAGCTTCAAAGGCATGGTAACATTGAATGGCACAATAATTACCAAGAAGAGGGTAGGCCAGATTTATGAGATGGAGAAATTGTTAACTCGTTAAATGGAGGATTTGACGCAGAAGAGGTTACTGTTAAGTTTTTGGATTATTCAGGAGAAGGCTAGGTCTTTACCGTAAAATCACGTTAATCAGCCCTTCCCGATTAAGCGCCCCCCTCCCACTTTGTAAACAAATTGGAAAATTCAAGAAATCCTGAGAAAGCGCCTTCCCCGCAAAAAAATTTCAGCACACATGTCAGGATAAATACCAAAAATTTTATCCTGCGAGTGATTTTTTTCCCTGACAGATCAGAAAGGCGTGACGATTCTTTAATATATTGCAAACGTAAATAGTAAAATACAACTTCAACTGTTGCCAATCTGGAAAAGCAATATAACCAAACATTAGTTTTGCTGTAGATTTATCTCCATGGCAATATGAAGGTAATTGTTAGCCCTATATTTCCTGGACGTTTATACTTTAAAAGTTACTTACTTTATTTCAACCATTTCTTTACTATTTCTTTACAACTAAGTTTATTATTCTACTTACCTTTGGTTTCATTTATTTCTTTCAGTTTATTCAAATCTCGTTTCGGCATTTGCACCTACCTTTTGCTTTCATGTCGCCATAAACCTCAGAGGAAGCTGTAAACATAGTTCAGTTATTCGTTTTATGATTTGATTAAGAATCGATTCACGTCATCGGGCTTTTCACTTCTGATCGGTATTCCTGTTCAGTACAGCTACATAACTTCATATTTACACATATAATTCATATTTTTCATAATACTATTAGCCTTGTATATTATTATTACTAAATATATAAAATAATAGTGATAATAACAATTTACAGCTTTTTTTTTTAGTAACTTTCGGAATTAATTTTATATCGTGTTGGTTTTCTTTCTTCTAAATTATGGTAGATGACGCCAAAATAACGCAAAATCGGTTTTACTGGTATTATTTATTTTATTATTATTAAGTATTGAATTGATCATTTAATTTGATATTTGAAGGTCATATACATAATATTTACTTTATATATCATTATTTAAAATGAGTTAATGTAGTGATAGTTATTTTTTTAAATTAATTCTTTGTCAATAATGCATATTTTGCGACGATCGGCCATTACCATCCCCCAACCCACCACCCATAGATATCATTACTACTATTTTAATACCGTGTAAGCACCCCCTCCGATTTTTTTTATGATTTTCCGTCGTGTTTGGGGGGGGGATTAACGCTATTTTATGGTATATAAAGATTTACAAGATAAGACCAGTATCACAGATATGGGGAGTGCAATTATAGCTAGTGCTGGGTGATTCGAACGATTCAAGAAGTGTACAAATCTACACAGAAACAAAGTCACAAGTGAGTCAGCAAGTGCAGATGCGGTAAGTAAATTTCCCGAATTTCTGGCAGAAATAATTGAAGAGGAAGAATGTTTGCCTGAGCAAACATTAAATGTGAACGAAAAAGATCTATTTTGGAAGAGAATGCCAACATGAACCTATATTGCAAAACAGGAAAAATCTATGCCTAGATTCAAGATCACAAAAGATCAGATCACTGTTCTGATTGACAGCAACACTTCAGGGGACTTGAAACTTAAACTGCTTACAGTGTACCGTTCCCAGATACCTCAGGTTTTTAAGAAAATTGACCCGAGTAGACTGCCCATAATCTGTAAATCCAATACTAAGGCTTAGGTTACATGCAAACTGTTCGCAGATTGGTTCAATAACACTTCATTTCCCAGATGAAGGAATATTGTGCCAAGAAAGGAATCCCGTTTAAAGTACTTCTCCTACTGGACAATGCCCCCGGTACAGTTAGAGGACTTGCATTCTGACGTAAAAGTTATTTAACTACCTCCTAGATCAATATTTTTTTTTAAATGCACTATTGCAGCCTATGGATCAAAGCGTTCTTGCAACTTTCAAAGCCTATTTTTTGCAGCAAATGTTTTTCCAAGCAATCAAGGCCATTGACAGTGGTGAAGACATTACTTTAAGGGATTTCTGGAAGAATTATAATATACTCTATGCGATCAAAAACATCGGGCTGGCATGGGATGAAGTCAAGTCGAAAACAAAGAATGCTAGGTGGAAGAAACTCTGTCAGGAAATGGTGCAAAATTCTTTACAGGCAAAAAAGAAGACAATGACTGATGCGGTTGGTGAATTGACACAAAAATTACAGCAAGCGACGGATTCGTGTGTGTAACTGGCTGAGCAATTAGAGATGGGAGTGAATGCCATATATATTAATGAGGTTCTTTTGACTCAAAATGAAGAACTTACTAAGGATGACCTTATTCAGTTGGAGGCATTTCGGAATTCTGAAGAAAATAATATGCCGATTGAATCGACAACTCCAGACGTTAAGAAATTTACAACAAAGAAACTAGAGGAGGCTTTCAATCTGATAGATATGACATTGCAAAACTAGAATCCATGGATCCAAACACCATGCAGTTTGAGAATGTTAGCTGATGTACCCATTCTGATATGTCTAGCTACAAGGCCGTCTACATTCATAAAAACTGTATGACCATACAATTTAATCTGCATAGGTTTGTGATATCCCGCCCACAACGACAAGATGAGATAACAACTCAGATGACCTTGACAACCCCTCAGTCTTCAACATTGAGAGGGGTAGAAACTGCTAGAGAACAGCTCTTCTCTCCACAACTATCCACCTCAAATGCTGACTCTCCCACTACACACCCAAATTAGCTCTCAGAAGTTTCAATTTATTTTTGATTTTATGAACCATAAGTAGCATTCTCATAAAAAACTTAATCTTTATTGTTAGTTATTCATAGTAGTCATCTAATTCATAATAAATACGGTTTGTGCTTTTAAAGGACTATTTTATTTTCTGAGTGCTATTCATTTGTCTTGTCATCAGAAAATCATCTAGAAGAGGTAAGTCAGTCCTCTTTAAATATTTCTTATTTTTATAGTCATTTCATGTAGATTCAATATTGTTATAAATCAATTCATCATTGTTGAATTTATAAATCCCATATTCCCCAAGACATCTTTATTTAAAAAGTGCTCTTTCAGTTCGTTTTTATATTTTTTCATACTTTTACAGTTTAATATCTGAGTAAATACTGCTGCATGATGCTTTATTTATAAAATAATACTGTGTAAATAATATATATATAATAAATATTGCAGTTTCTTACAAAATTTTACTTAAGCTATTTGCAAGTTTGACTTACGCAAAATTAAGGTTACATAAAAGTTGACGAAACGAATCACTTACGTAAGTCAGGGGATGCCTGTATCTTGTTTTTTTCTAATAACAAAGCATGTTTACATAATAATAGTTATACTTACAATGTTTAAAATATTATTACAAGAAAATAGCTAAAAAATTTACTTTTTCCATAGCTAAATTAGAAAAAAAGATTTTAAAGAATCAATATGTCTGTCGAAAATATGTCCATAGGAAATTAAGAATTTTCTATTGTAGGGTTGTATGTTGTTGCTATGCACAACACCCCCACCCTCTCATCCCTGGATGTTTTTCAAATCTTTTCAATTTTGAAAAGGGAGGGTGGATTACTTTATTTTGTTGATATTTTTTTTTTGTTGTTGTTAGTTCAATAATTTTATCCATTGAACCAGATTGTGAATCTTTAATTTCTCAATATGAATATGAATATCATAACAATAAGGAAAGATCAACTGGTAATGAAACTGCTCATTATGAAATTATGACAAAGGCTGAGCAAATATCACAATGTGAATTTAGAAGTCACATCAGAATGCTTTTCTAAATAAAGCAAAAATAACGACAGACATTTTGTGCCACAAAACCAAAACTTTAAGAATATGATAACTTTAAAATTGAAACAAACTAATGACGATAGACTCACATTTTCCTCTTTCATGGATGATTGAACTCATGCTAAAAGATACAACATTGACTTTTGTTCAATTCATTTATCTGAACTCATGCTAAAAGATGCAACATTGACTTTCGTTCAATTCATTTATCTGAACTCATGCTAAAAGATGCAACATTGACTTTCGTTCAATTCATTTATCAGGCACATAAAAAAAATTATATTAAATTATTATTTTAACCTTTTGCACTCCGCTGACACCTATACAGTGGCATATTAAGTTTAACCACAAACCACAAATCCGCCGACACCCATATGGTAAACAACAAATGAACATACAACAAATAAACATACTTTTAGAAAGTTCCCCACATATTATTTCAAATATGTAAGAATGGCGTAGAGTTGGTGGTAAGCGATTGAAATTTTGGTGTGGAATGCAAAAGGTTAATGATTACACCATATTTGGTTTTGCAGTTATATGTTTGCAAATACTGTGTAAGCAGATATTTTTTTATTTTATACAGAATTGTTTTGTTCTTTCTTTCTTTTTATTTATTTATTTATTTATTTAAATTCATCCAAAGAGAAAAATAGTGAAGTTAATAGAGTCAGAATCAGACTAAGTAGAGCTTACAACCTATGAAATTTATAACTTCTGTACTTGAAGCTAACACATATTAAATTAATTAAATGCTTACCATGTGATAAATCCTGCTTGTATTTAACACAACTACTGTCAACGGTATCAAAAAATGCAGGCCATCCACATTTTGAATCATACTTTGATTCAGAGGGGAAAAGATCTTGTTTACATACAACACACATGTATGTCCCTTTTTCAAAATGTTTATAGTATTTCCCAGTGAAAGCTCTGGAAGAAAAATACATAAATATGAATATGTGTACATATATGCATGATGTAAATAAAAAAAATGAATAAAGTTTAAAAAGAGATACAACCTGTTAAATGTAAAATAAAAAACACACACACACAAAGTAGTAATTCTTGGGGGGGGGGGAAATTTGCTCCCCCCCCCTAAACCATACCGAGGAATTCTTCACTTTCCTAGGAGGCAAACAAGGGTTGGTTGGTTGTATTTATGACGGCCAATTATCTGCACGGGGGATATAGGCCCAGGGGGGAATGCCCTTCGTGGGGGGTCTTTCTAAGGGAACCTAACCCGTATTAACGCTTGGAAATCCAAGGTTCGAAGAAAACCACGAAAACTCCGAACGATTAGGCCGACGGGTGCGATTGGGATCGAACCCAGCACCTCCCGTCTACCAGCTTCGAGAGCAGAACCTCTCAGCCACTGGTGGGGCCGAGGCAAACAAGGGAGTAGACTGTTTTGTTTGGGGATGGGGTGGTGGAAGGATTTAGATAATTCAAATTTATCTGTACTACAAAGTAACAAATTGGACAGATTTTTTTTTTTTTTACTTTATTTTTTTAACTTTGTATGCTGCAAGAGGGGAGAAGAAGGGAAGAAATGTGTTGGGAAGTGGGAAGGGGTAACTTAGATGATTTGTTACTAGAAAATAACAAATATCATTGAGATTTAAAAAAAAAAAAAAAAAAAAAAAGTTTTAAAGATTTTAAACTCTGTGTGCTGGAGGGAGAAAATAGAAAATTTACATGGGTGGAAGAGTTTTGATGAAATTATATATAAATTATACATATACATTATATATAAATTATACATATTTTTATACATATATAATCTGTGTTCACATTCAGTCATTGCATTAATGTAATGCAATAAATATGCCTTTTCTACATTAAAATAAAATAAAAATTTTGAAGGCATAGTTAAAAATCCAGCGATCTACATCACATACTCCCTCTTGTTTGTCATTGGCTAAAAGTGTGAGCATCATGTACAGGATTGAGCTATTGCTCTTGTATGGAAATACGGCAAAAACAAAACAGCAGAAACAATCGTAAGTGCTAGCGGGTAACAACATTAATACCAAATATATGAAAAAGTAGAGAAATACAGGGCTGTTAAAGGATATATAGGACAACTCTGACCCCTGCAAAAAAAATGAATACACTGGAGATAAATATGCTTCAGCTGTTGCTCCAACCTTAAACAAACAAATAATGATGACAATGTGAGAGATATATTCCACAGACATTAGTCTGATTTCAGACTTAATAAAACTTTTCTGTTAATAAAATCAAGTTAGGGAATTTTAAAATCTAACTTAATAACTAGATTCAGACACTTATATACATAATTTTTCTGTTTTACATTAACAAAAATTGAATATAGATGTGTTGATAAAAAAAAAAAAAATCTATCACAAATTTAGGGCTTAAAAATTTTATTTCAAATAATTATTCTGTTAAATATCACTGATCTATAAATCTTCAAGCTATTTAACTTTCCCAGATAATTAGTAGTAAGAAAATAATAAAAATGAAATCAGCAAATGTTGAAAAGAAGCATCTCTCTTAAGAATTTCAGAAAACATGAAATCATTAAAAGATATATAACAGCAACACAACCTTTCAGTCTCTTTTTCTTGTGTGACTTGATACTGTTGTGCAGTTAATCGTTGTTTTAATGCTTCTTTTGAAAATTCAGGACCACAAGCATTTCCACAACATTCCATCTTTACAGAAATACCTAAAAATATTCAATGTATAAAGGAAAATTCAAGCTGAATTAAATTAAGGGATACAATATAATAAATATTTATAACTTCTATTTAAACCCAGGATGCCCATTTTTTTTTACTTCTTCAGGCCAAATGTTAGGTTGGAATTTGGTCTTAGGTTGCATGTACACTGTACTAATATTAACTTTACGCACAGAAAAAACGTCGGCATCCACTGTGATCAGCAGAAATTGAACTATAGATAAATACCTATTTCGTTCTGCTAAAGCAGTAAATTGTGGACATTCAGACATTAAATGAATTGTGGTTCAACCTTCCAATTTAGATCTATTCTGATTATGCATCATCATTTCTTAAGTACCTTTTCCAAATTGGCATGCTATGTGATGTTAAAATCACATTTCCTTTTTGCATTCGTTATTTATGTGCCTTTAATGTTGTTTACTTTTCAACGCATCGTTTAAAGTGCTATTTTCTTTTTTTACCAAAAGCTAACAGATAGTTTTTATTTCGGCTTTTCACCCTCTCTTCTGATCTATTTTTAGACCAGCGCGTATTGCAGTGACGTCCGGCTGCGTAATAAAAAGGGGTGTGTTTTCGCTGAGCCAATTACCGTAGTTTCAATTTCTCTCTGTTTTTATTTGTTCTACAATTCATATGTAATTTTAATTTAACTAATAGATTTAAACCTATTTTGCATGCACTAATGTAAACCCCGTCTGTATGGTATATATATCAAGTGCAGCTAGTTTAAAAAAAAATTTTAATAGAGTATTTATGACAATGTAATTGTCTTTTTAGAATTTGGGCCGAGCACCCAATTAAAAAAAGTGGCAATCACCATTCTAGGATTACGATGCTCTTCTACAGCGAAGTCGCAATCCATAAAAGTTTATCGTCGATCATCGGCATTTAATTTTATGCATTTCAATTTGGACATTTTATTATCAAACCATTCTCAAAAGAATAAATTCAACCAGTATCAGTCTGCATCATTATCGTCATGGAATTCCTTTTAAAGTTTAATTCTCTACGTGGAACGTTTATCGCCATGTATGGTGACCAGATAAAATATCTCCTGTTTCCATCTCTCCCTTCTCAAGAATGAATAAATAAGACTTTTATTCAACTTCTGTGTCATCAATGTCTCCTCCTTAAAGTAAGATTATTCTTAATTTATTCTTATCTATTCTACTGCAAAAGTTATTTATTATTATCGGCACATGCTAGACCCTATTGCTCGACTCTAGCTGATATATGTAGAGTTTTTTTATACATTGTTTAAATCAGGGCACCCAGCCTATGAGCCACATGTAACCCAGTTCTGTAGTGAATGCAACCTCGCAGAAAATGAAAAATTCTATTAAAATATTGAGATTTTAAAGTAGCATTTTTATTTGTTCATTACTAAAACAGGTGAACATTCAGACATTAAATGAATTGTGTTTGTCCAACGTTGTCACATCTACTATTAACTTTCTATAACTACTATCAACCTTCCAGACCTGCCAACCTTTGAAAATGAGAAATCGTAGCACACAAAATTTAAATTAATCTGGAGGTTGGTTGGTTGGTTGGTTTTTTGCAGCCATCTTTTAACATTCGTAAAAGGAATACGGTTTCAGTCTTTCAGTATAGTAAATTTTTTCCTCTGAAAATTTGTATACGATTTTTAGTTTCTTCTCGTTTAGAATCGTTTTTCTTTTGACATTTATTTATAAAAGGAGCCTGGTTCCAATTTTTTAGCCCAGTGCAATAAATGTTGACGAAATTCGTGATTTTTTTTCCCGCGATCATTTCAGGATATTCACAATTTTTTTCCCTCACAATCCTAATTCACATTTTTCTATCACGATTTTTTGTTGAAATCTGCACTTTTTACCACGAACTTTTGACGAAATTCGCATTTTTTACCGCGATCCTTTGGCGATTTTTTTTTTACCACGATCCTTTGACGAAATTAGTGTTTTCCTTCCGCGATCTTTTGGTGAAATTTGCGTTTTCTTACTGATCTTTCAATGAAATTTGCATTTACTTACTGATCTTTTGACGAAATTTGCATTTAATATCATAGGCACTCCTGTTTTTTAAGGAAGGGAATTCCTGTAAAATATTTACAGAAACCCGATTCACTCGTGGTTAATATACATGAAGAGGGCTTTATGTTAAGAAGTTTGTTTGGCAGCCTAGATTTTTTTTTTCCCATGAACATTTTTTAAATGTCCGAATTTTCGGACTTATAACCAATTTTTTTTAAACTTTCGGAAATAAATACTTTGAAATTTTCGAACAGAATCACTCCTGAAAAATATGCTGCGCGGGATAAAAATCGCAACTTGAAACAAAAAATGCGTTTGTGTTTTTTGCAAAAAATTGTAGTTTAAGACCGATTTTCGTAGCGTCGTAGTTACCAATAGGTCCAAATCGTAGCAACTACGATTTTTTCGTAGCAGTTGGCAGGTCTGACCTTCTATAAATTTTTATCATTTACTGCTCTGTAAAAGGACAACCGAGTACTCGATACTTGGCTGAAGTACTACACGGTACACCACTATGTCATGTGCAATTATATGTCAGTCAAATGCACTCATACAGATACACAGGGTGTGACATAGCATTTTGGTTGATCTGTGTAATGCCAGAAATGCGATAAACACATTCTTTTAACAATAAATTTATATTTGCATGATTGCTCAGAAATATTTTTAATAAATACATTGTGCAACAAACAAATAAAAAAACTACATTAAAATTTCAATATTTTAAGGGAATTTTTAACTCTTAGCCATGCTACATTTACTACAGAACTGGAGCACATGTGGCCAATGTGTTGGATGTCCTGATCTAAACAATACATAAAAATTCTGAGACATACATATATTAACACATAAACAATGCATCAAATTGCCTTATATTTACTTCATAAAAGATTTTTTGAGAAATTATTGCCCATGATTTAAAATGAATTCAAAATATTCGATGTTAATGTAAACCATTGCCAGGTTTATAGAGTTATTGATTTAATTAATCGACCAGTTTGCAGTAAAAAAAAAAAATCTCATTACCATGCATTTAAAAAGATTTCAACTAATACTACTTATGCTTAAAATTTTCTAATATTTCAATTTTTAGTGTAATCTCAAATAGCAAATGAAATTGTTACAATACATATACATATACAGTGGAACCCAGTTAAGACGCGTTTCAAGGGAGCGGTCAAAAGTCGCGTATTAAGCGGGATCGCGTATTAAACGTGATTTATATAATGTTGTAGGAATTAGGCTTCATTTATACGTTTATGGTCGAAAGTTGAGTCTTTTACATATATTCAGATTGAAATTTAATTGTATTCCACTTTAACGTATTGTTTTTTTTTTATAGGACAAACTGGAATAACAACGGAAAATAAATATAGATTTCAACATGAATTTATTGTCGATTAATGCATTGCAACCAAAAATAATTTTCCTACTAGACTCATTTTTTTAAACAGAAAGAAAAATAATATTAAATCTTTGAAGCACAACCCAGTTTTTAAAATCACATTTAGTACTTGTAATAATGAGTACCATTATAATCTGTTCTTCATTTTCAATATAATAAGAAAAACTATCCCTATAAAATATTGATATAGCAAAAAGTAAATTAGTATTTTCGCCTTAATTAATCTGTTGCTAAGTAAATTAAATAATATTCGGAAACAATGTTTTTTATCTGAATAATAAAAATCCTCTAAATCGTTAACACTCGAGAAGAAAGAAGGAATTCGCATCTTGATCAATGAATTCGCATCTTAAGCGTGATTTTTTTCCTCAATGAACCGAAAATTTATCGCGTATTAAGCGGGATTGCGTCATAACCGTTCGCGTATTAAACGTGATCTTTTTACATTAGCCTTATGGGAGATGTTCAAGGGATCCGAAAAAATCTGCGTATTAAGCGGGATCGCGTATTAACCGTGAGCGTCTTAACCGGGTTCCACTGTATTTTTTAAAGAGATCATTTTTATCAATCTTAATGATGTTATAAAAATTATAACCATCTGAACTGTTGAAAGATTACAGTTCAAATTAATTACAAATCAAGTAAACAGAATACAATTTATAAACATCTTAGGTGATAATGCTTTCATTATTCATTACAATTCCAAAAAAAAATATTACAGACACTTCTCCATAACAAGCAAAGTGAAGTCGCTTCGCGAACACATAAATTTTGTTTTGATTGGATTTATTATAAATGCTAGCAAACCCCGCAGCTTTGCTCACGTAATAGTTGAAATATGCCAAGTGTTATTTGCATGACTATTTTTTATTACAAGAACAGTTTTTAGAATAATTGAAAAATTACAAATTAAGCCACAGTTTGACTAAACTTAATCATAAAACTGCAATATACAGAAATGAGATTTTAATTAATAAGAAGAACTAAAACTAATTCTAAATAAATGATAGTTTAAAAAGTATTTTGAGACTTTTATGCTCATTTCAGTATTCATTTGAAGTTTTGAATTTTTTAGAAACCATCTTAACACATTTACACCTTCAAATTAACCATCATGTCAAATTCCAAGCCTCTTATCTAACAGTCTACCACCTTTCTGGTGTTAGTGGCACCAACATAAAATGCCGAAACAGAGTTGAAATAGAATGTCTCGAAAAATGTTGAAACAGAGACTGTCACCAATAATTTACCAACATTAACCTTGAAATCGGTTGGTATTTCCTAATATTCTATAGAAAATCGGAATTTAGATGTTTTTAAAGGTTTTCTTGTTCCTGCCAACCAGGTGGTAGTGACACTGGCATAAAATATAACACATATAGGATCAGGGACTATCACCCTTGATTCACAACCAATAAATTCTATAACCTGTTAATTATTTCCAAAGATTTCATACAAATCGTAATTTAGGACTTTTTTAGAATACTTTTCACTCCTTCCCTTCGCTTTACCCCTTTTTAATTTCGAATTTATTTTCAACTGTACTTAGAGGACATTTATATTTTATAAGTAACTACCGTGCTATATTTAAAGTTTCTAGCCTTTTCAGTACCGCAATAATCTGTTTTTTGGAAAGTTTTTTGCTCCTGCAACCCTCTAGGGGTTGTGGTACCAACATAAAGTTTGAGCAGGTTCTATCACCATGAATTTACAACCATTATGTTTGAAATCGGTTTCGTATTTCATACGATTGCATAAAAATCGTAATTCAGAACGCTTATCGTGCACTTCAACCTTTTAAATTTGGAATTTTCTTTCGACAATACTTAAAAAGCATTTGCATCTTTGAGGTAATTACCATTCCAAATTTAAAATGCTAGATCAGCCATAAATTTAGATCAGCCATATTCAACCTGTGGCCTGAGATATATAATCATTAATCCATGCTTTCTAATTAATTGAGATGTGCATAAAGAATATTTAAAACCTTCACTGATGATTTATATATTTTCAAGAAAAGACAAAATCTGTCTTATCATTTCTAATTAATTTAAAATTATGTAATAAACATTTTTGCTGCTGATCCCGTGCCAACGCATGATTAAATTGATACCAAAAATTTTGAAAGAAGATATTTTACTTTATGTTGTCGCTAAATGTCTTTTATTAAATAAAGCTTAAGATACTATTCTTTATTTCTGGTATGAACACTAAATTTTTGGATAAAATGGAGGTCAAACTGGCAAATCCGCATTGTGGCACTCAACGTTTTAAATGTCGTTTGCTTAGTCAAAACTTATTTTTTAAATGTAGTTTTATTTTACATGGACTACTTGTGCTACGGTAATGTATATGTTTCTAAAAATTCAACACCAATAAAACATTATTCGAAATTAATTAAATTTGCATTAGGTACTTCTGTAATGAAAAAGTTCATAAAAAGTTTTTATATTGAGCAAAAAACTGATTAATTAACGAAAATCTGTTTTTTTGCCACCTATAGAATTAAAAATTTTGCCTTCTTAAATTATTACGTTTTATATTTATTATATAGCTAATACTATTATTATATTTACAGGACAAAAAATTCACCAAAAACTTTTCACACTTCTATTTCAAAGGTGAGAATTTTAGCAGCTTCTTTCTACAACATTTGAAATAGAAATCTACCAGAAAGTATACTGTTTGGAAATAGTGGTGTGAGAATTTTCTGTAACATTTCTTCCGCTAAACGCGTTCAAACCCTACTGTTAATATTAACTTTGTTATTATCTTTTATGTTAATTTTTTTCTTACTGTTTTAATTGCTCTTTTTTTGACATTATTATATAAGTGTGTTGTGGCCCGCATAACGTCACACACATATGTTTGCGGCCCGTAAGGAAAAAAGGCTGATTTAGATGATTTTGGACAAAAGAATACTAATTAGTTTACATAGTATTTAAATGCAGAATTATTAAATTAAACCATAAACAAACTGATATTTTTAAGATATTGTATTTGTGAATAAAATGTAAGTATTTTAAATGTAATATAATCAAATTTATTAAGGGTCACAATAAATATCAATGATAACGGAAAATTGTAAGGAACCTAATGCTCTTTATTTAGTCAAAAAACATAGATGGATAATATAACTATAAAATGTATAAAAATATTAGATATAGATTTAAAGCAAAAAAAAAAAAAAAATCAAAATTTGCAGTAATTTTAAATAACGAAAGAACAAATAAATTAGCAAAACATTAATAAAATACAGTACTACTTAGTTATCCAGCCGACCAAAAATCTATCGCCAAACTATAAAATTAAATTCCAATAATGGTTGATCGTAAATGTCACATTCACTTGACAACACATGTTTACATCATCAAGTGATTTTTATTTCGATGTTTTATTTATATTTTTATTAATGTTATACTAATTTGTCTGTTCTTTCATTATTTAAAATCAAAATTATGACAATTCGTATAATTTGGCGAGTGGTTTGGCGATTTATATAATTTTGCGAAATTGGTCGATAGGATAACTAAATAGTGCCTAAAATACAAATAAATCACCGAATTAAAAAGACTTGATGACGTAACAAACACATGTAACATGTTTAACGTCAAGTGAATGAGACATTTATGATCATCCATTAGTGGCATTTAATCTTACAGTTTGGAGACGGTTTTTTGGTCGACGGTATAACCAAGTAGCACCGAAATTCCATTAATTACTCACTGCAGCTGATGCTTTTTTACACATCCATGTTATATTGCATGTTAAAAAAAATTATTTATTACAACAGAAAGAGAAATGATTTGCATCTATAGAATGATTATCAAAAATGCAAATTTTTTGCATGTAAGAGAAATTGTTGTATGTAAAAATATTCAGTACTTTGTACATGCTGTTTCAAAAACTGTGTGTGACATGTTGCTGATGATTTGTTCATTTGTTAACAAAGCCAACATTTTCTGTATAAAATATTTTACAGCAGAAAAGAATTCCATTATCTAATTTACAAAAGTTTAACCTTCTTTTGTAACTGAAGTTTTATACTTACACAATTGTCTTTGAACTAAAAAATGAAATCCAAAGGCACAGGCTGGAATTATTCTTTTTTGTCTTTGAAAAATATGAGCAATAGACAATCTCCCTGGGAAAATTACTTTGCAAATAAATGGAAGAAAAATACTAGTTTTCATGGACCACATTAGATCCTGTAAAAGAACATATATATATATATATACATTAAAAACTTACAAATACTACATAAAATGATTTTTCTTTTGTCTGTATCTAAAATTGAAAGTGCAGGGCATTAAAAAAGCAATATGTATGCAACATATAATCACTCAGGGTTCATACACATTTCTTTAAATAAAAATCAAGGACTTTTAAGGACCAAAACCAAAAAAATGTAAGGACCTACAAATTAAATAAACTAATAAATTATAATATGCATTTTTTAATAAAGAGTTTCATTTTTGTAAATTCAAGTTTTAAACATTCAAATGGCCAGGAAAGGGGAAATTTCAGCGTGTGGCAGTAAAAATTTAGAAAATTTTAAAATAACAAATACAGCAGAAGAAAAAACTAGTCGGATGTGCCAATCTCAAAATTTACTTCTATTTCATACATGTTAATGCTTCAAAATTCTCTATCAGAGTGCCAAAATTAAATGACAATCTATGCCCATTATGAGGATTCTACAGATATGAAATTCTGCGTATTCCATTAGTTCTTGATGTATGACTATTGCTAAAATCATGTAAATCATACAAAATGTGACATGGCAGCATCACCTGTTAGGCCATTTTTATTATTTTGCCAAGGCCTCTATACTGGAAAAGAACCTTATTCTCTTTTTCTTTTGTTACAAGGATGAATGACAAAGAAAACTGTTCCCCTTTATGTTTTATTTTTTATTACACTAAAATTCTAAACTTTGAATTTTTAATATAAAAACGAAAATAGGAAAAAAAAACGTTATTCAAAGTTAACTTTCAATGTGATTTTATTATAAATGATTTGCAAATAGCAGCGAGTATATAATTTTATAAATTGGTCTGTTCATTCGAATTTTTACATTGTCTTAACATTTTATTTAGTATACGATTCTGTTTAATTTCTTTAAAACGGAATTAAAAAAGCAACATTAACCCTTTATCTACTGCATTATGATCTACTGCAATTTTTTTCATGTAATATTTTTCTTTTTCAGTTACTACAATGAAAATTAAAGGATAAACATAAAAAAATCACTCATATGTGAGAAATTTAATTATTTAGAGGATTAGAGGTAATTAATTAAAGTGGCACTTTAAAGTACCGTCAGTACACTATGACTAGAATATCATAACAGAAGACACACAAGGTATTTCAAATGGCACCAGAAAATATTTTCGATTTAGTAAGTATGTGAAATATAGGCTTTTTCTTATTTACAAATAAATCTTTTGGCAAATTCCAGTGCCAATCATTTATTTCAATACTTTAGAATTGAAAATGCTTTGCCCTTGAAAGGGTTAAAAGAAACTTTTTTTTTTTTTTTTTTTAGATTTTGATCTCGTTAGCAGTCTTTTAGTTATGCGACGTCTAAATTCCAGGGACAACATGTTCTCTTGCATCTCCACATATGCAATCTAGCATAGCAAAAACGAGTCGGTGCCACAACTTTTTCAATTTCCTATAAAAAATAACGATGAAATAGAAAAGAAATACCAGGGAAATCATTACTACACTACATTTCAGTAATTACATTTTAAAGCAGATGAAAACGATGGATAACTACACAGATGAAAAGTAAACAAGAAGTTTTTCTCCAACACCCAGTGTACTGACGGTATACTTATAAGTACCACCGAGTAATTCAACTGTTAAATCAAATACAAACACCGTTCACCTAAAATAGCGAGTCATACTGTATTCTAAGATCACAATGAACACATAAAAAAAATCCAACACTTATCTTATACCCTTTTGCGTTTGCAGCTAGGGATGCACCAAATAGTGATTTTGGCTGAATACCGAATATTCGGCTAGCTGAATAGTAACTGCTATGCCGAATAGTAACTATTCGGCCAAATACTGAATATTCGGCTTGTCGAATACTTTTATATTTCAAATTTTAAAGGAACTAAAATGTTACATTTTAAAACAATTTTACATAACATTTAAAACAGAAACTTTTATTCTAATAAACAAGAACATATTTCAAGTAAACTTTATCCAGAAAAAAATCTGCTTTGAGTTATTTAAGAAGAGGACAGTTTAAAAACTTTTTTAAGCAATAAAATTTTTAATTTTATGGCTTCTTCTGAGAATTAAAACAGATGAATAAAATTTTCTTAAATTCTAAAAGAAACATTTTAAAATTAAAGAGAAATTGTGAAAAAATTTGTACAGGATCATATATTATTTGTTTGTCAGGCAGAGACTAAAGTAAAAGTAAATAAATAATACAATCTATTCAAATTTTATATGGTGGCAACTTAGCAAGAGTATTTGTTCTACTCTCTTTGATTAAGCAAGGAAGTTTTTAAATGCATCCTAGATCAGTGCCTGGAATGGGCAATCATTTTCAGAGATTGTAAATGTTGTTCTGAAAATCTTAGCAAGAAACAGATTATTTACTGGACAATGTTCAGGAACTTGCCTTTGTACATGATTAATTCCTATGAAAATCCTCATGGTTGGTTAATTTTCTTAAATACTTAACAAACAGCAAATAAATAATGTAAAAACATTCTCTTTTATTTAAATATGATTTTGTTTCTAATTATTCTGAATATCTTTATAAGTTGACTCTTAAGCATAGAAGTTGTATAAGGTGTTTAAAAAGTTTTTTTTAAGTATTCGGCTCGGCCGAATATTTCGATATTCAGCCATACCGAATAATTTGCTATTCGATAACATGGCCGAATACCGAATATTCGGTGCATCCCTATTTGCAGCAATGAAAAGATGAGCTTTACAATCTGTACAAAATGTCGGCACTAAACCCATCGTCTGTGTCAAAGATAGCCTCCTTCCTCGCTAAAATAACAAACCTAAAACTACTGCTGCCATGTATCCGGATAAAATGGAGTTAAAAGAGGGTTTTTGCAAAGTACCTTTAGAATATTAGTAATATTCACTATGGGATGACAGTTTAAAGTGAGTGGTACTTATAAGTACCGTCAGTAGATAAAAGGTTAAACTGGTAATCGGTCTCTTTCACATTCACATGCACGAATTTATGTTGAAAAGAATTGTATATTAAGTTTTGACCCAGCAAACTTTACAAAACTCTACGACTATGCTCATTCATAGACACAGGTTTAAACAAGTGAGGAAATTCCTATGTAAGACATACATACACCAAACAACATTTTAAAAACAATGAAAACGAATTCAGGGTACCTCAAATTAAAAAGCTATACCTAAATTTCCATAAGGTTTTTTTTTTTTGTGATGATTACAATAAATAATATGTGTCGGGAAAATTAAAAAAAAAAATTAAACATTTTGTGCTCTAGAAAAGAAATGAAAATAAAAAACGCATAATAATTTCAATTTTAGCTTAGTTTACAGAGCTATACTAAAATGAAAATGAAACAATTGCACAGTTCAGATAATTTTAAAAAATATATGTATGCACTTTATACAAACCTCATTATTGATTAACAAATCTTTTAAAGGACGTGTTTTGATAACTTGACTGAGAAGAGTAACTCTAGAAGAAGGAAATTCGAATATGAATATTCATACAATAAGCTGAAAAACAAGAAATAAAAGACATTTTATCTTAAAAACCCTAAATTTTTAAAGAAAGTTTATCATAAAAACTTTAAGAATATGTCTCTATAATTTTTTTTCCCCATTCTCATTTCCAAATGCAGTAGCTCCAGTAAGCATTATGTTATTTTGTTCTTAAAAAATTGCAGAACACTAAATAGTGACAAAGAACATAAGAAAAAAAAACTCAACTATTAAAATAATTATTTATCAATATGTATATAATAAAACACATAAATACTAACTTAAATCTCTACTAAAAAAATTATTTCTTTGCCTTTACTCCGAATGTATTTTCTTTAATGTACTTTTAAAAAAGAAATTTATATCAAACTTTTAAAACATGGCAATTCATGAGTGAGGTTCTTTCTAAACTAATACTCAACATTTAATATTCAAAGTTACTTAATGCCAAATAGGGCAAGTGAAAAAACAAACAAAATAACCCTGTGTTTATACACCCACGCTCCAGTTTCAGTTTACTATGCCGCATATATAATGTGGAGATAAAAACATTTTATTTAAACTTTATTATTTATTTAATTTGATTCAACAAAGAACTGTTTTAGTCAGTGAATTCTACCTTCAAATCAAATACAGCTGTAAAGAAGAATAACGTAACAAAACGAAACAATTGAAACATTTAAAACTATTTTTAGATCGGCTTTCTGCTAGTAGCAGTTGGGGAACCCTAAAATGCGCTTGGCTCCACCTAATACGCATGCGCCTGACAGAGGGTCACGTGACGACATCTAGTAACCTCTTGGCATCTTGGCAGCATATCTGGATTGGCGTAATCGCTTTTTTCTACAATACAAGTAACCCTTTGAACGCGTTACCTCTTGGCGATTTGTCATTCTCATTTTCCTATCCCTCCGTATGTAGCGTGGCGTTCCTCTGTGCATTTCATCTCACTCTGCGTCTGCTGATTAGCTTAGAGATTGTAGTAATTTGAATAAAGTAAGTTTTAAAATATTTATTATTTACGATTGTAGTATATAAAACGCAGTTCGAAAAGTGCTTTTCGCAAACTTATACATCGGTCGAAATGATCGTAGCATAAGAAAAAAAAAATGGCAAACACGACAGAAAATGCGGCATTTATAAATGCTGCTTTTTCTTCTATTAAAAATGTAATTATTATGTTACCCTGATCATTTAGTAGTGTGCAAAGTTTTTTTAAAGCACTTTTCTTACATATAAGAAAATAATTTGTATTATTAATATAATATAATGCTATCGCAACGTCACTTTTTAAATATTCATGGACTGTATTTTTAATAGACTGTAATTTATGAAATCTGTTTTTTTTTTTAAATGTTTTTCTTTTCTCTTTACAGTGACACTTCCTGCCAACCACCATTACCATTATCAGCACCAGTAACTCGCAGCATATTGATTGAATGTGTATTGTCTTTGCTATATGGTTTGATATTTCACATCATATCACTGACAATACTTTCTCGATTACACTTGATTCTATAGATGTTAGCTGTGAAACGGAAAAAGATGGAATTTCATACAGAGATTGGAATAGGCGACTTTATTTCTAATCCAACATCCTACTTCAGCATTATCTCAAGGTATAATTTTATTTCATGATATTGTGGTTTTCAGTATATAGGCTATTGTCATGGTATGTTCTATTGCTCTTCTCTTAAAAAAAAAAAAAATCCTGAGAGAAATGTTTCCTTAAAAAAAACCCACCCTAGCATTTCATTTTTAATACTTCATTAAGTTTTTTTTGTTTTGTCCTGTTTATAAACAATATTTATAATAATAAAAATACCTGAAGAGTTATAATACAGAATTCTGGTAGAACACAAGCTTTTTTTTTTCGGAGATTTCATTATAATACATGTAAATTAAATATTTTTGTGTTAAACTATTTAATATATTAATGAAATGCTTCGTATTTAGCTAATTATGAGTTGCTCTGCTAATAATCTTTACAAAGGTAACATCAGACAAAAAATGCATTTATTATTGATTCTTAATGAATGAATGTGAATAATTAAATAGTTCAAATATAAATACACATTTCAAAAATTCTGAGTATTTTGTTTTCAGTGTGTCCTTTAAAAAAAATTTTTTTTTTTCAAAGTAAAATAATTATCTGCCTTTTTTTTTACACATAATAATGCTCTTCTCTTGATTTTATGCATTGTTTCAATGTAGTTTTCAAGCTTTCTTTATTTTATTAAATCTTTTTGACCTTTTATGAAAATTTTATAACTTAAGGCAGGAATAACTATTATAGATGGTAAAGCAATCACTGATAGGATTAGGGTCAAAGACAGTGCAGAATGGCAGTGGGTACTGCAGAGATTAATTTAGCCCTAGCTGAATAATCTTATATGACAACTTTAAAAAGAAGATAAAATTTTCTTTCTTGACTCTAGATTTTCTTTGAGAATGCAATTTTGCTTTTATTTTGGATAGTAAGCTTTGTTCAGCATTGTTGGGTTGCAGAAATTCCTCCAGTGGGGAATCAAATTAAAAAATTGGATTGTATCAGAGGATGGTGTGGTAAATCTTGCATTTCATATGCGTATATAGGTAAGTAGATTAGTGTATTGTTGGATGAAATAGCTATCTTCAATTCTAAAAAAAAAAAATTATAATAATCCTTGCACTATTATCATAGCATATCTTGCATAATAATCTTTATAATTATTATAATAATAATATCTTGCATATTATCCCAGCACTATTATCATAGTTGGATTTATTGTAGGCGTTTGACTTTCTCACCACATAATTATAGAAATTATTGCATATAAAAATATGAAAACTGGTAGTTTTATAGTGAAATGTTGATAAACATACAGTTCTTAAATCAAAGAACGCTATTTAATATCAAAATTGATCTGTTAAAGAAGTTTTATAGGATCAAAATCTATGCATAACAAATTTAACCATCTTTCACAAACTTAATACTTGACCACTGTTGAATGAAAGGGAAAAGGACGTTCCTCCCTGGAACATTGAGATGTACCCTCGCCGGTGAGTTTCAAATTTTATGTTTTTTAATGGGCAAAAGTGCAATTTCTCCACCGGATCTATAAAATATCCCTCCTTGAGAAAAGTGTCTGAATTCAACACTGTACTTGACTATTTTACAGTGGACAGTGTGCGATCATTTTTTAATTTATCTAATTTTTTTGTTTTTAAATTTTTTACTCAAAATTGCACTATTTCAATAGATTTCATATTTTGAAAAATCATCTTTTCACCTACTGTTGTCACTTATTAAAAAAGCACAAATAATATTTACAAAAAATTTTCAATTGAAAAATACAGTTACACGTGAATATTAAAACAGAAAAGAAACTTTAAAGTAAGTTATTGCATACAAAAAGCAATAAATGGTGAAAATTATAAACATCACATTTAAAACCATTTTCTTAGTGTTTTTAAACACTATTTTTAATTGAATATGTTTACATGTAAATTTTGAAAAAGAAAACTTAAAACTAAATTTTTTTGTGTAAAATTTATTTAATTGTAAAAATAACATCATATTTTAAAACTTATTTTCTTATGTACAAGATTCATGTGACGTCACAGGTAGGGTATCGATGACTTTCATCAGATCACTAAAAAAAAAAAAAATTAAGTACTATTGTAAGTTTTTAAAAAGCATGTTTTTATCTGGCATAAAGAGCATTTAATTTTAAAATTAAGTTTAAGTCTAATTTGAAATGTCATAATTTCCTTTAAATAATCAAATTATTCATTCTTTTACATAAAATAAACATTCAAATATAATAATTTTCTGCAATTAAAAGAATACTGTTTATTTTGTTATATTTTTGCAATAATAAATTTATCAAATTCGAGCTAAAGAACAATGAAAGAATGACATCTACTTAAGAGGTATTGTAAAAAAAAATGTGTAAGAGAAAAAGAACTATTGTTTTAAAATAAGCTCAGCAAGAACTTCTGCAGCAGAAGTGGAATAACTGTTTCTTTTACTTTTGAACTTATCAAATTTCAAATAGAGAAATCGTTTAAAGATTGAAAAATGAAAAGGCGGCAATTTTTTTTTTTTTTTAAAGTTGAAATTTAAATGCTAAAAATCCCTACCAAGTGATAATAATGCTTCTATTTAAAATTTTGAGGATTTCAGATTTAACTGGCTATTATATTTACTCTGTATGAATGAATGGGTGTAATTTATTCTCATAAGAGGTTTGATTAGCATGCACATACATGTGTGTAAGTTTACATTTAGATGTTTAACAAATTACTTATTTTCAGTTTGTCATTTTTTAAAGGCACAATGCCCTGTCTTTTTAAATTGGCAAAATGCACCCTGCTTGAAAAAAAGAAGACATTTGCATTTAGTTGTACCCAGAAGATTTCTTGAAAAAAAAACTTCTCCTTACCACAGTCACCGTCCAAATCAAATATCCAAGATCTTGCAAAAAGTCAACTTTATTACTTTAGATATAAAACAGAAGATTATTAAATCATGTTGTCATTTAATTGTATTTTTACGATTGGCAGTTCATAAAATCATTAAAAATTAATGTGACTATTTATCATATTAAGAAATTTTATGTTTTTTTTCTCCCTTAAATTGTTAAACTTATTACTAATATATTTCCTCATAAAATAATTGCTGAACATGAACAAGTATCCTGCCCCTTTTTTTCATTGGTTGCTTTTAGTATGCCTTTAATTTTTTATACATATTGTGTATGTTCCCTTGAGGGAAAATCTCCATATTTAATGAGTAATTGCTTATGTGATGTCAATGATTTATAAAACTTCCATATAAATAACATCCTATATCATGACCAATTATTTATAAAAAAAAAATATAACTTGATTTTTACAAAATAATTTGGTTAGGATTTTTTTTTTTTTTTATATACATACAAAAAATAAGTACTAATAAGTAAAAGTACTGGAATCAGGGTTGTAAAAAACCCGGGTTTTTTAGAAAAAACCCAGCCCGGGCGGGTTTTATTAAAAAACCCAGGTTAAATGGGCAATTTTCCCCGGGTAAATTAAATTGCCAAAATGTGGACGATGATTCCACCTTCCTCACAAATAATAATCTTCACGATTGCCACTGTATAGGAAAAACTAGAAAATCTGAGGGAATTTAAAAATGAGTATTAAAAACAAGGAATTTTACTAAACTTTGGTACTTTGCAAAATTTATCCGTTGAAATTTTGAAAATTCTCAGAGGAATTACTCTGGGAAAATTTAATATTTTGCTCAGTAAAGCACAAGAAATTTGATTGCCAAAATAAGTGGCAATCCTGATCTCAAATACAATCTTTGTGAACAACACTTCATAGTCTAAAAGATGGGAATGACTTCATAGTCTTAATGATGATCTCACCATTTTTCTCTGTTCTTAAAATACTTATATAGATATGATCACTTTAATTTAAATAACAAACAAAGGTACTTCTTAGTTATCCTGTTGACTAGGGATGCAACGAATAGTGATTTGGCCGAATAGCCGAATATTCGGCCAAGTTTTAGGCCGAATACCGAATATTCGGCGGCCGAATACCGACTTTTTCAATTTTTTTTCAATTTTAAAATCAAAAATTAAATTAAGGACTAATTGAAATTAATTTTTTGTTTGAGTGTTCAAAAATCATAACAGCTGAATGTATTTTTTATAATATTTTAAATACTTTCATGCCAATAAGATAACATATGACTTTCAAAAATGTAAATAATAATTTAATTCATAGTTTTTTATTTAATCTATAGATAGTTCTAGTAATTTATATCTATTTTATCTAAAATAGAAACTCCTTACCTCTGTAAAAATAAAACTTTTTTTTTTATTTTAGTAAAATCATCTCGCACCCCAAAAAATAAGAATTTGCATGTATCCTTTCTCATTCAACTCAAACTTAGTAAATTTACATTCTGTATGTAAAGAAAAAGGTTGTTTTCTTAAAATATAATTATTCTTTCCTGCTACCAAGATATACTTTTCTCTTTTCTTTCTCTCAAAAGTAACAAGCCCCTCATAATTAGGGTTCGCAAAAACCTGTTTTATTTATTTATTTATTTTTCTTTAAACCCAACCAACATGGGCTTTTTCGAGGCTTTTCAGTCTTTTCAAAAACCACCCGGTGAATTTTTTTTTCAGGTTGTATGATTCAATAGAGAATATTCCCGCGGTGGTTTATGCGTCAAATATACAGGGATAACTATGATTTTTGGTAATAAATTTCGTATTTTATTGATATTTTCCGCGAAAGGGTTGCCAGTGATTATATTTTGGCGATATCATCGTTGGTTAAAGAATGGAAAGGGCTACATCAGTTAGAAAATAATGTAAACATCTCGCAAAATAAAAGAAAAAACTTATTTTTTAATTTAAAAAAAAGGAACAAACAAAAATCCTTTTAATGAGAGATAAATTTAAATAATGAAAATAATTAATTTAAACATGAAATAAATGTTCGTAATGCTTAAAATTGAATTCAGTATGAAATATTTCAATAGATACAACATTTGCCGATTTATCGCTTGAGCCAAGTTAAGAAAAATATCTACTTGATTATCCAGTCAACCAATTTCTCGAAATTATACAAATCGTAATGCAAAACGTAAATGCATACTGATTAAAAGAATTTAGTACTTGCATTTCTTTCATTATTTAATAAGAAATAGTAACACACTTAAAAAAATCACTTAAATTATATTTAACTTTTAAGAGTATTTTACTAAAAAAAAAAACCCTTAAGTATCACAACATATACGACTTAAATATCTTATGCATATAATACATCTATATCTAATCAATCATATATTTATGTTCTTTATAGGTATAATTCAAAATATTATTAAAAGAAATATTTTTTATGTTACAAGGGATAAATGTTAAACTTCCCATTATGATAAAAAAAATTCGAATTTGCTTGTACAGCTGTATTAAAACAATTTTGAATAGATTAATTTTAAATTTAACAGATTATGTTAGCTTATTACATATACTTTTTGTACTTACTGATACAGCATAAGTTTTTTAACATGATTCCTAAATTAGCCTCTTATATAAAAATGGGGAGCTAAAACCCATTCGGGGTATGAAAGTTAATGGAAAAAAAAAGTGTTAGTTAATTTCAAATAAAATTTTCATTATACCTGATGAAAATAAATTGTCAAATTAAAAAGTTATACTGAGTAATTATAAAAACATTTATTACAGTATTATTCGGTCAAGGGCGAATAATGGACTTGATATTCGGCCGAAGCCGAATATTTGGCAGACAGGCCGTTTGGGCCGAATATTCGTTGCATCTCTACTGTTGACCAATTTCGCCAAATTATATAAATCGCCAAGTTATACACATTGACATAATTTTTATTTTAAATAATGAAAGAACAAATAAATTAGTAAAACATTAATAAAAATACAAATAAAATGTCAAATTAATGGTTTTATTGACCATTATTGACATTTAATTAATGGCAACCATTATTGGTATTTAATCTTACAATTTGGCGACAGTAATTTGGTCAACAGGATAACTAAGAAGTACCCAAACAAATTTTAAATTGCAAAGCTATCAATTGTGTGTTTTCCAATTGTTTCCAATCTAAAAGTGCAAGTAAATTAATACAAATATATTTTCTAAGATTCAAAGAAGTGAACGAATGAAACAAAATAACTATAAGCTGTTAACAATTACATCATCTGTTCTTTTCCAGAAATATATTTTAAAAAAACCCGGGTTTTTTACCTGGGCTTTTTATAAAAAACCCAGCCCGGGCGGGCAGCTGGGCGGGTACCCGGGCAGCTACCCACTACAACCCTGACTGGAATTGTGAAAATTTGTGACATGAGTTTTTTTTTTTTTTTTTTTTTTATGTTTTGGTCTGTCTGAATACGATATGAATTTATGATTCATTAATAATTTCTGCACAAAATCTATAGTCTTGTTCAACCATACAAGGTACCATACACTATTTATTTTTAAATGTTAACCTGCATCTGACAATTTTTACCATATCTCTATCTCAATAACTAATGTACAAAATTTAATTACAGTTCAAATTCAGTTAGATTTAACATAAATTAGGTTTGAGTGTAAGGTGGCACTGCTTATGATGCATTCTTCCATGATAACTATATTTTAAGACTTAACCCTCACAGTACTAAGATGGTGCCAATTTGAACTTCTTATAAAACATTACTGTTTTTTAAACTTTTTTCTACTTGAGTTTTTGTGCTACTTTAAATATTTGTAATACAGTAGACTTCCTCAAATCTGCACAGTTTGGGACTAGAGGTTGTGTGGATTTTAGAATTTTGCAGATTCTGGTCATTGCTTTGTTTACATTTTTTAAACAGTAATTTTGAATGTAATAATGCAATCAAAATTTTAATGAATGCTTGCAATATAGTAAAATATTAAAATAATTAAGTAAAGTAATAAATTAAAATGATAAAAAGTAAGGGGTCAAGTAAAAAATAATGTATAATTAAATATGCATAATAAAGATGAGATACATTTTCCTTGAATTATTCGATGAAACTTTCCTCGTAAAGGTAACCTGTTATTTCACATCAAAATCATAAAGTAAGGAAGTTTTATTTCAAGTTTAGCCAGTCTTAATAACCAAAAAAGCTTGATTAATACATATATATAATATATATCAGTAAAGAGATTGTGATTACCAGTGATATCTTGACTTTTTTCACAAATAAATTTATACTTCCTCCATGAAAAACACATTCAGTCGTATTATCGAGAATTGCATAGGTATTAAAATACATACAGAATGATATAAAACTAAAAAATTTGTAATTTTGCCCCTACATTTGAATCTGTGGTGATGTGTGGATTTTAGAGTCTACTGTATTGTGGAGATTATATTTTCTCCTTTCTAATAAATCTTGATTGCCAGTTCAGTATTATGTCAATATTTTATCTTTTGATCAGTTTTCTGGCCTAAACATTGAAATTACATATGTGGTCAAAATGACCCCATCATATGCATTTAAATAACGTTTTGATCTTAGTACTGCAAGAGTTAATACATAAAATTTCATCAAACTTCAACTTCAGTTAGATCTTGACATAAATTGGTACTGATTAGGTTTGCATAGCTACCAACTTGTTCAACAATACCCTATACATTTTTTTAATGATAGGCTGCATCTGACAAATTTTATCTAAGCTCTTTCTCAATAACTAATGTTCGAAATTTAATTAAACTTCAGATTCAGTTAGACATTGACATAAATTGTTGCTTATTACAACACTTGAGTGCTATGATGCATTTCTCCACGATAACTACATTTCGAGACTTAGAATTTCATCAAACTTCAAATTCAATTAGACCTTGACATAAATTAGTGCTGATTAAGTTTGCATAACTGCCAACTTGTATAGTTTAGCTGTACAATGCGTGGTTGTACCTTGTACGGGTGAACAATAAAATTTATGGTTTAGTACAAAAATTAGTAATGAATCATAAAATACTGTTATAGATAAGATAAAACTTCAAATCTGATGCATGCATTTTTTTTTTTTTCTTTCCAGAAAGAGTGTAATTAATAATATTCCATGATAATATATAATGATACATTTCACCATATCATACTTGCCAACTTTCCCTTAAACTTCCATAAAATGCGAGTTAAATTGACCCAGGTTAAACTGGTTTCGTACCAGAAATTTACTAAAGAAATTAATTCAAATAGATTTCATAGAGAAATATGATTTTAAATGTATAATATAATGATACATCAAATAAGTTTTCTGGCGTAGAACCTGGGTCAATTTAACTCACATTTTATGGAAGTTTAGTTGAATGTTGGGAAGTATGCCATATTATCCCTTCCATCCTTAATATAATCTATAAAATGTAAAATAGTTTTCTTAAAATAAAAAAAGAGCATCAATTAACAGGGATCACTCTAGAACATAAAAAAGGGCAGGGCGCATATTACAAAAAAGGGCATTTTTCTTGTAAGGGCACATTATTTAAAAAAAGGGCATTTTTGTAATAACTGCATACTGTTTAGAAAACACATTAATATTACTTTTATATAATCTCAGAAATAATACACTTTCATATCACGGGAGAAACGCAAATTTCGTCAAAGAATCGCGAAAAAACTGCAAATTTCGTCAAAGAATCGCGAAAAAACTGCAAATTTCGTCAAAGAATCGCGAAAAACTGCAAATTTCGTCAAAGAATAGCGAAAAAACTGCAAATTTCGTCAAAGAATAGCGAAAAAACTGCAAATTTCGTCAAAGAATCGCGAAAAAACCGCAAATTTCGTCAAAGAATCGCGAAAAAACCGCGAATTTCATTCAAGGATCACGGAAAAAACGCGAATTTTGTCAAAGTATCAAGGCATAAAATCAAAAATTTCGTCAAAGAATCGCGGAAAAAACGAAATTTCGTCAAAAGATCGTGAACAAAAACGCAAATTTCGCCAAAAGATCGCGAAAAAAATTCAAATTTCCTCAAAGGATTGCAGAGAAAATGCAAAGTTTGTTATTGGATCACGGAAAAAACGCAGATTTTGTCAAAGGGCCGCGGAAAAAGCGCGAAACTCGTCAAAAGTCCGCGGAAAAAACGCATAGTTAATGTCGCGAGGGATCCCCCCCCCCCCCCTCATTCTGCTGTAACCTTTCAGAAAATTTTCTGTGAATTTCAGATTTTTTATTTTTTTTTTTACTCATAATCACCACTTATCTGTACATAAGTTCAAACTATATACTTATCGCAGAAATTGTGAAAAATACAGCACAACAGCGCCACCTGTTCAGGCATTTACACCAAAACTTAATCAGGGTCTATTTGTGTCAACGTCTAACAGAATATGAAGTTTGAGGAAATTCCTTTAATTAGTTCTTCAGATATAGTTATCGCGGAAATCGTGAAAAATGCAGCACAGCAGCGCCACCTGTTGAGCGATTTACACTGAAAACTAATCAGCACTCATTTATATCAAGGTCTAACTGAATTTAAAGTTTTATTAAAATCTGTGCAATAGTTCTTGAGATGGAGCACCCATAAAATTTTTGTCACATACGGACAGACCGGCAGACAGTTTTCAAAAAACAGTCAAATCGTGTTCAGGACGTTCTAAAACGTATAAATCTGTCGAAAACCGGAAGTCGAAAATTTTCACGAATCCAATAATGTCTTCCCTTAAAGATAGAAGAAAGAAAGGGGGGGGGGGGATTCCGTCTTATCGTTTACATTTTCCATTCTTTATAAAAGGAGCATTTTGTCACAATTTGAAAAAAAAACTTTGAAAAACAATTATCAGACTGATATGGCCAAAGAAATCCAGATCCGGACCATATCAGCAGAAAAAAGATTAATGGCCGGCCCGAATCTAATAATAAAAAAATCGACCGTGGATCGTGCCAGGCCGAGCCGACGAAAAAATTAAATATTTTCTGAAATATCTTTTGTCTGTATTAAAACATCGAAACGCCATTCGATTACATAGTTTCTGAATAAGGGCACCTGTTTTTTTTTTTTTTTTTTTTTTTTTTTTTTTTTTTTTTGCGTTTCTGAAAAAAATGAATTCAGATATGTGTCAGAAAGTGGATCTTTTATATTTCAGCGTTAATAAATTATGGAGAAATATTTTCAGAAATGTTTTTATTATACAGCTTAAAAATTTATGATGTTTTTAAAGCTACTTTTTTCTTTTATTCTAAATTATTATATTGTGTATTTTTTGTCATAATAACACATAATCTAAAACGTACTGCAAAATTTTCCCATAAATATGTGTGCAGCATTCCTTAAAATAATCTTAATTGCGTATCTAAAAGAAAATTGGAATTTTTTTGCAGAAATTGAGTCAGGCTGGAAAGGGCCCGATTTAATTGACTTTGCACGGGCCGGATCGGTCCTGTTTTTACTGATTTCTTTATAGGCTGGGACGGACCGAATCGAAGTTTTTTCTTTCACACTGTGCCGAAGCATAAAAATATGGTCCGCACAGACCTCTACTTCCAATGCATAGTTAATTTTGTTTTTTCTTTCTTCTGATAGTAAATTCTAACTCAACTATCGTTTATTTTTATCTGACTTTGCAGATTCCGATTACGTGATATACCACGTTCAAGAAAAATGTTTATTGATGCGTATTATGAATAATCTTTGAGTACTTGAGAATGAGAATGTAGTTTAGGTATTTCATTCTGTCATGATTTAATTTATAAGCATCTAAAAGTAGTTTAACAGTTGAGCAGTATATTTTAGGAGTTTTGTTTTTGGTTGTATTATATGTGAAAGATAGGACGATAGGAGGGTAAAAATGGAAATAAATAAATGGCTGGAAAACATTTATTTTGTAAAAATCCCGTACTTGGATAAAATATATATACAGAACGCCGATTTTTTTTTTTTTTTTTTTCCTTTTGAAAGTAGGCTATTTTTGAGCTCTGCCGAGAGATTTGGGAACCCAACTGCCTTCTGATGCAGCTTTTTTGTCTCATGTAAATTTCCTAGTTAACATTTTTGCCGTGAATTCCACCATCCCGTCTCCCCTGCGCCTAAAGGAATTTATTTATTAGGGATGCGGAATCAATACTCCGCATCCCTAATACATAAATTCCTTTTATCAATAATTTTAATTTGTAGATTTCGCCTAATTCATGATTAAAAATCGCTTTTACAGTTTGCAAGATATCGAGTAGAGAAGGAAGGGCGGCCGTAAGACTTTTAAGACTCTACTTTCCTCACGCAAAAGCACCCGCTCGCTAATGTTAATCCTATGGGTGAGATTTTTGAAATACCTAGTTTGCATTTCAATACATTTTAAATGATTTTTTTGCGTTAAATAGCTAATATCGATCTCCACAAAGGCCGCTTTTTATTTTGCGATTTTGTTTGCTTTTTTCTTTTTTTAAATGAAGATATTTGAGACTTAAGAGAAAGATTTTATCTATTGAAAAAGATGACCGAGTGGAAGTTTAATTTGTGATGGGATAATAAATTAATCATGAAGACTTCCTTTCGGACGGAATTTAGATCTCTTGTAATTAGTGAGGGGGCGACTGCTCGGGGCACTAAAAACTATGAGAAGGAAAATACACAAAATTCTTGATTAAAATTTAAGTTTCTTTACAATATATCGACCGTAGGGCGCCGAAAAAAAAAAAAGAAAAGTAGATATTAAAGCCGCCCTTCCTTATAAGAACATTTATAATTTACGTAATTTTACTGTATGAAAAGCATTAAAAATAATGGAAGTACCTTCTCGATCTTTTCCGTGAAATAATCCGTTACTTTAGCACATCTGTTTGTGTATTTAGGCTAATATCAGGCGAACGTCTTCTTGCACGCTTTTTTGCTTACGTATTACGTAAGCAAAAAAGCGTGCAAAAAGACGTTCGTCTGACATTAGCCTTTAATATATTCACGTTCATTTTCCCTTTTCCTATGATTTTTGAATGACATTTTTTAAACTTAAGGTAACTTCTTCCTTTTTTTAGAAAAATGGGTTGATTTGACTACAGAATAAAAGTAAAAATTCTTTTTCTCGATTTTTTTATAGACTTCCTGTAAGCTATCATGTGGTCAAAGATCAGAACAAATGGTCATAATACTATTTCACCAGAGCTGGTGAGATGAATCAATGACAAAGAACTTTTTGCTTCAGTTACCCCTTAAGGCCCCTTATCACTCAGATTTTAGATTTCCCTCTCCAACGTTAAACCAATGGCCATTTAATGCCTCTTTATTTGTCTAATATCTCATCAGAAAATTAATATTTTTAACTCATTTTTTTTGTGTGCACTTCTTAAAAGATGTCGCTTTCTGTTTTAGTTGACAAAATAATTTTAAAATGTATACTTATTTTTTAATTTAATGCTAAAGTCTTAAGAAGTATGCGAAATGTAAATAACATTAAATAACTTCAATTCTATTTGGAGTTTTAAAATTTTGAAAACAACACAAGAAAGCCTGTATTTTCATCCATTCATATAAATTAAAATTTTTCGTTTAAGTTTATTTAAACTTCAGATATTCGACAAATATTGGAAAATTTCCTCTCCCCCCTCAGAACATCCATCAAACGAGGAGAGAGGGTGGGAGTTGACCTTTGACATCAAAGAGGTGGAATGTCGCGGCGGGGTATTTTCTAGCTTTATCGTATAATGTTATCGTTATGGAAAAAGTCCGAACTTGTATAGAGTTGTAAAATTTTTTGCTCTGCAAATTATTTTTAAGAGAATACTAGCATTTTGAAAACTGATAAAACGAAATCTGTTGTAAAATAAATAAATAAAAACATAAATATCACTTGCAAGGACAACTGCATATTTAAAAAAAGGGATGCCTGTGCTTTTGTCTTCTGGACACCAAAATGAAGGTTGAATAAATACTCGCTTTCCGTGAGACAGAAATAAAAAAGAAGTTAAAAGATTTTTATTTTGACTGTCTTCTACCAAAAATAATTGATCCATTCCGTACAATTTCCAAGCCCATAAGAGATAAACCCTATATTTTAAAAGCACCTGAAGTAAAACTTTCTTGATACTTGATACAAATCCTATAGTTTATATACATATGCAAAATGTATGCAAATATATGCAAATTGTATCTGTTTTCAATTAGTACATTTTCAATTTTGTTCTAAGTAAAAAAAAAAAAAAAAGAGAAAGAGAAATGCATTTTAGAATGCTATTGTTTAAGTTTTGTATGTTAATTGCAATATGTTTTAGTTTCTAATTTATATTATGCTTGAAATTATTCATTATCAGCAGTAAGTTGACTATTTTGAAAATATCGGATCTATATCGAAAATATCGGATATATATCGAAAATATCGGACATATATCAAAATATCGGATATTTTTGATATTTTCGAAAATATCATGATATTTACGAACCCTGATCAGAAGTTTTAAGTGTCTTTTAAAGAGAAAGGTGGGATATCTATGAATATTAAAAGAGAAAAAAATATATATAGTAATTTTTAATATATTCAAGTTATTCATTTTTGTCATAATATATATTGTGTAATTGCAAATTAGTGAATACTTTATTCGAGTTTCTCTTTGAAATTTGTTTATTTATAAGGATTCAGCTGTTTTTAATCATTACTGAAAGTGTTATAAAACTTAAAAAATCTTCTGATTTCTTCTGATTTTTCGCCAAAATTTTCTGATTTCTTCTGATTTTTTGCCCAAAATCTTTTGAGTTTTACCGAAATTTAGTTGGCAAGTATGGTATTATTATTATTATTGTTATTATTGAAAATACATATAAAGAACTTTTAGATTTCAAATAATACATAGAAGTCTCTTACTGTGCATTAGATTATAATTGCCTTTTATATAAATGTTACATGATTAATTTATAATTCTCTGCTTTGTCGATGTGAAAGGCTAAATTATACTTCTATATTTCGTTTCAGTTGCTTCGTTTACTAAAACGTAGCAAAACATTTTTTCTCCTCTAAATACTGCTTTTTCCCCTGAACGTTTTTTCTCTGAATAACATATTATAATTCCTAGAAAATAAAACTACGTAAAACACTATACGCATATATTTTTAAATATATACGCTTTTCTTCAATTTTCAACAAATAGTTTTGATACACCTACGAAGACATTTCCATCCTTGCATGCATCGGAATTTCAGATCTTATTAGGTTTCAAGGAAACAAGTAGTTTTTACACCCCCCCCCCCGACGCACACATACCCTTTAAATATGTGACACCCTTTTAAAATAAAAATTAATAACTATATCTATCTATCTATATATTTTTTTTGGTCCCCTAAAATAAATTTTAGATGGTTCTCAAATTTATGTTTCAACAAACGAGATACTTTTTGATACATTTTCTGACTCATTTTTAAATGTAAAGACACAAAATTGGCAAGCCTGGCTGTTGATTGCTTATTAATACTAATCGTTTTCAAAATACTATCCACGTATTTTAAGTTATTTAAGCTTACTTTTGGTGTAGGATCCATTTAAATATTTCAATTCAAAATTTGAAAGATTATAAACCTTCCTGAATAATAAAAGGAAAATTCATAATGAAACTGGTGTGAATGTATCAATTCAATATGCAATGTAATAGTATCTAGGATAATTTTTAGAGAGAAAGGGGTAAATAAGAGATTAAAAATTTAAAAAGACCAATGTAATCCAAATAATTATGAGCTATGAAGTAATAAAACCTTGTGTAAATCACCATAAAATTTAAAGGACGCGTTTCGATATCGAAATTATAACGTCAGCCAATATAAACACACGTCCGTAAGAGGACAAGGTCACTTTTTTTTTGTGTTTTCTTTCTCTAAAATAAATTTAAAATATCCGTTTTCAGAAAAATACATTATTTGCATTTGCAAGAAGAAAAAGAAAAGAAAATTGTTATGCTATTTATAACTTATTTAGAATGTCTGAAAAAAAAAAAAAAAAAAAAAAAAAAAAACATTTAACAGCAAAAGAAATTAAAATATCGTCCATGTTAATTTGCAATTTAAGTGAAGGTTTGATTGCTTATTTATAGTAATCATTTTCATTATTTCATTAATTCATCATGTTATTTAAAATTGTTATTAAAATATGTTATTATTAATTTATTATTAAATTTATTATTAAATTATTAAAAATATTTAAAAACCTACTTTCGGTCTAGAATCAATTTAAATATTTCAATACCATATTTAGAAGATTATAAATCTTACTGAATAATAAAATAAGAAAATTCAAACTTGTTTGAATGAGTATCAATTCAATATGCTATTTAATTATAACTAGGATAATTTTTAACCCTTTATGTACTGAATTATGAATATTTCATCTTCTAAAGCATTTTTCGTGAATTGTTTAGACTAGATTAAAAGATTTAAATAATCATTTAATAAATTTTAGGAGGATTGAAAGATTTAGAAGGATTAATTAAATTTGAATTTATAGGGATTTTGTGCAATATTTATAACACCACTCACACTTTTATTAGTATTCTGTAGAATTAGGAAATGTACAAACATAATATTCTTACAATAGAAATATAAAAAGTATTTCCGAATTGAAAAATTCCCCCTCTCGACCCCCTATGCCAAGAAATCTGAAAAGATGCAAAGGAAAAATAAATCATCCTTTTAAAAATATTTTTGCTTTGTGTAGCCCATAATTAAGATAAAGTAATGTATCTATAACTCATTCTAAACTGTATCACAACTAATCGATGTATTAAATAAATTTTATAACAAGTTATTTTAATGATACTTATAAGTACTGTCGGTAGACAAAGGGTTAACAAGAAAAGATAAAAAAAATACGTAAAAGATTTAAAATTTACAAGACCAGCGAAATTAGAACAAATATGGATCACAGTCTAGAATCTAACGCACGCCAGGTTATGCCCGACTCGAATCCAATAATTCTTTTTAAAATTAATCCGAACTCAACATTTATAGTTATGTGCAGTTTTCTTGTTCTTTATATTGCTTCAATTTTCTCATTTTATAGTCATAGTAAAAAAGTATTAATAAATAGAGAAATAAATAAAAGAGACCTTTCGAATGTACAAATCCAATGCTCCAACAAAATCCATCCAAAGTATTAGCAGTTAAATTAGTTTTCGGATAATCTTCCATGAGCAACTAACAACCAGCTGAGAAATTGCTGTTAAATGTTTTTTTTTTTTTTTTCAGACATTCTAAATAAGTTATAAATAGCATAACAGTTTTCTTTTCTTTTTCTTCTTGAAAATGCAAATAATGTATTTTTCTGAAAACGGATATTTTAAATTTATTTTAGAGAAAGAAAACACAAAAAAAAGTGACCTTGTCCTCTTACGGACGTGTGTTTATATTGGCTGACGTTATAATTTCGATATCGAAACGCGTCCTTTAAATTTTATAGTGATTTACACAAGGTTTTATTACTTCATAGCTCATAATTGTTTGGATTACATCGGTCTTTTTAAATTTTTAATCTCTTATTTACCCCTTTCTCTCTAAAAATTATCCTAGATACTATTACATGGCATATTGAATTGATACATTCACACCAGTTTCATTATGAATTTTCCTTTTATTATTCAGGAAGGTTTATAATCTTTCAAATTTTGAATTGAAATATTTAAATGGATCCTACACCAAAAGTAAGCTTAAATAACTTAAAATACGTGGATAGTATCTTGAAAATGATTAGTATTAATAAGCAATCAACAGCCAGGCTTGCCAATTTTGTGTCTTTACATTTAAAAATGAGTCAGAAAATGTATCAAAAAGTATCTCGTTTGTTGAACCATAAATTTGAGAACCATCTAAAATTTATTTTAGGGGACCAAAAAAAAAATATAGATAGATAGATATAGTTATTAATTTTTATTTTAAAAGGGTGTCACATATTTAAAGGGTATGTGTCGGGGGGGGGGGGGGGGGGTAAAAACTACTTGTTTCCTTGAAACCTAATAAGATCTGAAATTCCGATGTATGCAAGGATGGAAATGTTTTCGTAGGTGTATCAAAACTATTTGTTGAAAATTGAAGAAAAGCGTATATAATTAAAAATATATGTGTATAGTGTTTTACGTAGTTTTATTTTCTAGAAATTATAATATGTTAAACTATTATTTTAACACAATCAAACTGATTGGTAAAGTTATCATACGAATTGAATATTTCCAACTGAGCGCAAAAATGCCCAGGCTGGGAATCGAACCCAGATCGTTGGCTTACAAGGCCAATGCTTTTCCATTTAAGCTAACTGGGCCGACAACCAGCCAGCATATTTCGCTCAGGTAACCTTATTGGTCGTAACATCTGGTCTGTCATGTAGACAGCTCAACAGAATAAACCGCAGGTAAAGGAACTCCATATAAACGATGGGTACGTAGATGAACTATTATTTTATCAATTATTACTATTATTTAATCAATTCGTATGATAACTTTACCAATCAGTTTGATTGTGTTAAAATAATAGTTCATCTACGTACCCATCGTTTATATGGAGTTCCTTTACCTGCGGCTTATTCTGTTGAGCTGTCTACATGACAGACCAGATGTTACGACCAATAAGGTTACCTGAGCGAAATATGCTGGCTGGTTGTCGGCCCAGTTAGCTTAAATGGAAAAGCATTGGCCTTGTAAGCCAACGATCTGGGTTCGATTCCCAGCCTGGGCATTTTTTCGCTCAGTTGGAAATATTCAATTCGTATAATATGTTATTCAGAGAAAAGACGTTCGGGGGAAAAAGCAGTATTTAGAGGAGAAAAAATGTTTTGCTACGTTTTAGTAAACGAAGCAACTGAAACGAAATATAGATAATTTAGCCTTTCACATCGACAAAGCAGAGAATTATAAATTAATCATGTAACATTTATATAAAAGGCAATTATAATCTAATGCACAGTAAGAGACTTCTATGTATTATTTGAAATCTAAAAGCTCTTTATATGTATTTTCAATAATAACGATAACAATAATAATAATAATAATAATACCATACTTGCCAACTAAATTTCGGTAAAACTCAAAAGATTTTGGGCAAAAAATCAGAAGAAATCAGAAAATTTTGGCGAAAAATCAGAAGATTTTTTAAGTTTTATAACACTTTCAGTAAGGATTAAAAACAGCTGAATCCTTATAAATAAACAAATTTCAAAGAGAAACTCGAATAAAATATTCACTAATTTGCAATTACACAATATATATTATGACAAAAAAGAATAACTTGAATATATTAAAAATTACTATATATATTTTTTTCTCTTTTAATATTCATAGATATCCCACCTTTCACTTTAAAAGACACCTAAAACTTCTGATCAGGGTTCGTAAATATCATGATATTTTCGAAAATATCAAAAATATCCGATATTTTGATATATATCCGATATTTTCAAAATAGTCAACTTACTGCTGATAATGAATATTTTCAAGCATAATATAAATTAGAAACTAAAACATATTGCAATTAACATACAAAACTTAAACAATGGCATTCTAAAATGCATTTCTCTTTTCTTTTTTTTTTTTTTTTACTTAGAACAAAATTGAAAATGTACTAATTGAAAACAGATACAATTTGCATATATTTGCATACATTTTTCATATGTATATAAACTATAGGATTTGTATCAAGTATCAAGAAAGTTTTATAAAATAAAATTTTAAATACAAATTAGTTTATTTTTTTTAATTGAAGAATTTTAACATAAATGTAAGCTTGTCTTATTGTTTATTCCCTTACCTGTAGTACAGTTTAGACTCAATTAAACCAAAATCAGAATATTCTTTTCTAATAATGCTGTATATAAGATTATGTAAATTACAGTTTCTCTTTCAGTGGCAGTTCTGAATTAATTGTCTCTCATAATTATTAGTTCTACATTTAAAAATAAAAGTTTCAAACATAAAGCTTAGAAAAGATATTTGTAAAAAAATTTTCTTGTATTCTTTGCCTAGAAAAGTCACTGCCAGAGACAAAAAGTTTTTTATCTATAGAATGGCATAGTCAATAACAGTTGAAAATTTCATTTACACTTGTTTTGACTGAAAAAATATCAAAATTATCTTACACATTGATATTTTAAAAATAAGTATCAAATATACAAAATATCAAACATCTTGATATTTTGAAAATAAATATCAAGAATTTGAAAATATCGAAAATATCAAAATTCTTGATATTTTAAAAATAAATATCGGATTATATATCAAGATATATATCATGATATATATCAACAAAGCCTGCTTCCGATTCCTAATTTATTTATTTATTTTTTTTTTAGGGTGATTCTGAGTAAAAAAAGAAAAAAAATTCTGAAATTCACAGCAAATTTTCTGAAAAGTTACAGAGGCAGCGGGGGGGGGGGGGGGGGGAATCCACTTCCGACACTAGCTATGCGTTTATTTCAGCGGCCCTTTGACGAAATTCGCGATCTTTAGACGAAATTTTTGTTTTTTTCGCGATCTTTTGACGAAATTTGTGGAGTTTTTTCGCAATTTTTTGACGGAATTTTTTTTCGCGATTTTTTGACGAAATTTGCCGTTTTTTCGCGATCTTTTGAAGAAATTTGCCGTTTTTTCGCGATCTTTTGAAGAAATTGGCAATTTATCTGCAAACAATTGACAAAATTAATTTTTTTCGGCGAAGATGTCGAAATTCGCGATATTTTTTATGTCCGAATTTTCGAATTGGTGGCCGATTTTTTTTAATTTTCGGAAATGAATGCCATAAATTTTTGAAAAATTCGGACCAAAATCACCCCTACGCGTTGTTTACGCAATCTTTTGACGAAATCAGCGTCTTTCCCGCGATCGTTCGGCGAAATTTGGGCTTTTTCCGCAATCCATCGGTGAAATTTGGGTTTTATTCGCGATCCTTTAACGGAATTCGAGTTTTTACGTGATCTTTTTACGGAAATAGTGTTTTTACGCGATCTTTTGACGGCGCTTTTCTACACGATCTTTTGCAAAATTCGCGTTTTTTCACGATCTTTTCACGGAATTCGTGTTTTTACGCGCTCTTTTGGGAGGATTCTCGTTTTTTACGCGATCTTCCGACAAAATTTGCGTCTTTCCCGCGAACCTTCGGAGAAATTTCGGGTTTTCCCGCGATCCTTTGACGAAACTCGCGTAAGAAAAGGCCGAAAATCGGAAGAAAATGACGAAAAGCGGAAGAAAACCCATTACGCGCGTAAAATCGGAAAACATGAAGATTTTTCGGAAGAATTCTGAAAAAATTGGAAGTGTTGGCAGCTATGTAATACCATACAATTATATAAAAGAAATAAAGAAGAGGTTAAGCATATGATTAAATTTTAAGTATTTTCATCAATAAGGAATTTTTTATCATAAAAAATATTCACATATTTATTTTTTGCATGTGCTAAATTTTATTATTTTAGCACTTTTATAAAATTTTGCTGACGTACTAGTCGATATACATGTAAGAAGTAAAACCTATAAGTAATAAATAGTGTCTCAAAATGATTGAAACGCATTTTAATTTTTCAACTGTTGGAGATATATAAACAATGTAAAAAGCAAAAGTGTGCCAAATAAGGCAGGGATTAAGATTGTATTGATGAAATAGCCCTGCCATTCATTTTCAAAAGGGTACATATTTTAAACTTTTATACGGTACCTAGATCCTATTAATTATATATATATATATATATATAAAATCAAACTCTAGCAAGTACAACAGTACCGAATTAAGAGACTTTGAATTTGAAAAAAATTAATAATATTTTGAAAATTAATGGCAGGACTATTTCGTCAACATAACTTTAATTTGTACCTTATTTTGAACACTGTTGCAATTTACATATGTATCTCTAACATGTTAATGATTAAAGTTTATTTCTATCTTTGTATTGGGACACTCTGTATACTTAATTTTGTACAATATATTAGCCGAAGTTTTCCAAACTTTTCAATTTTTTCTCTGACATCAAACACAAAAATAGCAAAAAATAAGGACAAATTCTGCATTTGTGATTGGCAGAACAATAATAAGGAAACAGTTATTACCTTCTACACTTAGAATTTGAAAGAAATTGGAGAATGTGTTGGATAAATAACACAATTTATAGTATTTAAGTTAGTTCTATTATTTTTTACGAACATTTTAAATTTACATTTATGAGAAAAGAAAACTATAAATTACAAAATACGCGAAATTAAATTCTACATTATGCTACAAATGAGGGATGAATGAAATTTATTTTAAATAAATAAAAGTTAATCACAAATATTTTAATTGCCTTTCTTCTTTTAATTTATTTTCATTTTTCCGTTCACCCCCACCCCCCTTTTTTTAACTGTGAACTTCAGGTGCTTTTAAAATATAGGGTTTATCTCTTATGGGCTTGGAAATTGTACGGAATGGATCAATTATTTTTGGTAGAAGACAGTCAAAATAAAAATCTTTTAACTTCTTTTTTATTTCTGTCTCACGGAAAGCGAGTATTTATTCAACCTTCATTTTGGTGTCCAAAAGACAAAAGCACAGGCATCCCTTTTTTTAAATATGCAGTTGTCCTTGCAAGTGATATTTATGTTATTTATTTTACAACAGATTTCGTTTTATCAGTTTTCAAAATGCTAGTATTCTCTTAAAAATAATTTGCAGAGCAAAAAATTTTACAACTCTATACAAGTTCGGACTTTTTCCACTTATACGATAAAGCTAGAAAATACCCCGCCGCGACATTCGACCTCTTTGATGTCAAAGGTCAACTCACACCCTCTCTCCTCGTTTGATGGATGTTCTGAGGGGGGAGAGGAAATTTTCCAATATTTGTCGAATATCTGAAGTTTAAATGAACTTAAACGAAAAATTTTAATTTATATGAATGGATGAAAATACAAGCTTTCTTGTGTTGTTTTCAAAATTTTAAAACTCCAAATAGAATTGAAGTTATTTAATGTTATTTACATTTCGCATACTTCTTAAGACTTTAGCATTAAATTAAAAAATAAGTATACATTTTAAAATTATTTTGTCAACTAAAACAGAAAGCGACATCTTTTAAGAAGTGCACACAGAAAAAATGAGTTAAAAATATTAATTTTCTGATGAGATATTAGACAAATAAAGAGGCATTAAATGGCCATTGGTTTAACATTGGAGAGGCAAATCTAAAATCTGAGTGATAAGGGGCCTTAAGGCTTTGTATCACCCATTTCTTTTTCCGGATCTGAGTTCTGCAAGGCTTTGTATCACTCATTTCTTTTTCCGGATCTGAGTTCTGCAAGGCTTTGTATCACTCATTTCTTTTTCCGGATCTGAGTTCTGCTTGTGTCCTTTCTTCCCCCCCTTTCTAAACACGCCTTGCCTTTATGAAGCTGTCAACGAGTTGGGGTCAAGCAGGGGGTCAGAGGGGAAGCGGTTAGGGGCCAAGTAAGGGAAGAAAACTCCTTTTAGGGCAGTCTTGGACACAGAAAGAAATGGACAAGAGTTCTTCTGCGGGAAAAAAAAAATAGGAGCGAGCTTTCCAATATTCAGATAATTCCACAGATCGGACAAAGAGCGTCCAGGGGCTTGATATTGTTCCCCACTCTCCCCGCCTCTTCATGCACCGTTATTTAAAAAAACTAAACATTTTCGATGCCTTATAAAACATTTTGAAACATTAATGATTTTATATTTAAAATATATAAGCTAAGATATTTTGCATGTAATTATCAATTAAATAAATTCAGCTGATCTACAATTTTCGTTATATTTTTTTACCATTATCAAGAATACATATGTGTGTGTATCAGAAAGAAAAGTTTGTCATTCTTTAAAATGGAAAGAAAGAAAAATATTCGTATAAGAGCTATAAAAGAAATTACCTTGATATCCAGGTTTAATATTTAAAAAATGTATAATAAAATTCAAATAATAAAAAATGTATATTATAAATAGTTAGCTGCATCAAGTTTCAAATTTTGGGTTTTAGAGAATGAGACAGATAAAAATAAAATTCATGGCAGCTTTTAATCGTCGTGTTTAAAATAAATAAATGGAAATAAATATTGTTATTTAAAAAAAAAAAAAGCCGTAGTAAGTAAAAATAAATTCTCTACCCGGCATTTTTAGGTAAATTTCTGATAAAAAGCAAGCATAATTGGTTGTAAATTATAAACTTAAAATTCTTTCACTTCAGTGAATAGGTTAGATTGAGAGCATCCTCTATCACCTTAAAGAAATGGGAATCACTTATGCAATATAGAAATTCGTCATTCAATAATTAATTTAAAAGGAACTAATTGAAAATTCAAGAATTATTCTGATGAAATATTCATGTTATTTACCGTCAAATCCTGACGGGCACTATCTAGAAATTCTAATCTTGAAATTTCAGCTATATAAAAATTTCCTAAACCAAAATTCAGCGGCCACTAAAATCAGGAGTGTCAGTACCCAATTCGCCTATTGTTTAATCAATCCATAGGTGAGCCTGAATTTTTATCCCAAAATTAATGCCACTGTATAAGTAATTTAGATCTTTGTTTTTGTTGTTTCTACTTTCTTCTATCTTTACAAGAAGAAAGTACTGGATTCGTGAAAAATTTCGACTTTCGGTTTTCGACGGATTTACACGTTTTAGGGGTCAGATATTCCGAAAAACATGTTTTTACAAAATGTCTGTCTGTCTGTATGTGACAAAAATTTTGTGGGCGCTCTATCTCAAGAACTAATGCACGGAATTTAATAAAAATTTATATTCAGTTAGTCCCTGATATAACTCGCTGCTGATTAGTTTTTGGTGTGAATCGCTCAACAGGTGGCGCTGCTATGCAGCCTTTTTCACAATTTCCGCAATGGCTCAATCTCCAGAACTAATGCACGGATTTTCATCAAACTTCAGATTCAGTTAGTCCTTGACATGAATTGAAGTTTTGTAAATTTTGGTGTAAATCGCTCAACAGGTGGCGCTGCTATACTGCATTTTTTACGATTTCCGCAATAGTTCTCTCTCAACAACTAATGCTTGGATTTTCATCAAACTTCAGATTCGAGTATACTTTGATATGAATTAGTGCTGTTTGTGTTTTGGTGCAAATCGCTCAACAGGTAGCGCTGCTATGCTGCACTTTTCAGAATTTCCATTATAGCTGTATCTCAAGAACTAATGCAATAATTTTCACCAAATTTCAGAATCAGTTAATTCTTGACTGGAATTGACATTTTGTACATTTTGGTGTAAATCGCTCAATAGGTGGCGCCGCTATGCTGTATTTTTCAGAACTTCCACTATAGGTGTATCTCAAGAACTAATGCACGAATTTTCATCAAACTTTAGAATCAGTTAGTCCTTGACATGAATTGACATTTTATACAGTTTGGTGTAAATAGCTCCACAGGTGGCGCTGCTATGCTGTATTTTGTGTGCTTTCCGCAATAGCTCTATCTCAAGAACTATTGCTTGGATTTTCCACAAACTTTAGATGCAGGTATACCAGGACATGAATTAGTGGTGTTTATGTTTTGGTGCAAATCGTTCAACAGGTGGCGCTGCTATGCTGCATTTTTCAAAATTTCCCCTATAGCTCTATCTCAATAACTAATGCACGAATTTTCATCAAACTTCAAATTGAGATTTACTTTGATATGAATTGGTGCTTAATTGATGTAATTTCTTTCTTAAATGATTTAATTGATGTGATTTATATAGAAGAAAGTTTTGTGATGGCCACAACATACTAGTTTCATATTAGAAAATATCCTGAATTACAGTATTTTTTTTTTTTCTTTTCTCAGCTGGTTGTTAGTTGCTCATGGAAGATTATCCGAAAACTAATTTAACTGCTAATACTTTGGATAGATTTTGTTGGAGCATTGGATTTGTACATTCGAAAGGTCTCTTTTATTTATTTCTCTATTTATTAATACTTTTTTACTATGACTATAAAATGAGAAAATTGAAGCAATATAAAGAACAAGAAAACTGCACATAACTATAAATGTTGAGTTCGGATTAATTTTAAAAAGAATTATTGGATTCGAGTCGGGCATAACCTGGCGTGCGTTAGATTCTAGACTGTGATCCATATTTGTTCTAATTTCGCTGGTCTTGTAAATTTTAAATTTTTTACGTATTTTTTTTTCTTTTCTTGTTAACCCTTTGTCTACCGACAGTACTTATAAGTACCATTAAAATAACTTGTTATAAAATTTATTTAATACATCGATTAGTTGTGATACAGTTTAGAAGGAGTTATAGATACATTACTTTATCTTAATTATGGGTGACACAAAACAAAAATATTTTTAAAAGGATGATTTATTTTTCCTTTGCATCTTTTCAGTTTTCTTGGCATAGGGGGTCGAGAGGGGGAATTTTTTAATTCGGAAATACTTTTTATATTTCTATTGTACGAATATTATGTTTGTACATTTCCTAATACTACAAAATACTAATAAAAGTGTGAGTGGTGTTATAAATATTTCACAAAATCCCTATAAATTCAAATTTAATTAATCATTCTAAATCTTTCAATCCTTCTAAAATTTATTAAATGATTATTTAAATCTTTTAATGTAGTTTAAACAATTCACGAAAAATGCTTTAGAAGATGAAATATTCATAATTCAGTACATAAAGGGTAAAAAATTATCCTAGTTACAATTAAATAGCATATTGAATTGATACTCATTCAAACAAGTTTGAATTTTCTTATTTTATTATTCAGTAAGATTTATAATCTTCTAAGTATGGTATTGAAATATTTAAATGGATTCTAGAACGAAAGTAGGTTTTTAAATATTTTTAATAATTTAATAATAAATTAATAATAACATAATTTAATAACAATTTTAAATAACATGATGAATTAATGAAATAATGAAAATGATTACTATAAATAAGCAATCAAACCGTCACTTAAATTGCAAATTAACATGGACGATATTTTAATTTCTTTTGCTGTTAAATGTTTTTTTTTTTTTTTTTTTTTTTTCAGACATTCTAAATAAGTTATAAATAGCATAACAGTTTTCTTTTCTTTTTCTTCTTGCAAATGCAAATAATGTATTTTTCTGAAAACGGATATTTTAAATTTATTTTAGAGAAAGAAAACACAGAAAAAAAACGTGACCTTGTCCTCTTACGGACGTGTGTTTATATTGGCTGACGTTATAATTTCGATATCGAAACGCGTCCTTTAAATTTTATGGTGATTTACACAAGGTTTTATTACTTCATAGCTCATAATTGTTTGGACTATATTGGTCTTTTTAAATTTTTAATCTCTTATTTATTCCTTTCTCTCTAAAAATTATCCTAGATACTATTACATTGCATATTGAATTGATACTCATTCACACCAGTTTCATTATGAATTTTCCTTTTATTATTCAGGAAGGTTTATAATCTTTCAAATTTTGAATTGAAATATTTAAATGGATCCTACACCAAAAGTAAGCTTAAATAACTTAAAATACGTGGATAGTATTTTGAAAATGATTAGTATTAATAAGCAATCAACAGCCAGGCTTGCCAATTTTGTGTCTTTACATTTAAAAATGAGTCAGAAAATGTATCAAAAAGTATCTCGTGTTTGTTGAACCATAAATTTGAGAACCATCTAAAATTTATTTTAGGGGACCAAAAAAAAATATATATAGATATAGTTATTAATTTTTATTTTAAAAGGGTGTCACATATTTAAAGGGTATGTGTGCGTCGACGGGGGGGGGGGGGGTAAAAACTACTTATTTCCTTGAAACCTAATAAGATCTGAAATTCCGATGCATGCAAGGATGGAAATGTTTTCGTAGGTGTATCAAAACTACTTGTTGAAAATTGAAGAAAAGCGTATATATTTAAAAATATATGTGTATAGTGTTTTACGTAGTTTTATTTTCTAGAAATTATAATATGTTATTCAGAGAAAAGACGTTCGGGGGAAAAAGCAGTATTTAGAGGGGAAAAAATGTTTTGCTACGTTTTAGTAAACGAAGCAACTGAAACGAAATATAGAAGTATAATTTAGCCTTTCACATCGACAAAGCAGAGAATTATAAATTAATCATGTAACATTTATATAAAAGGCAATTATAATCTAATGCACAGTAAGAGACTTCTATGTATTATTTGAAATCTAAAAGCTCTTTATATGTATTTTCAATAATAACAATAATAATAATAATACCATACTTGCCAACTAAATTTTGGTAAAACTCAAAAGATTTTGGGCAAAAAATCAGAAGAAATCAGAAAATTTTGGCGAAAAATCAGAAGAAATCAGAAGATATTTTAAGTTTTATAACACTTTCAGTAAGGATTAAAAACAGCTGAATCCTTATAGATACGCACATTTCAAAGAGAAACTCGAATAAAATATTCACTAATTTGCAATTACACAATATATATTATGACAAAAAAGAATAACTTGAATATATTAAAAATTACTATATATTTTTTTTTCTCTTTTACTATTCATAGATATCCCACCTTTCACTTTAAAAAACACTTAAAACTTCTGATTTCTAAATTTTTTTTTTTTTTTTTTTTTTTTTTGAGGGTGATTCTGAGTAAAAAAAGAAAAAAAATTCTGAAATTCACAGCAAATTTTCTGAAAAGTTACAGCAGGAAGGGGGGGGGGGGGATCCACTTCCGACACTAGCTATGCGTTTTTTTCAGGGGCCCTTTGACGAAATTCGCGATTTTTAGATGAAATTTTTATTTTTTTCGCGATCTTTTGACGAAATTTGTGGAGGTTTTTCGCAATTTTTTGACGGAATTTGTTTTTTCGCGATTTTTTGACGAAATTTGTCGTTTTTTCGCGATCTTTTGAAGAAATTTGCCGTTTTTTCGCGATCTTTTGACGAAATTTGCCGTTTTTTGCGATCTTTTGACGAAATTAGCGTTTTCCATGCGATCCTTTGACGAAATTGGCAATTTTTCTGCAAACAATTGACAAAATTAATTTTTTTCGGCGAAGATGTCGAAATTCGCGATATTTTTTATGTCCGAATTTTCGAATTGGTGGCTGATTTTTTTTAATTTTCGAAATGAATGCCTTAATTTTTCGGAAAATTCGGACCAAAATCACCCCTACGCGTTGGTTACACAATCTTTTGACGAAATCAGCGTCTTTCCCGCGATCGTTCGACGAAATTTGGGCTTTTTCCGCGATCCATCGGTGAAATTTGTGTTTTTGAAATTTGTGTGCGATCCTTTAACGGAATTCGCGTTTTTTACGTGATCTTTTTACGGAAATAGTGTTTTTACGCGATCTTTTGACGGCGCTTTTTTACACGATCTTTTGACAAAATTCGCGTTTTTTCACGATCTTTTCACGGAATTCGTGTTTTTAAGCGCTCTTTTGGGAGGATTCTCGTTTTTTACGCGATCTTCCGACAAAATTTGCGTCTTTCCCGAGAACCTTCGGAGAAATTTCGGGTTTTCCCGCGATCCTTTGACGAAACTCGCGTAAAATGCGCAAGAAAAGGCCGACAATCGGAAGAAAATGACGAAAAGCGGAAGAAAACCCATTACGCGCGTAAAATCGGAAAACATGCCGATTTTTCGGAAGAATTCTGAAAAAATTGGAAGAGTTGGCAGCTATGTAATACCATACAATTATATAAAAGAAATAAAGAAGAGGTTAAACATATGATTAAATTTTAAGTATTTTCATCAATAAGGAATTTTTTATCATAAAAAATATTCACATATTTACTTTTCGTATGTGCTAAATTTTATTATTTTAGCACTTTTATAAAATTTTGCTGACGTACTAGTCGATATACTTGTAAGAAGTAAAACCTATAAGTAATAAATAGTGTCTCAAAATGATTGAAACGCATTTTAATTTTTCAACTGTTGGAGATATATAAACAATGTAAAAAGCAAAAGTGTGCCAAATAAGGCAGGGATTAAGATTGTATTGATGAAATAGGCCTGCCATTCATTTTCAAAAGGGTACATATTTTAAACTTTTATACGGTACCTAGATCCTATTAATTATATATATATATATATATATAATCAAACTCTAGCAAGTACAACAGTACCGAATTAAGAGACTTTGAATTTGAAAAATTTTAATAATATTTTGAAAATTAATGGCAGGACTATTTCGTCAACATAACTTTAATTTGTACCTTATTTTGAACACTGTTGCAATTTACATATGTATCTCTAACATGTTAATGATTAAAGTGTATGTCTATCTTTGTATTGGGACACTCTGTATACTTAATTTTGTACAATATATTAGTCGAAGTTTTCCAAACTTTTCAATTTTTTTCTCTGACATCAAACACAAAAATAGCAAAAAATAAGGACAAATTCTGCATTTGTGATTGGCAGAACAATAATAAGGAAACAGCTATTATCTTCTACACTTATAATTTGAAAGAGATTGGAGAATGTGTTGGATAAATAACACAATTTATAGTATTTAAGTTAGTTCTATTATTTTTTACGAACATTTTAAATTTACATTTATGAGAAAAGAAAACTATAAATTACAAAATACGCGAAATTAAATTCTACATTATGCTACAAATGAGGGGTGAATAAAATTTATTTTAAATAAATAAAAGTTAATCACAAATATTTTAATTGCCTTTCTTCTTTTAATTTATTCATTTTGCCGTTCAACACCCCCCCCCCTTTTTTTTAACTGTGAACTTCAGGTGCTTTTAAGATATAGGGTTTATCTCTTATGGGCTTGGAAATTGTACGGAATGGATCAATTATTTTTGGTAGAAGACAGTCAAAATAAAAATCTTTTAACTTCTTTTTTATTTCTGTCTCACGGAAAGCGAGTATTTATTCAACCTTCATTTTGGTGTCCAAAAGACAAAAGCACAGGCATCCCTTTTTTTAAATATGCAGTTGTCCTTGCAAGTGATATTTATGTTTTTTATTTATTTATTTTACAACATATTTCGTTTTATCAGTTTTCAAAATGCTAGTATTCTCTTAAAAATAATTTGCAGAGCAAAAAATTTTACAACTCTATACAAGTTCGGACTTTTTCCACTTATACGATAAAGCTAGAAAATACCCCACCGCGACATTCGACCTCTTTGATGTCAAAGGTCAACTCCCACCCTCTCTCCTCGTTTGATGGATGTTCTGAGGGGGGAGAGGAAATTTTACAATATTTGTCGAATATCTGAAGTTTAAATAAACTTAAACGAAAAATTTTAATTTGTATGAATGGATGAAAATACAAGCTTTCTTGTGTTGTTTTCAAAATTTTAAAACTCCAAATAGAATTGAAGTTATTTAATGTTATTTACATTTCGCATACTTCTTAAGACTTTAGCATTAAATTAAAAAATAAGTATACATTTTAAAATGATTTTGTCAACTAAAACAGAAAGCGACATCTTTTAAGAAGTGCACACAGAAAAAATGAGTTAAAAATATTAATTTTCTGATGAGATATTAGACAAATAAAGAGGCATTAAATGGCCATTGGTTTAACATTGGAGAGGGAAATCTTAAATCTGAGTGATAAGGGGCCTTAAAGTTTAGTTCAATGGAGGTCTAGTGACATACCACAGAGAAGAGAACAAAGAGAGTGGGAGGAAAAGGGGAGAATTACTCCAGACTTATCAATCTAAAAAGGAATGATAGTGGGGAATTTTTGAAAGTACAATACAAAGAAGGCAAGATTCTAACCTAGAAAAAAAGGAGGGTGGATTTCTACCTGGAAAAGGGGCAAGAAGGGCGGGATTTTTTTTTTTAAGGGCACGAGGGCGGGCCGCCCCGCCAAACCTCTCTAGAGTGATCCCTGAATTAAATTTGATTACTTTTTCAGATAATTAACACATACCTAATATCATATCTTGATACATCTAAGCATTCAGTTAACTTGTGCTTAAGGCTGATAGTCACTCAGCTTCTGAATTCCCCTCACTAATGCTAAGTCTATGGGGATGGAATGCATTTGTATATTTAAAATATCTCCTCAGGAAATTAATGTTTTTTTAATTGCTTTTTTTTTTTTTTGTACTCTTCTTAAAAGATATTTCTTTTTTCCTTAATTTTCAAAAAATTTCTAAAATCTATGCTTAATTTAATATTTTATGAACACTTTATATAAAATTAAGTATATATTTTAGAAATATTTTGAGAACTATGGAAAAAAGAGACAACCTTTAAGAACAATAAAAAAAAGAAGTTAAAAATATTAATTTCAAGTGGAGATATTTCAAATATATGAAGGTATCAAATGCCTAAAACTGCATATTCTTTTGGACCTTGGTATAAATGGATGACATCCAGGGCTTAATATCTAACAAAAAAAGTACCGGAGCCCTAATATTCTGCGGTACCGGTACTAACAACTGTACCGTCCCTCCCCCTTGTCACTCCAATCTGCATATTTATATTTCATAAATTTAGTTGCAAAATTTAAAGCATTTTATTTTTTTAGCAAAATAAAAATTTTAAATATATCTATCAACATGTACTTAGCTGTCAACTATTCCACTTTTTAGTTATCACTCCTTCCGAATAGTAATCTTTGCCTAACTTTATTGGTAATTAATTTCAGAATTCTGCAATTAAATATGGTAAGGATTATGATTCGGATATAGTGTTAACAAAAAAAAGGGAGATAGTTCGCAGTTATGCATTTTAATGAAATTAACATCTATATGCTGAAGAATGGAACAATGTTTTTCAATTTCCTATAAAAGTTGCATATCTTAAACTATAATCGATTCCTTCTGCATAACAGTCTTTTGTGGTAAGTCCCCGAAAATCAGATTAAATTAAAAATTTGACACCGTTATCTGAAAGATTCTATGCTTTTTTTTAAAAGGCGAAACACTGCTTGGTTACTTTCTATCAGAATAACAATACATGGCAATTATATCTAGGTACAAATGAAAATGACTTCGTAAATGTGCAGAGCAAAACCTTAACTTAACATGGGCAGCGTTCATGATACGAAATAAATAGAAAAATCACTAATGTGATTTTTGTACTCGTGCGCAATAGAAGACAAAAATCTCAAATAAACAAAACCTCAAGCTGATTCTATTTGGCTAAAAACAGAAAATATTCTTTTCAGGTTACATATCTAAATAAAAGCCACCAATTAAAAATTATCCTACTGTCACAAAAGAAAATCGAACTGAAAGAAATTCATTGTTAGTCTCTTGAGTAGCGCCGTATCAACACATCGCCAACATAAATTTGTAAATATCGCTAAAATAGAAAAACACTATTTATGTTTTCCCTTTATTTTGATCAAAATAGCATTAAAATTATTTGAAATAGTAGTTTAAATACATAGTTTTGAAGGAGAAAAAGGTTTTTTTTTTTTTCCTATACATGAATAAATAAAATTTTGAATGTAAGACAGATTGAGCTTGATTGAGTCCAAGGCTAAAAACTGTTATAAAAATTGAGTCTGTTTTATCTCCATTTCCTACGTGTGTTACGTCACATATAAGAGTTTTGGTGAAAAAGAATGCAAAAGTTTGGAGATGGGAATGAAAGGAAAGGGTAATTTTGACTTTGTTACTTTGTTTTTTCGGAAGTGCTTTTGCACTGGGCTCCGGAGCCCTGTATTTGAGCTCCGGTGAATTCCGACCAATATTTAAATATTTAATAAAGACAGAGAAGTACAGGAGCTGGGCTTCGGCGCAAATTAAGCCCTGATGACAACTTAGTTTTGACTTCGTTCACTCAACAGCATGCGCTGCTATTCTGTGGTTGGAAAAAGGTTCATAATGTGGGGTGGGGTACAATCAATTGACGCAAAAGCTTGCAGATTAATCTAACAGCATAAATTAGAAATGCTGCTTTTAAGAAATTGCTATAATTTACTTTGTCTTTAAATTATTGTACATATTGTATTTTCTTTATAAATGCAAAATGTCAACACTATTTATACCAATGTCAAATGACACCTTCTGAGATTTTGATTTGTGGTTGTATTATTTGTAATTCTTAAACTAAGACAATCATTAGTCGAGCCTTCAGAGTATTAAAAAGGATTTGTGATTATTTTAATTTAAAAAGTAACTTATAAAATAACCATAAATCAAAATTTTAAAAGGTGTTATTTGATGCCGGTTGAAATAATGTTAAATAATAGGTTATTATAATAATAAGATTAAGCTGACATTATTAATATCACCAATAATTTTTGTTTACTGCAAATTGCATGGAAAATTGTACTGTTGGGCAAATGCATAGCAATCAGTAATGGACCAAACAAAACTTTTCACACCATGTAAGTTAAAATTTGCTGCAATGTGGACAGAACTGCTTTTATCTTTGCTAGAATTACAACTCTTTGTTGTGTCTCATAAAGCGAATTGTTAATTAACTGTTCCTAAAACTAATGCTGTGATTTTATTTATTACCTAATTGTACTATATATTTTTTAAATTGCCTTCACAAGATTATTTTCCTGTTCCTTGTCTTAAGGTCCAAATAGACATATTCTTCAACTGTCATTGTCTTTTCTGCGATTAGGCAGTGCTGTTCAATTTTTTTTTGCTTTTGAATGATCCAAACTAGTCAGAAATTTTTCCGTCAAACCCACCTCTGCGTCTTTCTATTGTTGAGACTCCCCTTTCTTTTGTCCATAACCACAGAACAGTTGGAAGAGAACGGCCAGTTACTGCTTTTAACTCCTTCGGGACGAGCGTCTTTTACAGAATTTTTAATCTTTTATCACCGGTTTTTCAAAACAAATTTTTACCTAATTGAATTTGAAAAATGCTCGGATTAAATAAGGCAAAATTTACTATAAAAATTTACTGGTGAGAATAATCACGGATTCTGGGCACCTTACGGGTCGCTCGTCCTCAAGGAGTTAGAGGAGAGGGGGCACCTTTTCCTTCTGAACAGAGGCTTAGATCAATAATTTTGGTAACAATGCATTTGACTGACAGACTGCTGTACTAGTTTTCATGACATTGAAAGGATGAAGTGGAGAGCAGGCACGGATACACGGGAGGGGGGGGGGGCAAAAAAAATGTAACTCCAATTTTTTATAGCAGTTTTTATGGAAGCCCAAAAGTTTTCGGGTGTCAACAGAAAGCCTCACTGATGCTCCGGTAATTTATGAACAAAAAAGGATTTTGTCCATGTCACCTACGGAGGGGGGGAGGATCATCCCCCTCCCCCCAAAGAAAACATCTCGTAAATATGCGAATTTCTCCAAAGGATCACGAAAAAATGCGAATTTCGTCAAAGGATCGCGAAAAAAACGCGAATTTCTTCACAGGATCGCGGAAAAAGTGCAAATTTTGCCACGGGATCGCGGATTAAACACTAATTTCGTTTAAGAATCGTAAAAAACGCGAATTTCGCCAAATGATTAGGAAATAAACGCAAATTTTGTCAAAGGATCACGAAAAGAACGCGAATTTCGTCAAAGGACCGCGAAAAAACAGGAATTTTGTCACAGGATCGTGGGATAAACGCGAATTTCGTCAAAAAATCTCGGAAAATGCGAATGTCGTCAAAGGAGATCGGAAAAGCGGGAATTTTGCCAAAGATCACGAAAAAAATGCGAATTTTGTCAAAGGACCGCGAAAAACCACGAATTTTGTCACAGGTTTGAGGAAAAACGCGAATTTTATCACAGGATCGCTGAAAAACGCGAATTTTGTAACAGGATCGCGGAAAAAACGCGAATTTTGTTACATGATTTCGGGAAAACGCGAATTGCGTCAAAGGACCGCGAAAAAGGTAAATTTTGTCACAGGATCGCGGAAGAGACGCGCGTTTTGTCAGGATCGCGAAAAAACCCAAATTTTGTAAAGTGTTGCGGAGAAAACGCAAATTTCGTCAGATAATTGCGGAAAACACGAATTTCGCCAAAAGATACCGAAAATGCAAATTTCGTCAATGGATCTCGTAAAAAATGCGAATTTCGTCAGATAATTGCGAAAAAGTGCGAATTTTCGCACAGGATCGCGGATAAAACACTAAATTCGCTAATGGGTCGTAAAAAAGGCGAATTTTGTCAAAGGATCACGAAAAAAACGCGAATTTCGTCAAAGTATCGCGAAAAAACGGGAATCTCGTCAAAGGACAAAAAAACGTGAATTTTGTCACAAGATCGCGGAAAAGACACTAACTAATTTTGTCGCAGGATCGCGGAAAAAACGCAAATTTCGTCAAAGAATTGCAGGGAAAACGCGAATTTCGTCAAAGGAGCGCGGAAAAACGCGAATTTCGCAAAAGGATCACTAAAAAAACCCGAATTTCGTCAAAGGACTGTAAAAAAAAGTGCATTTTTTCGCAGGATCGCGGGAAAAACGTGAATTTTGTCGGAGGATCACGGAAAAAAGCAAATTTTGTCACAGTATCGCGGAAAAAATGCGAATTTCGCCAAAGGATACCGAAAAATGCTAATTTCGTCAAAGGATCGCGAAATAAAACGCGAATTTCGTCAAATAATTATGAAAAAACGCGAAATTTGTCACAGGATCCCGGAAAAAGCTCGAATTTTGCCACAGGATCGCGGATAAAACACTAATTTCGTCAAAGGATCACGAAATAAACGTGAACTTCGTCAAAGGATTGTGAAAAAACGCGAATTGCATCACAGGATCGCGGAATGACGCCTATTTTGTCAAATGACCACGGAAAAATGGGAATTTCGTCAAAGGATTGGTTAAAAACGCAAGATTCGCCAAAGGCCTCGAAAAACAGCATAATTAGAGCTGGTAGAGGATCCCCCCGGTCACCCCTCTGTTGTAACCTTTCATAAAATATGCTGTGAATTTCAGTATTTTTTTTACTCGGATTCACCCTTTCTTTGATTATATGTCACTCGGTCTCCCCCCCCCCCCCCCCCCAAAAAAAAAAAAACAAAAAAAAAAACGATTTTCTGGATCCGGCCCTTTTGGAGAGGATATCGATGCCTTTGAGAATGCAATTGAAATTATACAGAGTATAGATGGGTCATGAGTGTCCCCTGCCCTGGATTATCAAATTTAATTACCCAGGTTTTCTTTTTCTCTCATGATTTTGAAAAAAAAATACGAAATTTTTTTTTTTTTTTTTTTTTTTGAGGGATTTAAAATAATTAACCCAAGTCAATGAGGAACTAAGGATTTTTCCTAAATCCCCTGTGGAAGACGATTTTTAGTGTTTCGTGCATCTCACGAAACCCTTATAGTCTCACTTCTCTGTTTGTTCGTCCGTCACAGCCTCGTACTCGGAAAATACCTAAGTTATAGACATGATTTTTTTTTTTTTTTTTTACATAGCGCTGAATAACCCCTGACATACCCAAATTCATAAAATTTTGAAAAAGTCTTATATATTTTTTAATTAAACGAGTTCATTCTTTTTTTATTTCAAAATATAATTTTAATATCAGCATATGTCGCTGAGTGTCCATAGTTTAGATTTGTCTTCTATGCAAAAGATTGTGGGTTCGAATCTCTCTGGCGGAACTTTAATATTTTTATTATTAAACTTTTTTTTCAGATGGATTTAATTAAAAGAAAATTCCTTTTTTTGGCCATTTTTAGGCTTATTTTATTTTTTGGCGCAGTGGTAATTTTTAGAGTATATTTTTTTAAGACACAGAAAATATGGAATTTCAATATAGAACCAATATTTTTTGTTTACTGCTGACATCTACTGGCCATTTTTTTAAATAATAGGGAACTTTTTTCATCTTATCATTAGAAGAATTACCCCACCAGTGGCTGGGAGATTCTGCTCTCGAAGCTGGTGCTGGGTTCGAACCCAATCGCGTCCATCGGTCTAACCGTTTCGGAGTTTTCGTGGTTTTCTTCGAAACCGTGGATTCCCATGCGTAAATACGGGTTAGGTTCCCTTAAAAAGACTCCCACGAAGGGCACCCCCGCCCCACCAGGGCCTATATCCCACGTGTTGATAATTGGCCGTCGTAAACACAAACCAAACCATTAGAAGAATTATTCAGGAATTGAAAGGTTTTTTTCTTTTTTATTTCAAATTTTAATAAACGTTTACATCTTCTTTTTGGGTGCCATCTAGTGAGTGTTTGGAAAGTCAAACAGTTAATATGGATTTTTTCTGAATTATTTGAACGTTTAAAATATGTTTTAAACAATATTTTGCTTTTAAAATTTTTATATTTTATTTATACCTGTGCTAATTTTTTTAAATTGCTGAATTTAAAAATATTCGGACTTTTTAATTTTATCAGTCATGGAACAGTGGCGCAGCAGTTGTGCGATTGCCACCACTAAATTTTAATAGTATTCATCGGGTTAAAAAAAATTCAGAAATTCTGTCCTGAAATAAGACAAAGAATACAGTTAAAATTTAGCGGTGTCAATAGATTATCTGCTGCTACACTGTTCCATCACTGTTTTATTTAAATAATTCTTCTTGAATATTTTTAATTTGTTTTAAAAATATTTTTCTTATTATTTTAAAATTAAATACAATGGTGCTGCCATTTATGTAAGGATTTAATAATTATAAATTAACAATTTTGATTTATTAATTTAAGGATAAAGTGTTTTAAAAGAGATATTAAATGAAAACCTCTGTTCTATCTGCGATCACACTTACCCACTTATTAGTTTTGATTTCCTTTATATGTGTTTGTAAATTATCTTAAATGAAAGTTCAGAATCCCTAATCTTATGAAAAAAATAACAATCTCTTTCAGTTCTTCATTTTAAATAAAGGCCGTACAAGTTTCTTGGATTTTTAATGTGTTATCTGTTAAGTGCGCCACACACCAGGGAGACATGCTACAAAAAGCCTGAGACAGGAGATAAATTCTGATATTTGAACAAGTTTCTGCTTTGTTAACAGGGTGAAATTGTCTTCTGACACATTCCTTTTTTTTGTTGCATGTTCGCTGGTGTGTGGCACGCCTTACTCTCCTGATTATGATCATATGCTAAAAAATTGTTTTGCACATGGGGTTCTGGCAAACAATTCTAGTTAAATTTATTTCACATTTATATTTTTTACTATAAATCAAATTGCTAAGTTGGTAGTGGCTGAAGGTACATATGTTCCAAAATTGTACCTATCCCTGGATTTTGTTTTGCAGGTGTTTGTGTGCTGGGTGGTTCTGAACGAAGATAGTGTTTGGTACCTATCTACTATATGGGTCCACAAAGTAGACACAAGCTTTATTCATCTAGACTTTCCCGGGTTTCCGAAAAACCCTTATGTTAACTCTCAATCATTCTTTGGTCAAAAGATCGACCTCTAATGTCCTGACTGATTCTGAGGTATGGTTTTACCTCTCATCCCTTTGAAGTAATATTATTTTGTATATATTCTTTTGGGGAGACATTGAAATTCAAATCTGTTTCTCATTTGTTAGCAGGGGATGAGCCTCGGGAACTTAGCTTTTGCTTTAAAGTATAAGTGCAATCCCGGATTGGGACTGAAACAGTTCTCTTGTCTCATCCTTTGTGCCACCCCGTTGTGTAGCGTGCGTAACCGTCTTACTCAAAAAATGTGCCATATCAGTTATTTCAAATTGTAAGTGAAAACCATGATTTCTACCCATCATCCTAGGATGGTAATCTACACTAGCACATTCTGTGACGTAATTCTATTCTTTTAAATTAGGTGTGAAATTGGAATATGCAACCACCAACATAGCAGCTGCAAGTCTCTGACGTTAATGAGATATAAGCTTAATGTAAATTATTATTAAATGAATTTTATTTTCTTTATGTATTCTATTTATCTGTGTATCATTATCTACGTATTTGAGTTATGGACACATTCTCTTATGGGATTAAAATGAGTGAAGTATATAAAAGAAGATTATTCCAAAAAAGGGGCTATTATTGTCCAATAGAACAAAAATAGTACAATAGCCAGGTATTTATAGGTGAAAAGGAGAGTTGTGAACAAAAGATAATCTCTTGTGATGACCTTTTGGTAGGCGAGTGAGCCAGTAGAACATGTGGAGGTACTCTTGAAAATACAGATGAAAAAATCCAGCGTGACAGCAGCCTCCGCTTACTGACCACGCCACCGGGCGACCCGCTGATGCCGAAAAATGAGTTCTTTCTCCCTCTACTACGTCTGCCATATTAGACTTTGGCCGGCAAGACTCGGCTAAATGTGGCGGATGCAGGAGGGGTTTAGGAACAGCTTCAAATAACGACATTTATGTCTACTCCTCTCTTTCATAGCTCCATGGTATTAAGTTACTTTAATTGAAATGTAGGTACGGATAAAAATATTTTACAACTATGTCAGAGAGCGTCAATTGGTGTATTTTAGTAAGGGTGGATAGGCACAAAAGAGTGCTCTTTTGTGACAAATTTTATTGTTATTCATATACTTTATATTTTACGTTCTCGGTAATAGAGTGCCTTACTGAATAAGTAGTGGCGACATACGCACAGAGCGTATAAGGAAAGGGCGAGGCTAACGAGAAAGACAGGCTACCGTGGTGGGACCGATCTGTCTTTTTTACAGACCGCTAGGGTGACGTGATGCTCTTTTCGCACACCTTCATTGGTGCATTCGACATCACATGACTCCACCGGTCTGTAAAAAAGACAGATCGGACCCACCGCGGTAGCCTATCTTTTTCGTTAGCCTCGAGGAAAGGGCAGCTGACGTCATTGTTGGTCGAATTACTGTGGATTAGCAAGAAAAACCTGGCCGTTCTTTATAACTTCTACTGTACACATGAGTTATCGAAATTTGATTGGTCTACATTTAACAGATCTCTGATATGATTGGCCTACGGCGCCAAGACTATTCCTGCAATGATCGTTATGACAAAAATGTAGTTGGTAGATTGGTTGACGGAAGTGTTTGTTTGTAAACATGCCCTTTCCTTATAACCAGAATGGATGTTTTTTTAAAAAATACGACAAATTCCAGAATTTCGTAGTACTTGCCTAGACAAGTATGATTAAACAAGAGACTTTACCATGCCAAGCCAGCTGAGAGTATGTAGAAATAAATATCAATAGGAGTGAAGGGCATTTGAATTCTGTTTTCCTGATGACCAAGTTCCTCTGACTATTTATTCATGGGTGTTGTACAATGAGCCTAGGATACTTATATGTAACATATGTAATATATGAAATATAAAATTCAATTATTCACGATTAATTTTATTGGATTTCAGCCGTGGTTATATCTAATGAGATTAATGGTGAATAACATGTGACTGTTTGATCGATATGTTCGCGCTAACCGGTACTTGAGGTTGAGGTCGATAGTGAATACAAGTGCAACTTGATTAGACCGATGGTCTAACTGCAATAAGGAAAGACAAAATTGATAATATCCCCTCCACTAGGGTTCTTTATGGACTGGTGACATTCGAGAATTAAAACGTGATTGGTCTAGACGATTTTGGACAAAACAAATTGCCAAGCATATTTTTGTTGATAATTCGCTTGTGTACTCGAACTCGTATAAAGATTATCTCCACCTCCAAGTTCTGGATTGTTGGCTGCCATAATTTACACAAAATATTCAGTCTGATCATGTGATCAGGGCACCACTATTTTGTAGAGGCATTTTACCTTCACCACTCGCAACTTTTGGCCAATTGTAGCTAGGGTGCCTCTGCAACATGATGGTCATTAAAAAAAATAAAATTTGGTGAGTCAAGATTTTGGACAAAAACAAATTCCCAATTTCTGAGTGCGCGTGCCAATATCGCCAAGCTAATGTTTATTGGCTTGTCAAATTCGTTCTGGCGAGTTTCACCAAGTTCTGAAATACTGTTTACCATAGTTTGGACAAAACATTTAGCGTGAGCATCCGCCTTGTACTTATATCGCCGCTGCTTTATTATAGGTGTTGATGTTGTTTACGATTATCTTATTATCTATACAATGTATATAGACCCTGAGGAAGAGTGCCTTCCGTGAAGGCTTTCTAAGGGAATCTAACCACATTTATGCAAGGTTCGAAGAAAATCACGGAAAACTGAGAGTGATTAGCGAGCGAACCCAGTACCTCATGTCTATCAGTTTTAAGAGCAGAACCTCTTTTTTATAGAGACATCCCAGCTGTGGTTGGGAAAAAACGTTCATATTGGAAACAAGTACCAGGTCCACAAAACATCTTTTCATTCTAAAAGGTCTTTCTTTATTAGGATGTCTTCATGAGAACGGCGATTTACTTACTCACAGGACACATGCTCAGACTGTGCTTAGGCAGGCGTTTTTGTCCAAACTATGAGAAACCTGCATTCCCACTAAGCTCCATATATAACAGGAGATCTTTTTTTTTTAATTTCCTAACATGATTTCCAGTGGCCAACGTGAAAGAATACAGTCACGATAATTTTAGTTCGTATTCATGGCATAAAACGTTGTTTATCGCATGCCCTCTACATGATTGGAGAATCCGATGTATGCGATGTATCCGAAATATGCGAACACTAATATCTAACATTGACAACGTGAAGTATGAAAAAGCAGAAAAAACAACGTTTAAAATGCACAAATAATATATGAAAAGCAGCAAACAGCTGTTTCGAATCTACTAGCTATTCTTCTTCAGTGCAAGATAGGGAATAAGAAACAGCATGCTAGAAAAAGCAAGGCTGAGCCAATTATATTTGCTTGAGCCAAGAATTATATTGATTATTTTATTGAATTATATTGAGCCAATCCAGCTTTATTTGCTATTTTTAACGTGAAGTATGTTTTACCTTTGCCTTACAAGTTTTTGACCGCCGACTCAGAACTTCTGTTACATGTGGAGCTCAGTGTACATTCCAGAACTTGCTGATACTCACCTGATCGAATAAAACAAGCTCGAACACTAGCTGGTTCCAGGTCGTACATCGGAAGGACGGAAATACAAGGTCGTGTTAAACCCGACCTCTTGTATTAATCTCCAGCCGTTTTTCTTTCCGGACATTGCGAATGTTGCTCCTTTTAGCGATCCAAATGCGAACTTACGGCGTGTTTATGCCATGACCCTGGAAGTAAATCTCAGATTGTTCTGGAGGACTGGTGATTATGAACTTAAATCTTGCACTCGTATTGAAAAAAATGGACGACTTGGCAGTTGGAGACTGAACGACAAGTTTTTGGCTGACTTCTTCAGTGCTTAAGAATAGACTCTGCAAATTAGAGAAATTGAAGAAACCCTGCGTGGGTGATTCGAATGCCTTGCGATACAGCATACAGCTCTTTTGTGAGCGAGGTTTGTAAGACTAGACTTTTTGTTACAGCCGTCCGTCTGCCATTTAACAAGCAAAAATCCTCCCCGTTTCGGATAATTACTAGTCGGGAGAACCGAAAGCCGGGTCGAGACTCAGGGACGGAAGTGATGCCATCTCTCGTCACAGATGTCAACCAAATTTCTTTAAAGAGTATAAAAAGACTTTAGGAGGACTTCGACTGCATAAATTCACCCCTATTGATATGGCAATTTTTGTTAATTTTTTTACAAAAACGCAAAGTTGGCATTAATTTTGATGGAATCGCATTCGCTAACAGCAAATGATAAAGTTAGTACTGCTAATAAACTAAAAAAAGCAGAATTCAGTCATTCAAAATTATTCCGGAAGACAAATGGCAATTCCTTAATATCGCAATCAAGAAAAATGCTAGAATTGCCATTTCCCAGAGAAGGGCAGGTAATTTAACATAAAATTTGATACTGTTGGAGATTATCGTTAAGTTCAGAAAATTTTGCTTCGGGAGAATGTCTAATTTCAATCATACGTGTTGGAAGATGCGATTGATTTTTAGGGAACTTCCTCTCAACACTGGCGACCAAGACATGAAGGATGCAATAGAAATTGAATCAGCTTTCTTTGGCGTGTTTTCCAAATGTATAAGAAGACCATGTCAAACTAAAAATACATCCCCTTTTTCTTTGTTTCGATCCCAAAACAACCAGAATTTGACCGCAGCTTCTAACTTACAGAAATTATGGAAACTGAGGTCAGTTTTGAAGATTACCGGGATAAAAAAGGGCGCCTCGCAGTATTACCTTCAGTGTTGAATTCAGACATTTTTCGCAGGGAGGGATTTCTGTAATTCCAGTGGGGGAAATTGCATTTTTTTACCATTGAAAACACAAAACCTCAAATCTTTCGGGGGGGGAATGTCTTCTCCAGACCACCCCCTGAATTCAACACTGATTACCTTAATTAGGCTTTTGTTCATTCTGACATGGCTTGCAATTTACACACCAGATGTATAAAGTGAACTCAAGACCAAAAGATATGTAAAAGACTTTGTGATGATGTCAAGTAAAGACCCTGTCGGTGTCTGGAGCGAGGAAGTGATCAACCGGCGAACTATTTCTTTGCTCAAAGTTTCCCCAAAACTAATCCCCTACCTACTAAAGACAGAAATCCTAAAATTAAAGGTAATAACTCTAAAGGAATAAACAGTATGAATTCTAACTGGACACTCTCCCCTAGAAAGATTGGCCCATCCCAGGCATATAAGCGGACGTAACGTTCTAGCCCCAACTCCTCCTCTTTGCTCTTGAAATTGCAATAATTCGGTCCCAGTTCAGGATTCTTTTTACGCCACCGAATTCACCAAAAATTTGTTGGAACTTCAAGGGACTTTACCCACGAACGGCAAAAGTCACGCCTCTGCGGGTATATACCCTCAGACAAAGACTGTTTATTGGACGAAGGGGAAGCAGTTTTAAAATGTTCTTCACGTCTATTGGTGTTTTCTACTATATACCCGCAGCTGACGTGACGTGGGTAAAGTCAGTCCATAAGGAAAGGGCATGTTTACAAACAAACACTTCCGTCAATAAATCTACCAACTATATTTTTGCCATAAAGATCATTGCAGGAATAGTCTTGGTGACGTAGGCCAGTCATATCAGAGACGTGTTAAACGTAGACCAATCAAATTTCCCTAGCTCATGCGTAAAGGTAGGAGTCATAAAGAACAGACAGATTTTCTTGCTTAACCAACAGTAATACGACCAACAGTGACGTCAGCTGCCCTTTCCTTATAGGCTTTAACACAATTTCCCTAAAAAGCTTAACATCTATTTAGAAATTTTTGCGACGACATTGCCCATGCTTCACAAACATAGACATCAACACAAAGTATTCCCTAAACTCCCGAGGCTAACGAGAAAGACAAGGCTACCGCGGTGGGACCGATCTGTTTTTTTTTTTTTACAGACCACTAGAGTGACGTGATGCTCTTTTCGCACACCTTCATTGGTGCATTCGAGCATCACGTGACTCCAGCGGTCTGTAAAAAAAAAGACAGATCGGACCCACCTCAGTAGCCTGTCTTTTTCATTAGCCTCGTAGGCTTTCTAGATTGGTCGGGTTCTGCCTTTTTCAAAATTTCATTGGCTGTGGAAACTTGTGCACAGAATTCATAGAAAAATCTATTTAAGGCCTGTTTTCAGCTTTTTTAGCTCGTCTATCGTGTGTGGATCCAACGCCCCCATGATTGGAGATAGCCGTTGGAGACGCTTGCTGTGGCGTCACGAAATATCACACAAAGCAGGCAAAACAAAGAAATAAATTCAAACAACTTGTAAATGGGGTTTGTTAGAGCGCGACCAACGACATACAAGACCAGTGTTATAGTCGTAAAAAAACAGAAGGTATACGCTATAGGAAGAGGGTATACGCTAAATTCATGAACGTCACGCCTAGAATATATGCTATAGATTTATTTGAGAAACAAAGGATATACGGAGCAGTACAAGGCCAGTCTATTACATTTAAAATGTCACACGTAGTGGATCATCTTTAAACGGCGATTGCGAAAAACTATGGGCGCGCCGCTTTGTACCAATCACTGTGTAAAGATGATCCACTCCATATGACGTTTTAAAATTCATGAACTGGCCTTGCACCGCCTCCTGAATATTAGGCTTGAGCGCTGACACAAAAATGGCAGCTGCTGAATGCGGATTTTTTTCAGCAGGTGTACGGTCGTTTGAATTTTGGTACTAATATTTTTTGAAAGTGCTTTCCGCCTTAATTTTCTGAGATTTAAGAAATCAAAGAAATCTACTGGTGTGGAAATTTAGGGGACCGTCCATACGTTAGCTGTCTATCTAGTGACATCTAGTGTAGGAGGCAGCGGCCCTACACTAGACGCTGTACCTACACTGTTAAAAATATCATGAAAGATGGCCTCTGTTTTTAAATACTATCTATTTTCTGACAAAAGATCATATATAGTCTTTATAAACATAAGTAATTTTTCACGATATTTTTAATAGTGTACTATGTCGCTGGTCGTTGTTAGAGCAGTGCGTTCCGAGCTTACCAGGTGAAACTAGTACGCCTTTATAGACGGCTTGCATTGACGTCACGTTTCTATTAGCAACGACGGGTACAATTGCATCTGGAGCCCACACGGAACGTCAGAACTCCCCGTTTGTCCTTAAAAGCACGTGTTGTCTTTCTGTTTAATTTAGATTTTTATTATTTTTATTATTATAGTGCAAATAAGTCAAATGGCGAGCACCACAGTCGCCTTATATTTGGGAGCCATATGAAGCGATGCCAGATTCTTCTGAAATGTGACGTCATGTGCAAGCCGTCTATATGAAAGTGGCGACATGCGATGCTCAGACTAAGGAGTCTAAATATGAAAGTAGAAACATATTGTGTTCAAACTGTACTTTGACAGACGCGTTTGACCTAACTATGGCAAACCCTCTGCGCTCTACAATAATACGGAGAGCTAACTCACAGATCCACTTTCTGCCGCGACTGCATCACACTTTCAATGCGTGCAAGTAATGAGTCTTGCACTTTTCTTACAAGAATTTTTTCAAACTTTTCCGTATACTTTTTATCCATTTTGGTGCTTTCTATATCTTTTTGATATTTTTATGAGTAATGCTTAACAAATTTTTCATTTTTTTCTCTTTGAGCTTACTTAAAATTTTATTTTTAACTAATATCAAACTAAAAAATTGCGTTTAATTTAAATAAAATCTATAGTTTTTTCAATAAAAAATATATATCAGTGAAAATTGTAGTAACTTCGTCAATATTTTAAAAGAAAATCCAATTTGAAAATATCCACCCCTTACTAACTCTATGGGAGGAATCTATGTATTGCCAAAAACTTTCCTCGGTATATCATGGTCGGACCACTGGATTCAATTTATCAGAATAGGGAGTTAGCCCTCCGTTCTATCGTTGAGCTCTCTAAGTAATTTTTATTCCATAACTTGACAATACTCGGACGAATTCGATTATGCTAGTAAGACAAGTTAACAAGCATTAGTTTGGCGATAATGGCGGGCTTGCCGATATGGTTGACGATTCGCTTTTGTCCACAGTTGTTCTAACCAATGGACTTTACCCACGAATGGCAACAACCAATCTTCTGAGGGTAGATACCCTCCGAAAATGACTATATTGAATGAAGGTGAAGGAGTGTTAAAATGTTCTTCACGCTTATTGGTGTTTTTCTTCTGTTTACCCGCGGCTGACGTCACATGGGTAAAATCCATTAAACAAGGGCGTAATGGAGAGTGTATGACGTATACATTCTGTTTCTCAAGTAAAGCTATAGTGTATATACCTTTTTACCGTACACGTCTATAGTGTACCCTCTGGTCTTTTTATGACTACAACTACAACACTGGTTATATCTACAACTACAACCCTGGTATGTCACTTCTCTGCTCGCTAGAGGAAACCACAGTAGGCGGAACGCTGCCGGTAATGGCCGGAGACATAATGTAGATATCTCAGCATTTTTAGGATTTCATTTAATCTAACATTTTAGCCTCTTCGGTCTCTGGGTCCCCATACGGGGACCTCTGTTTTTACCTATTAAAAAGTAAAATGTCCGATTTTTTTACATTTTCACATCACTTCTTAATAGCTGAATGTTTTTTGCGTTCAAAGCAAACGAATAAATGGCAGCATCTAAGCTGATTACCACATAAAATGAATGTTATTTTCATCTGAGTTTGCAAAATGCCTAAAAATTCCCAAAAGACAGTATGACCAAGAAAGTGAGAAATTTTCATAAGTGTTTAAGGAACTTAAATCTTTTTCAATACAAAATTTTGAGGATTTGTAGATTATTTACTTGTTTAAAGCTCTTAAATTTGTGATTGCGTTAATTTAGGTTAATGGTTATTAAATTGACGTTTTTAAGGGATTTTGTAGTTTTAGATCCATATTTTTGAACCTAAATTACTAAGCCCTTAAAGGACCCATTTCAGAAAAGATATTTTTTCTGTCATTTTGTTTGGAAAAAACCAATGAATAAGCATTTGTGTTATTATTTTAGCTTCGGAACTGAAGAGGTTAAACACCGGTCGGCGACACTTATCTTTTAACCGTGTGTGGACGGGTACAGCTAGGGCTCCTATAATACAGGCTGAATCGTCAAGCATTTTGTTTCCCACTTAGACCAATGAGCGATTGCTGTTCACGTGGCGTGGCCAATCGTTCTTTTCCTACCGGCAATCAAATGGCGGCGTGGGTCAGCCCAGATTATAGGAGCATTAGGTACAGTAAAGGGCATTTTCAAGGCTGTTACTATTCGTTGGTAATGTCCAATGAGTCTAGGGTGCCTCGAAATGAGAATGGCTACATACGAAATATAAAATTTGACTGATTGAGATAATTTTGAGTAAAAATGAATCGGCAAGCAACTTCATAATTATAAAACATAGTGTTCTAAGCACAGACTGAGCGTGTGCCTTGTACACGCATATGTCGCCAATCTCATTGCTCTACTCTAGGATGCTTCTATTAGAGAGTGGTGACATACGCACTGAGCCAACAGCACCTATTAGGGCTCCTATAATACAGGCTCAATCGTCAAACAGTTTGTTTCCCACTTTGACCAATGAGCGATTGTTGCCCACGCGGCGTGGCCAATCGTTCTTCTCCTACCGGCAATTAAATGGCGGCGTGAGTCAGCCCGTATTATAGGAGCCTTAGCACCTATAAGGAAAGGGCAGCTGACGTCACTGTTGGTCGAATACTGTTGGTCAGCAAAAAAAAAAACCTGTTCATTCACTATTACTCCTACTATACACATAAACTGCGGGAATCTGATTGGTCTTTAACAGATCTATGATATGATTGGCCTACGTCGCCAAGTGCGATTCCTGCAATGATCGTTAAGATAAAAATGTAGTAGTAGATTGGTTGACGGAAGTGTTTGTTTGTAAACATGCCCTTTCCTTATAGACAATGACGATGATCTCGATTTCGACTTTTATGTCAGAAGAATAGGGTCCAATGAATGATCAGCTAATGGCCGATTTGCCATGACGTGGTAATCGAGCTCATCGGCATTGTCTGTAGGGCCCGTTGACTGAGCGCGTGCTCAGAATAAGTTTTATTCCAAGTATGGTAACCAATAAATCAGAACATAATAATAAACTTCTGTGCGAATTCGAGTGAAAGTACGATGGCACCATATGAAACTGGCGACATAAAATAAAATAGACTTTACTCATGGGACGCCAGCCGTGGGTAAACAGAAGAAAAACATCAACAGTCGTGAAGGGCATTTTAACACTGCTCTCCATTTGTCCAATAAACAGTCTTTTTCGGAGGGTTTTTTCCCGCAGAGGCGTGGCTGTTGCCATTCATGGGTAAAGTCCATTGGATATAAAATGTGATTGATTGAGACTATTTCCTTGCTAAAATGAAATTTGATCGATTGAGACGATTTTCTCGCCAAACATCTTCGCGAGTCTGCCATTATCGCCAAACTAATGCTTGTGAACATGTCTTACTAGGATACTCCTATAAGGAAGTTGCAATCAGCTGTTGAGATTTTTATCCGCCAATCATAACAGCTTGGTTGACGTTCAACAGCGCCCACAATGCTCTTATCTACCAATCACAACTTCCCTCCAATCGTTGTTTAACCTCCAATGGTTAATTTGTGACGTCATCTGAAATTAACCTGTATGAGATTTCCGACATAAGCAGAAGAAACATACCTAGACAGATGTTTTGTCTAAATTATCGTAAAACAAAACTATATTTCACCCACGTCTGGCAACAGCCATGCACTTGCGGGTATATACTCTCCGAAAAGGATTGCTTATTGGGCGAACGGGGAACAGTGATAAAATGTTTTTCACGCCTATTGGTCTTTTTCTTCTGTGTATCCGCAGCTGATATCACATGGGTAAAATCCACTGGATGAGTTCTCTTAGGCGCGCCACACACCAGGGAGACATGCGGCAGAAAAGCGTGAGGCATGCGACAATTTCACTCTCTTAAAAAAGAAAAAACCGGTTTGAACAGCAGAATTTGCCTCATGTCTCACGATTATTGTCGCATGTCTCTCTGGTGTGTGGTGCGCCTAAAGAAAAGTGGGACAAACTGACAAAATTAATTTGACGATTCATCTTTAATTAAGATTGTCCAAACCAATCCAATGGACTTTACCCACGAATGGCAATAGCCCCGCCTTTCCGGGAATTTTCCCTCCGAAAAAGACTGTTTATTGGACGAAGAGGAAGCACTGTTAAAATGTTCTTAACGCCTATTGGTGTTTTTCTTCTGTTTACCCGCGGCTGACGTCACATGGGTAAAGTCCATTTTGTGTCCATACGTCGCACCTCTCATATAGAGGTACCCACGTCTTATTCATTCAGGTACGTATCGCCAAATTTTTGAATGCAGGTTAGGCGCGCCACACACCAGGGAGACATGCAACAAAAAAGCGTGAGGCATGCGACAATTTCATTCTGTTAACAAAGAAAAAACCTTTTGAACAGCAGAATTTGTCTCCTGTCTCACAACTATTGTCGCATGTCTCTCTGGTGTGCGGTGCGCCGTATCGTACTTCTGCGCTGTGCGTGTGTCGCCACTCCCATAATGTCTCCGTCTTGAAATTCCGTTTCTAAACGTTATCATTTCAAATTCAAGCCCTTTTGCTGGCATAGGCAAAAATATTTAATTTAAAAGATCTGTGGGCGAGAAACGAGAAATTAGGTAAGTTTTGTTATGTTCTAGAAATCGAGGCTAGAAAAAAAGGATAGGCTGCCGCGGTACCTGACGCCTTAGACCGCTAGAGTCATGTGATGCTCTTTTCGTGCACCTGCACTGGTGGATTCGAGCATCAATTGACTCAGGTGGTCTAAAAATGAGACGAGTGTAACGCACCGCGGTAGTCTATCTTTTTTGTTAGCATCGCTAGAGACTTGATTGTCATAGTTTGAACGAAGTTTCAATCTCAGCATGTGATACGTCTTTATGTTTTTATTTATAAAGGCAGTCCTTTGGCAGCAACGTAGATTATATTGAATGTGCATATAATTGTCATAAACTGTGCTTTGCAATATTACACTTGAAAAGTACGCCAAGTGGCATGCAATAAATAAATTAAGAAAAAAGCATTATCAATAACATGAATGTTTCTGAAGAATTGTAATCATACCATAAACTAAGAGCGCTGAACTGCAGTCACCCTTTTCCTTTTAAAAATTACCTATTCGAAAATAAAATTAACAATATGTAGTCGTCAAAAATACGTGAAAATAAAAAGAGTACTTTCAAAACAAATATTTTTTCCACCAGGCCTCTTACAACGACCGCAGGTAGGTAGAGAAACTTAGCTATGCTTTTGCATTGTCCAAAAAGATGTATATTTTTTAATTTGGAAAAAATTGGGATATTAATATTAATATAATTTCCAAACAAAAATTTTTTTCCATACAAGATTGTGATATTTAATTTTTTTGTGGCAAAGATTAGATACCAGATCCTTTAATAAAAGCAGAAACTTCAATTTACTCTAAAGTGATTAAAAAGAAATTGTGCAAAATAGAAAAATCGCTATACGAATTTAGAATAAATTTCATTGAAAAGAAGATCAAAATGTATTATATAGGGCTAAAAGATTTTCTACAGATTGTTTGTACGACTGACTCAAAATCATCTGCGAACTAAGAAAATACCCCACGAAATTTGGGCAAGTGAGATCACAGATCACAGATAGGGTTTCGTTTAATATTTCTTTCAACACTTAATCCTGTTGCAAAATCTGCTAGTTCCCCATTCACCAATAGGGGACGCATTCTATTCTAAAAAAACCTCTATTCGAACAAAACTCCGTTTTATAATCCATGCGTAGATGTATTAGTCGAGGGGATCAGGCCTATAGAACCAGAGATTAGAAAGCACCCGCCTGGTGGTAAAAAGAGGAACTTCACTACTATTAATGTAAACATATAAGCAGGGATGAAAGCACACTAAAGCCATTTTGGAGCAGCAAAAATCTAATTTTGTAGCAATAAAATTAAAATTCTGTTTTTGGTGCAGACTGAAATTCTAATGCTAATAAACTCCTAACTAGTATGTTATGGCCATCACAAAACTTTCTTCTATATAAATCACATAAACAGCACTAATTGATATCAAGGTATACCTGAATCAGAAGTTTGATGAAAATTCGTGCATTAGTTCTTGAGAGCTATAGTGGAAATTCTGAAAAAAGCAGCATAGCAGCGCCAGCTGTTGAGCGTTTTGAACCAAAACATAAACAGCTCTAATTCATATCAAGGTATACCTGAATCTGCAGTTTGATGAAAATCCGTGCATTAGTTCTGGGGATTGGGGTATTGCGGAAATCGTATAAAATGCTGCATAGCAGCGCCACCTGTTGAGCGATTTACACCAAAAACAAATCAGCACCAATTTATATCAGGGACTAACTTAATATAAATTTTTATTAAATTCCGTGCATTAGTTCTTGAGGTAGAGCGCCCACAAAATTTGTGTCACATACATACACACATTTTGTAAAAACATGTTTTTCGGAATCTCTGACCCCTAAAACGTGTAAATCCGTCGAAAACCGAAAATTTTCACGAATCCAATACTTTCTTCTTGTAAAGGTAGAAGAAAGTAAAAATTAAAATTATTGCTATCTCGAAAATATTTTGACATTTGAAAGAATAATTACTCAAATAAAATTTCTCCCCACATTTTGCTAACTGTGGCCATTTTAAATGACAATTGGGTACAGTTTGCAATAATGAACAAGTGGGTATGTGTGATCACAGATCGCACAGAGGGTTTCGTTTAATATTCCTTTCAAAACACTTTATCCTTTTGAAAATCTGTTAGTTCTAAATTTCGCAACCAGGGGCGCACTCTATTCTAAACAAACCTCTATCCGATCGAAACTCCGTTTTACATACTATCCGTATACATATTAGTCGAAGGGATTGGGCCCACAGCACCCGAGATAAGTAGGCGCCCCTGGCGGTAGAAAGTGGAACTAAAATATGTAAGGCTATGGTGCATAATATAAAAGAATGGTCAAAGGGGTGTCGGCAAAAGTTGGAAAAGTGCTCCCCGGGTGAAAAGGGCGGAGGTTAGAAAAATTGCTTAAAATATACAAGTTAGAGCACAGAGGAGTAAGTAATATAAGACTTTTTGAAAAATTTATGATTTGTCGTGTGGTCTGAGGTATTCAGCTATACGTATGCAAAAATTCATGTCTCCAACTTAATTAGGGGCTCTCTTAGAAATAATTGCTTAAAATATATATGTGGTAGCTCAAAGGGTTAAACGTAAGACTTTTTCAATATTTTAAGATTTATCGCCTGACCTCAGGTGTTCTGCTATAAGTATGCAAAATTTCAAATCTCCATATAATAGTTCAATTAGAATAGCTCAGTTAGAAAGAATTGCTTAAAATACGGATGTGGGATCCCAAAGGGTTAATTGTACGACTTTTTCAAATTTTTATGATTTGTCGCATGATGGTATTCAGCTATAAGTATGCAAAATTTGACGCCTCCAACCGAAATAATGTGTCACTTAAAAAGAATTGTTTAAAATATACATGTAGGAGCCCAAAAGATTAAATGTACGACTTTTTCAAAATGTTATGATTTGCCGTTTGATGTGAGGTGCTCAGCTATATGTATGCAAAATTTCACGCCTCCAACCTAATTAAGGGCTCACTTAGAAAGAATTGTTTAAAATACACATGTGGGAGCCCAAAGGGTTAAATGTACGACTTTTTGAAAATTTTATGATTTGTCGTTTGATGCGAGGTGCTCAGCTATAAGTATGCAAAATTTCCCCCCTCCAACCTAATTAGGGTTCACTTAGAAAGAATTGTTTAAAATACACATGTGGGAGCCCAAAGGGTTAAGTGTACGACTTTTTCAAAATTTTATGATTTGTCGTTTGATGTGAGGTATGCAGCTATAAGTATACAAAATTTCACGCCTCCAACCTAATTAGGGGCTAACTTAGAAAGAATTGTTTAAAATACATATGTAGGAGCCCAAAAGGTTAAATGTACGACTTTTTGAAAATTTTATGATTTATCGTTTGATGCGAGGTGCTCAGCTATAAGTATGCAAAATTTCACGCCCCCAACCTAATTAGGGGCTCACTTAGAAAGAATTGTTTAAAATACACATGTGGGAGTCCAAAGGGTTAAATGTACGACTTTTTTCAAAATTTTATGGTTTGTCATTTGATGTGAGGTGTTCAGCTATAAACATGCAAAATTTCACGCCTCCAACCTAATTAGGGTTCACTTAGAAGGAATTGTTTAAAATACACATGCGGGAGCCCAAAGGGTTAAATGTACGACTTTTTCAAAATTTTATGATTTGTCGTTTGATGTGAGGTAGTCAGCTATAAGTATGCAAAATTTCACGCCTCCAACCTAATTAGGGGCTCGCTTATAAAGAATTGTTTAAAATACACATTTGGGAGCCCAAAGGGTTAAATGTACGACTTTTTCAAAATTTTGTAGTTTGTCGTTTGATGTGAGGTGTTCAGCTATAAGTATGTAAAATTTCACGCCTCCAACCTAATTAGAGGCTCATATAGAAAGAATTGTTTAAAATGCACATGTGGGAGCCCGAAGGGTTAAATGTACGACTTTTTCAAAATTTTATGATTTGTCGTTTGATCTGAGGTATTCAGCTATAAGTATGCAAAATTTCACGCCTCCAACCTAATTAGAGGCTCACATAGAAATAATTGTTTAAAATACACATGTGGGAGCCCGAATGGTTAAATGTACGACTTTTTTGTCGTTTGATCTGAGGTGTCCGTCTATAAGTACGCGAAATTTCACGCCTGCAACCTAATTAGGGACTCACTTAGAAAGAATTGTTTAAAATACACATGTGGGAGACCAAAGGGTTAAATGTACGACTTTTTCAAAATTTTATGATTTGTCATATGATGTGTGGTGTTCATCTATAAGTATGCAAAATTTCAAGCCTCCAACATGTATAGTTTCTGAGAAAGGGCTCTGTGACGAACAGACAGACGGACAGACAGAGGAGCGAGACGAATAGGGTTTCGTCAGATGAACGAAACCCTAAAAATTAGCCGCAGGAAGAAAAAAAATCAGTTTATTTGGCTTTAAAAAATATTATTTTAGAGCAGTAAATTTAACTAATCGATAAAAAGCCCATGAATACAACAAACAGGACTCCCACTCAACTTTTGTAGTAAAAAATGGTAAAAGGGGACTATTTTTTTCAAAAAAAGGGACCAAAAAAGACCATATATTTCGCATAAAAAGGAACCTTTAGGTACCTAAATTCAGCAAATCACAAAATAAAATAAACATAAAATCTCCGCAACCATTTCACGAAATTAGCGCGTTTTTCGCGATCCTTTGACGAAATTCACGTGATTTCACGATCCCTTACCAAAATTTGAGTGTTTTTTGAGATCTTTTGACGAAATTCGCATATTTTATGATGAAATTCGCATTTTTTGGCGATCTTTTGACGAAATTCGCATATTTTTCGGGATCTTTTGGCGAAAATCGCAAGTTTTTCGCGACCCTTGTACGATTTCTCTCATTTTTCGCAATCTTTCGACGAAATTTGCATTTTTCGTGATATTCTGCGAAAACTTGCGCTTTTTTGCGATCTATAGACAAAACTTGCGCTTTTTTGCGAACTTTTTACAAAACTTCTCGTTTTGTTCCTTTTTTCACGAAACTAGCAATCCTTTGACAAAATTCACGTTTTTCTTGCGATCTTTTGACGGAATTCGAGTATTTTTTGCGGTCTTTCGACGAAATTTGCGTGTTTCTCCCGGTATTTTGACGAAATTTGCTATTTGTTTCGTTATCTTTTGACGAAATTCGCGATCTTTTGACCGCGTTTTGTCTGTTTTTTTTACAAAATTCCCATTTTTCATGATCCTTTGACTATTATGGCGCGTTTTTCGCGATCTTTAGATAAAATTCACACGTTTTTCGCGATTTTTTGACAAAATTCACGTGTTTTTCACGATCTTTTGACTAAATTTGCATATTTTTAGGGATCTTTTGGCGAAATTCGCAAGTTTTTCGCGACCTTTGGGCAAAATTCGCTTATTTTTCGCGATCTTTTGACGAAATTTGCATTTTCTTTGGCAAAACTTGCGCTTTTTTGCGATCTTTTGAAGAAATTTACAGGGCTTTTTTCTATCTTTTGACCGCGTTTTGCTCGTTTTTTGACGAAACTAGCGATCCTTTGACAAAATTCACGTTTTTTTTGCGATCTTTTGACGGAATTCGTGTACTTTTCCTGATCTTTCGACGAAATTTGCTATTTGTTTCGCGATCTTTTGACGAAATTCGCGTTTTATCGCGATCTTTACGAAATCCGCGTTTTTCGCGATCTTTTGACCGCGTTTTGTCTGTTTTTTGACAAAATTCCCATTTTTCGCGATCCTTTGACTAATATGGCGCGTTTTTCGCGATCTTTTGATAAAATTCGCATGTTTTGACAAAATTCACGTGCTTTTCGCGATTTTTTGACGAAATTCGCAATCTTTTGATAGCGCTTTTTTCATTTTTTGACGAAATTGGCGGTCTGAGAAAAGTTAAAAATGGAATTTTTCTTTGTTTCTCGGATCGTTTTGCTAAAACGATCTGCTAAATACGATCTCTGAGCTAAATTTCATTTTGGTACTAAGTACGTTTTGGCGCAAATTTAAGGAAAAACGCGCAGCACTTGAAACCCTGTATAAGGCTATGCTGCATAATATGAGAGTGGTCAAATGGCTGTCCAATGATACATAGTGTGCTTAGTAATGTACACACATAATCACATGAGGGGTGTCGGTAAAAGTTAGAAAAGTGGCTCCTTCGGGGGGGGGGGGGGGTATTGGAGAGTAACCGGAAGATGCATAGTACGGAAGAGTGGTCACAGGGCTTTCCACTGATATACAATCACATGAGAGGTTCGGAAAAAGTTTAAAATACCCTCCCCCTCTTCGAGCCTTACTATCCCGTCCCCGGAATACACCACCTGTCTTTGAAATTTTTATATTTTATAAATAATATTTATCACAGGGCTTCGTAAAAAAAAATCTAAAATCTCTTTAGTGTAGAAAATGCTACAATTTTAAAACTTTGTTTGTGCTCCCCCCCCCCCCCCCTTCTCCATGGCCCAGAAAACCGGACTCATATCATGACAAACAAAGGTACTAGCGGTAAAAAAAATGAGTTAAGGAGGTGGGTGCTTAGTAATGTATAGGCCAAGAACATTAAAACGATATGTTTCATGAAAAAATACATTTCCTGACCCCCCCCCCCCCCTCCAATGGGGATTATTTCCCTTAAGGGTGTTCTCAAATCAAAAAGGGCAACTTTCTGACATAAGTTTTAATTTATTTTTGTTCGCAAATGCATGAAACTTGCTGGTGTTGTTGTTCAGAAACTATGTAATTGAGCTGTTTTTTCATTTTTTTTTTGCAAACGCAATAGATCTTTCAGAAAATAATGTCAAAGTAGGCGTTTTGAACCGAATTTCCGCGCGAAGGGAGAAAGAGCACTCAAGAGCGGACGAAAAACCGGTTTGTCACGTGATCGAATTTGCTTATAACTCAATGATCAAAAAATGTAAAAAACAGTTCGATTCCAAATCGCTTCCATGGCAGGACTTTCCAATTTTATATCTTTCCGTTAAAAAATGAATTTGTAAATATGTCAAAACGTTTTTTGCTTGTTGAGCAGAGCAGTTAAGAACAGCCTTAATTGCCTGGTGTTAACATACACTACACCAATCGAAAGGCCTTGATGAGATGACTCTTTGGTCAAGACTTCAAATGAGGACGAATCTTGCTGTAGCTTAATAAGGGGCTGAGTGAGAAAAATCGCTTCAAAATACAAAAGTTAGAGTCCAGAGGAGTCAATGATATAAGACTTTTTCAAAATTTTATGATTTGTCAAGTGATTGCAAGTGTTCAGCTATAAGTATGCAAAATTTCAAGTCTTCAACTTAATTAGGGGTTGCACTAAAAAAAAAAAAAACTGGTTAAAATACACATCTTGGAAGAGTCAATAATATGATTGAAAATTTTTATGAGTTATCGTGGGATCGCAAATGTTCAGCTATAAGTATGCAAAATTTCAAGGCTCCTACTTAATTAGGGGCAGAATTAGAAAACTTGCTTAAAATAGGTTTAATAATAGTAATAGGTTAATGCTTAAAATAATATACAAGTTAGAGCCCAGAAAGGTTAATAATATAAAACTTTATGAAAATTTAATGATTTGTCATGTGATCGCAAGTGTTCAGCTATAAGTATGCAAAATTTCAAGTCTACAACTTAATTTATTGCTACAATTTTAAAAAAATGTTGTCACCACTCCCTCTGGAATTCAAAATCTGGAAAATTTCTGGAATTCCTTTTTAAAAAATTTTAGGTGTTATCAAATAATCTGAAATTTTAAAATTGATAAAAAAAAAAAATCAGACATAAAATAATGATAATTACTGGGATGATTAAAATTAAATAATGTGACATTACAAATCATTTGAATTTTGTTAATTCATAAAAATGCATGTAGATGGCAGCATCAAACAAAAAAATTAAAAAGATTTATAGCATATGTCAGAATGTTAGTATTTAAAACGGGCGCGGATCCACGGGGGGGGGGGGGGGGGCCCAAAATCCACCGATTATCGCGAATTTCGACAAATAGTCTCCGAAAAAGAAACAATTTCGTGAATCGTTCGCAGGTCAAAGGGTCGCAAAAAAAACGCGAATTTCGTCAAAAGATCGCGAAAAAACGTGAATTTTGTCAAAAAAGCGCGGAAAAATGCGATTTTCATCAAAAAATAGCGCATTTCATCAAAGGACCACGAAAAAAACGCAAATTTCGTCAAAAGATCGCAGAAAAAACGCAAATTTTGTCAAAAGATCGCCGAAAAAACGCGAATTTCTTCAAAGGATCGCAGAAAAAAACGCTAATTTCGACAAAAAATTGCGGAAAAACGCTAATTTCGCGAAAGAATCGCGCAAAAAACGCTAATTTCGCGAAAGAATCGCGCAAAAAACGCTAATTTCATCAACAGATCTCTGAAAAAAGGCGAATTTCTTCAAAGAATCGCGAAAAAGTTACGCAAATTTCGCCAAAGACTCGCTGAAAAAACGCGAATTTCGTCAAAGGGCCGCGGAAAAAACGCACAATTAGCACAGGGAGGAGATTCCCCTAGGCGTGTATCCACAGGGGGGGGGGGGGTCGATCGGGGCAAAGAAGGGAAGAACCAATTTACCAAGTTGGTTTATAAGAAATCAACACACCATGCGCATATTAACTGACTGGGATTAGGATATAATCCTTTTTTGTTCATTCATCAAATACCCTTGAAATTTACCAATGTGGGTGGCAATAACAGTACATTTTTTACACATTAGTGGCTGTCTTCAGAAAACATTAAGATGCTTGAATTTTTCAAAGGACCTTTCTTTTTCTTGCTTCTTTCTTTCTTTGGAAATTGTATGAATCCCATTCTTTTCTCAAACAATAAAGCACTCCTCAAAAATATTGTTATACAGAAATTAGAACTGTAGTTTCTTTGAAAGAACGAAAAAGTTTCAACACTTTAAAGGGATCCGCATAACGTTGTCAATTTATGTTGTAGAGATTCAACAAAAGGTACACGAAGTGGCATCGTCCCCCACCTCAACTCATAGTGTCAAAACTTATGTCGCCATATGCCTTTTGACTGAACATAATCCTATTTTGTTCACTAATTGCCGAAACGTCAATGAGGTTTACCATTGATACCCGAAAAGTGTTTGGTTTTCGTTTGCTTGTCTGTGTGTTCCGCGAAAACTGCCGTTAAAAGCGTTGGATTTATATCATGGGGGGGCGACCTCCCGATCGAACCCTCCCTCCGTGGATGCACTCCTCCTGGTGCTAATTGTGCGTTTTTTCCGCGGCCCTTTGACAAAATTTGCGTATTTTTTTCGCGATTCTTTGATGAAATTCGCATTTTTTTAAGATCTGTTGGCGAAATTAGCGTTTTTTGCACGATTCTTTCGCGAAATTAGTGTTTTTTCCGCAATTATTTGGCGAAATTCGCGTTTTTTCAGCGATCCTTTGACGAAATTCGCGTTTTTTCTGCGACCCTTTGACGAAATTCGCGTTTTTTCCGCGCTTCTTTGACCAAATTCGCGTTTTTGCGCGATTCTTTGACCTGCGAACGATTGATGAAATCGATTTTTTTCGGCAACCATTTGTCGCAATTCGCGATAATCGATGGATTTATACTTTTTGATCCAAGGGGAGGGGGGCGATTCGCGCCTGTGAAGAGGTATAAACACCACTTAGATGACACATTTTGACTTTCAAGGATGTTAAGGCCCTTCAAATTTCTGAAGCGGATCCTTTTTCAGAGATTACCCTCTTTCAGAAATCTGATATTAAAAAATGGATGTGATTGTTATGTTTTTCAGCTACGGTAATTGGTTCTTATGTATTTTTTAGTGCTGAATCCAAAAATGACCTTCATTTTTTACCATACCATCACGTCAGGATTTTTCACAAATCGCAAATTTTTAAATAGTCGAAATATTGCGAAAATCTGCTACTATAAAATAGACGTAACTTTTTTTCATAATAACTTATTCATTTTTTGGCTTATACTATGGATTTTTACCGTTAAACATGTAAAATATTGTGTATTTAAAATCCTTATAATTTTATTCCATGCGTGGAAGTTTCTTTGAACCGCTCATGTTCTGCTTCGCGCTTTTCTTTTAATCTTCTCTATGGGGTTCATCTCGGTATCCTCTTTTATTTTGGCGGTTGATAAAGCTGGGAAAATTGTGGCAGATGTATTTAAATCATTTACCTTCTTTTGTTAATGCTTTGAGAGATTTTCGCTATTTTTAGCCCCCGGTACGGTATGCTATTTCTTTCTCCCAGCTTATTTTGTGACATCTCCAAAAAATAACGTTACCTTACAGAAGCCAGCCGTGAAACAAAGCAGTACGATTAAATACTCTGTAGCAATTTTTTTAACTTCTAAGCATCGCACATTTTCAATGTTTATACCGTCGTATTCGGAAAAAAGTACTTTTTAATGCAATTTGTTTGAAAACTGCATCTCCATTTATTTTTGAAATATTAATTTTTTTTTTTTTGTAGTTAATAGAGCCATTTGCTTAATATTGGCAACGGAAGAACTCCATTTCTGTAGAAAGTGAAAGAAAAATAGCAATCATATCTTTTTGTTGCCATTTTCCCATAAAAACTGGAAAAAAAAAGTTAAAATACGTGCTATTTTCAAAAAATATGAATGAAAGATTTCTGATAAAACAGGGAGCTATTAGAAACTAAATTTCATTTAAAATATCTATAATAATAATACAAACAAATGAAGGCTTGTGAATCTTTAGATGGCCGATTTTTTGTCGAGTTTTTTGAATGACGAAATCTCTTTTTTTTGTGTGTGTGTGTGTGTGTATTATCCAGCGATAGTGACGTCTTAAGCGTACTTTACTGTAGATGTTCTTTAACACTGGATCGCAAATGATGAATTCTTCAGCGGATGTGGATGGCGTCACTTTATGTAAAATAAAATCGCATGTTATAAGTCTTAAAACTGCACTACAGTAGAGCCCCGATTATCGGAGTTTCCGCTTTCACCGAGTTATTTTCTTCTGATGGACTGATGGCTTCCATTTTTTTTTTCAAAAAAAATTATCGCCATCCCCCCCCCCCCCCCATTTTGACCAGAAAATCAGAGTTCTAACTTTTTACGACTGCTCTTTCATCCTCACCTAACACTTCATTTATAACGACTGTCTCATAATAATGGAAGCCATCAGTCCATCAGAAGAAAATGATTCATTCCAAAGGTATAAGTTCGATTAACTCGGATAATCGGGACTCTACTGTATATATTTATATACATATATTTTTTTGTCATCGGGGGCGACACTAAATTCTGACAAGCAGAATTCCAGTTTTCTAGTTTTACTTTTTAACTTTGAAATTTACGATTTGCGAAAATCGTAACGTGATGGTTAAAAATGAAGGTCATTTTCGTATCCAGTGCTAAAAAATATATCAAAATCCATTACCAAAAGTTAAAAAACACAATCATCGCAGGCTTGTGTTATTAATGTTGTTCACTATAACTAAAAGAACAAAAAATAAGATAAATAATTACCACAGTACAAGAGTAAAAAGAAAAAGAAAAAAAAAAGACATTTAATAAATAAATTCTGTTATAACGTTTTTAATTTTACGACCTAATAAGTAACAATAAACCATATTTTGAGTGGGCGGGATTATATAATAAGCGTGTTGGATAACCGAGTGTTTCGGTTAATCGGACAATCAAAAGTCTGTAATATTTTCAAATCGCATTAATTATTTCATATTCATTTAAAAATTAACTGCAAGGAATGATTTGAGCAACAGAAATTATGACTACGTTGATTATATGTCACTCGGGATCGCCCCCCCCCCCCAAACGATTCTCTGGATCCGCCCCTGATTTAAAAGGTTAATTCTTATTTAAGGTTTTGGCTTCTTATTTAATTTCTTTCGGGATGGGGGGTGGGGAGACACGATACTCCACAAACTTATGTTTAAAAAGAAATTCTCCTAAAATAATTACATATTTTAGTTTTAAAAAAATTCAATGAAATTCCGTTTTTTTAAATGTTTATTCTCTTTTTTTTTTTTTTTTTTTTTTTTTTTTAGGGTGAGGGAGGAGGTGGAACACGCAATACTTCACAAATTTATTTTAAAATAGGAATTTCACAAATTTTTTTTACAAATTTAAGTTTTGAAAATGTTCAACTTTAACCGGCGTTATTTGAACTCACAACCTTCTGTGTACGAAACTCTAACCAACTGCGCTATAACTTCTACGAATGAAAAGCTGAAATTAATATTATGTAATGTTGCAGAAATGGTCGAATTCCTAAAATGCCTTAATAATATAATACTGTTCAAAATTTTATGATTAGTCTTGTGATCTCAGGTGTTCAACTATAAGTATGCAAAATTTCAAGTCTCCAACTTAGCTCCCATAGGTTTAACATTAGCTTGCAAGTTTCTTTGTATTTCATATACAGTCGAACTTTACCAAAGTTTCTATTTAACGAAGTATTCTACTTAACGAAATTCTCTGCTGAACCTTGACTTATAAACACAATTAACATGTAAATCAATCTACATATTACAAAAAATATATTCTATATAACGAAGTTTATTCCACTTTTGTGCGTGTACAGCAATCAAACGGGGAGGTTGTTGTTGCAACGTATGCATGAATTTATTTCAGCGGATTGTATGAAAATGAAATTATTTATTCAATAATTTCCATTCAAAAGAAGAAATTTAAAAAGCCTTCAATACAAGAAGAAGGGGATTCCAGTTTTACGAAAATGTTACAGATAAATTGTTCGGATACTTAAAAAAGTGGGAACATTTTTAGGAAAAGTGTATTTTTTATAAGAAACCTGTAACAAAGAAATATTAAAGACATTTTAAAAGTTAAGGATTTGAAATACTGAGAAAAAGAGAAAAGTTACGCTACGCTTCAGTTTTTGTTTACCTCTCTTTATTATGTGATTTTTTAGACATTATTCTAGTAAAATTTTTCTCATGTGTCTACATTGCATAAAAAAAAAAAGAAAAACAAATACTGCTTGAATTAAAATACATTTTCCCAATATTTCCACTTTATGTGTATTTTTCATGTAATGCATATGTATTTTATTATACAAATTTCATGAATGAGTTGATTTCTATTTAATGAACTTTCCTCATAACGAATAATTTAAGTGTAACGGCGAGACTTCGTTAAATGGAAGTTTCACTGTATATATATTTTTGTATGAAACTACAAATAAAATCTTCATTTGGTGCCTTTTGCTCTGGCGCCCAGGCAACATGTCACCTTTGCCCCTTCCTAGTTTCGACCATGGGCTCATAGTACCCAAAATAAGAATGTGTTCCTCTGGTGGTGAAATGAGGAACTAAAAATTGTAGGACAATCAAAACAATTGCCAGAACAAATGACGAAAGAGGTGTCAAATGAAGATTTTGTTTGTCGTTTCATACATATATATATCTATATGAAATACAAAGAAACTTGCAAGCTAATGTTAAACCTATGGGAGCATTCTCTTCAAATTATGAGCCAAACAATGTTGAAATCACGGCCACAAAACCTGAGATAAGAATGCACCCCTTGGTAGTGGAACTAAAAACTGAAATGAAATGAATCAAATGAAAACCAAGTTTAATGAACCATATCTCATTGAAATCGGGCCTATAGAACCCGAGATCAGAATGTATCCCTTGGTGGTGGAAGGTGGAACTAAAAACTATAATTGAATGTATTTTGAAATCTGTCCCATAGAATTCCAGAAAAGAAGATGATATTACTGTTCGAAAATGGTGGTAACTGAATTCTAAATTTAGGAAAACACTTTTAATTGTAACTAAAGGTCGAATGAAACAATTTTCATTGAATTCAGGCCCATAAAACCCGAGAAAAGAATGTGTCGTTACTGTTTGAAAACAGTAACTGAAGTGTATATTTAGGAAAGCATACTTTAAAATATATTTCACCTATGTAAGATATTTTTCTACTGATGCTTACCAATTCTATATCTTAATTAGGGTGTAAAAGAATGCGTCGAAATTGTTCAAAAATGTTGATAGTTTATCATTAACGCAATTTTTAATTTATGACTGAAATTGAACCCCCTTTACATTAATGCAATTATTAATAAAGAACTATAGTTTTCTGATAATTAGAAGTTATTAAAAGCACAACACAACAATGGCTGACAGATGTTTTTTTCTTCTGAACGTTAAATTCAAATCTGAATCTTAATCAGTTCTCTTAATTATCGGTCATTACCAAAAAAAAAAATTATTTCCCTTTTGTTATTAATTTCACCCATTGTCAATTTGCTTCCCTTCAGAAAGTAAATGAATGGATGGGCCAGCAAAACAAATTTTATTGAAATTGAAAGATGATCCCTCGTCTGCATAATTCCTTTCGTGTCTAATTAAGTTTTCTGCAAAAATTAAGAAAAAATACCAGCCGATTATAAAAAAAAGTTCGATTTTCGGATGCACAAAATTTTTCAACACACATATTATGAATTTCAAATCAATATCTTAAATAGTTATTTTGATATTTGGTGATTAGTGGAAAATAGAAAAATCAGTTGTCTGCAATTTGAAATTAAAGTCGGTCTTTTTTGTATTGCTATTCTTCAAATCTAGCCTTGCTGCAAGGATCCAAATCAAAAACAGTTTACGGTTTTCGGAAAAATTGCTCTTTTTTATTGAGCCGTTTGAGGAGTTATTAATTAATACCTCGTAATAACATGAATTTTGGCGCCCCCCACCTCCTCACGCACAATAAAAGTTATCGACAGCAGGTACCCTATGCAAAAAAAGAAAATACCCTTAAAAAAATCCTTTAATAGTAATTAAAATGCTAGCAAGAAATATGTAAACAACGCTCCCATAGGATTAACATTAGCATGAGTGTTAAGAGCCTACACTTATCACGTGAAGAAACTGGATCGCTAATGTTAATCCTATGGCAGCGTTCTTTTTAAAATCTCTTCCTTGCATATTGATCAGGGCCCGACTTAGACAGTAGGGGGCCCTGGGGCAAACATTATTTATGGTGCCCCCTTCGATCTTGTGAATTTTTTCATGAATTAATGTTGAAATGACTAAAACTAAACTTCATACCTATTGTATGTAGACTTAAATGTCATACCAAGTACTATTCACATCTGTAAACAGTATAGTACAAGAAATATAACTTTAAGAAACTACAGCATACATTTTTTTTTTTGTTGTTGTTGTTATAGGAATATAAGGATAAATGTGAGCTGGTAAAATGTAAATACAGTTCTCACAGGCATTATTGGCTGTTTGCGTTAATACTTAAAATTACTATTCGAAAAGAGTGGTGAATGTTTGTCATTCCAAAAGTCCCCCCCCCCCCCCCTTTCCACTTCATATTCCTTTCACCATTCTAATTGAAATTCTGGATATCAGAATTGAAATAACAGATAGAGCAAAATGAGTGATATTTCTATATTTGAAATTTCAATATTCAAAATCTCAGCAGTCCCCCCCTTCCCGTCACCCCTAGACTTTTAAGTGAGATATCTTGACATTGCAACAGGATCAAATTATAATATTAGGGAGCAAATTAGAGCTAAGTATTGACATACTTGAAATTTTGATACTAAAAATAGAAAGGGGGTGGCGGTGCAGTTAGCATTGACTTAGTCATGTCTCTCTCCTCAAATTTATGCTCCACTCTTCCAGCACAGAAAGTTTAAAATTTTCATTAAAAAAAATCTTCTCTCCTATTTGTGCCTCAATAGGAAAAAATAAATAAATCTGTCATATATAGGCCTACTAGCTTGATAGCTGCCCTACCCAGTGAAATTTTATACCCCCCCCCCCCTCAGCTTAGAGGGTTACATGAGTTTGAAAATTTCAAAAAATCCATTTATTTTTTATTTTCTTTTATCTAATAGTACAATACGTCTAGAATATATTTCCAAAGTTTCAATTCAATTGAAGTAAAACTCTAGGACGGAGAGCTTTTGGAAATTCCCCTCATTAGGCAAGACCGACTGGAAGCGATGCAGGTGTATTTATCTAAAAACACTACTGTAGAACCACGATTATCCGAAGTAATTGGGATTGACCATCTTTCGGAAAATCGAAATTTTCTGATAATCGAGAATGCTTCAGTTTTAAGATTAAGGAGAAATATATGCAATATTTCATATTAAAAATAAAGCAATACCAAAATAGAAACAAGAATTAATTACCTTTTTTAACTTTGAAATTAAGTACCTTTTACATATATCACAAGGGTATGAAAAAAATGTTTTGTTTGTCACAGTTTCGATTGCCTTTGCTTTGAAGCTCTATCACGGAGTTTTTAATATTATTAGTTCACCAGTATCACAGTCTTTCTGCTGCTCCAGCCATCCCAAACAGTTTGCAAAACATTCAAAAGTTTCAGAATTGCTAATTCGTTCGTTTTCTTCGTCCCAATCCACAGCTTACGGGACCTCAAGTTAAATTCAAAGGAACTCTAGGAAAGGGGATCGAAAATATTTATATGTAGGGGAGAGTGGGGTGGAATGGGACAGTGGGAGGAATAGGACAGCAGGTTTTTCTCTTTATGTATCATTCTAAACATTTCACAAATCACACATTAGGTGAAGAAATGGTACACCAATCTTCAGTTGAAAAAAGCAGCTGATCTGCATAAGCTTGCAATTGCATAAGGAAAAATATTATTTCAAGAACTAAAAGTAAATTTGCTTCATATACTTTCTGTATATTAATGACTTATTTATGCGTCGATGTAACAGTTTCCCTATTTATGGAACATTATACTGTATATTATCTATGATTTAAACTATGCCTAAAAGTAGCATTTTTGTTTATACAAGAAGTGTAACATAAAAGAAGGTAGAAGGAGGAATGGGACATGCCAGCAAAGGTAGGAATGGGACATGTCAAATTCCTTCTTTTTAATAAGATGAATGTAAATTGCTAGTATGCAAATATTTTTAAAGGGTAGTATGTTAATTACAACATTATAAATATATTAATTTACTTCAAAATGTAAATAAATTACGAACGGATGATTTTTTAATGTCATCTCTCACTGACAATCCTGAATTTTCCTTCCAGTGATGAAGGTACTGTAATTTGATATTGTAGCACAGACATTATCAACCTACAATCTTCGTTAGACTGTATATATAGACAACACTTGACTATTTGTGCCTTACATTGTTTTATAGTTGTCCCGTACCTCCCTGTTAGTGGGGAGGTATGGGACACATTTTGAAATTTACATTTTCTTTATTTATAAGATTTTTCTGCAAATTATGTTTCCATATTGTTCAAGGACATTAGAAAGTGTTTCATTTTGTATTCTATAAGTTGGTTTTCTTATTTTTCTAAAAAATACACATTCCTCCCCACTCTCCCCTACTCGTAGTTCAGAAAGGGCTGCTTGCAAAGCTTTAAAAATGGATTTTGCATACAAGCAATGCAATAGTTAAAAACAAAAAGCTTTAAAAAGGGATTTCGGTTAACCGAGAGTTTTGGTTAAAAGTGTTTCGGATAAAAGAGGTTCTACTGTACTTTTGAAATTGGTGGACACGATTTCTCAAAAAGTAATGCACCAATCTTATTGAAATTTTGCGCACTTCTTCAAAATAGGATTGGCTAGTGATTGAATGAAGGTGTTTCTCTTTTTTCCAAATTAGAACCAATTTTACAAGGCTATACATAGTGTAAATTGCACTGTTTTGCATACAACACTGCCAAAAATTCAAATTTCAATTTTTATTTAAATTCTTCGTTCAATCATGAGCTATACTTATCTACTAACAGAAAAAATTTGTATTTTTAATTTCAGATAAAGCTATCATGAGTTATCCTGACCACCACAAGGAGATTTTTTTAGGGGTCTCTGAAAACCAGGTCCCACCAGCTGAATTTTCCAAATTTTTTAATGAAAATTTTATAAAATATTGTTCAAATGTTGTATATGCTTTTATATGCTTAAAATTTTGAATAAAATTATTTATTATATATAGAAAAAAATCAGAGAAAATATGCTTTTTCTTAACCTTCAAAACCCATTAAGATCTTTAAAACTCTTTATTTAAAAAATAAATAAATAAATAAATAAATAAATTGGTACTCAATACTTTCCTAAAAATTTAATTTTTTATCAACAAAGTTAATTTTTCATGGTGTTTTACCTTTGCTTTAAGACAGAATCAAAAAAAAATTTTTTTTTTCAGAACTTCTTTGTTAACTGGAAGCAAATATTGAAAAGAAAATGTCGCCAATAGCATATCCCCCCCCCCCCCTCCCTTTTCAATAGCAGTTTTTGTGTATTGTGTGTGTAAATTAGAAACAGTACTTACTTTGATGTTGAAATATCCTTATTTCTAATAAAATGAAAATCAGATTTGAGCTTAAATTGCTTTTTTAGTCCCTAAACTAGTAAAAACAATTTCATTTTTAAAAATTAAGATGAATTAAAATATAAATCACTGACATTAATTACACTGGTCAACAAATTTGAACTTATGCTCTGTCCTATAACAGAAATTAGTTGTTTTTTATGCGTTTTTTATGCTGATTCTGGATCTAGTTTTAGATTTACTCCAGCACGTCAAGTTTGAGAGATTTTTGCATATTTAAATTTAGTAAATTTTATACAATTATTTGCAAATTTAAGGTATAAAGCAATATCAGACAGGGTATTTTGTTTTATGTTATGATTACTACCTAATTTACTTCGCAAAAACGTTGTTTCTGAGATTATACTGACATGTGATTGTGAAATATTGTACCTAATTTGCATATTTTTCTAATAATGTTTCTTGACGTTCAAATATTTCTGCCGCACGAGTACGCTAGTATGTTTCTAAACCAGTTTTTTGAGCTGATTTCAAATCTTGTATCTGTTTTCTTCTATCACGTCTAGTTTTTGAAAAAAGTGAAATTTTAGTTTTTGGTCAAAAAAGCCAGAAATAGCTTTTTATGATACTTTGTATGATAAACTTCAACTAGTCAGGATAGATTCTGCTACTAATTTTTTTTTTTTTTTTGATTATATAAATTTTTGTTTATGTCTTTGATATGAATCTGACCCTGTTCACCTTCTTTTTAATGAATTGCACACCCCTAAAAAGCATCTTATATCAAACCTGTGTTAATGCCGTGCAAAAGCAGAAATTAATCTTACTCAAAAACTAGGCATGACATAAGAAAACAGACTGCAGATTTGAAATCAGCATAAAAATCTAGTCTAGAAAAACATTATGTCAATTCTGTGGCAACTATTTTAAAGTTGATAGTGCAACAAACATTAACACCAAACAACAAACATTACACTATTGAAAAATATGCAAATTAGGCTTAATAACTGATAAATAAATGTTAAGAATATGCAAATTGTGACATTTATCTGAAGCAAATAGTCAAGTAGTCATTATCTAGAAAATGTAATTAGATGTGAGATATATTGTATCTAAAATTTGCATAAAATAGCACAAAAAAGCTTAAATTTGCATAAATTTAAATATACAAATTTCTCAAAACCTAGACCACCTAGAGATAAACGGAAAGCATATTCGGAATCAGCACCAAAAACTGATCTAGAATCAACTAATTTTAGTTCTAGGACAAAAGCACTATTGTACAGTGTTACTATTAGTAACAAGATTTTTTTTTTTTTTTTTTTTTTTTTTTACAGAATAATGTATTTTATTTAGATTCTTTTGCAAAAGCATGTTTTCATTACTTAAAAATATAAGAAACAAAAAAAGAAACTCACTTGTATTTAAACAGTATTAATTTTTTTTTTTAAAGAAATAAAAGTACTTCAGCTAAAAATTACATAGCTCCAAGCTGATAATTAAAAATTTTAAAGCAAAACATTAATTTTATTGATTTGTCTAATCTCATTTTGCTTCTCAATTTAGTTTAAACAAAACGAAATGATTATTACTTTTTTTCACTGTTAATGTTACTACATATTTTAGCTACAAAAAAAAAAAAAAATACTGAATCTTTCTAATTACATTAAAATATGATGATTAAATTATGTTTGTTTCCAAGAATTTTGAAACTTTTTTTAACAGTTTAATATATTTTTCTAATTTTTCAAAAAAAAAAAAAAATATTTTGAATAACTTTAAATTACAGGGATATCCCTGTTTAGGAAGAAATTGGGTCTTTTAAAGGACATTTTACATTCTTTTTCATTTCAAACAGGATCCTACACAAAAATTTTCATCTCAAAACAGCACCCTTTACAAAACTTTTCACTTAAAATAAGACCCTTCATAAAATCATTTGTGTTAAAATAGGCCTTTTGCAAAACTTTTCCATCTCCAAACTGAACTTTTCTCAAATTTAATCATTTAAAGGTAAAATCTGACCTGCTACTTTTACATACATAAAGAAAATGTATGTATTTTATATACATGTCTTCTTAAAGATATATATAATCAAGAATCTGAATATAACGATAATTTTAAATTCACAAATGAAAAAAGCTGTTTACAATTTCAGAAAAACAGGAAGGAAAGGCTGGACAAACGCCTGAATCGTCAATGCTATACATTACATATAATTAAAATAGGGTAGATGCTCCAGTTTTGGCCGCATTGGATCAATTTGTCCAATATTTAGGCTGTGAATTGATGCTAACAAGTAATATGCATTCTTAAACCTTAAGCAAACACTCTTTTATCATTTACAATATCATTTTTTTATTTTTTGATAAAATGTGACGTGCAAAAAAAAAAAAAAAAAAAGTGTGTGAAACTGTAGTGTGTAGGGGAGAGTGGGGTGGAATGGGACAGTATGTTTTTCTCTTTATGTATCATCTTAATCATTTCATCAATCACACATTAGATGAAGCAATGATATCCTAAGCTTCAGCTGAAAAAAGTAGCTGATCTGCATAAACTTTCGATTGTATAAAGAAAAAGATTATTTCAAGAATCAAAAGTAAATTTGCTTCATATACTTTTTATGTTTTTTGTATATTAATGACTTGTTTATGCGTAGATGTAATAGTTTCCCCATTTATGGAACATTATACTGTATATTATCCCTAATTTAAACTATGCTTAAAAGCAGCATTTTTGTTTATACAAGAAGTTTAACATAAAAGAAGGTAGAGGAAGGAATGGGACCCGTCTAATTTCTTCTTTTTATAAGATGAATGTAAATTGCTAATATGCAAATATTTTTCGAGGGTAGTATATTAATTATAACATTATAAATATATTCATTTACTTCAAAATGTAAATAAATTAAACGGATGACTTTTTAATGTCATCTCTGACTGACAATCCTGAATTTTCCTTCCAGTGATGAAGGTAATGGAATTTGATATTGTAGAACAGACATTATCAACCTACAATCTTTGTTAGACTGTATATATAGCTAACACTGGACTATTTGTGCCTTATCATACATTGTTTTATAGCTGTCCCATACCCCCCTGTTAGTGGGGAGGTATGGAACACATTTTGAAATATTAATTTCTTTATTTATGAAATTGTCCCTGCAAATTATGTTTCTATATTGTTCAAGGACTTTAGAAAGTATTTCATTTTGTATTCTATGTATTGAAATTTTTGTGTCAAACAAAGTTGATTTTCTTATTTTTGTAAAAAGTGTCCCATTCCTCCCCACTCTCCCTTACTCACATGTATTAAGATTTTTTGCTTAGCTGACAAGTTTTCAGAATCGTTCAATACTAGGCACTTATCGGGTTCTATTTGTTCTGAAACAAATTACTACATATTAGGTTTTAAGAGGTAAGCTTTCTCTCTATTGCAATTTCACATTTAAATTAATTATTTTAACACTTTAAATAGGGAGTGGCCAAAACTGGTGCTTTAAATTTGCTATATGTACTAGTTATGGACATGGAAGTGGCCATAAAGGGTACAACATATGTTCCACTTTTGGTCACATATTTCATTAAAGTGGGAATTTTAGCCATTAAATAAATTTATGAACATCTGGATAAAACAATCAATTTAGTTTTGTTTTATATAGTATGGCTTCAATAATAATAAAAAAAAAAGCAAGGCTAATGGCAGTTCTATCAAAGAGGTTTTCTTTTCTCTGCTCAATAGATAATTCACTTTAGAAAGAAGGACACTGTGCTAGTTACTAAAGAATGATATTGCTACAGAAAATATAGTATTGTGTTTAGTATTGATAAAACCAAAGGGGGGGGGGGGAGGGTGATATGTGATAAATAAACTAAAACAAATTTGAAAGATTTTACAAATTATAAATTAAAAAGTTCAATAAAATTACAGTATTTTTCCTAAAGAAATGAAGAAGTTCCATAATTTTTGCAAGATTTTGGGGACAATGTTTCTTTACTAATAATGGTGAATCTCAAGTAGTAGATCTAGGTACTAGGAATTGAAATTAAAAATCAATTAGACAAATAGATTTTAGATATTGTCAGAATACCACTATTTCCTATAAAAATGGAACAACACTGTAAGATTCTGTCCAGAAAATTGGGAAATCCCTAAAATAACTTGCAAAGAAGCAGAATACATAAATAAGGCACAAGGTAATATAAATCAAAACAAAATCAGAAAATGGTTTCAAGAAACATAAGTCTGGTGAAGATTCAAGTGTTTTAAAGAATCCACAATCCATAGATAATTATAAAACTGATTAAATATTTAATCTTTATGTCCTATAGGCACTGTTGTCCCTTTTATGAATCAAATTAAATATATTTTTTGTTTTTTAATTGAAATTTTCAGTTAAAATCAACCTAAGTATATTTTATTTGATGTTTTTATCAATTCATAAAGAAATTTGCAAAATTATCTTAATACAGCAAACAAATATAGGGTAGATGTGCCAGTAATGGACACCCCTTGATATTTGGTTAATAAAAAAAAATAACTAATAAATATTTAGCTTTAATTATTTTTTTATAATAACCCCCTCATATGTTTTATAAAACTGGGTTATTACTAACACTTTTAATCAAGCCAGTCAGGAAGCAGAAAATAATGTTTCAATGTTTCCCTGTGAAATCTTAATGAAGAGGCTAAGAGCTGGCTTCGTTTAATTAATTTATATATTATTTATTTTCTTGCAAAATTTGAATGTTTTTGTTTGAGTAGCAATAGAAAACTTAGAATTTTATATACTAACGACCATTTACAAAATTTAATTTATTTTTAAGGTTTTAAGAGGGGGTGTCCATTACTGAGATGGTTAATTAGTCATTTTCCAGTAATGGACCCCATGTAGATAGTGCTAAAAATTCAATTTCAGTAATGTTTATAGTGCATAAAATATTTTGACTTAACTGCAAACCTAAATAATCAAATTTAATTTTTAAATTATACTTACCAAAATGTAATAACACCATAAACTTTTATAAATAGCTGCTTTTAAGTTATTTTATGTGATTAATAAAATTTCAATATTTTATTTTATTTATTTATTTTTAATTTAGTATATGTACCTTGCATATTTTATAATCTGGCAATCAAACCAGCCAGGAAGCAGAAAATATTGTTTAAGAGCATAGTCAAAGAGGGGCTCATAGGGCTCCGTTTAAATAAAAACAATTAAGTTACAGAAGCTATTAAAAATCTACTTTCTGTCTTAAATGTTTCATTATTCACCTCTGACCAAAAAACAAAAAAATGTAATATTAATGAAAGTTATAGGTAATATTCATGAAACTAGTAAATCTGCAGATCAGTGGCCTCAAGCATCAGTTCTACAGTTTTATTTTGAAATTATTTTAATTAGTATTTAAAATATTCAACTTACAATATCATTTCTTTCATATTTGTAATATTAATTATTATAAATAATATATCAAGTAGTCTCTGGAAGATTAATTGTTAAAAATAGTGAGACAAAACTAAATACTAATATTCCAAAACTTTTTTTTATTATTATCTTTTAAATCACCCACCATTTCAATACTTTGATAGCTGTAATTGCCTGATATTTAGTATTTTAAACTATCCATCTAAAATAATTAAAACACCGATCTTCTGATAATTAGAATAATTGGTGCAAACAGTAAATGATTATGACAAATATTTTATTAATTACTGGTATCCTAATTGTTAAATTTATTTGAATATAACTATTTTGTTTCATTAGTATGTATTCATTAAATTCTGGCTCTAAATACAGTCATAAAAACAATTATATTTATTACTTTTTATGGGGTATCCAAGTCCATTACTGGAACATAGGGTGTCCATTACTGGGCCAGAGGGTGTCCATTACTAGGCTTTTGGGTGTTTTGATATATTTCTGTTATTTAAAATTAAATTTTCATTCATATTGGGAAATGAGACTATAAGAATGGTTAAATATTGTTGATAGGTTAATATAACATTGAAAAAACTGGAATATAATAATTATAACTATTAATAAAAAAATAATTTTTAAAGAAATTCCTGAAGGGTGTCCATTACTGGCACATCTACCCTATATGTGGTAAAATAAATATGGCATGAAAATGCTTTATTTTGACTTATTATCAATTAAAATGTTTGTTAAATCTCATGATATTGGAGTGGCTAAAACTGGTGTAAAGGGGGGGGGGGGCAAAACTGGTACAAATTGAAATAAATTACTTAATGAATAATTACTCACAATCTAAAATCTTCTGTAGAAAGTTACTATAATCAACAGAAATACAATTAAATTTACTAAAGAATGATGTTATTACGATTTAATATGCTTCAATCAGCCAATAACTATAAAATTTCTATTTCAATTTTTCTCTAAATGTGGCCAAAACTGGGGCATTTACCCTATAAGTTGAAACATGAAAATTAAAAAAAATATCTAAATTTTGCTCTAAATTCTCTTTTAAATTTGCTCTAAATTTGATGTTTTTAAACATCACATCACATCAACAGTTATTTGTTTGTTTGTTTTAAATTAAAATAGTTTTTATGCCTCAACAGATGAGCTGCCTATTCATAACTTGATTATCAGACTTTATTAATCATCTTCTGTTATTAAAATTATCTCCATTTTCTAAAAAGGAATTGGAATGCTATATAAATGATTTGCATGCTCAATTTTACTCTGCATAAAATGAGAATAGAAAGCATTAAAAATAAAAGCGTTATCTTGGTGTTACATTGATTTTAAAAATTGTAGCTTTTTTTTTAAATTCATCATTATTACCTTAAATCAATAAATAAGAATTAATAAATGCCAAATATGTAAAAATAAAATCTAGTAACATATATAAAAAAATTAATTACTATGAAAACAAAATCTATTGCAAATACAGAATTCACAATAAACAACACAAAACTCAATAAATACTATGGGAATTTAATCATTAAATATAAAATTTCTTCAGAATTGCAAGCAAATAATTTTAAATGTATAACCGAAAAGCTTGCATTTTGTGTCATATTGTTTGCTTAAATTTAAATCGAAATATTCTGTGAATTCATACCCGTTTTGTAAACAGGACTGAATATTTACGGAAAAGTTCTATGAATATAGTGCTAAGTATACATGAAACATGAATACAATAGTTATACATTGTATCGCTCTGTCTTAATGAAACAATTTATACACATAAACATAGCGATTCAATTTTCTTTTAAACAGATTTTAGTGCTTTTCTGATCACTTTTCAAATATACGCTAGATGCTTTGAAAAAAAGAAAAATAAATATTTGCTAAATACACTCAAACACTAACTTAATTTCATTAAAAAAATTTGAACTCTGCGAAAGTAAACATTAACATTCATTTCAAAATAAAAACAATATACGTAAAAAGCAAAATTGGAACTGAAAGCGATTAACTGCCAAATACTGCAATCCTCATCTTTTCTTTCGAACCACAAGTATTTCCTAAATTGAGAGCGAGTAATCGCCAACAAAGGTAATCCCTCACTGGATCCTACCCTGAATTCCAAGAAAAGGTAACTTCCGACGCATGCGCATTAGGTGGAGCCACGCTCATTTTAGGCTCTCCTGTAGCAGTTTATTTCTGCCATAGCCTCATATTGTTGCCAAACCATGTTTTTTTAAGTTATTTTAAATTCAGCCTTATGGATCGTCTTCGCAATAAAAGCTGAATCCTTATGCCATTATGGACAATTCCATTTTGAATATGGCAACGTCAATAATTGTGGTTATGTTCAGAATAAAAGTTAATCCGGCCCCCTGCGATACGCTCTGTGTTCGGCTCTGTGTCCTGAGATCCGTCCGTCCGTTGTCAAAGCAAGGAGTCATAAAATAATTTAATCATTTATTACTTATTATGGTTCATTGAAGGTATCAAAGACGTTTACAAGACATATGTGCTCAGTATTATATTGCGTGTTTATTTTACGCATACATCCATATAGATCACACTCCATATATTTGAAACTTCTCTGTTAGTGAGCTTATGACCCGACCCGATGACAGTTCGTGAACGAAATCTATGTTTGTAAGTGTTTTGGGTCTGAAGGTGAAAATTGAAGATTTGGTACTATATAAATGTTTATTGCCTCTTTTCTTTGATTACTTTTTGGATGTTTTATATTTTTACTTTAATTTTCAAGTATCAGAATATTTATATAACATGTTATAGGTAACATTAAAAACCTATAAAAAGTCCTAAACTTTAAGACTGTAAAAATATACATATGAACTTTATACAAACCTCTATTGATTAACAAAAAATGTAAACTTCAAAACCAAATTGACTACTTTCTGATATATTCTTTTGTACACTATCTGTGTCAGGTTAGATACACCGCGCCAACAATTTCTCCGATAGACCTGGATTACATTATCGCCTATTTTTTCCTTTGTACACAAAAACTACATTTTATTTTCTGTATTTTTAATTGTGCCGCGTATTTTATTTCTTTCTACATTATTTTATATCCTATACTTTGAAGGACTTATGAAAAACTGAAACAGGAGCCACTTTTTACATATTACTAATAATAAGGAAGCGATAGACTTAAATTTAAATGTAGGGTAGATGTGCCAGTAATGGACACCCTTAAGGAATTTCTTTTAAAATAATTTTTTTATTAATAGTTATAATTATTATATTCCAGTTTTTTCAATATTAATCTATCAACATTATTTAACCATTCTTATAGTCTCATTTCCCAATATGAATCGAAATTTTAATTTTAAATAACAGAAATATATCAAAAGCCCAGTAACGGACACCCTCTGGTCCAGTAATAGACACCCTCTGTTCCAGTAATGGACGCCCCATAAAAAGTAATAAATATAATTATTTTTATGACTGTATTTAGAACCAGAATTTAATGAATACATACTAATGAAACAAAATAGTTATTTTCAAATAAATTTAACAATTAGGATACGGGTTGTTCTCTACAATACTTGCAAATTTGGCCAGCAGTCTGACTTGAATGATGCATATGTAAATTTTCATAAAAATTAGATAAATGGTAAGAAATCAGTCAATTATTGAAGATTTTAATAGCAACAGAAATTGTTTTAAAAATTTGACTTAACAAAAAAAAATAAAATAAGAATTTGTGGAAAAAATAAAATAAAAAATGTGAGGGAATGATGAAATAAGACATTTTTACTAGTTGTAGGGAGAAAATGCAAAATTATGAAGAAATCCAAACTGTTTCCTTTAAGAGAAACACTTAATATATAAAGTATGATAAAATTAAAATTTTTGATATTTACAAAAAAATGAATATTCTGTGTGAGGGAATGACTGCTAATAAAAACGCTGCCGGATATACTGACTAAAAAAAAATTCTGTAAAATTAACAAAATCTTACACCACCAATTTATGTTGCTGGACTGACAAGTACTCAAAATAGCTTCTTCTCTGTGAAGGATGCTAGACTGCTTCTGCTCATTAGTGGTAGATATTTGAGATAATAGCAATGTGTGAGGGAATGATGGTCTAACATGGGGAAACATATAATTGATTGAGTAGACTATATAATAATAGTAAAAATTAATATTTTTATTATTTTTTGTAATGTATCAAATAAGAACTTTATTTTGCTTAGGGTATTTTTAATTATTTTTATTTCTGGATGGAAAGAAATAGGCAATAAAATATGGTAGTACAGGTGGGGGAAAGGTGGGGGAATGATGTTTGCATGATATATATTATATTTTTAAATACTAAATTTATTTATTTTTAAATTTTACTTTCTGCCCCTAATAAACTATGTTTAGATCTTCTAATAAAAATAAAAATGTGATAAAATTAAGAGCATTTATATGGCTGGGAAGCACTTTTTGCACTATTGCAGAGAATAACCCATACCAGTAATTAATAAAATATTTGTGATTATCATTTATTGTTTGCATCAATTATTTTAATTATCAGAAGATTGATGTTTTAATTATTTTAGATGGATAGTTTAAAACACTAAATATCAAGCAATTACAGCTATCAAATTATTTAAACAGTAGGGGATTTAAAAGGTAATTAAAGAAAAGGGCAGATTCCCAAAACAGCCGAGACACCCCATTTGGCGACTTTTCTGACAAGCACTAACTACCCCACATGCGGCAACCTGAAAACTAACGTGATTGGTCCACTTTCCTGAATGCTTCCAGACTGTTTTTTACTACGTCATCACCCTGGAATCATGGGAAAGGAACATTTATAAATAACGACGTATTAGAAAACACAGGAAAGCTGATTTTTATGAGATTCAAAATAAAACAAACGATTTCAACATAAGTTTATTGAAAATGTGAAATTTTTAAAGTACCTTTCCAAATCAGAGTAACGATATAATGATTAAAATTTTCATTTCTCAACAACTTTTAGAAAAAATCATGGGGTCATTTAATATTGAAAGTACGTGCCTATATTATAGTAAACATTGAACAATTCATTTCTAATTTAAAGAAGTATGAACGCTTCATGCTCATAAAAAAATAATATTTATCACTGAATACAGCAACCTAGTTCTGCAGCAATCTGAAAAACACAGGAAACTTGTTAAAGCGGTAATCAGCGTACATGTAATGAATGATGATGTGTGATGTGTAATGATGAATGAATGTTAATGAACGCTTCGCGTTCATTAACCGAAAAAAAAATCACTGTCACCAGCAGTTCTCGGTGTGCAGCAATCTCAAAATTCAGCAGTTCTCAATGCATAGCGATATCAAAATTCAGCACTTCACGTTGCGTAGCAATATCAAAATTCAGCAGTTCACGTTGCATAGCAATATCAAAATGTACAAAACTCGTAAGGTCAGCATACATGAGAAATATACAATAAACGGCTAATATAAAACACTATACTAAAAAATACATAAAATTATTAACATACCTTAACAAACATCTCCTTTCTTGAAAACCAATTCTATAAAAATGTTGAATTGCCATAATTTCGTAAATTTCTAGTCATCGATAAACTTCATTTAACTTTCCAGCAAAAAAAAAATGAACAAATACTCACAATTTCAAACTAAATTACACAGGTACTTTAACTTTCAAATTTTACAACTAAAAACAGCAAAATATATTAACAATAACATACTCTACCCTTACCGTCATTTAATTTTACAATTACAAATCGTCTGTTTTCTACACCTCGTCACGCAACTCGTTGTACACAAATTACAAAACATGCGGAGTTGAGTTGTCAAAAGTAGGCGTAGCCATCCAATACACAAAAAATCAACCAATCCAAATTCAAGATAACACAACTGAAAGCGTGGAAAGAATTTACGGAATGAACTGGTAACAAAGATCCATTTATCGCCTCGCCAAATTGAACGATGCCAAGTGTCTCGGCTGTTTTGCGATTCAGCCAAGAAAAGTTTTGGAATATTAGTGTTTAGTTTTGTCTCACTGTTTTTAACAATTAATCTTCCAGGGACTACTTGATATATCATTTATAATTAATATTACAAATGTGAAAGAAATGATAATTGTGAGTTGAATATTTTCAATACTAAATAAAATAATTTCAAAATAAAACTGTAGAACTGATGTTTGTGGTCACTGATGTGCTGATTTACTAGTTTCATGAATATTACAGCTATAACTTTCATTAATAGTATTACATTTTTTTTTTTTGGGGGGGGGGGGGGGGTGGGGGGTGCAGGGTTGCTGGCTTTTAGCCAGGCCAAAAATAGCCGGCCGGCTTTTTTTGGTTTTAACCACTTAAAAATAGCCGGCTTTTATTAAAAAAAGCCGGCTTTTATTGGAAGAAGTCAGTTTTTATTTTTTAAAGTTGGTTTACAGTAAATTTGTTTTAAATTTGGATCAATTAATTTTTAATACATTTATAAATATTTTCTACTAAAAAAAATAATAGACTTCTATTAAATTTTATCAAATAAATAAGTCTTTATAACTTCTAGAAGACAACTGTGAACGCATTATCTCTGAAAAAAAAAAAAAAAAATATATATATATATAAACATTGAAAAGGATATATATTAGGCTCCAAACTGGTGTTTTGAAATTCTATATTATATAGCTCCACATATACTACACATTTTAAAGATTATATTTTATTAAAACTGTTCTTAACTGCTCTGCTCAACAAGCGCAAAATGTTTTTACACATTTACAAATTCATTTTTTAACGGAAAGATGTAAAATTCGAAAGCCGGACCATGAAACATGAAAGCGATTTGGAATCGAACTGTGTTTTCCATTTTTTGATCCATCAATTACCTATTGAGCTATAAAGAGATTTTGATCATGTGACAAACACGTTTTTTCACCCTTTTCTGAGTGGTTTCTTCTTTCGCGTGGAATTCAGTTCAAAACGCTCACTTTGACACTATTTTCTGAAAAATCTATTGCATTTGCAAAAAAAAAAAACCCAGAAAAAACAGTGCAATTACATAGTTTCTGAACAACAACATCTGCTAGTTTCATGCATTTCTGAACAAAAATAAATTAAAACTTAGGTCAGAAAGTTGCCATTTTGGATTTAACAGCCTTAATGACAAAATATAACATATCAAAATGGAAACGAGAAATTAGAAAAGATGTTTTATTTGAGGAGAGTGGTACATAAGTGTATAAAAAATAGAGCATTTAAACAAAAAAAAAAAAAAAAAAAAATTCTCAAAATAAAATTTTGAAAAGCTTGTTGCTACGCATATTCATGCATATGCTATTCATAATGTTTTTAATAGTGAGAAATGGTGGTGTTTATTAATATGACTATGTATAATTTTAAATGTTTGCTAGAAATAAAATAAGACTTGTATGTTAATAGCTCTTAAAATTAAGTAATAAAACATAACTAAGTAACCATTGTCCTCTTTAATTTTATAAAGCAGTAAAAATAAAAAAATTGGCAGTTGGTATGGCCCTTTTAAAATTTAGCAGACATATTTGCAATTCTGAATACAAATCACTAGCAAAATCATCTAAGTTTTATTCCAGTATTATGTCCTCATTATTGAGAAATTGGGTTACTTGTTAAACTGTAAATCAATTAAATGTCATTAAAACTAATTAAAAACACTTTAAAATGTGTAGTTTATAATTACAATGCTTTATTGTATAAAAGCCAATTATGGCCAAAAAAAGCCAATTTTGGCCAAAAAAAGCCGGTTAAAACCAATAAAAGCCACCGGCCTGGCTTTTTTTAATTTTAGCCGGCTTTTTTGCAACCCTGGGGGGGGGAGGGATCAGAGGTGAATAAGGAAACATATAAGACAGAAAATAAAATTTTTAATAGCTTCTGCAACTTAATTGTTTTTATTTAAACGGAGAAGGATTAAGCCCTATGAGACCCTCTTTGACTGCACTTTTAAACAATATTTTCTGCTTCCTGGCTGGTTTGATTGCCAAATTATAAAATATGCAAAGTACATATACAATAATAAAGAATAAAATTTTGAAATTTTCCCAGTAGCAGAAACAGTGTAGCACGGACGCGGGTGCTGCAGATTATTTTAAACCTTTCAGATCAATCCACAAGCTTAAAAAGAAATGCTGAGCTTAAAAAATATCTAAAATTTACTTTGTCTCTAGATTTATGGTATTTGTGTTATCCTTTTATTATAGTTTTTTTATAAATGCAAATTTTGCTTATTTTATGGGTTTATATTATTTCTTATGATAGTAAGCTTAGTCTAGCATTGTTAGGTCACAGATAAATTTTAGTTTGCTGCAGACTCACACAAAAAATTCTGCTTCTGGGGAAATTTTATTAATCACATAAAATAACTTAAAAGCTGCTATTTATAAAAGTTTTGGTGTTATTACAGTTTAATAAGTATAATTTAAAAATTAAATTTGATTATTTAAGTTTGCAGTTAAGCCAAAATATTTTATGCACTGTAAACATTACTGAAATTGCATTTCTAGCGATGTCTACATGGGGAGTCCATTACTGGAAAATGACTAATTAACCATACCAGTAGTGGACACTCCCTCTTAAAACCTTAAAAATAAATGAAATTTTGTAAATGGTTGTTAGTACATAAAATTCTAACTTTTCTATTGCTACTTAAACAAAAACATTCCAATTTTGCAATGCAGTTAAATAATATATAAATTAATTAAATGAAGCCAGCTCTTAGCCTCTTCATTAAGATTTTCACAGAAAAACAGCAAAACTTTGAAACATTATTTTCTGCGTCCTGATTGGTTTGATAAAAAGTGTCAACAATAACCCAGTTTTATAAAACATGCAAGGGGAAATTATAAAAAAAAAAAAAATAATTAAAGCTAAATATTTATTAGTTATTTTTTTTATAAACCAAAAACATAAAGGGGTGTCCATTACTGGCACGTCTACCCTATATATATTAAAACAAAAAAACACCATGTTGTACGACATTTGTTTGTGTCTAGGTTTATGCAATGCAATTATCTTTGAAATTAATTTAATTGCATTTTTAACAGCGTATTGCATTCTAAAAGTTTTTTTTTTTTCTTTTATGTCATGTTTTAGGGTAATTTAAAATTGGAATTTTGCATTAGGCTGAATAATTTCTCAGAAATGCTAAAGTGATTTTGAATCTAAAGAGGAACACGCGTATAAACATGATTGGTGATTGACAACCATTTTTGGCGAGTTGTTTTAAATTAATTTTTGCCTGCAAATGTATCAAATGGGCAGAAATCTTATTCAGAACTTTGTAATCAGACTGGTTTTGCCGTTTTTCGATAAAGGCAAAAGATTTTTCAGAAAAAGCTGTCAAAGGTGACATTTTGAGCTGAATTTCCGTTATGACAACACAAGAGATGAAAGTATGGTACTTTAACATTGTAATGGCATTGGCATATTTTTTTTAAGTTTCTGCAATTCCACCTTTAGGAAATGAGATTTGTCGCCAAATGATATAAGCTGCTATGAAAACAAACCTGATGAACTTTTATTGATATCTTTTTTATATATAGGGGAGAGTGGAGAGGAATGGGACACTTTTTACAAAAATAAAAAAATAAACTTTGTTTGACACAAAAACAAAAATTTCAATATATAGAATACAAAATTAAACACATTTCTAATGTCCTAGAGCAATATAGCAACATAATTTGCAGAAACAATTTTATAAATAAAGAAATTGCAAATTTCAAAATGTGTCCCATACCTCCCCACTAACAGGGAGGTATGGGACTGCTGTAAAACATTATATGATAAGGCACAAATAGTTTACTGTTGGCTATATAATATATATACAGTCTAACAAAGATTGTAGGTTGATAATATCTGGTACTATATCAAATTACATGACCTTCATCATTGGAAGGAAAATTCAGGATTGTCAGTCAGAGATGACATTAAAAAGTCGTCAGTTCAATTTATTTACATATTGGAGTAAATGAATATATTTATAATGTTATAATTAATGTACTAACCCTCTAAAAATATTTGCATATTAGCAATTTACATTCATCTTATTAAAAAAAGGAATTAGGCATGTCCCATTTCTCCCTTTGCTAGCATGCCCCATTCCTCCCCCTACCTTATTTTATGTTAAATTTCTTGTATAAACAAAAATACTCCTTTTAAGCATAATTTAAATTATGGATAATATACAGTATAATGTTCCATAAATAGGGAAACCATTACATCTACACATAAACAAGTCATTAATAAAAAAAAAAAAAAAAACATAAAATGTATATGAAGCAAATTCACTTTTGATTCTTGAAATAATCTTTTCCTTTATACAGTTGAAAGCTTATGCAGATCAGCTGCTTTTTTCAGCTGAAGATTGGGGTACCATTGCTTCATCTAATGTGTGATTGATGAAATGAATAGAATGATACATAAAGAGAAAAACCTACTGTCCATTCCACCCCACTCTCCCCTATACAATTTACTTTTGTTTATATATAAGCATAGATACAAATCTTCTAATAAATAATTTGTATAACATGTCTTGAACAAATTACTTGTGAAACATTGAATAGGTTTCCGAAAATATACATCAAAAAGTTTCTCCTTTCACCAACCCCTATAAGAAAAGTACCAAAAGTGCCTGCTGTCCTAAGATATCAATCACTTATAGCTGAAGATGAAATTCATTTCTCTAAAAGTTAAAAAAAAAAAAAAAACTTTTCAATTACAAGTCTCTTCAATAATCATGCGTGCACATATATATCTGCTTTTATGTTTTAAAAAGTGTCCAAAAATTGCACGTCTTTGAGTGGCGAAAAGTTTATTTTTGAAAGATGCCTTAATCAGTGAGCATCAACTTTAAAGTGGATTTTATATATTATTTTATAATTTTTAGAACTTGAAACTAAAGATAGTCAAGTTTTACAGGTAAATTTATATAATTTTTCTCTAATAAAGAAAAAAAATGGAAGAATTAGTCCAATAAGCATAAATTATATCAAATACTTGCATTTTTTATAATTCTGGTGTCTTTTCTGTTTGAATGTAATTAAAAAATAGAAAAATTACTAAAAGATATTTTAAGCTTATTTAACCGCATTTCTTTGCTTAAATTTCTTTGCCCGTGGCTGGATTTTTAAGGTGCTACATGCATTGTTCTAACTTTTATGCTTTTTGATACCTCTATTTTTAATAGAAGTCTTTGCCTTATTTAATTACAGAATTTCTACGATCACGCTATATTACCACAATTATACTACATACAGATAAGTGACATGTAGTGTCTATAGGTGAAAACTGGGAAATTGAGTTAGTAGCCAGTGGCCGGTAGACTCAGTTTCATTAGTGGCCACTTTTTAAAGTTAGTGGCCACTATAATGTTTCAAACTTTCTTGACATCTAGATAAACTATAATTGTTGTACATATATGCATTTTTCTATAAATCAGAGTTTTATACCAACCAGCTATTCATGATAAGAATAGGGAAGCAGTCAAAATTCAAGAAAATTACACTTTAAAAACACAAAATCTATTATCATATTGATTTTCTTTAGAATATATTTTTAGATTATTTGTATATGTTCATAAACACTATTATCAATCAAATTACTATTACTTTCTGTATATAAAAAATAACTAAATCAAAATTCCAACAGTTAGGTGTATACAAAAAAAAATAATCAAATAAAACACAATAAAATGTTATTTGTATTTTATTTAATAAGTAAATGTGTTATTAACATACTACACACATAACATACAGCTGAAATCTAAGCTGGTGAGGGTATTTCGCAGGATTAAACAATATCTCTTGAAGAAAAATAATCTAACTGGTAAGCATGTGGCAGGAGTCGAAATATTGAAAATACTGCAATGTTCTTAAAACACGCTTGCATCTGGTTAAAAAAAAAAAAAAGGAATAAATTATTTGAAATGCATGTGGAATCAAAGCTGATGAATATATTTTGCAGAATAAAACTGTATTTCTTGAAAAAATAATCCAACTGAAGGACAATGGCAAAAAGCCGAAATATTGAAAATACAGCTAAATCATTGTAATCTGCTTGCATCCGGTAGAAAAAAGAATTAACCAGTTTGCTAATTAGATGTAATCAAAGTAGAAACGCATATTTCTATGAAAAAAGCTATATTTCACTTGGCAATCGATAACAGATTTTTTATCGCCACTTGGCAAGTGGCGACTAGGGTGGCGATCGATGGCCGATTTTTTAATCGCCACTTTTACAACTTTAATCGCCACGTGGCGAGTGGCGACCGCCAATTTTCACCTATAGTAGTGTCCTAAAAAGCACATGAGCTGCCACCGTTCTTAGCATAAAATTTGATTGCATAGTTTTATTCCGTATCACAAGAATAATTATTTTTTATACATAGATTGTCATTATATATATATCCTGTGTGTTTCCTTTGTATGTATGTGAATTTAAAAAAAAAAAAAAAAAACTTTCTTAACATGTAGGGGAGAGTGGTAAGGAATAGGACAAGTCCAATTCCTTCTTTTTAATAAGATGAATGTAAATTGCTAATATGCAAATATTTTTAGATGGTAGATGTTGGTCCTTAGCCTAAATTTTGTATGACTCAATAAAAGATATAATAGCGTAATGACGTCCATATTGTTTTTAGCAATTCAGTTGGACATTCCAGGTAAATGTCCATATTGCTTTAAAACATATGATCAAATTCACAGATATACAGTATAGGATCTATTATCCGGCGTCCCGATATCCGGAACGCTCTAAAAACCGGAACGGTAAACGATCCAAAACCGAAACTTAGTAAAAACTTTCATTTCATAAAAAATTGCAGTTTTTTTTTTTTTTTCATATTTTATTGAAGAGTTAACATGCTTTATAAATCGATATTTTAAATATTTTAAACTTTTTCTCATACGCCTCAGGTACCGTAATATCCCCTTAATTCCCCCCCCCCCCCCCCTCCAAACGCGGCAAAAAATCGTAAAGTAATCGGAGAGGCCACTTACACAGATTAAAAGTGGCTATCAAAATCTACCGCCTGTTGAAATCCGAAAATGTTTATAAGAATAGTTCTGATATTCAGATTTTTCTTTTTTTTTTTTTTTTTGTTAACAGAGATAATTAAAAAACAGAACTTAAAAAGCGCGAACTTAAAAGCGTACTCTCTCCCTACGATCCCACTATGACGCTCCCGTGAAAGATAAGAATTGAATGTACGCAATCATCGGACATAAGTTCTCTTTTTGATCATTTTTATGACTTCGCATCGGCGTAACCTTTAGAAATATGGGAGAACTAACTACATATTCTTAAATTTCGTATATTCCGCTTCAAACGCTAAAATCCATTATAAAAAAATTTAATTTTAACCTTTTGAAAAAAAATATTTTCGAAACATCACTTAGAATTTGAATGCGTTTTCCGCGGTCGAAAACTGTTAGCAAGCTCCGACGGGGCTAACGAAAAAGACGGGCTACCGTGCTTCTCCAATTTAGAGCAGTCACGTGACGTTCCCGGTCTCAGCTGAGCTAAGCAAATCAATTGACAAAATAGATTATTTTCACGGCTTTAGATTATTATCTCATCAAAACCATTCTGTAATTCAATAAAATTCGTTATTTTATCAAGCAGCGGCAATCATGATATCAATCATCTTATAAAAATTACAAAGCACTAGCATAAATTTAAGTATATTAAATAAAATCATTTGTAAACAGCTATAATGTTGTAAAAAGTGAAAAAGAATCAACTGAGCTTTTTATGGCCTAGAAATAATTATTTTAAACAGGCCAAATTCACAAACCTACTTAAGAATGATTTAATTAACACATACAATTTCAAAGCTATAGCACAATTTTAAGTTATTGGAAAAAAAAAAAAAAAGAAGAAGAAGAAAATGATAGATGAGAGATAGACGAAAGAAAATAGAAAAATAAGTGAGATTTTTTTTTTTTCAAACAGGATCTTTATTCACTAAATATTAATATATCCGCACGAACATGGTCACCAAAAACATATTTTACTTAATCTTTGTGTAAAAAGATTAAAATTTTGAGAAAAAAAATTCTTTTAAATTACTTAAAATTTTGAAAGCTTTAGTCTAAAAATAAGTATTTAAAAATAATTAAATGTTTTTAATATTTACTTCTGGGTAGAATAGTTAAAAAAAAAATAAAACAATTTTAACACACAAAATACCTAAAAATTAAAAAAGAATGAAAAATTTTTCCAGACCGCTGGAATTATAATTGTAAAATCTTACAAACATTCGAAATCATTGGCATCATTTTAAGAATATCGAATAAAATAATTTATAAAGACATAATGTTGTCAAAAGTAAAAAAAAAATCAACTGAGCTTTTTATACTCTAGAAAGAATTATTCTAAATAAACGTAAATTGAAGATTGACTATTTAACTGACTATTTATTTAACATATAAAAATTTCGAAGCTTTAACACAAATTTATGTTATTAAAAAAATGCAGTTGTCAAAAACATAAAAAGTGAGATTTTTTTTTTTTTTTTCAAATGAGCATTTTATACTTTAAATATCAATATATCAGCACGAAAATTATACACGGTCATCATATACATATTTCATTTAATATATAATATAAACAGCTTTGGTATAAGAATAAGTAACTTAAAAATAATTTTATGTGTTCAAATATTTACTTCTGGGCATAAGAGTTAAAGACCAAAATAAAACAATTTTAGCACACTAAACATATAAAAATTAGAATCTTTTAACCAGAAGATTTCTCAAGCAGTAGAAGTACGATTGTAAAATCTCATAAAAAGTTATTATCTCATAAAACATAAAAACTCTGGCATAATTTTAAGTATATCAAACAAAATAATTTGTAAGGAGATATAATGTTGTCAAAAATGGGGAAACAATCGACTGGACATTTTAACCCTATAAATAAGCATTGTAAATACCGCAAAATTAAACACGACTACTTAATAATGATTTAACCAATTTCAAAGATATAAACATTTTAAATTAAAAAAAAATATATTAAAAATTTCGAAGATGTAGTACATTTTTAAGTTATTGAAAAAAACATGATCGTTGAAAGAAAAGAGAAAATAAGAGGGTTTTTTTTTTTTTTTTTTTCAAACAGGATCTTTATACACTAAATATTAATATTTGTGCACGAAAATTATACATGATCGTCAGATACATATTTTATTTATTATATAAAATTTTAAAAACTTTAATACAAAACTATGTATTTAAAAAATGAGCTCAATATTTATTTTTCAGCATAATAGTTAAAAACGGAAGTAAAACAATTTTAGCACACAAGAATATCTAAAAATTAATATTCTCGAATCGAAATTTTTTCCCCAAGCCACAGAATTATGATTCTCAGATCTTATAAAAAAATTCAAAACATTGACATAATTTTTTGTATATTAAGTAAAATAATTTTTAACTATAGGTATAAGTTATCAAAAGTGAAAAAAAAAAACTGAGCTAATTGTAAGCTAGAAATCATTTTAAACACACCATAGAATACTTAAGAAGGATTTTTTAACACATAAACATTTTATAGCTGTAGAAAAATTTTAAGTTATTGGGAAAATTACACCAGAATCGTATATTATCTACTAAAACATTTGCTAGATCTTCTAGATTACAATTTTACCGAACTACGAACTACTTTATTGCAAAAATAAAAGTTATCGTCAATATGCTTGTAAACTAAACAAATTCACTAGAAGGAAAGCTTTACCAGGAGGATTTATATAATTTAGCATTAATAAATACTTAATTTTGATTTCATCTTTTGTTACAAAATTTAATATTTTAACAGAAGGTTGCAGAATGTAAAAAATCCCTGTATTTACCCCTGGAGAAAACATAAAAATCTCATCTACAGAAAACCTTCTTGAAAGGAAAAATAAATAAATAAATAAATGAAAATAACATTCATTCGATGAACACATAAAAAAGATATGAATCATTTAATGAAACCAAAACGTAAAAACACCACAGAGCAATATCATGAGCTTAATGTTCAGAGCAAATAATATTGATGTAATTAATGATTATTGAATGTTATTAATGATTTTTTTCTTTTCCTGTTTATATTGAAAAATGAAAAACATTTAGTATAAATAGTGCATGTAAAGATTAATTCATTTAAAATAAATTATGTTTACCTAAAGAATACAAAACAAACAATCATATGAATACATCAGACATCAATCACACTAAGACAGTAAAATGGATTACTTACATTCAACAGATTAGCATAATGATGTATCCACGCTCTCGTCGTAATACAAATTGATTAAACATAGTTAAGTAATGTCAATTTGACAAAATTAAAATAACTTATTCACAACAAAAAGTGTATTTACAGCACTTAAAATAAAGTAGTAGAATTCCTTTGTTAAAAGCTGCACGTCGTAATTGGTTAAGACCGCGACTGTCACGTGACTTTCAACTGCGGGAGCCCTCTACGTTAGCTCCGACCTTTGACGTCATCTAAAGGCGCGCCTACAATTCGGCCAATTAGGAGAATGAGAGAAACGTTCGTTTTACCATTTTCAGCTGCGTCCATCGAACAGTAGAAAAGCAGAGATTCGGAATCGGATAAGACAGAAAGGTGGTACGGCGCTTCGCGCGATATTTTTTTTTTTTTTTTTTTGGAAAGGGAGGGGGGGGGGAAGGGGGCTTTCGTGGGATTTTTTTTTTAAATATCAAATTTGTTTACAAAATAGGGGAGGGTGGGTTAATGGAATATTACAGTAATTATGCATTTCTTTATCTACGCGAATTTGCGGAAATCTGCATTTAAAGTGTTGAGAATTTTGCCTCTTATATTTTTCTGTCCGCTTTCCATGCGATAAATTCATAAACAAAACAAAAATAAATAAAAAGTCAACTTTCAATATATTCCCCTCCCTCCCTCCCCAATTATTGGATGAAGATGCAGTTCAAGTTTGTTTCAATATAGATAATAATGCTCCACTTAGTCATCAGATGACATACAGTGAAATTTGTGAAATAATGACTAAAGATGCATCTGATGATCGTAGTGATGATGATGACAAGAATGAGGGGGTAGAAAAAATATCTAATGAACAAATGATATTTTACACTCAACAATAAATTCAAGGCATGGAACAAAATAAGTAATTTCCATGAACAACAAATAATGTGCTTATATAAAATTCAAGACCAGATTGTAAAAGAGAAACGTTACAAGCAGCCAACTTTAAAAGGATTTTTCCAAAAAACTAATTCCCAAGCATCTGCATCTGAACCCCAAAACTAAATTTTATTTTTGATCTTGTTCATTTGTAAGTTTTATTATAATTTAAAATTATTACTTAACTTTTTTTTTTTTTTTTTTTTTTTTTTGTAAATAAAAATTAAACTTTTCCTTAATTGTGTTTTATTGAATTAATTCAACAAATTTTGTAATACAGTATTTTTAATATTATTTATGCTAACCAGTATTTCATATTTATGTACATTAGAAAATATTTGTGGTAGTGTTCCGAATTACGGAAAAAACCCTTATCCGGAATGCCGCAGGTCCCAAGGATTCCGGATAACGGATCCTATACTGTATTTCGTTTCATTCAAGGTTTCTTTTAGAAAAATTGACCAGCGTAGTGGCTGAAGGCAGCTAGTCCAATATAAAACAGATGAATATACAATGACAATAATGTTAAGCCATTAAAAGTACATTATTATGGTCACAGTTAGCACGTCGTACCTCAGTTAATGTACATAAGGAATGAGGATTATCATACAATATATTAATAAATGGAAATTTAATGTTTTGCAGAAACAATGGTTATAACTGAAGATGTGTGGTTGCCATCAGAAGATGAGCTTAAGGTTCAAGAAATAAATTTATCTACACCTTCTCTTAAAGCTGGTGCTATTCACTTTGGGAAATATTGTGATGAGCAGTGTAAAGTAAGTTCATCATAATGTAATATAGACTACTAACTCGAAAAATTCTTTTTTGTCTAATGTTGAAATTAAAATTTTTGTTTGTTATAGATGGTTTTTAACTTATTACATTTATTTATTTTTCAGATTTATGTTTTCCTATTTATTTGTCTTTAGTTTTCAGTTAAATGGAGTTTTATAATTTGTATGCATTTTATATAAATCAAGTTTTGCCTCATTTTATTTTTGTTGAAAGAATTATTTGTAATAATGAAGTGTTGAATCTAAATTTGTTGAGCAAATGCATTTGGAGCCAAGCAATTTTATCAGATTTTTATCATTTTACTTTTTTCATTCATATTTGTTTGAAAATATTTATTTTTTCAAAGTTACTGGTTATGGGAGAAAAAACAAATGTCTTCTCTATATAAATGAAAATCTCTACTAAAAATGAAAGGAAAAAGTGTAATTCTTTAATAGTATTTAAAAATTTAGCAATTTAACAGTACTAAAAAATTTAAGTTTTATTTGTAAATTGTCTACAGGAAAACGCAGTGAAGCATCAATATCAATAAAGCGTTGGAATAATTTCTTTTTCCCAAATTTAAAGGGATATTTTTCATAAGAGATTGTCATTAAATTTTCAGCCAATCCTGTTTTTGTTTTTTTCTCTTTTCCAAATTAGCATCTACTTTTGAGTCTTTATTTGAATTCCTTGGATTAAAAATTTCAAGGTATTGTCAAGGAAAAAAATTTGAGGATAGTAATTTTAAATAATCAATATTTTTAAATATGAAGGGCTCGGGTGTAAAACATAGTAATTGACATTTTTATTTATTTTCTATTTTGATGTAAAATTGTTTTACTGTATCCTGACAACTTTTTTAAAGTACAGGGTTTATAATTTATACTCAATATGTGCAATAAAAATAAATTTTATATATGAATTTTAATAACAAAATTTCTTTGTGTATAATAAATCCAATAAAATAAATTTTTAGACAAAACAGTTGCATATACAGGGCTTGAATTTCCGGGTGGGATTCGCGCCCAAAATTTTCAAATCCCGCCGTAAAGAATAACGTGGGCGGGAGGCTCCCGTCCAAAAAATTTCACCCTTTTCAGGAAAATTTTCCATTTTGAAACTACGATCAACTCCCGCGAACGCCTTGCGAATTTCATGATATTTTCGCACGACCGAGTAGCACATTTTGCAAGTTTTTTACGGCAAAAGAACGTTGAAATTCACGATTTTTCCCCGCAACCGATAGACAAATTTCACATTCCTTCCCCCCCCCCCCCCCCCCCCCCCCCCCCGAGATCGGTTGACAAGTTTCGCGTTATTTTCAGCGAGCGAGTGGCGATTTCAGAGGTGATTCTGTTGCGAATTTTCCAAAAAATTAAGGTATTCAGTTCCGAAAATTATGAAAAATCGGTCATGAATTCGGAAATTCGGACATTTAAAAAATATAACAGAAAAATAACGCGAATTTCGACAAATGATCGCCGAAAAAATAAATTTTGTCAATTGCTCGCAGAAAAAATCCTCAATTTCGTCGCAAAGGATCGCGGAAAAAAGCGAATTTCGTCAAATGATCGGGAATAAAACGTAAATTTCGGCAAAAGATCGCAGGGGAAAAAATGCGAAATTCATCTAAGGATCGCGAAAAAATGCAGATTTCGGTAAAGGATCACGGGAAAAAACGAGAGTTTCGGCAAAGGATCGCCGAAAAAACGCAAATTTCGTCAAAGGATCGCGGAATAAACGCATTTCTTCAAAGGATCGCGGAATAAACGCAAATTTTATCTAAATATTGCAGAAAAACCCCTTCAAATTTTATCTAAAGATTGCAAAAAAACCCCCCTCAAATGTTATCTAAAGATCGCAAAAAACTCGCAAATTTATCAAAGGATCACTGAAAAAACGCAAATTTCGCCAAAGGATCGCGGAAAAAACTCTAATTTTGCCAAAGGATCGCGGGAAAAACACGAATTTCGTCAAATGATCGCGAAAAAAATACGAATTTCGTTAAAGGGGTCCAAAAGGGTGCACCAAAAAAGAACAGTAAGTGTCACCGTGTGCTGCGCTATGCCAAATTGATCTAGATTCAGTACTAAGCAAACATAAGATTAGAAGGACTGCAAAGACCTCGTGGTGCACATGAAAGAAAAATTCTGAGCTCTAATTAAACATATTTAGAAACACTTAACTAGTTGATCCTTGCAATTCACTGTAATTAGGATTTGACAATTTAAAGTTAACCTACATTTCTCATGTAATAGAAGAAATGAATCAAGTTTCCCTTTAAAACTTTGGACTTTGTTTAAACTTTGAATGTTAAAATTTGAACATAGAAGCTTGTTCAAAGAAAATACCAGGGAGTCAGGTTTTGACTATAATTCCATTAAGGATAAAATAAAACAATTTCATTCAGAAATGGATATTGATGATGCCAATCAACGAATATACATTGTTCATGCAAGTAGTTAAAAATGAAGGCACGTTTTCAAAGTTTTCTGAAAATTTTTTAAGAGAACATAGCCATATGTTTCCAATAATTTCCAAAGTTATAAATGTTGTGCTGTCTGTCATAAGTTTTACCTTGTGAAAAAGGATTCAGGGCCCAAAATCGAATTAAAATCTAAATTCGGAATTTCATTAAAAAATCCCATTATTAAAGACCCATAACATTTGTTTGAAAGTTGAAAAATAGACTTTATAAAAGCTTGACTTTCTTCTTTTTTTAAATAAAAAACATTTTACATAATTATTCTGAGTTATTGATTTAAATTGCTTCAATGGTATTTTGTCATGTCTGTATTAATGTAATTCTTTAAATAGCAGCACGTAAAAAAACGTGAGTTTTAAAGATTTTTTTTCTCCCTCCCAAATAGCTCAACTCTAATTTATGAATGTTGGTAGAGAGACTCCCCTCCTAGGAAAAATTGAATTTCAAGCCCTGATATAAGTTAAGTAAAAGTCCAGTCTTAACAAATCAGCTGTTTTAGAGAAACCAACCACAATAGATTCAGTTGCACATTTTCTTTAAAGAACTTGAATCTTGAATAAGGTTAGTTGGGGCAACTGGGCCATGCTTTTACAATGTGACTCTGGAGCTTCTGACAAGTCAGCTTCAAAAAGCTAATGTTCATTTAAATTAAAGTCTGAACTTCTGTAAATGTGTTCAGTTATGTTCCCTCTATCAGACAGAAATGCTCAAAATTACATTTTAATATTTAAAAACATGCATATTTCTTCTTTCTTTTCTCATGGGTCCAGTGGCCCCATAAAAATGGGGTAAGTGGACCAGGAAGGTCTAGGTTTCACATGCATTTATTTTTTTTTATGTGGGACATCAGGTCCTGTTTGAAAAAGTGTAAACAACTTAAAAAAATTTAAACCAGGCAGATCATGTTAATTATGTCAATAACGAGCGTTGTAAGGGAAATCTTTGCTGTCAATGTGTCTAAAAAAAGCACTAAAAGTGAAAATATTAGATTTATTTATACCAAAAACATAAAAATTAAGTAAGTACTTATGTACTTTTGTGTAGATAATAAGTATAAAAGTCACATGGGTATTTTAAGGAAAAAATAGCAAGGTAAATCTATGAACAAACGGCTACGTAAGTACTTTATCTGTATCCAGGGGTCGCATTATATAGGGAAAATTTTATTGTTTCTACCAGAAACCTTAATGAGTTACCTTCATGATCATTTTATTTAATATATTCTAAAGAAAATGTGTGATGAAGATATTTTTGAAATAGTGGTATTAACAATAAAAGTTTCCCTATAGAATGCGACCCCTGTATTGTACAATTTCAAGGTTTGGCTATCTCGCTTTCAGTGGCAAGGTATTTGCATTTGTAAAATGTTGAAATAATTTAATGGCACCAGTATTTACAAGAGAATCTATTTGAAAACAAGTAAAAGTATATTTCCGCGTACTTAATAAAGGTGAAATTTTCATTATAAAATTCCGGTGCCAATGTGGCAATTAGGAATTAAAATTATGTAATCCCATAATGGCATCACCGCCTCTCAAGGGGTCAAGAAATTTAGTTTGATATCTTCCAATATGCTTTTTTTAAATTTTATTACGTAATTTTAATAAGCTATTCTATAATTTTCTTTATTGTGAGCAAAAAACAATAGAGAAATTTCCTTCCCATTGTAAGAGAAACTCAAAAAAACTATTTATAACTATTGGGGTAACTGGATCCAGCATGGTCCAGTTACCCCAGATACATGTCCCATTTACCTTATTCTTGAAAAAATTATGGGGTAACTGGGACACCGGGCTTACATTTGAAACACGAAGTAAATATGTATAGAAATCTAATAACATTAACATAGTTATATGCCTAATCTTTAAAAAAAGGCTTGTTTAATAAAAGTACTTACAGTATTTTAATAAAAAGCCGAGAAAGTTCAACCAAATTGACGTTGTTTTTAAAAAAAGAAGCTTAAATTTTCGACAACCTATCACAGCAAAGTGAGAGTTATGATTGAGTTGACACACGTTGTTTTAGGAAGTAGAGGTTAAGGGGCATTGTTCAGAAAAGCTAAAATTTAAAATACATCAATGTTTTTTTATAAAATAACCTATGGCCCAGTTACCTCGTGGGTCCAGTTACCCCAACTAACCTTATCTTGAAACTTGCATGGTGTTAGTTACCTTGTTTTACATCCAATTCCTTCATATCCATCTTCACACAAACTCATCTAATTAAAATGTTTCATTTTTAATAAAGAAGAATGAAATAACATAGTCTTAATAATTTTGAGATTAAAAATAAAATTTTTAGTTATGAATATTACATTTATATTTTATAAAAACATGAACTATGAACTTCATTAATTTTTTATTGTAAAGAATCAGCCAAAAGAGTGTATAAATTTACAGCCCATTACTTTCAGTAGTTTAAAAGAATGTAAAACTTTTGTTGATACTTTTTCACTATAGGGGCCTTGACATTTTATCTTTTTAAAGTGTGCCATAATCCGGGATTCAGAAGGTAAAATCTCGTTGCAAATGGTATAAACAGCTATGAGAACAAACCTTTTATGCATTTTTATTAGGGATGCACCGAATAGTGATTTTGGACGAATACTGAATATTCGGCCTACAGGTGAACCGAATACTGAATATTCAGCCAGCCAGATAGTAATTATTCAGCCGAATACCGAATATTTGGCTAACCAAATACTTTTATATTTCATAGTTTAAAGGCGTTAAAATGCAAAATTTAAAAACAATTTTACGTAATGTTTAATCAGGGTTCGTTGATATATATCAATGGATATATATCATGATATATATCTTGATATATATCCGATATTTATTTTTAAAATATCAAGATTTTTGATATTTTCGATATTTTCAAATTCTTGACATTTATTTTCAAAATATCACCGTGCAAGGAAATTTTGATATTTTTCACATTCAAAGCAAGTGTAAATGAAATTTCCACCTGTTATTGACTGTGTCATTCTGTAGATAATGAACTTTTGCCTCTGGCAGTGACTTTTTTAGGAAAAGAAGAAAACTAATCTTTTCCAAGCTTTATGTTTCAAACTTTTATTTTTAAATGTAGAACTAATAATTATGTTAGACAGTTAATTCAGAACAGCCATTGAAAGATAAAACGTAATTTTGGAAATCATTTATATGCAGCCAGGGTTTGTTCATATATATCAATGGATATATATCCAATATTTATTTTCAAAATATCAAGATTTTTGATATTTTCATATTACTTGATATTTATTTTCAGTGTATCAAGATGTTTCATATTTTCTGCATTTGATATTTATTTTCAAAATATGAATGTGTGCAAGATATTTTTGATATTTTCAGTCGCAATTCGTAATATTTCAGTGTAAATGAAATAAATTTTCAACTGTTATTTGACTGTGAATCTGTAGATAAAGAACTTGTCTCTTCTGGATGTGACTTTTTTAGCCAAAAAAGAAAACAAATATATTTTTCAAACTTTAGATTTGAAGCATTTTTTTAAAATGTTGAACTAATAATTGTGTGGGACATAATTAATTCAGAACAACCATTGACAGATAAACTGACTAATTAAATAAGCAATTATATACAGCTTCATTAGAAAAGAATCTTTTCTCAAGTTTTGGTTCAGTTGAGTTTGAACTATACAGCATGTCAGGAAATACAAAATAAAATATTTTATACGTACATTTATGTTAAAACTTTTCAATTAAAAAAACTTTTTTTGTATTTAAAATTTTGTTTTTAAAATATCTGATTTTTTTATACTTGATCTTGATACTGAATCCTATAGTTAGTTTTATAGTTAGTTAGTTATAAGTGTATAAATCAAATTGTTACTGTTTTCAATTATTTCATCTTTAATTTTGTTCTAAGTGAAAAAAAAAAAAAAAAAAATGCATTTTTAGAATATTCTTTGATTAAGTTTTGATGTTAAGTGCAGTATATTTTAGTTCTAATCAATATTATGCTCAAAAACATTTATTATCAGCGGTAAGTTGGCTGCTTTGAAAATATCGGATATTTTTGATATTTTCAAAAATATCATGATATTTACGAACCCTGTGTTTAATACAGAAACTTGCATTTTGATAAACAAGAGCTTTTTAACAGTAAACTTTATATTGAAAAAAATCTGCTTTGAGTTATTTAAGAAAAGGATAGTTATAAAACTTCTTTAATAAATAATTCTTTTAATTTCATGGCTTCTTCTGTGAATTAAAACAGATCAATAAAATTTTCTTAAATTCTAAAACAAACTTCTGAAAATCAAGAAGAAATTTTGAAAAAACTGGAAGAAATATGTTACAGGGTCATATACTATTTAATTGTCCAGAAGAGATTAAAGTAAAAATAAATAATACAAACTATTTGAATTTCTAATGGTAGCAACTCAGCAAGAATAACTTTTCTACTCGTTTTGATTTAACAAGGGAGATTTTAAATGCAACCTTAATCAGTGCAACAACCTTTCAGCAGAGATAATATGGTCAAGACAAACATTTTTTGAACAAGAAACAACATCTCAATCCTTTTATTCCATCAAAATTACAGTGGCTGAGAGGTTCTGCTCTCGAAGCTGGTAGACGGGAGGTGCTGGGTTCGAACCCAATCGCGCCTGTCGGCCTAATCGTTCGGAGTTTTCGTGGTTTTCTTCGAACCTTGGATTTCCAAGCGTTAATACGGGTTAGGTTCCCTTAGAAAGACCCCCACGAAGGGCACTTCCCCCCCATAGGGCCTATATCCCTCGTGCTGATAATTGCCCGTAATACACACAATACACACAACCAACCATCAAAATTACAATACATTCAATCGAAAACACTGAGTGTGTAACTATAAACCGAAACTAAATTTTCGTTCACAACTTTATCAATAATGAAAATATTTTAGCAAGATGTATATTAATTTTGCTTGTATTAAATGTGATGATATCATTGAAAATGACTGAATTTTGGCCTTTGACACAGACTATACATAAACTGAATAATGTAAATGACAATCTGCCAGGAAAGAAAGTGGCAGCCAAAGCATTAAATATTGTAACAATTTTCACTTTTGATATGGTGTAAAAACATCTTGTATAAGAAATTTTAGGTGCCATGATAAATTTTTATTAAAATTTAAAAATTTTGTGTTGCTAAAAGCTGCTTTCAAATAATTATATATTTTTAAAAAGTGTTTATAGCGTAACTTTCTCTATCTTACATATCTGCATAGGCGTAGCGTCGGGGGGGGGGGCATGTGCCCCCCCCAACCTTCTGAACCCAGGGCGCCAGAGCAGAAAACGTAGGGGGCGCGAAGTGAAGATTTTTTTTTTTTTGAAGAACTAAATGCATTAAAATTTACAAATATATAAAAAGATTCATGTATAATAGAAGACTGCAAATGAATTAGAAAAAAGAACTGTTCTCTTAGGTTCTCTTTTCTTTCTCCAATTCAAATGTACAATGTATCTATCATTTAAATCACTTCATCTGTCAGGAGAATCATTAACATTGTCCAAGGCCAGTCTCTACTCCTCTCTTTTGTGTGAAACTGTCCCTCACCGATAATTGCCAAACGCCAACCAATTTCCCTGGGGGTGGGGTGGGGTGGGGGGTGCAGAGGGCTATGTGCCTGGATGCCAGAACGAAAGGCGAAGGGGGTGCCAAATGAAGATTTTGTTTGACTCTGACTGTTCTGATGAAAAGATTCCATGAAGGCTGTTCAATTATTTTTTATCTCTCTCCATGAGCAGCTTTGAGCTTTCTTTTCCCCGTCTTGTTATGGGCGAGGTCGGGTGGTTGCCCGGGACAATAATGACCGATTGAAGACCGAAATTAAGGGGGGGGGGGGGTAGAGGGGGCATGTGCCTTGTACGCCACGCGAAGGGGGCGCCAGATGAAAATTTGGTTTGCCGTTTTATACAATATATATATGTGCGTGTGAAATTTGTGTAAAAAAATTTTTTTTTAGCTTCAAAATCAAAAAGAAAAGCTGAGTAAAGTGCATTAAAATTCTCAAATAGATAAAGATTCGTCTACAATATACAAGACAGCAAATAACACCATTCTTTTTCTTATAATTACTTTTTTACATGCATATCACCATATCTGGTCTTAGAGGGTGCGAGGTCAAGTGACTGACTGGGAAAATCAAAACGAAGCGGTCGAAATTTCACAAAGTAATAAATAAAAACTTAATAATTTTGTTATTGTTGTTTTGAGTCTCACATAAATTTGAAAATTAGCACGAGGTTGAGAAAAGTATGTAGAGACATATCACTATAAATAAGAAGAGTGGTATAAGTGATAATTCCACAAAATTAGTGTAGATAGTACAGGAAGATATTTTACAATACTGGAATTCATTTTTATGCCTACAGTAAATCCTGGTTTTTTAGATCCTAAAACAATGTGACTCATATCACTATGACATTAAAGTGCCTAAATTGTAATTATTTGTAATGCTACAACAACAGTAAAATCTGGAAAAATGAAATGTGTCTATAATGGAATCTTGGCTTAAATGAAAAAAACTACATTGTTCCAACAGTTATATCTGCTAAGACAGAAACCTGTATAAAGCGGAATTATTTCAGCTTCCTTTCAATTTTTTTCACAGGTTTTAATGAGAAAATATTTGACAAAGCTGGTTGTATATTTCAGTATTACGTATTTTACTGTTACACATTTTAAATTTTAAAATAAGTCCGCTAATAGAAACTTTCGTAAATTTCTCTTTGTAAATTACTTTGTGGAGGAAGTTGAGGGGTGCCAAAATCCATGTTCGCCCCGGGTGAAAATATAGCTAGTTTCGGCCCTGGAACGAGTGCACAAAGTAAAATGCTTTAGTAAAACCCTTTAAAAGAAAAAAAATGAGTATAGCATTGCAGTGGTACAGTAAAAAATCTCCCACAGGGCGCCATGGCTAATGAAGTCACCTATGCCTTTATCTCCCAAGCCCCAAAATGATTTTCCTCTTCTTTTTGTCATTTCTAGGCGTTTTGCTACCTTAGGCGGAAATTGAAAGATGTCGCTCTGTTCCTTTTGGTGCAATTGTTTGCATTACTTTTGGTGCATTATTTTTTGCATTTTATTTTTTAAGAATATAGCCCGGGCCGAAACTAGGGGGGTGTAGAAGGGGCACGTGCCCCAGGCGCCAGAACAAAGGCGAAGGGGGCACCAAATGAAGATTTTGTTTGTCGTTTCATACAAAATTGTATATATATATATATGAAATACAAAGAAACTCTCAAGCTAATGTTAAACCTATTGGAGCGTTCTTTTCAAATTTCTCTCTTACACTTTAATATTTTAAAATATTTTATTTTCCTAGGATAGTTTAGATTCATCTTTAGCGTTGCTATACTTTTAGGTTACGAAACCTGTACTGGAAGTGAAAGTAATTTTATAAAAATAATCTGCAACCAAAACACTAACCCCGTTAGTATTCAACCTCAGATTTTATAAGCTAAAAAAATAATTTAAAACTATTGATATGCAAGCCAGATAATTTAAAAAGAACGTTCCCATAAGTTTAGCATTAGCGTTCCAGTTTCTTCGCGTGACTAGTGTAGGCTCTTAACGCTCAAGCCTCCTGATCCTATGAGAGCGTTGTTTACATATCTCCTGCTCTAATTTTAACTATTAAATGATTTTTTTTTAATTCTTTGCATAGGGTATCTGAGGTCGATAACTTTTAATGTGCGTGAGGAGATGTTGGGAAGGGGGGGTGGGCTAAGGCGCCAAAATCCATGTTTTCCCTGGGCGCAAAAAAGGCTAGTTTCGGCTCTGAACGTACGATTGATATTAAGGTTCTGCTTATTGTGCAATATATTAAAAACATTCCTTAGTCACTGTTTTTAAAAGATATGTGATTGTGTATTATACATGGAATTTTGCAGCGATCAACAATTGGTCGCAGAAAAGAAATTCCATCGGTCGCGGGAAAAAACTTGTAAATTTCGCCTAACAATTACGGAACGAAAATCGAAAATTTTGTCAAACTGTCGTGGACAAGAAAAAAACCCCCCACGAATTTGGTCAAAAAATCGAGCAAAATATATCGCGAATTTCGTCAAAAAATTTCTGAAATAAGTACCGAATATCATTTTCATCAATCGGTCGTAAAAAAATTCACGAAACTTGGCAAAGGATCGTGTAAAGGAACTCCATGAAATGATCGGCAGAAAGAAAATGTGAATTTTGATAATTCGTCATCGAAAAAAATCGCGGATCTTCTCAAAGGACCATGGAAAAATATCTTGAATTTTATCAAAGGTTGCGGAAACAAATGGCGATTTTCGTCATTCTGCCACGGAAAAATCATCGCATATTTCGTCAAAAGAATGCACAAAATACTATATCAATCAAGTATAAACAATATCGATCAAAAATAACGATCAAGAGAAAAAAAAATGCAAATTTCGTCAAATGGTCGCAGACAAAAAGACAGCAGGGGTTAGTCTGAGCAAAAGAAAAGAAAAATCTGAAATTCACAGCAAATTTTCCGAAAGGTTACAGCAGAGGAGAGAAGGGGGGGATCTCCTCCCGGCGCCAATTATGCGGGGGGTTTTTTTTTGGCAGTCCTTCGGCGAAATTCGCATTTTCCGCGATCCTTTAACAAAATTTGCATTTCTTTATTGTGATCCTTAGACGAAATTCGTGTTTTTCCACTATCTTGTGATGAAATTTGCGTTTTTTGTGATCCCTTGGTGAATTTTGTATTTTTTTCGAGATCCGTTAACGAAGTTTGCATTTTTTCGTGATCACTTGAAGAAATTCGCGTTTTTTCCGCTATTCTTTGGCGAAATTAGTTTTTTTTTCTGCGATCCTTTGGAGAAATTTGGCGATTTTTTTCTGTGAACGATTGTCGCAATTGAATTTTCGGCTACCATTTGCCGAAATTCGCGATAATTTTCATGACCGAATTTTCGGACTGATAGCCGATTTTTTTAAATTTTTGGAAAATTCAGAACAGAATCACCCCTGAAAAGACGCGAATTTGGTCAAATAATCGTGTAAAAAATCGAGAATTTAAGCTAATGAGTGCGCGAATAATCAAGAATTTCGTAAGCCGTTTTTGAAAAGAAAATCACGAATTTCGACAAACTATTGTGGAAAAGAATAGCGAATTTCGTCGTCATATGATATCTGAAACAAAAACAGCGAATACCATCAATCGGTCGTGAAAAAAATATATATCCGGAATATCGACAAATGGTGGCGGAAAAAAAAATTTCGCCAATCTGTCGCAGAAAAATTCGCGAATTTTGGCAAAGTATCGCGAAAAAAAAATCGTGAGTTCTGTGAAATGATCGCTGGAAACAAAAACGCGGAATTTGGCAAATGATCACGGAAAAACAATTGAGTTCCGTATATCGATCGCCCCTAAAAAATCGGGAAACTTGCAATAGGTCATAGAAAAAATTGCGAAATCTCCTTCAACGATCATAGCAAAAGATAGCGAAAAGAAATAACTATTTTCGTCAATTGATTGAGGAAAAAATCGTGAATTTTGCAATTCATCGCGGAGAAAATCGCGAATCTCCTCAAACAACCGTTGAAAAAGTGCGTTTGGGAAGTTGACTTTACAGGCGCTTTGAAGAAAAAGATCGAGTATTTTCAGTAAAAATAGTCGCTGAAATGAGAATAAAGTAGCCTGTTTTCCTGAAATAGTCGCTTTTTTATGATTTTCAGCCTAAAATAGTCGCCATAGCCACCGGATGCTGAAGTATATCTTTTAGTAGCAAGTGGCAGCCCTGCAATTGTATGTTAAGAAAAATCAGAATTTTTTGAGAAATTGAGTCGAGCAGAACCGGGCCTGATTTAATTGACTTTTTTAACGGGCCGGGCCTGGTCGTAAACTGTGAAAATATAAACGGGCCGAGCTCGGGTGGAACTTTTAACTATCTCACCAGGCTGGGTCCGGGCCTGGAAATTGCGGTCCGTGCAGACCTCTAGGGTGACCCCAGGGGGCGTGCAAAGAGGGGGCTAAAGGAGCGATCGGCCCGAGAGCGAAATTTATGTTGCAAACCACGGTTTTATTTGTTTATTTATTCATTTTTTGGCCGCCGATCATTTTCCGGGGAATTTCTTTTTCTCTCTTGATTATTTTTTTTTTTTTTCCTGTCGCAAAACATCATGAACTCTTTAACAAATAAGTGCAATTTTCTTTTGTGTTATTTAGTTGTTCTGAATTTCTAAATTAAAAATAAACCTTTTAAAGTTCCAAAATAAACGCGAAATATTTATTTGATGGAATTTATTTATGTTTCTGCACTTTATCAATTTTATTACACCCATCAAGAAAAGAAAGAATTTTTTTTGGGGCGGGGGGCAAAATTGAAAATTCGCTCCAGGTGCCGTTTTTACTTCGCACATCCTTGGTGCCCCCCCAAAATTTCTGGTCACGCTATGCCTATGCATATCTGCATGCATAATATGGGCTTATTTAAACTATGTTAGAATTTTTCCTTTTAGAGCTTACATTTGTGAATCCTGGAGATACTTATAAATTTGATTTATTGCAGGAGTTTATGCTCTGTCGAAAAGAGTTTAATGACCCAAGAAGATGCTTAAAAGAAGGCAAAGATGTAACAGCTTGTGGTGTAGAATTCTTTCAAAAAGTCAAGCAGCATTGTAGAAAGGAATTTGAACAATATGCTGATTGTTTAGAATATAATAGTCCAGCAATGCATGTTCAGTTGTAAGTTTCCGTCTATTTTTATTATTAGCTGTTATTAGTTTAAAGTTAAGAATCATCTTGTAAAAATACAGAAAAGCCTATTTAAACATAACATATATTTTATACAGTTACTTCTATTTATACCATGCATACAATAAAACCACGAGATAAGGTAAAATCACACTGTAACCAAGGGCATTAAAAAATTAAGGAAAATAACGTACAAGCCAGGGATTTGTACCTATTACCCTATTACATTTTTGCCGGCAAAAAGTGGAAAAAATGAAGAGTGGAAAAATAAAATTAGAATATATATTTCAATTTTCACCCTTTACACTTTGTACCTTAATGAAAAAAAAAAAAAAATGAGGATTTTTAACTTAAAAAGTATTTATAATTAACTATGACATAACCATAGAAATGAAACTACAAATTTACATTTTTATTTTATTAAAGTAAAACATCTAAAGAAAGACACATTTCAAAGTCAAACAGAGCACAAAATTACTGAATTAGTCTCTTCTTTTTTTTTAACTTCATTGCATAGCAAAATAAAAGTTTTGTGGAAGTTTCCGGAGAAAATTTGTTTCCGATATCAGAATGAATAAAAGAAAAAATTGACAATGTTCTTTCAACAGCAGCAGTACTTGGGCAACAAATGAGTTACTAGTTCATAAAAATTCCTTGATAGATCGCAAACAGATAAAATACTTTTTCACTATTTGTGAGCTGTAAACTGATTCAACAACGTTAGCAGTAAAGGATGTTTCTGGAAAAGGTGATTCTTTCATGTCAAATTTTGGTAACAAGAGATACGTTGTCATGATCTATTTCTTGCAACCACTTTTGAGCTTCCTCCTTTTGTTCATAATTTAATAATTCTCTGTATTTTGAGTGTAATAAATATGCGACTAAATGATATGGTAGAACTAACTGCTTGTTTGAAACGTTTTTTGACTATGGCAATATGACTTAGCAAAACAGGATTCTGTACTAAAGAACACCACAAATGACAAGCATCTGCTAATGTTGAACTATCACTCTGAATGCTAAGTGTTTGCAACTGGTTTTAATTGCATATTAACATTACTATGAAGATTATAGTCTCATGCAGTATTGACAATATTCAAAGAAATTTCACTAGTGTGTGATCATTAATAATTTTAGTATAATGTCTGTGTTTCTTTATAAAAGTTTCTAAACAAGTTATCTGACTGTTCCAGCCAGTGGAACGTGGTAATTTGGTATAACATGATCATTGCATTCTTTTAGCCAAGCATGTGGAGCATGGTGATTGTGAAAGTACTTTTGTATTTCAATGTTTTGTAATTGTTTGTGGAGTTATATCTTCACTTAAAAGATTTAACCAATGGGCAGAGCAGTCATATGTTATAAGTTTATCAATATCTCCTAGTTCTTGCCTCATGTAATTAAAATAAAAATTTTAAAACCCTATTTTAAAATACTAGTAATTTTTGACAGTGGTAAAAATTGTGGCAAAAAGTATTTTTGCTGGGACAGTTATGGTTTATTCCACTTTGGCAAAAATTGGCCAACCTGGAACAAACAAGTAGATCTTTTATATTTGTCTATAAAATATTAGCTTAAATGCATATTACAATGTTTTAAATAAAATTAACAATAAAAATGTATAAATATTGAATTCAATTTATGTATAAATTACTTAAAAAGTGTAATTAAAATAGAAATCACTATTCGCTACTATAAAAGAACAATATGAGGGACTTATCACTACTGTATATTAAATTCTAACTGCATGAAATTTCATATTTACTTCTCTGAGAATATGATGAATTGTGTGAGCTGAAACAAGCCCTAATTATTAGTAAAGATATGAAGGGAATAGCTCTCAATGTTTAAAAATTAAAATTAATTTTCAAGTTTTTAAAAATTTAATTACTGTAATAAATTTAAGTAAGGACATTTGGATTATTCCATTGCAGTAGAAAGAGAAGTTAAATAATAAAAATAATTATACCTTTATTGATGACATTTTCTCGTTGAAATTTTAATAAATAGTATATTAGACTATTCTCAAGAACTGTAAAAATAACATGCTTTTGTGGGTAAAAATGACATAGAAAAAAAAAAAAAGATGAGTTAATTGACAAGTCATTGACATTTCTGGGAATTACTTTTGATTGAAAATAGAACATGGGAGTTTTATTCAAATTCGGGTAATTTTGACTTGAGATATCTATTGCTATTTTGCAATCAAATAGGTATTTTTATTTGTTTTTTGGTGAAGCATCATGATTATTTCGTATATATAAATAAGCTATTGTGTTAAATCAAATTAATATGTAAAAACATTTTTCTATGACATCAAGCAACTGACGTAATTTTGCTAATAATATAAATATTTTGCCAATAACATATGAATCTGGATTTATGTTTTCTTTGTTCCTAAAGTGTTTTGCTTTTTTTTTGTGTTTGATGATCTCTAAATAACCTACTTTTCTTTGAAACATTTTCTGCTCCCTAAAATATTAAATTAGTTAATAATGGACTGTTAATATTAAAGGCTCGTTTACATGGAGCTAGTTTACTAGCTACAAGTTGGCGAGAAAAGAAACGAGCGAGTCAGCTAGCGAGATAGTGGTGGAACGAAACGAACTAGTTTACTCGCTCAGTAGCCAACTCGCTATTGCATCACTTGCTGCGTTCTAAAGCTTTCTTTAATGTTTTTTTCTGTAAACAGTGTTTGTTTTTATATTAAATACTGAGTTTTCCTGCTTTTTTTTTCTTTTATGTGTGTGTGTGTGTGTGTTCGTGGAAAAATGAAGTGGAACAGAAATGATATTGCTGATTTTTTAAATGTATACCAAGAGTACCCTGTGTTATGGAACATAAAACACACAGATTACTGCAATACGAAATTAAAAGATGAAATTTGAATTTTATATTCTAATGCTCATTTATAAAATTTCATTATTTTTAATGTTTTAAGACCCGTGTCCATTATTGTAACGTTTAATTTGTCTATTTTCAATAATGGACACCCCATGAAATCACTGTTAACTAGTGTGTTGTGGCCATCACAAAACTTTCTTCTATATAAATCACGTCAATTAAATCATTTAAATAGTACAAGAAATTACATCAATTTAGCACCAATTCATATCAAAGTATATCTGAATTTGAAGTTTGATGAAAATTCATGCATTACTTCTTGAAATAGAGCTGTAGGGGAAATTGTGAAAAATGCAGCATAGCAGCGCCACCTGTTGAGCCATTTACACCAAAAAGTACAAAACGTCAATTCATGTAAAGGACTAACTGAATCTGAAGTTTGATGAAAATCTGTGCATTATTTCTTGAAATAGGGCTATTACGAAAATCGTGTAAATGCAGCATAGCAGTGCCATCTGTTGGGCGATTTACACCAAAATGTTACCAGCACCAATTCATATCAAGGATTAACTAAATCTGAAGTTTGATAAAAATCCGTGCATTAGTTCTTGAGATAGAGCTATTGCAGAAATCGCGAAAAATGCAGCATAGCAGCACCACCTGTTGGGAGATTTACACCAAAAACTAATCAGCACCAATTTATATTAGGGACTACTTGAATATAATTTTTTATTAAATTCCGTCATTAGTTCTTGAGATAGAGCGCCCACAAAATTTGTGTCACATACAGACACACATTTTGTAAAAACATGTTTTCTGGAATCCATGACCTCTAAAACGTGTAAATCCGTCGAAAATTTTTACGAATTCGATACTTTCTTCTTGTAAAGATAGAAGAAAGTAAAAATGCAATTTCAGTGATGTTTAATAGGGCATAAAATCCTTTAACTGAAAACCTAATTAATCACATTTAATTTTTAAATTGCACTTATTGGAATATTAACTGTGGAAAATATACGAATCTATGCACTAATACAAAACTTATTTTTTTCAATTATTGCCCTCTAAATACCCTGTACAGTCTCAATAATTTGATAACTGCAATTCCCCGACATTAGTATTTTAAACTATCTATCTAAAATAATTATAACATTCACCTTGTGTGGTAGTTATTTCAAACAGTGAATAATTCTCAAAAATATTTTAATTATTGGTATCCTAATTGTTAAATTTGTTCGAAAAAATCTATTTTGCTTCCTTCACGCCGGCACGAACTACTTCAGTCGACATTGTTTACATATGCAGAACCACGAAACCACCGAATACTCGCAGTGATTTCACTAGCAACACCGTTTACACACAGCTAGTTTACTAGCCAGGTAGCTAACACGCCAGCGAGTAGTGAAAAAAGTAGCCGAGCTTTCAACTTTTTTCGCACTCGCTGAGCTGCCAGATAGTTCGCTAGTCAACGTGTTTACACGGGGCGAGTTTACTAGCAGCTAGTGAATTCGCCGGCTTGTAGCTAGTAAACTTGCTCTGTGTAAATGATGCTTAATTTTCAAGAACAAAACAAAACATATTTTCCAACCCTTTATATCTCAAAAAGCACAAGCTTTAAAACCCAATTTTTGTTACTGGTAATAAGGGTGTGTTTCAGAAATCATTAGCTTTATGGAGTTGTGTTGTGAATATAATAATTATCTCTGTTTTAGAGTTTAAAACATTTGGTGACATTTTGTTGATAAGTGATGTAGAAGTATGCATACATGAATACTAATAAAATAATCTATATCATTAGAAATGGTTAAATAGTTTTTAAATGGTTATACAAATATATTAAATTGCTTTTATAACTATAAATAAATATTTTATTAAAAAGTTTTATTATTATAGTTATAAATTATCAGCAAAAGAGCAATAAAAATTTAAAATGTAAATGCTTCAATAATATTAACTTAAATTTTTAATAAATATCTTTTTTTTAGTATTTCTTGAATAATTTATTTTATTGTTTTGTAACATTTCATTAATCATCTAAGCATGGATGAGCAACAATTCCTATTTCAAACAAATAATCAATGTTCCAAATCTTACTCAATGTCTGATTTGAGTTTTATTAAATTTATTTAAATCTTATCATGAGAAAATGGTTATTCTGAGATGATTAGATACTGTTTTTTGCCAAATCCCATTATGAATTTCAAAGTTCCACACACTTTATTCAGTTATTTGCGTTTAGACATTGTAAATCTTATTATTCATCTATATACTTTTTTATACATATAAGTGTGTACTTTCAAGAAATCATACTGAAATCCAAATTATTGTATTAAACATTTTTTGTTGAGCTTAAGCAAAATTTTTCCGTGTTTTTATTATATATTATTAACTTTCACAGACCACTGTTCTCAACTGGGAATATCAAATTAAAAAATCTCTTAAAAATTAAATTTATTCAATTGACTTTAAAAGAAAATCAGCAGTTATAATAGAAAAATGGCTTCATTCTTTGAGATAGAAATTATGTTCAATCATAAAAGGGAAAAGGTATAGAAAATCATAAAAATGGTCTTTTTTGCCATAGTGCACAGCTTAAATTTCATTAGAGCTTAATGAATTCATTAGAGAATCAATCCAGTGCTTCTAAAAATTGGTGTCCTTAATTAAGAAATCCACATTATTAAAAGAACATAAGATGTAATAATATTTTTAAAAAATTTGCTGTAGTTCATTAAACTTTCTTTCTACCAATTGTGAAATGAAATCATAAAAATCTTATAAAAAAAAAAAAAAAAAAAATATGCTCCCCCTTTTAATCCTTGATATCATTAACACCATGATTATGCCTACATATGATGCATACATGGTTGAAAGTATGTGTGTAACAATGGCAATGTGCGCTGTGTATGTGGTTTCTGCATTTTAATCAGGGGTCTGTCCAGACTTTTTTTGCAGGGTCTTGTTTTTGTGAAATTGTGAAAAGCTTTTTACTTTTATGAATTTATATGATCATTATATTCAAATTCTTGTTTATACATTTTTAAGAAGCTATATGTATGTAAAATATGTATACTTTCTTTATATATGTAAAAGTGACAGGTCAGATTTTGCTTTTAAATGATTAAATTTGTGAAAAATGTTCATTTTGGACATAGAAAATTCTTGTGAAAGGCCTACTTTTAAGACAAAGAATTTTCTGAAGGGTCCTGTTTTGAGAAGAAAAAAAAATTGTGAAGGGTCCTTTAAGGCTGTTCTTAACTGCTCTGCTCAACAAGCGAAAAACGTTTTGACATATTTACAAATTCATTTTTTAACGGAAAGATATAAAATTGGAAAGCCTGGCCATGGAAGCGATTTGGGATGGAACTGTTTTTACCATTTTTTAATCAATCAATTATCTATTGAGTATAAGCAAATTTGATCACGTGACAAACCCGTTTTTCGCCCGCTCTTGAGTGCACTTTCTCCCTTCGCAAGGAAATTCGATTCAAAACGCCCACTTTGGCATTATTTTCTGAAAGATCTATTGTGTTTGCAAAAAAAATGGAAAAAACAGCTCAGTTACATAGTTTCTGAACAACAACACCAGCTAGTTTCATGCATTTTCGAACAAAAATAAATTAAAACTTATGTCAGAAAGTTGTCCTTTTCGATTTGAGAACACCTTTAAAGGGCCCAATTTCTTCCTAAACAGATCCCTGTCAATACACACAAAAGAGAATCATAGCATTGTAAGGGTTGTTGTATATTGCTTAACCTTAGTTTTTGTTCCTGTGCAAATACCCATTAAACTTACTTTCATACTTCTACTATCCTTAAAATAAAGTTTTTTTGTATTAAATATAAAATTCCTTTTATTATATTCTTTGACTTTACTTACCTTATGTTTGTTACTTATCCTTTCCTTTTAAACCTCCTTTAAATAAGTTTTAAGTATTTGCATTATCATTTACCTACTGTGTGTTTGTGACTCGCGCTGCTCTGTTTACAGCGTTCTCAACGCCTGGCTTCATTTCCTTTCAACATCTGATCATAGTATTACCGGCTGCTACAAGATGGCGGTAGGTGTCTGATCAGTGACGTCTCGCTTACAGGAGTTGCGTCATTCTGTTTCTCCTAATGAGATTCATAGATTGTGAAGGGAATTATAATGCTGCCTCGTTGTTTAACTGCTAACTGTATTGATGATCGGCGTATATATACATCGTGATTGCCGGACTTAATCAGTTTCGATTACTTTGGCATCATGTAGGTGACAAGTCTATTCATCAGTTTATTCTTTTTACGGCAGTTATTTTTAGACCGGTGCTCAATGGTAGTTGAGTTTTAAAAACGTTTTTCCGAGTTCTGTAAATTAAGTTTTAGTGAAAGTCTTACTCGTGTAAATGGATCTGCTATAAATTTGTTTTGAATTGTTTTAAATCTTTTTCGCCGGGGTGCTGAACTGTTGAAGTGATGAAGGCCATTTTTTTTGTGATATGCGGTTATATTCTTTCCTACATGTGACTTTCCATCTGTGGGGCTGTGGGAGAACAAGAATTGTTCTTTGTTCCTAGAACAGATGTATATCGTGAATCGGTATTGTTGAAGGTCATTGATCGTAGTGAAAGTAGCCATTGACCGTAGTGACCATCGGATAAGTGAAAGAAAGTTTTTCGTTTTTTTTGTGTATCAAGAAAGCCTGCTTTATCGCTGTTTACGTTTGGCATCTAGAATAGAAGCATTTAGCGTAATGATGGAGGTTTTTACTTTTTTCAAGTTATGAAAAATTGGTTTTGCATATCCATGAGTCCCATTGCATTTTTCAAGAAACAGGTAGTTTTTCACAAGCCATGATGTTTAAGTATTTTGTTTGTCATGAAGTTGTTAATTCCAGTACTTGAGATAAGTGATTTAGTATGTTAAGATTAATTGATAATCCTTTTTAATTTTTATTTATTTTTTATGTTGTTTGACTTAAATAAACTTTGTTAGTTTTTAACTTGGTTTTGTCATTTTATATCACCACACATATTTAATATGTCTTTCGTTTGCAGTTTAACTTATATTAAACTTTGTCATTATAACTTTTAACACCTTTTACTGTTATGGTGGTTTGGGGACCAGCATGAGCGTTTCTGCTGTATAAGCAGCTCTGCAAATCTTTAATAATTCGTATATAACGTTAAGTTATATACATCAAGGGTAACCAAGTTTTCTTTTGTCTTGTAGTAGAGGTATGTTGCTTTGATCCAATAGCATACTGGAATCATTCTGTCCAAACATGAGGGGCTATGAAACTGATCTTTTCAGAGGATTATTTTTAGCTGCTATGTTTAGACCCTGTGCATGTTTTCGTTGGGCATTTTATTGAAAATATTGGATGAAATATAGATGCGAATGACAGTAGTGTGCAATATACTTACATTTAACATCTGAATTTGAAACTTTTAAAAGACTAAATAAAATAAGACAGACTTGAATACAGTTTTACTAAAAATATTAAAAATACATTCAGTGAACATTTCGCCAAGCAGCCGCGAGGCCTCATCAGTACAATTTAACCATTGTAAAAACAAAGAACAAAACAAATCCAGTACAGTTAATGTTAGTTGTTTTTTTTTTTTTTTTTTAAACAAACAACATTTACCAGGAATAGAACAGGCTTCATTCAATGTTGGTGAATGTAATTGAGTAAACCAGCCTTCTAGAAATACTAGAAAATGCTTAATAAAGCTGCTGCGGTTGTCCAATGGCTTCAAGGGCCGAAGCCCAACCCTTCCTGCTCTTTGGTGTGTTTAACTTATTGAATTTCCCTCTTAAATTTGTCTGGTTACAATTTTATAATTCTATTATTTTCTTTTCTGCTCCGGTCAAGTACCAGAAAGCGGTCAGCATCAAAGTGAAAGTGAAGGGACCTCTGACTGTCACACAGAGCACTGCGCTGTGCGAATTCTGCAGCATATGATATGATAATATGAATATGCAGCATCCATAACTAGAAATACCTTCTAAAAAAATTAACCTTGAAACGGATCACATCCCACTATTTGTGAACGCTTGTATTTTGAAATTAAGTTGTAACAGTTATCCTGATAGATTATTTCTAGAAGGCTAGTTTGCTCAATTACATTCACCAACATTGAATGAAGCCTGTTCCATTCCTTTTGAATATTGTTTGTTTTTTAAAAAAATAACTTTAACCGTACTTGATTTGCTCTATCTGCCTTATTTTATTTAGTCTTTTATGACAGTAGTGGTTCGGAATTTATTCCAGACGAAGACTAATATGGCTCGAGTGATTCTTAATTCTCTGACATAAGTGATATTAAAAACAAGATATAATAAAATGTAATACAATAATATCAAGAACAGCCATCAATTTATTCTTTGTGCTTTGCATATTTTCTGCACGTCGTCCTAAACTGTCTTGGCTTTCCTGCAAAGCATGGTAGTGGGAAGCTGTTCACTGTCTTCGACGACATATTCAAGAGGTTAAACTAAAGAATTAGAATATGAAATATAGAAAAAATACTTTTGACTGTACTTTGATTTGAATTTGATATGTAACAGCTAACAAACTTAGCTTATAATGTTATACAATATATATCTTTCCTTTTTCTTTTTCCAGTTGTCAGAAAACTCAAGCAATATTAGATGACTGCATGCTTCAGAAATTAAACATTGAAAGGCCATATATCGGTTATTTCACGGAAATTCGTGTTCATAAGACAGACAGGCCAAAACCTGGTCCTTGGATACCTCGTAGAGAGCATAAGGATGAAAGGCCTTCTCTTCCAGATGATTACCCAAGAGAAGATGCAAAATGGGGTTCTGCGTTTTTTAATTTTAATTAGCTGTTATGTTTTGTTGGGAAATATATAAAACCTAGATTTATTAATGAAGCTAGTGAATTTTGAAAGCTTAATAAAAGTCTTATCCTGTGTAAAAGTTTTGTCCTGAATAATTATTCCTTGAACATGATATCACAATCTAGAAATTGGGGAAAATAAAGCAGATTAAAGCTTTTAGAAAATTCATAACTGTACACAGTGAATAATATTTGGGGTTATAATTGCAAATTCGCCTTACCAAAAGTTTAGATTAGTAACAGTGGGGTAATCTTCAAGTATCACAAGAAAAAAGGCATCAAAGATAAAATAAAATTGACAATAAAAAAAGAAAAAAAAAAGTACAATCCTGATAAAGCAGCTGCCTCATTCAGAAGTAAAATTTTATTAATGTATTTTTAATGAATTAAAAAAATAAGTTTTATATTTCTTTCTATCGTCATTGCATATGAAAGTAATATGACAGTTTCTTTTGTTTTCATCTTGTTTTTGCTGAAATTATATAGAAAAGATTTTTGCTCATAATAGTAATTCTAGTGCTTCGCCTACCAGATAGGTTCAATGGACCTGACAGATACATTCAAAATGATTTTTCTCATGAAAAAAATACTGAAAATTACATACTGCCGCATTTTTACAGGTCCATTGGACCGGTCTGGTAAAGCAGACAGTTAAAATACAAAATTTTTTGTAGCACAACAAAATATTCATAAATAATTCTCATTTTTTATGTATTTTTTTTCTTTTAACCTTCTCACCGCCGCTGACTGATATATCCGTTCACTAAGCTGTAGGTTTCACTGCAACAGAATCATTATTTAAATTAACATAATTTTACAGATAAAACCCAGTTTTGAAAAATTAAGTTATGATTAATACATCCAAGCCTTATATGCTTATACGTAATAAATAAAATTATACCATGTTGGAAAAAGATCTTTTTTAACCATTTTTAATAAACAGCAGAGAAAAAAAATTACAATTTTGGTCAATTGCTTGGCGGCCAGGGGGTTAATTAAAATTTTATCTCTTTGTCGTGAGCAGCATATATATGTATGTACAATATCCTTGAATTTGAATGGCAATTTCTTTATTAATCAGCATTTCAATAAAGTGAAAATTTCTAAATAAGAAAAGCTGTGCTCAAAAATTAAAAGTGTATATTATACATGCCACAAAGGGATTAGATTATAATTAAAAAAATTTTTTTATTTAATGTACAGTACTCCCCCCCCCCCCCCTTTCCAAAAAAAAAAAAAAAGCTCCATTTCTTTTAATCACCAAATTGTCCCAGAATAAAATAGAAATAATCATTTAATTGGAAAATATGCCTTCTTTCAATTAATGTTGAAAAAATAAGCTTCATACTGAAACTGTACCAAACTGAAATTTTTAATATGAACGTCCACTTTTGACCGCATATTTGCTATTTTTAATAAATTTCACCGTGGAATACCAAATAGAAAATCATTCAGTGAAATGTTTAGGAATTATGAGGGTTTAAAGTTCAGATCTCTTAATGTAAAATTCCTTTTCAGTTGTCACAAAACAGATTGTAATGTGTGTGGTTTTTAAAGCATAACTTAAAAACTACTTGCCGAATCAGCTGTATGCATATTTAAAGCTTTTAGAAATCTCTTTCTATTAAAAAAAATTATATTTTGAAACACATTTGCACAATAACATATGCATAGTTACCAGAAATGAATTTCCAAAAGCTTCAAATATATGAATTCAAAATTACAGCTCATTCTTCCAAGTAGTCCAGTAGACCGGGGGCCGGCAGCTCAGACAATCACCTCATCGAGTTCACGGATGAAATTCTAGGATTAGTTAAGCCAAGGATTAGTTAACCCTGCCAAGTCATATCTTGGAGGAAAACATCTGAAAACCCGATTTTAGCGGCTGACTCGTAGGTTTATCATTGTGTTTTCCTGCACCAAAAGGCATGAAAACATGGAGGACTGAGCATGAAAACACAATAGTAAACCTATGAGTCAGCCACTAAAATCAGGTTTCCAGGTGTTTTCCACCAACATATGACTTGGCAGACCGATTACGCTTTAATATACGAATCGAGGTTTAACTAATTCTGGAATTTCAGCCATGAACTCAATGAGGGGGATTATCTGTGCTGCCGGATCCTGGTCTACAACACTTTCCAATATAGTTAAAAAATGTTTATGAATTCATTTTGTCTGTCTGCTGTTTGTCTATGCTCTAACTCTCTTAAATATGCTCAGATTGAGGGGTGGGGAAATACATCATTTTACTTACCACTGGCGAGTATATTTTCTGACAGGTAAGTGATTTTTTTAGTTAGTCTTTAAAAACTGCAGGCTATAGAGAAATGCCAAGAACTTTTTTTTTTACTAGATATTGCAACTTTACAAATTACCGCGGTAGAAATGTGGCTCTAAGTTCTGTCCTGTACTAAACTTTCTTCTGTTGTATACAGTGACAAGGTGTCTAGCCACCTGGAAAACATGGGATAACACAAAAAAGTCAGAGAAAATAATATGGGCTGCAAAAGACAAAGGAAAGTCAGGGAAATTTGCCATTCCTGAGGAAAAATCAGGGAAATTTGAAAACTGAGAAAGAGTTAAAAAAATTTCAAACTTCCACAAAAAAATTTCTTATTGTGAAACTAAGGATTTGAAATTGCAGTGCCAGGAAAATCAAATTTTGTTCTTTATAAATACTATAAAAAGTATTTCAATCCGTCATGCAAATAATTTTATCTATCCCTTTTTAATCCTTCCTTGTAACTCAGAAATTTTCGACTTGAGCATCACTGAAACTTTATGCTGAATGTTGTAGGATTGATAAAATGTTTCAGTCTGTTTAGCTAGGGATGAACTGGATATTGATTTTGCCGGATATCGGATACCGGATGTCCGAAGCTCCTTTGCCTGCCGGATTTGGGTATCTGATATCCAATCGGATATCGGGCACTAGATATATTTTTAGTTACATGGTGAATGTTTATTTCTTTATATAATGCCATCTCAGAACAATAAATTACAAACATGTTTCACATTATTAAAAAATTTTAAATGTATTGAAATGCATAATTTACAAAAACTATATATCTTTGAATATCAGGGCTTGAATTTAAAGTTTTCCCAGGAGGGGAGTTTCCTTCCCAACATTTATAAATGCAGGGGAATTGAACTGTTTGAAAGGGAAAAAAATATCTTAAACCCTGTTATTTTTTATGTGGCATTTAAAGAATTACATTTATACAGACATGACAAAATATCATTTAAATCAACAACTCAAGATAATTATCCAAAATGTTTATTTTTATTAAAGCAAAGGAACAGAATCAGGCTTTATATATACCAGGTCTATTTTTCAACTTTCACCTAATATTATGGGTAATTAACAACTCGTTGCTAAATGAATTTCTTAATTTAGAATTTCCATTTTGCGTGCTTTAGCCTGTTTCACAAGTTACACTTTTGACAAACAGCACAGAGTAACTTACAAGCTTAAAAATTATCGGACACACACGGTTATGCACTCTTAAAAATTTTTGGAAAATCTGATGTGCATTCATTTTTAATTTACTTGCATGAATAATGCATATCGGTAATTGTATTGTCAATATTCTTCGGTGATTGTATCTCACTTCTGAACAAACTTGTTTTATTATATCCTTAATGGAATTATAGTCAAAACTGTAATCGCTGGTATTTGCGTTAATTGAACTAAATTTTAAATCCATATCCAAAGTTTGAAAAGGAAATAGTCAATTGATTTCTTCTATTACACGATAAATGGTTGATTTCAAAAAGTCATGTCCTAATTTATGTGAATTGCAAATTAGTTTGTTATTTCTAAATATATGTTTGTTTTATTTAAGTTCACCAAACTTTTTTTTCTTCATGTTCACCACAAGATCACTTTGTTTAATGCCGACTAATGGCCAATTTGGTAGGGCTCAGTCTCCGGTGGTCGTTACTGTTCTTTTATTTATTTCGAGCATAGGGAAAAAACATCGCAAAATACGTATATTGGTCATATAAAAAATATCGCTAATTTTGTCAATAATGGTGAAAATAAATTTAAATAAATATCGACTGGTGGCGAGTAATCGACAGCAGGAAAATAAAATTCGTCAATCGATCATGGGAAAATATTATGAAATTTGCCAGTTCGTCATGAGCAAATATTGTGAAATTCCTCAGCCAGTCGTGTAGAAAAAGCATGAAATTTTTCAATTGGATGCAGAAAAACAATCGTTAATTTCATCAGTGTCGCAAGAACAAACAAGGAAATTTGCCAATTGGTCGCAGAATAAAACTGCTAAATTTGTCAATTGATCGCAAGGAAAAAAAAATATGAAATTCACCTATCGATCTCCAGAAAAAAATCACAAAATTCGTCAGTCGGTCATGGAAAAAAATCACAAAATGTTTGTCAGATGCAGTAAAACAATCATGAATTTTGTCAATCTGTCGTAAGAAGAAACTGCGAAATCTGCCGATCGATAGCGGAAGATATCACGAAATTTGTCTGTCGGTCCGAAGACTTGATTGTCATTTTACAAAAGAAAAATTTTCGGAAAAAGATTTTTGGAAACAGGAACCTCCTGCCCACAATATTCTTTAGGGCACGAATCCTGCCATACCGTCTCGAAATTCAAGCCCTGTAATGTATATTAATAATGTTACATAAAAAATGTAATTTAAACATTAAAATATTCTGTTTATTTGTACAATGAAATGCTGATAATTGCTATTGGATTGACTATACTGATAATTGCTAATGCTAATAATTAATTAATTTGTACTATGAAATGCAAATGCAAATGAATTAGTACAACACATTTTAACCAATTAATATGCCTATAATTTTAGAGTATTTTTAAAAAGAAATACATACTTTCTTTTTATAATTTAAACATAAAATATCTACTAATATACCCATGGTTGAAGAGTTTATTTTCTCCAAACATAGGTTTAGTTGATGCCTTTTTCTGTTTTAATTATTTAATACAGTTTTGCTTTAAGTCAAATTTAGTTTTAAGTTAAGTGTTAGTATTTTAAGTTAAATTACTTTGATATTTATGAGTAAAAAGAAAATTACTTTTAATTTAAATATTTATAATGAAGTTAACATGAAGTTATAATGAAATAATGAAAAATAACTAGTTGGATGTGCTAATCCCAAAACTTTCTTCCCATCTCATGCATTTTAATACTTAAAAAGTATTTACAAATGTTAGTACATCAATATTATTAGTTCAATATTATACCAACCTTGATTTCCATCTAAAATTTCCGCTCCAGTCAATTAATCAGAATAAGTTAATGTCGATCATGATATTTATTAAAATCAATAATTTTTTTGTTATTCTGTTGTACACCCAGCTGTTTGCAAATAGCCAGATTACCAGGATGTGAAGTTCCTGTCACTTCGCGGGCCATCAATATACAGTACAAAAAAAAAAAAACTATGAGAAATTTTTACAAAAATCGCTATTACAGTGCCACCTTCCAGCGGAATATTTCCAAATTCAAAGAGAAACTGCTGGCCATAGCCAAAAATATACACAAAAAAAATGGTTCAATTCTGTGCTTAGCTTCATACACTTTTCGATGGTGAAATAATGAAAATAAAACAAAAATCGCTATTATATAGTCCCCCCTTCGGCAGAATATTTTCAAATTGAAGGAGGACCTGCTGCCCATAGCCAAAAACATACCCCCAAAAATTGGTTCAATTCTATGCATAACTTCATACACTTTTCGATGGTACAAGAGTGAAAGTGATACAAAAGCTACTATTACAGTGCCCCCTTCTGGAAAAATATTTACAAATTAAAGGAGAAACTGCTGGGCATAGCCAAAAACATACACAAAAAATTTGGTTGAATTATATGGGTAACTTCATACACTTTTCGATGGTACAATAATGAAAGTACCACAAAAAATCGCAATTACAGCACCCCCTTCTGGCAGAATGCTTCCATATTGAAGAAGGACCTGCTGGCCACAGCCAAAAACATACACAAAAAATTTGGTTCAATTCTATGCATAACTTCATACACTTTCGATGATACAATAATGAAAATGGCACAAAAATTGCAATTACAGCAACCCCTTCCAGTGGAATGTTTCCGTATTGAAGGAGGACCTGCTAGCCATAGCCAAAAACATTAAAAAAAAAATTGGCATAACTGCATACACCTTTTGTTGGTACGATACAGACAGATATTTTGTATAAATATGCTTTTGGGATCTCTGACCCCTAAAACGTGTCAATCCGTCAAAAACTGGAAGTAAAAATATTTTTTGATTACAATACTTTCTTCTATTGAAGAGAAAGTAAAAATAGGCCTGTTTAATTGTTAAACTTAAAAGAAAGAAAGAAAATCTGAAAGTAAAGGTACAATTTTCTAAAAGATGTATGTAAACGTTCATGAATAGTGAGCTTACTATATTTCATATTTTGCATTATAAACAAAAGTTGTTCATCATTGTTTGGAATCAAACGATTTCTCTTATCCCCATACATTCGCTTTGCTGCATTCTGCCGGATATCCGGCAAAGAAGTCGGATATCCGACGGTATTTCGGATATTGAAAAATCAGCCGGATGTGCTGGATATCCGTTGCATCCCTGTGTTTACTTAACTTTCTTTTGGAACTGAACATTTGTTAGCTTAATTTATTGAATATTTATTATTTGTATTCATATATGTCGAAGCAATATGTATTTAACTGTGACTGATATAAAAAGAATTTCATCCTGATTGAACAAAATGGATAAAACCTGATGCTAAAAGTGTGTATGTTTAGCATGTAAAATGTTCAACAATATGTAAATTTTGCAAGAATTTAACTATTTAATAGTTATTTTAAAATCAGTCGTGAAAGTTCCATTCTCAAATTCATAACTTTTAAGAGTTTTTGCGTATGATATCACAAAATCTTAGAGGTCTGCACAGGCCAAAATTTCCAGGCCCAGGCCTGGCCTGGCCTGGCTCATAGAAAAAAAATTTCGGCCCGGCCCGACCCGTAGAAAAAAAATATTGGCCCAGCCCGGTAGAAAAGTTAAAAGTTTGGCCCGGTCCAAACAAAACTTAAAATCTCGGCCCGAGCCCGGCCTGGGTGAATGCTACAAAACAATGATTTTTACGCTGATTTGGTTAAAAATTTTACTCTTACGAGGAGTTCTGACCAAAAATATTTATAAACTTACACTATGTGAAAAACTACTTAAAAGATGAGACAATATTCACAAAGATGTTAAATTATTTTAATACCTTAGTATTTCTATAAAAACATAGTCTTCGTCGGAGAAATATAAGAAATACAATTGTATATATTTCTCTGATGAAGACTATGTTTTTATAGTTGAAAGTACTAAGGTATTAAAATAATTTAACATCTTTTTGAATATTATCTAATCTTTTAAGTAGTTTTGCACATAGTGTAAGTTTAACTTTTTAAAGATAAATTAAGCATTTCTATTTATTTATTTACTGATGTAAAAATATTTATCTTTTTTTTTTTTCATGTTTCTAAACTTCATTTTTATATAAGTGCCGCAGGCTGCAATATTTATTTTTTTAATGAATCGCTATTTCTTCTATGTAAATGTTTCAGTTATCATTAATATTGTTAATACATATTCCATGCATTGAATTGCTAAAAATCTGAAAAATGCTATACAGTAAAATCTTTTAAGACTCAATTACATAGAAAAGAAAAAAAAAATGTGTTATAGACAAGTTGCCTTCTTAGCAAATGTAAATGTATTATATGTTATTTTCTTAATGTATTAGTATATTAATTTTGCATTTATCAACACATTTTTTTCAGTTTAAAACAGGATTTCGTCATAGGCAGGTTCCTTTTCATACGTTTTACTATATTTTAATTTAGCTATATTTTAATTAGCATAGAAATTTACTATTCTTTGAAAAGAATAAATGTTAATGTTTAATTGTAGAATAATGGCGATTCAGAAATGTATGCATATTTTGCAAAAATCTTGGGCGAGGCTTAATTTTACTGACCTTTGAACGGACAGGTCACACCAAGACAATGATTTTCATACGGGCTGGCTCAAAACTAGGACTGAAAATTTTGGGCTGTGAAGATTAGAAAAGAAACCAGTCCCGGCTCTATACAGAAAAAATAAGTTAGGCCCGGGCTGATTCTTCAAGAAAAAAGTAAGGCCCGAACCCGGCCCAAATGCCGCAAATGAAAATAGGTCCGAGCCCAGCCCGTGCAGATCTCTAATCTCAATACCTGGAAATTTTTTACAGAACATTGAAAAGTCAAGGAAATTTGTCACTGATCTGAAATAGATACCCTGCATTGAAGTTCCGTTAGTGTGGACTTCCAAGAGATGTTATTTTTCGCCTGCACTAACCGAAATTTGCATTAAGATATCTTTAACAATAATTAGAATAACATGGAGGAAATGAAATTTTCCGTTTTATCTGGAGATGTATTTTAAACGAAGATGCATTAATGAGAGCCCACTGTATATTTCTTAATTTTATAGGAAAAAGAATTATGAAAATTAATTGTAGCAATAGTAATCAATTATTTGTGCAGTTGTGTACATTTTGTCCCAAGTTTTCAACTATATATGTTGCATATTGCTGACTGGTAAAATAAATCCTTGGCTGGTAAGATTTTCTGAAAATTCCCTATCCCTGTTTCGATTACCATCAATTTTTTATATGTTACTGATGTTTATTATGGAATGCTCAGTATTGAAAATGAAGTGTCTATCATTTATAGCTTGTTTACAGGGACACACGAAATAATTCTATTATATTATGGTCTATGGGGGAAAATCATTGATGCATTTTAATGTTGTTACAGCACTTTAAAATGATGCCATTGATACACATCACTGAGGTGGACTAAAACATGATTTTAAAGGTGTGTAGAATAAATAACATTTAGTATTCATTTACAGGAGCACAGTAAAAAATTTCATAGCGTTATAATCTATGGGAAAAAATCATTTGTGGTGCATTTTAATGATGCTATGATACTTCAAACATAATGAATTTAAAAGCATCACTGTGGTGCGCTACAACATAATTTTTGTAGATTAAGGAGTATGTAGCATTTTTCTTCATTTACAGAGACATACAAAAGAATTTGGTTACAGTATGGACAATGGTAGATTTCATTGTGTGAAAAAATGAAATTTTTTAGCAATATTCTGTCAGTGTTAAAAAGTGTTTCATAATCTGCGTGTGATGCATGTTTTTTTTTTTGTTGTTGTTGTTGTTCTTGTTGGCTTATGCTTTAAAATATACTCCCATTGCAATCGGTTTTGGTATGATTAAAAAGAAATTGAACATTACAAGCCCATTAGCAGAAAATTCTCCAGATGTCTGTGAAAGTTACTTCAGGGCCAGAAAATAATCTGCAGGTAAAATATTTTACAATTGAAGCGTTAATTAATCAAACAACCACTTACCTGTAACGTCTTTATGCATTTTATTCATTTTTATTAATGATAAACTTAAGGCCGTTCTCAATTGCTCTGCTCAACAAGCGCATAACGTTTTGACACATTTACAAATTCATTTTTTAACGGAAAGATATAAAATTGGAAGACCCGACTATGAAAGCGATTTGGAATCGAACTGTGTTTTCCATTTTTTGATAAATAAATTACCTATTGAGTTATAAGCAGTTTTGATCATGTGACAAAAATGTTTTTCTCCCTTCGTTGATTGTTTTTTCTGCTTTCGGAAAGATCTATTGCATTTGCAAAAAAACAAAAAAAAAACAATTTGTTTAATGATTACATGGTTTCTGATAAACAGCACCTGCTAGTTTCATGCATTTCCGAACAAAAATAAATTAAAACTTATGTCATAAAGTTGCCCTTTTGGATTTCAGAACAACCTTAAGTTTTTGTATTAAGTAATAAAGAGCTAAACATAACATAAAGCAAAATAAAGATTTCATAGGAAAAGTTTCTGGAAAATAGAAAAAAAAAAAAATCTGCGATGCCATCTCCCATCTTGAACTTTCTGCTACCAGGATTGCAAGTTCCATGTTTTAAACTTTCATAATTCCTAAACTATTTAAACGAATGACTTTCTGTTTTTCTGAGAATCCTGTCCTATATTTGCTTATCTTTCCTTTCCTTGGTTCTCGTCACTTCCCCATTTATTTTATAGTGAAGGACAGTAAGGAATTTTGTTGAATGCAAAGTATGAGGGCAATTCGGAAACTAACCTCCATTTTGCTGTAAATAAAAAATCTATATACATACAAAAAAAAAAAAAAAAAAAAAATATTTACATCTGAAAGGTACAGTTGTCCTCTATTTTCCAACATAGTCACCATATGCATTCAAGCATTTGTCATAGCATTTTGCCAACTTACCAATCCCTTCATAGAACTCAGCCGTCTATGAATTCAACCAACTTGTCACAACGGTTTGAAATTCTTCCTCACTAGCAAAGTGCTGTGCCCAAATCACTTCTTCATTTCAGTGAACAGATGGTAATCAGATGGAGCCAAATCGAGGCTGTAAAGTTGATGATTAAATACGTTCCACTTGAATTAGTGCAAAAGATCTTGCATTCGCCGAGCACTACACCTTTACTCACAATGTTTGGGCCATATACTAAAATAGCTGGAAGCTTACTGAATTGTAGATTGCTTGATGTACACAATTGTAGTGCTTCGACCACTAATACTAGCACCACGCCCCAATGGAGGTTAGTTTTCAAATTGCCCTCGTAAAAAGAAGCATATTGTTCAGAAAAGAAAAGATTAAACATTATTACTCACAAATATTTTTTTTAATGGAAAGCTTCTCATGACCCTGACTTATTTCATGTAGTAATAAATTAAAGTATATTAAACCTTGATTTATTTCATGTAGTAATAAATTAAAGTATCTTAAACTTTGATTTTTAAAAGCGGAGGTATAGATTTTATTAAGCAGCTCTTTTACAATGATTTCACATTGATTTGAATCCGCTCTTTTAAATTTGATTTTCATAAGCGGCTGATTTTATTAACCAGTAATTTTAATAACAATGGGTACTGTATTCAATAAAAAATATTATTATAGTACCACAGTTGTTATTGAATATGCTTTTAAATTTCTTTGCGTATTGAAATTACAGTGGAACCCGGTTACGCGTTTCAAGGGAGTGGACAAAAGTCTCGTATTAAACGGGATCGCGTATTAAACGTGATTTGTATCATGTTGCAGGAACTGGGCTTATTTACACATTTAATCGTCTAAATGAACTTTTGAGCTTTCGTTTATATGTTTACGGTCGAAAATTGTGTCTTTTACATATGTTTAGTTTAAAATTAAATTGTATTCAACTTTAACTCCTTGTTTCTTTTTATATGACTGAATGGAATAAAAAAGGAAAATAAATGTGGATTCCAACCTGGTTTTGTTGTCGATTTGTACTTTGCAAGCAAAAATAAAACAACAAAAATAATTTTCCTACTAGACTAAAAATTTTTTAACAAAAAGAATAAAACATTAAAACTTTGAAGCACAACCCATTTTTAAAAATCAAATTTAGTACTTGTATTAATAAGTACCATTATAATTTACCCTTCTGTTTAATATAAGAAGAAACTATTTTTATTAATTTTCGTGTACATAATATTGTTAGCATAACAAAAAGTAAAGGAAACATAAAAGAATTATCCAATCGCAGTCGTATTTATTTAATCTTTACGAGTTTCATTTTTTGTTGCCTATAACATGCATTATAAAACATAGTAGTGATATAACGTACATTTAAAAGCTCACTAACAACAGGCATGATTATCTCTAATCATACTAATTTTTATGATGTATCTGAGTAACCTGAATTCGTCTATATCTCTCTTACTACTGTAAAAACATACACGAAGCGAGAGGCAAAGAATGTTAGAAGGCAGAATCAAAGAAGAATTGCAGTTTTACTAATTTAGCGGGGCTTTGTTTTATTCAAATATCTACCCCTATTTCTGATTAGTAATTTTTGCGTTAATTAATCTGTTATTAAATAAAGTAAATAATACTATTCGAAAACAGTGTTTTTTATCTGAATAAAAATAATCCGCAAAATTGCCAACACTTGAGAAGAGAGACGGAATTCGTATCTTGATCGATGAATCCGCGTCTTAAGCGTGATTATTTTCCCTCAAAGGACCAAAAATTTATCGCGTAATAACCATTCGCGTATTAAACGTGATATTTTTACATTAGTCTTATGAGCGATATTCAAGGGATCGGGAAAAAAATCCGCGTATTAAGCGGGATCGCGTATTAACCGTGAGCGTCTTAACCGGGTTCGACTGTATTTAGAATGTTTTAAAATATCTGTGTAAAGACAAATTCCACTAAAGTTACAGCTTGTAGATAATACAAAATGCATTGTAAAAAAAGATCAACCTGTAAACAAATACCTGATACTTTGTAAACTTTATTTTATCATGTCTAGAATAAAATTTTGTTGAGCTTTTAAAAATGTACCACATAGTTTTACATACATAATGTGTAAAATTATGTAGTATTAGTTTTATTTAGAAAGCTTTACTGATAGAAAACATGTGTTTAGTAATACAGAATACATTTGTGATGTAGTAGCATCTACGCATATATTTAAACTGGTGATTTTAAAATAATATTTCTGATTTTAAAATAACAATAATTCTATATTAACGGCACATGATATACCTGAAGTGTATAATGTATTCAAAAATTGTTTAAATTTCTTTTTTACATTATGCAGTGTGATGTTTATAACTTTGTAAATAAATTAAAAAATTTTGAAACTTTAAACAAAGACAAAAGAAAAATTTTCTGTTTCATTAAAATTATACTATGTACTACTAATTCTAAATCTCTACTGTGTACTGCATGTGGTAGCAGAAACCATGCAACACAGCAGCTGGTCCTGTACATTATTTTAGTCCTTGCTGATTAATATAAAAACTTAAAAAGATATGGGGGGGGTGGGGGGACTCAGTAATTCAGACAACTTCTTGCCATTCTTTCAGTAACAGCAAGTAAAGGGGTCAATCCATTTCAAGTGGTCCAGCACTGGTTGCTCGACCATTTTTAAAAAATCTGAAATTTTTTGTACAACAACCCTAACATGATGGAAGTTCAAAATGACTATTATTTTAATTTTATTAATTTTTGTTTGTGCATGGCGGCCATCTTTGTTTCATCGTCTGCAGCAATTTTCACACAGGAAGCATTTACGGAATTGTAAATAATTAATAGTTTATTTCTCCAATTCAAGTGCGGATTAAATCAATCAGAATACATTGGGCTAAAAATCTGGTAATAGAGTATTTTCCGAAACTAACTGCTTATTGGTGAAATTTAGGCATAAAATTTCAGTTTTTTTCCAAAATTTGTCCGTTTACAAAAGGAAATTTTTCTAGCAAGGAAAACTGTCAACATGACATAATTTTTTTTTACAAATAGGCTGAAAGTACTTGTACTCACACGCAAAGTTCCAGATCTGAGACTTGCTTTCTCTTCGCTAAAAAAATTCCCAAATTTTTCAAAAATGTCAAAAATTGTACATTTGAGGCTTTGATATCTCTGGTGGTGCACGAGATAAAAATCTGAAGTTCTGGTTTCTGACAGTATTGTATGGTAGTGTTATGCACAAGAAATTTCAGGATGGAGATTTGACTACAAGCTGAGATATGTCAAGGGCAACATGTCAAAACAATACTGCCAAACTATTGTTTTGTTGTAGTCACAGCTAAGTATTTACCTCAGAGTGTCATTTAAATTTATTTTTTTTTTATTATCTTTAAATAATAGTAACAGAAAATAAAGCCTTTTGCAAAGCTTAGAAATTAATTAAAAAAATAATTATGCCTAAGGCCATACTTTTTGTATGGTTTCAGTAATTTTTGTTGTAAGTAATTTTAGCAACTAAAAGAAATCTCGACACTTTTACATAGAGAAAAAAAAATATTTTTATTCAAGACCTGAGACAAAAACAGAATGGGGAAAGAGAAAAGCGGTTCTTGTTGAGACATGTTCAAACGTGTCAAAACACATTGTTGCTTGATGGTTTAAAAACCACAATTTTGATCTTTCTCAAAATTTTATTTGCAGGTACCAAGTCTTGTCATCTCTTGATAACTTGATTGAAGTTTTTGGCCCTGCTGGCTCATAGAAATAAACTTTGAAATCACTATATGCAAGTCTCACTCATTAATAATTCCTAGCTTACTTCTTATGCAAAAATGTCATTTTTCTGCAGTATAAATTTTGAAAGGGCTTTGGATATCTTTACTTTCTGAAAATTACTTGAGGCTGATGCATGGTAATATCGTGTAATGTCTCATTTACAGGAACATACTTATGGTAGGAGCATGTTTCAGAGACTGGTAAGCAGCATTAAAATTGTGGTTTTTAAACCAACAAGCAGGAATGTGTTTTGACACGTTTGATCATGTCTCAACAAGTATGTCAACATTAACAGCTATTCTCTTTCCCTATTCTGTTTTTGTCTCAGGTCTTGCATAAAAATATGTTTTTCTTTTTGTAAAAGTGCTGAGGTTTCTTTTAGTTGCTAAAATTTCTTACAACAAAAATTACTGAAACCATACAAAATGTATGGCCTTAGGCATAATTATTTTTTTAATTAATTTCTAAGCTTTGCAAAAGGCTTTTTTCTGTTACTATTATTTAAAGATAATCAAAAAAATAAATTTAAATGACACTCTGAGATAAGTACTTAGCTGTAACTACAACAAAACAATAGTATGGCAGTATTGTTTTGACATGTTGCCCGTGCCATATCTCAGCTTGTAGGCAAATCTCCATCCTGAAATTTCTTGTGCATAACACGACCATACAATACTGTCAGAAACCAGAACTTCAGATTTTTATCTCGTGCCCCACCAGAGATATCAAAGCCTCAAATGTGCGATTTTTGACATTTTTGAAAAATTTGGGAATTTTTTTAGCGAAGAGAAAGCAAGTCCCAGATCTGGAACTTCGCGTGTGAGTACAACTACTTTCAGCCTATTTGTAAAAAAAATTATGTCATGTTGACAGTTTTCCCTGCTAGAAAAATTTCCTCTTGTAAAAGGACAAATTTTGGAAAAAAACTGAAACTTTATGCTTAAATTTCACCAATAAGCATTTAGTTTCGGAAACTACTCTATTACCAAATTTTTAGCCCAATGTATTCTGTACAAATTGCTGTAATCCGCATTTGAATTGGAGAAATAAACGATGAATTATTTACAATTCTGTAAACCCTTCATGTGAGAAAATTGCTGCAGACGATGAAACAAAGATGGCTGCCATGCACAAACAAAAATTAATAAAATTAAAATAATAGTCATTTTAAACTTTCATCATGTTAGGGTTGTTGTACAAAAAATTTCAGATTTTTTAAAAATGGTCGAGCAACGAATTAATGATTTTCTGGACCACTTGAAATGGATTGACCCAAAGTATGTTATGACAGATTATAGAAAATCATATTTAAATTTCTTGTTCAACTTTATATATTGCACACTTATTTCTAAAGTAACACAATTTTTTTTAAAAAAATGAAGTTTTTCAGAAAACATAAAAAACATTTTTTTGCAAACATCAAATTTTTTATTTGGAAAGAATAAAAGGCAAATTCAAATCATTTATATGTAAAGTAATTTATTTGCATATAAACTGTGTTACAATTGATTATCTGAAGATTTGTAGACAGTAGTGTGCTATAACTCCAGATTGAAAATATAAAAGTACAGTAAATGAATCATTTATAAAGATATTTAAATGTACTTTTAATGACTGTTTTGAAGGTATTTTTGTGAGTCAGCTTGTACTAATACATCAAAAATCATGTTGTTTTATGAATAAGTATGAAATACAAATTTGTGTCCCTTTTTCTTCTAAGAATAAGGTATTAACAGAAATTTGTTGTATGTATATTGTTCATATCCAACAGATATTTGTGAGTACAAACTCTGTTTATTATACACATTACTATATATTTTTAAAGATAGCATAGACTTGGTATTAACAGTATGCACATTACTATATATTTTTTAAGATAGCATAGGCTTGGCATTAACAGTGTTTCAGTAAACAATTATTTTTTAGGATTGATTCATTTGGGTGCTGCAAAATTGTAAATCTTCCAATCATCTCTTCTGAACTTTAGTTGATCTTAAACACATGACAAAAATGTGAATAACCTTTCAAACATTTTCTATGAGCATGTAAATTCAACTACTCAATAGCTTTGGACAGTGTTGATTTCAGGGGGTGGCCCGGGGGGGACATTCCCCCCCGGAGCACTGAGATGTCCCCCCCGGAAGATTTGAGATTTTGTGTTTTCAATGGTCAAAAAGTGCAATTTCCCCCCCGGAACTCTCTAATGTCCCTCCCGGAGAAAAGTGTTTGAATTCAACACTGGCTTTGGAAATAATTCATCTTCTCTCGGTATCAATTTATCTTCTTGTCTGTCTAGTTACATCACGTGACATAATATGGCATTTGCATGGTAATTTCTATCAACATACAATCAATTGGAAGTTCAGCAAGATTTCTGAGTTTAGAGTTTGCATTATGTACTAAGATTTTAAGAGTCTGTTTGAAGTTTTAAATTGAAACATAACTTAAATCTGTGAAATTATAAACAAATTCACAGTTACAATTTTTAATTCATTAGGGCATAAAGTGCAAATGAAATTTAATAAATGTTGGACAGTTGGCGAAACTATTCAATCTTCTTGGATCTCATTTTCTCCCAATAATACAGGGTGTATTGATAAAAATGACCTTATTACAAATGACAATAATTTCATTCTAAAGAATTATTGGAAGGAACGCTTTTAACAGAATGCAGAAAAAAGCTCAAAGTTTTGTTTGTACTTCATAACTAGTATTGCCAGGTCCAGTGTCACAAAAAGTGGGACATGGAAATCAAAAGAAACAGGACAGTGACTTTCAAATTGGGGTTTAAAAATGCAGTAAACCCTATGGAAAGGGAACACCGGCTTTAAACATAAAAATTTATTTCTCCCTCTGGCAGAAATATCATACTAAACTCTTATACCTGTGTGAGATGAAATCTCACAGTGTTTAAATTATGCTACTGTTTTATTTCTTTTGGCGTTATACATCGATGTTCTTTAAACTTAAATCCATATTTATTTTTGCGCGGGCGATTTCGCTTCACCGCACATCGGCAAGTTCGCTGACGTTCGGCTGCCCCTGGCATGGGATGCTTCTCCTTTGAACTTTGTACGATTGTGATGACGTCATCGGAGCAAGCCTCTCACGGCTTATGCATTGAATGGATGTTGATATTTCGGAGGTGTGTCTATTCGCCGAGCATACAGCAAATTAAAACAAAGCTTTTTAAATGTTTTCTTTCGGATTTGTTTATTAAGACATTACCTAATATTTTAAATTCTCTAATAGATTTAAATCTTTTCTTTCAGTAACTTTTGAAGTCCCCGTATTCTTACTATAAATTAAAAATTCCGTTAATTTTAAATCAGAATCTGTTTTGTTGGAGAGCTGTCATGACTTAGTTTTGGTTTTAAAAAGATCGCGGGCTTCGGCTCCGATCTGTATCTGCTGATGAATGTGGAATCCGGTAAAGAGCTTTTGCGTAAACGATGTCTGCGATTTTTAACAACTCCTGTTAAATTATTTCTTAATAATTTCTTGATTCATGCTGCACTTTCAAACTAACTAAATAACTTGAATTAATTTATGAACGGTGACCAACGGGAAGCGTTATCTTCTCTTCTCAAGATGAAAATAAAAGATTGCTTTATGCTTACAAGTCTCCTCTAAATTTATTTTACAGACTACACGATCCAAGTAAGAAGTTTCATTTATTTCTATTTTTTTACAATTGCTGACCTCAAAGAACAGAGGGTTTTATTGCAAAACTACACAACGCATTGTAACTAAAACGAACATCAATTTAAATTTTACTTTTAATTAACGGCCCATATTATGGATATATAGTATATTACAAAAATAATTTCCATCACATTTGGTGCCGCAAAAACGGTGGTTCTGAAGAAAAATTTTGATTGATTTGAAGAAAATCGTAATATTTTAGAACTTTTGTTCTCAGAATAACTTTTGAAAAATTTTTTGATGCGTTCAATAGAATTCAAGATTTATTCTTTTAGTGAATTTTAAGAACTGTGGAATATTTTATGCAAGAATTTTTGCATAACTACATATGACAATATTTTTTTAGTATTGGAAGTTTCTGTTCTCAAAAAAATTTCTTGCATAGATTTTTTTCTATTTTGAAGAATTAAATTTTATAATTCTAGATTGAATATTGTTCTGCTCCATCTTGAAGAATATAATATATTTTGCTAAGTTTCCCATATTTTTTTTAAACAATTATTTAAATTAAGATCAATTTCCTATTGAAGAATAGTCATATTTTTCATGATGCATAATTATTATTCTATTTAAATAGTTTTATTTGAAAGAATTTCATCTACATATTCTTTTATTTGTAATGAATTATTAGAGAACATAATTTTTTTTTTTAAAGAATGATTATTTGGTATATATTTTTTTTTCAAATGAACTATATATTGTTCTTAGAAAAATTCTAATGAATTTGAAATAATAAAATTGTTCTCAAGAACATATTTCATATTTTAAGAGGCTATGACTTTGGGTTTTTAAATTTTATGGCACTATTAAATTGCAACAAATTTACAAATTTTATATATATTTATAAGAAGTATTATTTTTGAAATTATGATTATTGGTGCTGAGAAATTTTATTCTAATGTCATACTTATTATTCTGAAGCTGAAATTCTTCACAGAAGTTAGTAGTTGCCAATATCCTATATAACATTCTTGGAGATTTCTATGCTTCTGTTCTACAAATTTCAAATCAAGATATTTTGTTTAACAATAATTTGAATACAAGAGTTTGTTCATAGATTTATTCTTATGCCATCTGGACTGTGATGTTCTATATTATAATCATACAGTTTGGCTTAGTGCAAAGATAATCTGCAATTTACAAATTAAGAATGTATGCATTTAAGAATATTTTCACATTTATTATACAACTGTTCTCATGTTGTTTCTAAAAGCACTCTCAGCTGACAAAATTTTATATTTGAAAAATTCTTGTTGCTTCATTTTTTTAAAATATATTCTTATGGTAAGTTACAATTTTGAAATTGAGACCTTTCCACTTCATCGTATGTGCAGACTATGACAGTTTTCAACACACAAGATTCTCATGTTGCTCTCAGAAAAAGAATGAAAGCAGCATTATTTTTTTTACTCTTGAGAAGAAGTAGGCATGGGGCTACTTCATTCCTGTTATAATTAGATTCTTGAAATTATTTTACATCATCTACTTAAAAAGTCTTATGGTTTTATGCAGCTTTTAAAATAAGTTCTCATATTGTCAGTGTTTTCTGCAATAATTTTAACTGTGTTACTGCTGTTTCCCATATTTAAAGACTGTCTCTCTACATATGCTGCTTTAAGAGTTTCTTTTCCAACCTGTTAAAAAATATATATACTCACCTGCAAAAAAACTTTGCTTCATTCTCAACAGTTTCTTACCTGATGAAGTTGGCCATTCACTGATGTGTTGTATCAGTGAACATATTTCATATTTTAAGAGGCTATGACTTTGGGTTTTTAAATTTTATGGCACTATTAAATTGCAACAAATTTACAAATTTTATATATATTTATAAGAAGTATTATTTTTGAAATTATGATTATTGGTGCTGAGAAATTTTATTCTAATGTCATACTTATTATTCTGAAGCTGAAATTCTTCACAGAAGTTAGTAGTTGCCAATATCCTATATAACATTCTTGGAGATTTCTATGCTTCTGTTCTACAAATTTCAAATCAAGATATTTTGTTTAACAATAATTTGAATACAAGAGTTTGTTCATAGATTTATTCTTATGCCATCTGGACTGTGATGTTCTATATTATAATCATACAGTTTGGCTTAGTGCAAAGATAATCTGCAATTTACAAATTAAGAATGTATGCATTTAAGAATATTTTCACATTTATTATACAACTGTTCTCATGTTGTTTCTAAAAGCACTCTCAGCTGACAAAATTTTATATTTGAAAAATTCTTGTTGCTTCATTTTTTTAAAATATATTCTTATGGTAAGTTACAATTTTGAAATTGAGACCTTTCCACTTCATCGTATGTGCAGACTATGACAGTTTTCAACACACAAGATTCTCATGTTGCTCTCAGAAAAAGAATGAAAGCAGCATTATTTTTTTTACTCTTGAGAAGAAGTAGGCATGGGGCTACTTCATTCCTGTTATAATTAGATTCTTGAAATTATTTTACATCATCTACTTAAAAAGTCTTATGGTTTTATGCAGCTTTTAAAATAAGTTCTCATATTGTCAGTGTTTTCTGCAATAATTTTAACTGTGTTACTGCTGTTTCCCATATTTAAAGACTGTCTCTCTACATATGCTGCTTTAAGAGTTTCTTTTCCAACCTGTTAAAAAATATATATACTCACCTGCAAAAAAACTTTGCTTCATTCTCAACAGTTTCTTACCTGATGAAGTTGGCCATTCACTGATGTGTTGTATCCATTTGTGCTGACCTCTTCTCTAGTATTTTCCTTGTTTGATGATAGAAGATAAATGTATTAATACTTACCTGCTCAACTCATTGTTTTATAACAATAACTTTAAAATTTATGCTTCATTTTCAACGCTGAAGTGATTATTGAAAGGGGTCATGTCATGTTTGAGTCATTTATCCTTACAATGTCTGATTCAATTCAATATCTTAGATGTTTGTCTTTAAAGCTAAGTAAGATTTACGAGTAATCTCAGATGTTTTCTCAAGTAACAGCTGTCACAAGACCTGATTATGGAAGTGTTGTTGGTTTGCCTTTTCTCTTGTGAGATGTAATTTATCCTTACTAAGTGGATTGGTTGACTTATCTGCTCCTATAAGTCAGTGTTGCTATTTTTTTTTTGCAAAAATTTTTTTTTTTGCTAAATCAAGAAGATTTATGAAATATTTTAAAATTAGTTACTTTCAATATTGATTCTTACATATACCTACAGTTACAAGAGTTGTATTTTGATTCAGGAATTCTCAAGATCAATTTATTTTCTGTCTAAATTCCCCATATTTCAAAAATTTTATTGTGCCTTTGTTTTCATTTGTGAATATATCCAAAGTCTCTAAATTTTTATTTGTCATATGCCTCATATTTTTACACAAGTAATTAATTGAATGAAGTCTGAAGATTTATTATTACTGAAGAAATTAAAAATTTTTTTTGAGCATCAAATCAATTCCTATACAAGATTACATAAAAAGAAAAGAAAAGCACAGTTCTTAGTAACTATTTAACAGCGCCTTTTGATATAGAAGTGTTCCGTGATGAATCTTCAAAATTACTAAGAAGTTTAAAGAAAAAGTGCTTATTGATATCATCACCTACCTACTTATGTCTCTTTTTTTCCCAAGATGTGTGTGTGAATACATCATCAATTCTTATGAAATACAACATCATTTTGTCTACTTCAGTGCTCTATAATTCGTCCTTTTAGTGTGTCCGAAAATAGTGATTACTGAAAGTTAATGATTAGCTTCAAAGGAAGTGAAGCACACAGATGTTGTGTTGTCGCCAAAAAAAAAAAAAAAAAAAAAAAAAGGTTCTCGTCCAGTGTTCCTGTATAATGTCTATTCAACTGTTAAGTTGATGTTGCCTTTTTGTATATGTCATCTAGAGATGTGCATGGTAAACAAATGTTTACACCTTTGCATCAATACACATACCTGATGTCTTTTTATTGTGTGCCAAAACTGTCAGCTTGTTTTTGAACATTCTGATAACATTTATTTATTTTATTTTTCATGCAAACTTTAAATTGTGTTTATAACGCTAAGGAATCAAGGATCTGTAAAGAAGGACATTGCTGTTGTTTTTGCAGTTATGGAGTGGTATATTGTGCTATTTAGTGTATATAGTTATTTTTCTTTTTGCACAAGGTGTCAGGAGCCTTGTTTATGGAGATCCAAGCCACCTGAAATCTTGAGTAAAACATGAGTAATCACAGTGTAATATTGTTCTATGATTGTGGATAATAGTATATTTTTTACATAATTCTCTTGATTTTTCTGCATGAAATATTTTATGTAAATGATTTATAATATTTATATTATGGTACACTTAAAAATTTAAATTTCCCATGATAGTGTCAATTTTTTTAAATCTTTCATTGTATATGAAAGCATTTATTTTTTTCTGGGGATCCCCACCCACCCACTCAACCAAATACTTACTTATTCTTAAAACCATGGTTTCTCTGTTTGTCTATAAGTTTATGAGTTTATCTTTATACATATTTAAAATTGTATTAAGTGATGTCTCATATTTTAAAGAATAGTATATACTTTGAAAATTTTTGATGAGTAAATAATACAAAAGTATTAGTGTTTGTTGATATATTACTTTTGCAATGCATATTTTCAGGGTCTAAATGGAAAATAGTAAAAGTATATGTTTCAGCAGTAAAACACTTAATTCCTTTTAGACATGTCTCTCTCACATATATATATATTGTTGCAACTACTTTAACTATCTGTGTTTTACATGTGAGTGGTCATTTAGTGCACGATTTGGCTACTTGTTTATGTAGAATACAGCTGGTTGTTTGAAGTCAAAATATTTAGTACTAAATTCAATTAAAAAATAAAAAAAATGATGAATATCATATTGTGAAAATGTTACTAAAGATATTTTTTATGCATGGCCAGTTTATATTTAGAGTAACTGCAAATAAATGCTCTATTTTATAAGTTATAAGTCCTAGGCTGTGATCAAAAACTAAAGTTATTTTGATCTTTGTTGCTTGTAAAATGCAACTTTTCTTATATAGTATACCAATTTAATTAAATGTTTGATAATGAGCTCATTATATATATGCTAATTCTGAGTAATGCATAACATTTTAGATATGCTAATTCTGATTTTGTTTAGCATTTTTACTTAAGTAATACATAGAATTTTATATATGCTAATTCTCATTTTCTTTAGCATTTGTACTTAAGTATTGTTTTTGAAGATAAGTTTATGACATCATACTGCAATTGCCATAAACAGAAAGATTTGGCATTTTTTATGTATACTTTTTGAATATACTTTGTATACTTTTGATGTAATTTCTTTTTCTTCTTTCTTCCCTTTTTGGTCACCACTAATTTTTATTTGCAGCAGTTTAAACTTTTGGCTTTACTTTAATATTTTATTTCTCTGTCTTTGGCATTCAAAATTTTGTCATCCCGTTTCTGTAAAAGGTTTTTATTTCATTTTACCTTTTACATCACTTGCTCTGCCAAAATTTTACTCGGTAAATGGGGGTATTGTGAGATGAAATCTCACAGTGTTTAAATTATGCTACTGTTTTATTTCTTTTGGCGTTATACATCGATGTTCTTTAAACTTAAATCCATATTTATTTTTGCGCGGGCGATTTCGCTTCACCGCACATCGGCAAGTTCGCTGACGTTCGGCTGCCCCTGGCATGGGATGCTTCTCCTTTGAACTTTGTACGATTGTGATGACGTCATCGGAGCAAGCCTCTCACGGCTTATGCATTGAATGGATGTTGATATTTCGGAGGTGTGTCTATTCGCCGAGCATACAGCAAATTAAAACAAAGCTTTTTAAATGTTTTCTTTCGGATTTGTTTATTAAGACATTACCTAATATTTTAAATTCTCTAATAGATTTAAATCTTTTCTTTCAGTAACTTTTGAAGTCCCCGTATTCTTACTATAAATTAAAAATTCCGTTAATTTTAAATAAGAATCTGTTTTGTTGGAGAGCTGTCATGACTTAGTTTTGGTTTTAAAAAGATCGCGGGCTTCGGCTCCGATCTGTATCTGCTGATGAATGTGGAATCCGGTAAAGAGCTTTTGCGTAAACGATGTCTGCGATTTTTAACAACTCCTGTTAAATTATTTCTTAATAATTTCTTGATTCATGCTGCACTTTCAAACTAACTAAATAACTTGAATTAATTTATGAACGGTGACCAACGGGAAGCGTTATCTTCTCTTCTCAAGATGAAAATAAAAGATTGCTTTATGCTTACAAGTCTCCTCTTCATTTATTTTACAGACTACACGATCCAAGTAAGAAGTTTCATTTATTTCTATTTTTTTACAATTGCTGACCTCAAAGAACAGAGGGTTTTATTGCAAAACTACACAACGCATTGTAACTAAAACGAACATCAATTTAAATTTTACTTTTAATTAACGGCCCATATTATGGATATATAGTATATTACAAAAATATTTTCCATCACAACCTGTTAAAACGAAAGCCTGTTTATAAAACCTATGAAAGCAGAATCACTAGAGATTGATACAAAATTCCAATTTAGCAGGTGTAATTGTATAGTATCATAGGGACAATGAAACCCTTACTTTAGAAACATAATTCCATTATAAACAGGTTCCATTTATACAGTGTTTACTGAATAAAGTACAGTAGAAACAGGTTTCCGTCTAAGCAGGTGCAAGGTACAATTGCCAGGTGGATTTTTAAGAGACTATAAAAATTTTCCGTTATAGACAGGTTCTGTATTCGCATTTTTTACTTTATGAAGTTCCACTTGATGTGGATTATCAAATAGAATATAGTTAATTTTAAGAATTTGTTTATCATGAAAATCGGAATTTTGTTTTATCCTGCACAGTGGTTATGCGGGATAGGTCTTTGGAGTCCCTGAAAATCAGGACACCTGGCGCAACAGAACTGTTCTAAGTGACTGTTTTTAGTCGCACACAAAACATAAAAATGATAGTCCATTTCATGCCAGATATTGTGATTGTGAATGCATTCTAGATGACTCCTTGTAACTGCTTTTTATAGGGATACGCCTCCTTTGCCTACAACAGTGAACTGAACTAACTGAAGGTATACATAGAGAATGTATTATCTCTATCAAAATGCTTCACAATGTATGGCCCAAAATAGGCTGATTGGTTGATTGCATGGATGTTCTATGTGTGACTAAAAGGGGCTACTTAAAACATTTATGAAGTTCATAAACAAAACTTCGAGCTTCCTTCTTTCTGTATTGTGGTTAAAGTGTTTCTCCCAATCATGTACAATAAAGTTAATGTCATTTGTAATCGGGTCATTCTTTATTACAATACACCCTGTAAAACATAAGATAAATTTACTCTTCAAATTTTTACCTTTTCTAATAATAATAATAATAATAATAATAATAAAATCAAAGTAACATAAATTTAACCACTGACCAGTCTCATTTTTATAACCAAGCAGGCTATTTTAGTTACTAATTTTTTTATTCTTTCTGAACTTCGAAGTGTTGTTTGTAAAAATATTTTGTATAGTTTAGGATACGGCTGTCCAATGTAGTGCCTGCAGACGCCATGGTGCCCTTTGAAGAATTTCTTGGTTCTCTTTAGAAAGTTTCCTGTTACTAGCTTTTTTTTTTTTTTCTTAAAGTAAAAATCTATTTAAAAGGTGCTTTCTTTTAAATCCTTATTGTTCAGTGGCCTTTTTTTGGGGGGGGGGGGGGTAATATTAAAGTGTTTGGCTCTTACAAATTTTGTTGTGATAAGTCCCCTTCAGAAGAATGTAGATCTAAGTTTAAGGAGTCTCGGTACCCTTTGAACTTTAAAGAACTTTTTTACTTGTCTGCATTTATTTATTGTACTAGGGGGCTCGGCCCCCTACGAGCTACGCTCGCCAACCCCCGTCCAGACACCGCAGACTCTAAATGCACGCTAATTTGATCGGCTTTAAAAAGATTTCGAAAGATTGAATTATAATTTTAAAAGCAGTGGCGATCTCCCTATAAACGAATTTCTATTCATTTCTCTTTGATTGGAGAATTTTAACGCCAAATCCGCTGCGGTACTACTTGATTATCCTACCGATCAATTTCGCCAAATTATATAAATCGCCAAACCACTCGCCAAATTATACAAATTGATATAATTTTTATTTTAAATAACGAAAGAACAAATAAATTCGTACAACATTAATAAAAACACAAATAAAACGTCAAAATAAAAATAACTTGATGACGTATACACGTGTAACAACATTTCAAAATAAGCTAATATAAAAGGAATTAAGTAAAGAGACTCTTTGTCTCCTGGTATTTTTTAACAAAGCGAAAAGAAAGTTCTTTTAAATGAGACATTTTAAATTAATTCTCAAAATATGAAATAAATGTCTAGCGCAATTTCTAAATTTAAACTTTTTTGCAATATTATTTTGTGTTCATTTTATGTAATAACTATAATGTGACGTAAATATGACGTAATTTCTCCTAAGACTTCTAACGCATGTTAATGAATTTATTATTTTACAATATCCTTTCTCTTTTAAAATTCACGTGTATACTTTTTATGACGTAATTTTTAATAAGTTCCTGCTTTTTATACGTAATTATTTAATTCTAATTTGAAAGTTTTTTTTCCTGTTTATAATAGTCACGTGTGAATAAATTTTTAATTTGAAGCAAACATTATTGCTTGCGCTTTTTATACAGTTGGCAACAGTTTAAATTAGTACAATTTTCTGAAATCTGTAAAAAATATCTCTAGAAATGCTGAAAATTTGAATTTAAAATAGAAATAAAACCTGAAAAAATGAGTCAAAATAAAAAAATTAATGCAATCTGCACTCCGGCAAATTCTAACGCATAAAATGATCTAAAAATGATTACACTGCCATGTATAGTTTTTGCTGCTATAAAACTTTTTTAGTGGAACGATTTTGTCTAACTTTAGCATTAAATAACTCTTAAAATAATTCTTCGATTTGAAAACTGTCTGCATCAGCGTGTTTATCAAACATTTCTGTATAAAACCACCGATTTTCATATTTTTGTATGCATTATTTTTGTTAATATTAACGAAGAAAGGCCTCCGGTCACAAAAAAAACCAAAACCGGCGGCGGTGACAGCGGTAGTTACTTTTTTTTAGAATAGAGAGATACACATATTATCATAGGTAATAATTAGAAAAACTGATTTTGACAAGAAAAAAAAATCCTTTTGTGGGTAAAAATTGACAATTTTATTATTATTATTTTTTTTTAATTTAAAGAATTTTAAAGTTTTATACATTAGAACGCTAAAACTTTTACAAATATTTGTCAATTCACTTCATTATTTTTTTGTTATCCTCAATATAGTATACTTAATAAAATTAGGGATCGATTTTACAATTAGTTTGTTTATGAGAGAAAAAAAAAATTCACAAACATAGACAAAAACACAGCAAAAAGCATGATTCCTTCAATGTTTCGATTTTTATTTTACTTTTTTTCTTTTCATTATATTGTAAAATACATCCGTAATTTTATTAAGTACACTATATTGGGGATACAAAAAAATAATGGAGTGATTTGGCGAATATTTGTAGAAGTTCTACTGTTTTAAACACAGTAATGTATCAAATAAAAAAGAAAACTGCCCAGTTAAACTGATGGCATTGAGTTCACAGGCTATTCACACTAATTGTATATTATACTCTTATTTCAAAAAATAATACCCCTCGAAAAATAAATTAAGGGAGGGTATTAGCCTCCTCCCTTTCCCTCTTTATACTTAATAATGAGCCTCCAAATGTCATCATGGAAACGCCTTATCGAAATAAACCGGTATATAACAAATTTGAGGCAAATCGGATAGAAAAACCCATTTATCTAAATTAAGGGGGTCATTAGCCCCCCGCCCCCCCCCCTTTATATTTAACCAATTAACTTCCAAATCTAATCGGGGAGCGCCTTATCAGAATAAACTAATAATCCAAATTTGCACCAAATCGGATAGAAAAACCTATTTATCTAAATTAAGGGCGTATTAACTCCCGTTCCCCCCTTTAGACTTAAACAATGAACCTTCAAATCTAATCAGGGAAACGCCTTATCATAATTAACCGGTACACCAAATTAGAAGAAAATCTGATAATTCTGCATGAAAAACCCATTTATCTAAGTTAAAGGGGGGAGCCCCCTGTTTCCCCCTTTATACTTAACCAATGAACGCCCAATACTAATCAGGAAGCGCCTGATCAGAATGAACCCAGAAAAAAAATTGAAGCAAATCGGATATTTCTATCAAGCGTTATCGCGTTACGTACATACAGAATCGGCAGGCACATTAGCTCTCTGGCTTTGATAGTCTGGTAAGCTAAAAACAACAAACATTAAAATTCTTTTAATTTTTTAAAAACAATTTAAATTCTTAATTTTTCCCCACAATTTTTTTTTCTTGTCAAAATCAGTTTTTCTAAGTATTACCTACAATAATGTGTGTATACAATTAGTAAATTTACCACGGTAAAATAATTCTTCAAAGGGTGCCAAGCCCCCTTAATATGATGTGTTTTTTCTTCAGTTCAATGTGTTTCACTCTGTGAGGTAATGTACATGGCATAAGACATGTGTGTCACTACGCTTTCTATAGTGATATAATACTGTTGTGTGACTTCAGTTATGTAAATAACAGCGCCCTTTATTGTTTATCACTGGCTAGGATGTGCCTGTGCTTACTGAAAGGTTGGGCAGCCCTGCTTTAGAAGATGTAACACTTTTACTAAAAACTTGCACATACATAAGAAAACCTGTCAGTAAAATAGATTTTGCAAAAAATACTCTATACAGGCTGGCAGATAGTTAAAAAACTTTTTTAAAAAAGTTACACATTTCATACTGAGATAATTGATTTTATTTGCTTTTTAAAAAATCTGATATATCATATAAGATAAAGATATGCTTTGTTTTAAGAAAGACATTTAAATAGTTTAACAGAGTAATCTTTTCCGTTGGCGCAATTTCTTCTTTTTGTAGTAACTGAAATGAATTTTTTCAAATATTAAACTTATTGTAGCTGCAAGCATACCTGCTCCCCATATTGCTAGCACTCCATAGATATTGTTTATATTCAAGGGTTTTAGAGTCTTATCGCTATAAGATGTGCAGAGATGTCCTCCTTCAAAAATTGGCTTAAACCACTTTCCGCTGATATCAACATCTACAAGTCGTGTCACCCTGTAATGCAATATGTCATGTACTAAATCAACAAAGAATTAAAAGTATATAACTCACATTAATAATGGTATTATTTTCTTTGGATTTGCATTTATTTAATTAAATTACAACTTTTACATCTACTTTTTTTTATTTCAGTCATATTACATAATACATTTTCCTTATTAATATAATTATTATGTATAGTAGTTAGTATGTATTATTATTATTATTATAACTCTCATGCATGAATTACTTTTAAGTACGTGAAAAATATATTTAGCCTTTAAAATGAATTAAGAAATAAAAAATAATGCTGATTTTTTAAAAATCTAGCATTTGTAATAAAATCACACACAAAAAAATTATATAAGATTTAAGAACAATAAAAATTTTATTGTTAAATGTATTTTTAGATAATCAGATAATTTTAAAATTTGGATTCGTTTCTACAAAATAGAAAGTAAGAAAAAAGGGGGGTGGGGTTATGTTTCTGTTTAGATCAAATGCCAGAAATTCTTTTTTTTCTCTCTCTCTTTCTCTTACACAGAACAGAACTAGTCCCATGTGCCAATCCCAAAACTTTCTTCTTTCTCATACATATTAATTACACTGGTGTCCAAAATTAAGGACAGGACCAATCAAAAAAAGGTTATTTTTAAGTACGCGAATACTCAAAAGTAAATAATTTAATTCGAATAATTACTATCTCTACAGCACAGCCAGTCCATATAACATCTCATTCATTTCACACATGGTCACAAGTGTCACAGTCACTACGGTGAAGCAAAAAAATAGAAAATTCCATACATCTAATTATGAGTCTCAAAGGATCGCTATATGTGACTCCACTGAGACGTCACTGTGACTGCTGCTTTGTAACGAGCCACCGTGTGACTTTACTATGTAGTTACATTGTGAATCTCATGTGATTGTCATCTGTAGTCTCAATTTCAAAGTTATCGTGAACGCTGCGTTGTGATAAGTTACCAAATAATGTCACATTAAAGTCACATGATGACTTTCAAATGACAGAGAGACTATTATGAAGTCACCATTGTGCTCGTTTGTGAAAAGTCACCATGTGACTATAATGTGATATTATTTGGTGACTTACCATAATGCAACGTTCATGATGACTTTGAAATTGAGTCTAAAAATGACAGTCACATGAGAGTCACAATGTAACTACATTGTAAAGTCACCTGGTGACTTGTCACAAAGCAGCAGTCACATTGACGTTTCAGTGGAGTCACATATAGTGATTATTTGGGACTCATAATGAGACGTGTGGAATTTACTATTTTTTGTTTCACCGTAGTGACTGTGACACTTGTAACCATGTGTGACATGAATGAGATGCTATATGGACTAGCTGTGCTTTAGGAATAGTAATTATTTGAATAATATTATTTCCTTTTGAGTATTCGCTTACTTAAAAATTAGCCTTTTGTGACTGGTCCTTAATTTTGGACACCAGTGTATTTCAAAAAGTTGTTACACGTGTTAATTCTTCAATGTTTTCAATACTGCACCAACTCTGATTTACATCGTAAGTTTCTGCTCCATTTTACTAATCGGAGTAAAAACGAGTTAAAAATCTCCATCATAATCTATATCAGAGGTTTCCAAACTGTGCTTCGCGGGTCCTAAGGGCTCCGCGCAGTGGTGTAGTCGTAAAAAAAAAAAAAAAAAAAAAAAAAAAAAAAAAAAAAAAAAAACAGAGGGTGTACGTTCTAAGCAGAGGGTATACGCTCAAAGCAGAGCGTATTCCCTAGAGTGCATATGCTATAGCTTTTTTGAGAAACAGAGGGTATACGGTGTTCCTTAAAAAATCCAGAAGGTATACGGCGTATACCCCCGTATACCCTCCACTACATCCCTGGCTCCGCGTAAACTTTCTAGGGGCTCCGCCGCGCTTTAGGAAAATAAATAAAATTTGAGCGAAATCAACGCATTTGAAGCAGGGGATTTCTGTATTAAATGTGAACAGATTATTTTGTTATAAAAATATTTATAAATTGATAATTACCTTCAGCAAACTGATCTATTTTAATAAACTAAATTTTATTTACTGTAAAAAATTACCAGTGCAAACATTAATTTCTACTGCGGCTTTATTTTAGCGTTTTCCGCTCAAGAACTGCGATAAAATGAGAAACAAAATGTAGATTTTATGTAAGAAAGCGAAAAATTGCATTCCAAACGAAAATTTGTCAGTTTGAATTTTTCGTCTCCTCTCAGTGTCTTTGCTGTAAAATGTTAAAAAATAACTTACGTGTTTCATGCTCAACTGCATCATCATTTCAAAGAAAACTATTCTGATGAGTTGTTAGATAATCCGTGTGATTTTTCAATAGGAAGGGCGACGTAATGTATTCTTCAAAAGAAACCATCTTACCATTTCATTGTTTGTTAAAACAAATAATGAAATATCCTGGGCATAAGCGACGACTGTACGTGGGCGAAATACACAATAAGGTATAATGCTAACACTCATTTAAAGTTTTCTTTTGTCGTATTTATATACTGCGATTATCGAATAAGAGCTCATATAATTCCAGAAAGTCTTAATAAACCTTGTAAAATTGATATTTTTAGAATTTGCTTTTTGAAAAAGCTGTTAATTTAGTGTCTAATATTCCCTTATCAAACATATTTTTATTTATTTTTTAATTAAAAAAACAAGTCGGAAATTGTATGCCAAACGTGGCAAAAGAATTTCGTACTATAACTAGTTTTATAAATATTCAGATCTTGGTGCAATAGATGTTGCATTCTCATGCAAAAATATAGGAATACTAAATTTATTACGATTCTTTGCATTAAATTCAATAGTGCGGAAATGATAGGACTTCATCTTAAATAAGACATCATCACCATGACACCGTAGAATCATTGAATATCATGGGATATCAGTGAATTAATTACGGTGATAGGATTTAATAGAATGAAGAAAACTTTTATTAATATTTTTTTGAACTTTTGGTTCGATTGTCATAAAATTTGAAGTGACTCGAGAAAATTCTGCAATGATTATATATATTAAATTTAAAACCATTCGGTTGGGTAGGTTTTGCGCTGTTATATGCGGACAGACGAACAGACCAGACGACTACTATAGGTCTTACGTAGATGAAATAGCACCGAAATGCTGGCGATAAACCCCAATTAAATAATAAAACTTTGTCCGTAAGGGGACAAGGTTACGGATACGTGTTTGCTTCAGCTGGTGAAGGGTTGTTATAATTTCCACTTCGAAACGCGTCATGTGTGTTTTTATGATGATTTATACAAAGTTTTATTAGTTAATAGGTGGCTACCCATTTATATAATTATGAACGCACCTAAAAAGATATGACTGGAGACAGATACTTCAGAGTTACTAAATTTGCACTACAAATGGATGAATGTACTGATGTCACTGGGTTAGCAGTTTTATTAATATTTTCCGTTAAATATACTAATATCCTGTTCGGATTATTCCAATTAAGAGTCTTAACTTATGTTTCTGAAACGGGCGACCCGGAATTAAACTTAATTTCTCTGTTTATTACTACAGTGTAAGTGTTTCAAAATGTTAAATTGAATTAAATTAAGTGACTTAGCCATGCTAGTCTGAAAGCAGTTTCACAAGCTATCAGGATCATATTGTTTGAAGATCACTACAAAGCAACACACTAAGGGACTAAATATATTTTTGTATGAATACATGGGAAAACCGATATGAATATGTACTACTTACTGATGATGCGGAATCAATGATGGCTCATAAATAATACTGGAGCCATTGCAAAAATTAACGTAATCGTAAAGCACCATTAGCAGCATCTTTTGCGCTCTTTATTGATACATGCTATCCTTGAGAAAATGCCATCTGGACTTATGAAAAGGTTGAATGCTGCCATTAAAATAATAAACTGCATAAAACCACGAACTCTTAAAAGCCAAACTTTTTAAACTTACGTGAGAAGATATTCGAAGCCAGCATCCGCCCCTCCTCCTTGCATACTAAAAAGTAGTAGTATGCCCCTACTCTACCCTGGCCTCTACATAAGTACAGTGCGACGCAAATGTTTAAGCACAAGCTAAATGTTTTTATAAAATGAAAAATATACATCGGAATACTTTGAAATTTTTACTGGATCTAAGCAATTGGGTTACAAATTCATTTTTCGAATTCGGAACCAATTCATCGTAAGGAAAATTATAAATTATAAAAAAATCAAAATTATGATGTTGCAAAAGTTTATGCACAAAAACGAAATATTTGCATTTCAGAAAGCACAAATGTCCTTTAGTAGTCTATTTCCATTGCACCTGATGAGATCGAATACATGATTTTCCATTGATAACACAATAGTATGGAAGGTTTTTGGGAGCGAGTTTGCAGCAGGCTACCTCAATCGCTGATTTGAGCTTTTGCTCTAAGTAATATTGCTTCCCATTCTTGTAGATGTCACCGGAAAGGATTCTCTAGATGTTCTTTATCGAATTGAGATCTGGCCTGAGCGCTGGCCAGTTCATCACCCTGATATTATGAGATCTAAGCCATTCTTTTGTGCAACGGGAAGTGAGTATCGATGCGTTGTGATGCGTTGTCTTGCTGAAAAGTCCGGTTGGGACCACCTAGGAGTTCATCAAACGGTCACAAGTGCTCACTGAGAGTTTCTTGATACTTTTGTGAATTTTGTCTGCCATTAGGAAGCCAAGAGAAGTTTGTCCATTGTAGCCAAAAACGCTCCACACCATGAGCGAACCACCACGTTGTTCCCTGCTGAATATGCACTGCGGATCTTTCCTCAAGTCACGCCAATAGAATGAGAAGCCATCTGAACCATCCAAATTTCAATTTTTTACATCAGAAAAAATAACATTGATCCATTCGGCACGATAATACATGTGCTGTTTTTCCCATTGAACTCTTGCTCGTTTGTGACACTATTTCAGCAAAGGCTTACGAGCTAAATTTTGTTTTTTGACGAATCCTGATTCGGTTATTCGTCTGAGTATGCTGTCATTTGATATATTTGATCCAAATGAATTTTTTATCTGATTAAGAAACAAATTGCTCAGTTACAGCCAATCTTTTAATTTTCCTATCCTCATTAAATGTGGTTTTACTCGACCTTTCTGAGCGATACGCATTTTTGAATTGTTTTCCACGTTGCAAAGCACTATAAATACCACGTTTAGACAGATTTAAAGTAAGCAAAATTTGCAAAACGGATTTAACTTCAGCTTTCAGCTTCCAAACTTCTACAACTTCTTCAGGCGAGTACTGCAGATATTTCGGCATTTTGATATAACACTTACAGCGATCGCTACACTTTGTACACTCTATGAAAAAAGTCTGGCTGATCCTTCCCCTATTATGTTTAAGGATATATTTGCATAAAATCTCATTTGTGCATAAACTTTTGCGACATCACAAAAAAATGTTTTTTGTAATTTCTGATATTCGTAACAATGAATATTTTCGAAACTTGAGATATATATTTATGATCATAGTAGTCACCTACAGTGGATATTTGAAAGCATTCCGTTATACAATTTTATGTTTATTAAAATATTTGCGTTGTGCCTAAACTTTTGCGCCGCACTGTACAAGTAAAGAATACTTATGTAGCGAAAGAGCATTCACACGTTTGTTGAAACTGCGTGCAGAGGTAATATTAGAAGAATCATAAATCTCAACTGGCAAAATTTTTAAATAATGAAGATTGCGAATGGAAATTGCTTATCTGACCTATATGTTTAGCAAAAATGAATCTATCATTGAATGAAAAACTGCCTCAATTTCCCATGCATTTACCAAACTTTAAATTTGTACTGAATGGTTCAGTTTTAACAGAAAACCACTCGGTTTAAGTTTAGAGTGGGTAGATTATAATGCATATATAAATAAGTTAAATTAAAAGTTAAGTAGCTTTAAATAAAAATTCTGGTGTGAGTTTTTTTTTTTTTTTTTTTTTTTTTTTTGCAAAATTTGAGTAAAATTTCGGGTATGCCAGCGATGGCTATAAAAATTTACGACACTACAAGGCTGAAAATGTGCGAGATGTTAGTAGGGCTGCGGAGTCAGACCCATTTTTGAGCAAAAGAATCGGATTCGCTGAAAAACAAGCCGACTCCGACTGCTGCTTTTTTTTGTTAGACAGTTTGAAGTGAAATTAAATCAATTATACGTAATATTAAATTTGTAAAATGAATTATTATTGTTATTTTTGGAATATATCAGGCTACCCAAGTCAAAGATGCCCAATATACTATCCGGTATACAAGATTTTTCCAACATACTAGGACCGGGCCGGATTTTATTGATTTTTACATGGGGCTTGTTTTCACTGATTTTTCACGGGCCGGGCGTGGACTGCAAAAATATAAACGGCAGGACCGAGCTTTTAAAGGTCAGGGTTTGGAAATTTTGGCCCATGCAGATCTCCAACCTGAGGTAATGTGAAAATTGTAAATTCCTGCTAATTTTGGAGGCCAGGGAACCCGAAATAGCATTGTAATAGAAACCTTTTTTCCTTTTTTTTCTCTCAGATTCTTCGGGGTCTGTAGGACTAGAAGTAACACCAAAATTGTAAATCCCTCACCCCCTTTATTTTTTTGCGCACAGGACTCAAGGCGGATTCTTTTTTTTTTTTTTCGTTATCGGCGGTACCTAAAATAACGATAAAATAGTGAAATTTCGTTATTTTTCTCCTTTTGATTTTCGGATTTTTCAAGTTCGCACAGCCCGAAGTATAGCCGAAATTGTAAAATTAATGAGGGAAATGTAATTTTTCACTTTTTCTTTAGAATCCGCAGAACCCAAATTATTTCCGAAATGTAAAATTTCCGTTTTGTTTTCTTCTTTAGATTTCGATAGTTGGATTTTTCAGATTTCCTGGACGAGAAATTGTAAAATTAAGAAAGCGGATTTTTTTTTTTTTTTTAATTTTTTATTTCGAAGCCCGGCAACACTAGTATTATCCAGCCCGGAGTCGGAGTTAGAGTCGGTCATTTTTCACACCGACTCCGAAGCCCTGGATGTTAGTCCTGGTGCACTTGAGACTCAAAATTTTAAATTTCTAATAATTAGCTGAGTTATTAATTAAAAATTACAAAGAACTCTCAATAAAAATTCATCTCCATTCTTCCGATGAAGAAAAAGCGCTCGCACATCCGCAGATAACTGTCCTATTTACGCATCGGGAGAAAATGAAGATCGTACAGAAGGAATTTTGCTGGTATTTTGCGTTTATTACTACCATCGTCCAAACCGCTTAGTAAACTTAAAAACGGAAGGCATATTCTAAAAGATCATACTGTTACGTTTCAAATGGCGCAATCACTTAAAACAATAACGCAGTTAACCCTTTGAAAAAAAATTCAAAAAGGGTCCTTTTCCGAAAACAGTTTTCCCCCTTATGGCATCGCCCCTTCAGAACACAATTTTAGAAATATCGAAAAACTAACAATATGCTCTTAACCTTTTTCTAATCGGTGGTAAAATCAGTTTTTAAAAATATGAATTTTAACCCTTTCAAGTACACCGGCGAACGCAGGTCACTTCGCACGTCACGGAGACTATATTTTATCTACTCTTAAACGTCCATATTTTAACACAATCTTTTTAGAGCCTCTCAATAGACCAAATTTACATCATTTACAAAAAATTTTGAAATGTTCGGGAGGATAGAAATATTTTTTACAAAATAAAATATGTGAAAATTTCGACGAATTCAGTAGAAACCTATGAGTGTTTCGTCGCGGTTTCGCTCGCTTTCAGTTCGCATATACACTCCAAAAATCATATAACGCAGTTAACCCTTTGAAAAAAAATTCAAAAAGGGTCCTTTTCCGAAAACAGTTTTCCCCCTTATGGCATCGCCCCTTCAGAACACAATTTTAGAAATATCGAAAAACTAACAATATGCTCTTAACCTTTTTCTAATCGGTGGTAAAATCAGTTTTAAAAAATATGAATTTTAACCCTTTCAAGTACACCGGCGAACGCAGGTCACTTCGCACGTCACGGAGACTATATTTTATCTACTCTTAAACGTCCATATTTTAACACAATCTTTTTAGAGCCTCTCAATAGACCAAATTTACATCATTTACAAAAAATTTTGAAAAGTTCGGGAGGATAGAAATATTTTTTACAAAATAAAATGTGTGAAAATTTCGACGAATTCAGTAGAAACCTATGAGTGTTTCGTCGCGGTTTCGCTCGCTTTCAGTTCGCATAAACACTCCAAAAATCATATAACGCAGAAATTAAAATATCAAACAGCATATACTTTCAATTCAATATTTTTTCGCGATTTTTTTCATTTGAAAATATAAATTCAGACAAAACAGATTTAAAGACATAAAATCATATAAATTTGAAGCTAATTTATAGTTATTATCATTGGCCCGGGCAACGCCGGACGGGTCAGCTATAAGTCTATAGGGTCATTCCATACAAAATGAGCAAATCACCTGTGGCAGACATGTCACAGATTTTAAAGAAAATCATTTTGTAAGTAGATCATATCTATTTATGAGTAAATGTAAAATAATAGATTTTAGGATTGTTTATTTAAGTATTAAAATTTATATTAAAAGTGGATGCAAAATCGTGGTTTTGGCTACATGCTTGAGGTTTCAATTTTGGTTATTAGCCTTAAGAATGCAAAGACTATATTAAAAATTATTTATAATTAGGAATGAATGATAAGTAACAGATTGACGTAAGTTAGTAATTGTATTTTTATTCCTTAATGAGAAAAAAATTATTTTTGAGAAAATTTGAGGGAAAATGCAACGTTTCTATAGAGATGAAGGACACCTCTGACAATATCAAAATTGCTTGACGTTATAGCTAAAAGTATATATATTAAATATTTAAACTTTAATTCTTGTCTTGGGAAGAGTCCCATAACCTGTGCCGGAAGATTTGGCGATTTTGTTGGCGCGCTTTGTTTGGAGATAAATGTTTTGATCTGGTTTAAGTTTGTTCGTCGGATTTCGGATCGTTCGAACGGCTTTAGGGTTGCTTTTTTTCGGAAATGCCTTTTCAAAACCGGACGACTGGATGGCGTGAGATCTTGAAGCTTATTGGTTTACTAGTATCACGGGAACTGTTAGTCAGCAAATTTTGAATTCGGTTAGATAAGAATTTGCTACCGCGGCCACGCCGACGCCACACTCACATTTGGATTACTCTCTGCGCCGGTCGATGTAAGTAGTCTCGTTAATTTTTCCAAGATTGAGGAAAAACATCATTTTTAAATCTTTATATTATTTTTAAATCAATGATTTTACACCATTTTTAAAAGAGAAAATGATGTAAAAACATGGATTTATAAATTACATAAAGATTTAAAAACGAAGTTTTTGCGCCACTTCGAAAATTTCTTCCCATGCAATTGCACAAGTTTTAGCAGTATTCTAAATAAATCTAAACATGTGCTTTTTCATATGAATAGTTGCTACCCTGTTTCAGACCCTAACTGGGATCATTTTATAAACATTAAATTCTTGCTGATTGTTTTTTTTTTGTTGTTGTTGTTGTTGTGTAAACATTTTTAAATTATTTTTATACATTTTTTCTATGATTTAATACTTTTTTTTTCTTTTTGCCAGTTGTGAGCGGTATTTTACCTGCATTAAAAATGGGATTCCTTAAAAATAATAGTTTTTGAAATATTGAAATTTATAAAAAGTTTCTGGCCAGTTTTTTTCTCTTTTTTATTGTCGAAAATGTTTTAAGAGCGGGGGGTTCAGGGGGGCAGAGCCCCCCTGACAATAACAAGTATTCATCTCAAAAAGGACATTTATTTAGAATGCTGCTAAAATTTGTGTAATTGTATCGGAAGAAAATTTCCAAGATGGCGCAAAAACTTCGTTTTTAAATCTTTGTGTAATTTATAAATCCATGTTTTTATATCATTTTCTATCTTTAAAAATGGTGCAAAATCATTGATTTATAAATAATATAAAGATTTTAAAATGATGTTTTTCTGCAATCTTGGAAAAATTTTCATGTCGCCAAAACGACATTTTGGCGAGATTTTTTTTCGCCAAAAATCTTCCGGCACAGGATATGGAACTCATCCCCTTGCCTTTTTTATTCCTTAACGAGAAAAAAAAATAAATAGTAAAAAATGTTGAGGATAAAATGCAATATTTCTATCGCTTGTTTCGACGTGAAAGAAATCTTTTTTAAACTTTTAATTCTTTTAATATTATAGATAACAGTGTATATTTTAAACATAAAAACTTTTATACTTGCTTTCAGTTTATTTTTTCCTCAAAAAGATTTTTAATTAAAGTAGAAAAAAAAGCTTAATTGAACAGAAAATTATATATTAATTTCTAAACCCACATACAGAAAATAGATGGCAGCACTAAATTTTTTCACCTTGAAATCGTGCAATATTTTAAGAAACGCGCGCGAATTAAAAAAAAATAGCTCATGGAATATAGTTAATATTACCTTTTTTAACCTAATTTTGTGACGTTAGGAATCAAAAAGGCATGCTTGAATTTTTTTTTATCAGATTATGGACTTATTGATCTTTATGTCTGTGCAATAACTGTAATGTGGGACATTTCCTTCATTGTTTTTTTTACCTGTCAATAAGAGAAAAAATTACGATTTTGTCATTTTTTTAAAAGTTTCTAAAATTTTTTAAAGGTGAAGGAAATACATGGCAACTTAAAAACTTTAGTAATTCGATCTTAATATGTAAAACTACACCAGGCATTAATTTCTCAGATGTTTTTGAATTCCTTTAATTTTTATTACGTTTTTAATTTTCTCAAAATTTGCAAATTTTCAATTTTTACAACCAATTAAAGAATAATCATGGTGTTACCAGATTATTATTGCTCAATAAATAAGAAGATAATTTTTCAGAGGTTACATTATTAAAAAAAAAATTCATTTCAGTTAAATAGTTTTCAAGATACAGAACTTCAAACCTGCAACTTTGGACGATTGCACACATGCCATTCTTTATCACAAGTTTTTTAAATGTCCAAAACTGCTAAAATAATTTATTTTTCGTGAAGATATTTTGCAGAGCTCTATTTGAATATGAATTGAACCTGTATATCAAATTTTATTAAAATCTGTTACTATGTGGCCACGACTTTTTTTAAATTTTTGCTCATTTTACGTGGAATGACCCTATAATAAAAGAAGTTTGTATGTGTATGAGTTAGTGTGTGCGTGTGTTTGCCGACGAAGAGAAGTTTGTTCTGAAGAGACCGCTGCACGTAGAGCTACAAAATTTCGTAGGAAAGCACCTCTATGTACGTCGTTTTGCACCTCGAAGCCCGATTTTGGATTTTTTTTAATGCAATTATTAGCGATTTCTAACATTTTGAGGCGATGTTTCTACATTATTACGAATAAGAAGTATCTAGTTTCAATCTTTTAGCCTAACATAGTAAATTTTGTTCTCTTTTCAATAAAGTTTATTCGGAATTCGTAACAGCGATTTTTGAATTTTCCGCAAATTTTTTATGCGATTTTCAGCGATTTGTTTACATTTTGCGGCGACTTTTTGACATTGGTAGAAGGAATTATATTTCAAACTTTTAGCCTACTATAGAAAATTTTGTACTCTACGATTTTTGAATTTTAGAGATTTTGAATATGATTTTTTGTGTTTTGCGTCAATTTTTTGCGATTCATGGAAGAAATCCGATTACACTGTTTTACGCAATTATAGTAAGTTTTGCCCCTAAATTTTTGATGCTCCTAGATTTTTGACCCCTGCGATTTTTGAATATTTAGCGATTTTTAATGTGAATATTTAGCGATTTTTAATGTGAATATTTAGCGATTTTCAATGTGATTTTTGGAGATTTTTCGAGTACCCTGGCAATTTTTTTGACATTCGAAAAAGGAATTTTGAAACTTTTATGATAATATAGTAAATTTTGCTCTCTACGATTTTTTTTTTTTTACTTTTAGTGATTTTTAATGTGATTTCCAGAGTTACGCGGCGATTTTTTGACATTCCAGACGGAATTCAGTTTCAAACTTTTAGTCTAAAATATTAAATTTTGTCCACCACCATTTTTTTTTGTTTTTAGCGATTTTTAGTCATTTATGAAAAATTTCCGATCACAATGTTTTACCCCATTATAGTGAATTTTGACCCCAGCGATTTTTGAATATTTAGCGATTTTTAGTGAGAATCAATGAGATTTTAACTTTTTTTTATCTTTTTTTTTTTTAATCGCACAGTGTTATTTTTATTTTATTTTTTACATTCTTCAAAGAAATTCGGTTTCAAACTTTTAGCCTAGTATAGTATTTTTCCTGTATGACTTTTTAATTTTAGAGATTTTAAAATGCGATTTTCAGAGATTTTTTGCATTTCGCGTCGACTTTAAGATAAAATCCGCAAAGAACAAAGCCATGAACATTTTCATTTATATGTTGAAAAGGAAAAATTGCGAATTATTGAAAATAGACCGCAATCCAGGGTTTTTTTGCACCCATCTTGAAAAAAGATTCAACTTTTTTGAGCGATTATTCTAGCCCTGGATTACGGTACCAAAAAAGTTTAATTTGCGGAATTATTGAAAATTTTTACCCAAAATTTAGTTTATCTTTGAATTTTCTTGGGAGGCTTTTCCTTACAGGTATAATCAGCGGAAAAGGGAAAAACATATTATCTGAGAGATGAAAATTACATCTCGCATTCTTTCTGAAATAATCACCCAGTACCGTTCTCAGAATCAGGTGACCATGAATGAGGCAAATCTTTCCTTTCTGAACCTTTTTGAGTGATTCTTCAGAAAATAAGACGTCGCCAGTCACAAGTTCTGGTTCCATTTTCTTCCAAGCTTCTTCATACACGGGAATACCCGAACCCTAAAAAATGATTGAAGAAAATGTTGACAGATATTGTGAAATATAATCTCCAAACAAGGACATTAAAACACTCAAGCTAAGTAAATTGTTTTTCATGTGTCAAATGTGATTTATAATAGTAATTATCAAAAGTGCTTATGATCTGAAGGAAGGAAGTGAAAAGTGATTGCACAATCATAAACAAACATTTTTATTATAAACATTTCACGATGCTTAAGAACTATGGACATATATAAACTCTTATTTTTAAATTACTATTAATATAAATATTGATACAAATAATTTGTTATTGTGATTTATATCACTAATTTCCTGTTCTTTATTGCTGATAATATTTTATACATGTATTTTTCTCTACTTTCACTTGTAATCTTGACTCTCCAATGGAGAGGTGTATATCTTAAAGCTCTTATTAAATATTAATTTTTTCTCTATTTAAAAGTTTCCGGACAAATTTAAAATTTACAAGTCACACAAAAAACATTGTCTTTTTAAATGAAATGGAAGTTCACACTATCATCACATATGGATAAAAAAAACAGAAATACAAGAAGAATATGTAGATCGATTTACCCTTTCCGGACGCAGATTACCAGATGATATACGGATATACATAAATACAAGGTAAGCCCAATTTATCTTACCTATGTTTTGTTTTATATTGAGAAATAAATAGTTTATGTTTGAGGATAAAAACCGAACATCACGCCATTACTGATAGCCAAGTTTATATAATATTACTATCAAATTGATTATGAGAGCGAAAAAAAAAAATTCTCAATAAAAACGTCGTCATTAATTGATAAGAATAAAAATCTGGTAATCCGATAGGGTAATTTATTAAAAAAAAATAAAAATAGTATAGTATTTTTCCTGTATGACTTTTTAATTTTAGAGATTTAAAAATGCGATTTTCAGAGATTTTTTGCATTTCGCGTCGACTTTTTGTCATTTATGAAATAATTCCGATTACAATATTTTACCCCATTATTCTAAACTACCCCATTATTCTTTTGCCACGCAACCTTTGAATATTTAGCGATTGTTAATGTGATTTTTAGTGGGGTTTTTTTTTTTTAGCACTGCTGCTGTGCTCGTTGCACCATCCTACGATACGCTAGTTACTGCCCTGGAGGCCAGAGATGAAGCTGAGTTAACCGTACAATTTATAAAAAGCAAGCTTACCGATGAATATACTCGCAGAGTAGATAATAGTGAAAATTCCGAAAACAGCAATAAAGCATATAAAACACAAGGTAAATTTAATCATTCAGAACAGAAAAGAGGCAGCAATAAGTACTGCTCACACTGTAAAATGAAAAACCACTCAAATAAAGACTGCTGGTTTCTAAAAACGAAAAACAATAACAGTTACACTAATAACAGACACTATAAAAATAAAAACAATTCAACATCACTAGTTTATGAAGAAAATAATTTACACAAAAATGCGGAACCTGAAGAAAGAAAACACACAGTAAATGAAAACAACAGTGTCGCTTTACTAACCGAAGAGTCCGAAAATAAAGGCACTTTTATAGTGGACAGTGGGAGTTCCAGTCACATTGTAAATTCAAAGGAATTTTTTACCAAAATTACAAATAATATTGAAACAAACGTCACAGTCGCTAATGGTAATAAACTGATTTCATATGGATCTGGAGAGGTAATAATTCATACCAAAAATAAAAACAAACAAGTTATATTGCGTGACGTACTATACGTTCCTGACATAGAAACTAACCTGCTGTCAGTGAGTAGGGCAACTAAAAACGGTTGCAAAGTCAAATTTGAAAAAGATAAATGTGACATAATTCATGAAGGTAAGATTATACTTCAAGGTAAACTTAAAAACAATCTGTATGAAATACATGTTAGTAAAGATGAAAATCTCAAGCACTATGCAAATGTCACCTACAACTGCTCAAATGCAAATTGCATAGATTTGTGGCATATGCGAATGGGGCAGGAGCTACGACACAATAAAGTCCATGTTATCAAAGGACTTAGTTGAGGGAATTAAAATCAACAACTGCAAACATAATGCGAAATGTGAGGTATGCATCAAGTCAAAAATCAGCGAGACCCCATTTCCTAAATCAGGTGCATATAGAGCTACAAAAGGCTCGAGTTAGTTCATTCTGATGTATGTGGCCCTATAAATACACCCACAATTGGGGGGGGGGGAAATACTTCGTCACTTTTATCGATGATTATACGCGATTTTGTGTAATTTATTTAATTGCAAATAAAAGTGAGGCTTCAGAAAAATTGAAAGACTACATTTCAATGGTGAAAAACAAATTTGGAAAAATGCCTACTGAGACCAGATCGGACAACGGTGGTGAATATACGGGTAACGAAATAGAAAAATATCTAAAAGAAAATGGGATTCATCATCAGCTCACCGTACCATTTAACCCAAGCCAAAACGGTGTCGCAGAGCGTAAGAATAGGTCGCTACTAGATATGGTTAGAAGTATGCTAAATGAAGCAAATCTCCCGCACAAATTATGGGGGGAAGCCATATGTACCGCGAATCACTTACAGGGGCGCCATTTGAGGGGGGATGGGGTGGGGCCATGCCCCCCCCCCCCAAGGAATTTAATATTTTAGAAAATTTATCTGTCATCGCAGGTCAGACTCAAAAGAATTTTAAAAAATTACTCAAAACCTAAAATAGCTTGTCAAATTTTATTACAATAAAAACACGTATAAGTAAACACTTTAGGTACATACTAATAATTATAAGAAAAAATTCTAATTTGCCAATTTATCTATTTTTTCCAAGTCTAATTTGCAAATTTCGCAATTTTTTTCTGCGGTCAATTGACGAATTGATTTTGCGTCGCTCTGCAAAAAAAATAAGCAAATAAATAAATAAAATAGCATGGTCTTCCCTTGAAAATTAAACAAGAGAGAAAAATCATGCGTCAAGCATAGATTATGAAACACTTTCCAACACATCAAGAATGCTTTAGCAAAACTTAGCCTTTCAATAAGGTAAATAATATATCTAATTAAACATTTTAGAAAACATAAGAACTTTTTCATAGAAATCCGCACAAACTTTGCAATTATGTAAAATAGCAAAGGAAACCGAATCAGGTGAAACTTGCGCGTGAAGTGTTGTGCTATGGTATATAAGAGCATGGCCATTAACCAAGAGATCATTAAATGATCTGTGTTTTCCGAGAATAGAGCCACAAGAGGAGTGTCTATGTATTATTGTGTACAAGTTTTACGAAAGCAATATTCATCAAGGAGCAAGTCCATCGTGAACTATTTATTTTCCGAAAATATCACCAAACTAAATACGATGTTCTAGAATGTTACTAGGAGGGACTCTCGGTCAAAAAAGAACTGGGATCAGGTAGGAAGGCAAAAAAAAAAAAAAATCTCCAAGCCAGAGTTAGAGCAGTTGAAAGGACTGTTTGACGAAAACGACCGAGTATTAATCCATCCCATGCCTTCTAAATACATTGTTTCACCTAACCACCAACAAAAGACAATCACTAAGAACCTGAACATCAAATATTACAAGAAATGGTCATAACAGAACGAACAGAAAAACAAATGGTTGTCGTGAAAACGAAGTGTGGTCACTTGTTCAGAAAATTCTCTGATAGAATATTCATCTTCGATGACGGTGACGGCTCATATTTTAAGCTCAAGCACTCCACGTTTAACTATAACGGTGGCTATTATACATCTGACGTCTACACGACCCAAGATATCATTAAATTTTCTACTAAAGCGAAATTCCAAGACAAGATCCTCATATGGATTGCAATGGGTTCGAAAGGTTTGAGTCGTCCGTTCATCCGAAAGTCTGGGTTCGCTGTCAATGGGCAACGACATTTGAACAAGGGCATTCGCCGTCTTCTTATCCCCTACATCTGTAGCAACTACAATGACGGTTATTACGGTATCTGGCCAGACTTGGATAGCAGTCATCTCTGCAAAATCGTTCTCAGCCATTTCCGCCAGCAAAACATCACTTTCATAAAGAAGTGTGACAACCTGGTTGGCGTTCCCCAAATTTGACCAATTGAGCGGTTCTGAAAGTATCTGAAGTCAAAAGTGTATGCCAAAGGCTAGAAAGCAGGTAACATCCAGAAATCGATCAATCGAATCAAGTATTGTTTCAAAATTATGAACTTAAATTTTGTACAAAGTCTAGCAAGTACCACCAAAAGTAAAATCGATAATGTCAAACGAAACGGTTTAATTGAAATCCGATAACAGTTTTACAGAGGAATGTGGTTATTGAAGTCACCTTACAGTGCCCATTTGAGTTCTTTATCTCTGTTTTTAATAACTTTCAAGTCAAGAAAAGTTTGTACAGATTTCTAGGAAACAGTCCTTATACCACATTTAAAAACCATATTTCAATAATTACCGCCCATAACCGTAAAAGTAATCCAGTTCTTTTGTGAAGCTCTGTATATGATTTTTGTACATATGCTACACAGTGTGCTTAAATTATGTTTAGCAAGAAAATGCATAACACAGTAAATAATTCCACTTCAGCAGTTTCTACCGATAGGGGGAAATGTACTTAAATTCTTTTGTACAGCCCTGTATATGACATACAGATTTTAATACACGCCACATATTAATGCTGAAATTTAATTCAAGCAATGCTTAAGCTACTTAAATTACGCTTCCATGAGTTAATATCCGTAGTCGATTATATATCCAGTTCTTTGTATAGTCCTGTATATGATTTTATTTATGTGCAGAAAACTTACCTTAGTATATTATACTAAATGTAGTTGAACTTGAAAGACAACTTGAAGCTGCAGAACTCAAATTAAAAATAACATCTTTAAGCAATTCTTGCTCTTTCTCAATAATGCTTACGAATTTTTCTGTGTGTCTTACGAATTTAAAAATTGCTCTGTATATGTTCTATAGAATTTATGCACACCATGTAGTATTCAAAAATTTAATTAAACTAAAAAACCATACCATAAGTGAAAACGGACTTGCAGCAATCATTCCTAATAGCCAAACTTCGCATACAGATTTGTTCCCGAAATCTTTTATGTGTCCCTGTAAATGAATGATAAATGCAATCCCCATCCTATTTTACTGCAAGCATTTTGTTGTTAGCTTCAGTAATGTAATGTATATCAGTTTCATCATGTTTGAAATAGTGCAACATAATTCAAATACGCTGCGAACAGTTTTTACCCGTAGATTATCATATAATCGAACTCTTTTGCATAACCTTGTAAATGAGTGATGAATGCTTCGTACCCCATATTCTACAGAAAGTATGTATTAGCACTAGAGATGAGACGGACTCAACCCGGACCTGACACGGGTTTAATTTTTATACCAGCCTTCGGGCTTGGGCCCATTCTTTCTCAAATTGGCAATTTTATTTATTCTCGTACTCGTATAGAAACAAAAAATAACTTTTTTACCCCTTAAAAATTAATTATCCATTGCAAGTCTTTTTAATGCTATTTTGATCAGGAGGAAAGAGAAATAGATTTTTTTTTTTTTTTTTTTTTTATAGTATTTGTCGAACATTATTTTGAAAGAAAACTTGTGATATTTGATGATTTATGTCTGTAGTTTAACGCGAGTAACGGCCTGTTGATGTTGGCGGCAATCAGAATATGGCGCCATTAGGATACTGTTTAATTGGAATGTTTATTTATTATTACTTTTTTCAGAGACCTAACCGGAAATAAATATTTTCTTTTACGTCAATCAGCATTAGCCTAAGACTTGCAAATTTTTAGTCTCCTATTGTCTGCGATTGTAATCGCTCTTTATATGAAAATAATGTTGGTGATTTTATTCATGCTTCTTCTTGAAGTCTGCTCATTCTGGTCGGGATAACACCTCCATATCACACGTGTGCTTAAAAAGAAGGAAAGAGACACAAAAACAATATAGAAATTTGGACCACTGTGGCATCTTTGAGATGCAAGCATATCGTGGGAGGTCGCTAATGCAATGGAATTTCTAGAATGAGCGGGTGTTTTTACAGGGCCAGAGGATTCAGTGGAAAATACTCGGTTAGGCAATAAAAGGAATTGAACTTTTGAACTTCTGGTGAGTCTATTAACAGTAAATTTTAGTGAGCAGCTATAAAAATGTCCCATGTTAGTAACATGGGTTTCAGATTACGCCATAAAAAGGGATTAAGGTATTAAGGGCTTAGTTTTTAGACCACACCACACACTACTGTAGCGTTACTATAATATTATAATGTTATACAAGCGTCAGTGGTTTGGTTAAGAAAAATCTCGCCCCTTAGAAATTTTGATAGGATGAGGTGATTTTTAGGAGGGGTTTAAGCATTCAAAAAATAAGGAAGATAGGAATTGAGGGGGGTGAGAGAGGAGAAGGAGTTTAGATTTTGGAGAAGAAACATCCCTTTCCAGGAGATGAAGTTTTAGAACTGAGAGAAACTAACTAGGCCTTTTAAGAAGGGAGAAATCTTTGTATTCTCCCGCCTCATGTAAAACAATGCGGGTTTGCTCATAAGCGGCCGCAGGGTGTAAATAAATAGTTTTATTTATGTGATGGTGCAAAATAAGGATAATGGAAGGAATAAGCGATGCTTCTCAGGAATTAAGAGGTGAGTGGGATTAATCTATCGTTCTTTCGGGCAATCAATAACTTATATTGAAGTTGTATTTTGTAAACAAACATGAGTCAGGCATCCTTAGAGTCCCTATGAAAGTTCAAGCTATAATTTATACAAATGTTTTATGGATTGTTTATTATTAATATTTATATACCTAGGAAGAATTTGCTCCAGGCATGATGTTAATGCTTCATCATTTTGAATAATTAATAAACTACTGTTTCATCCCCAATGTTTTCAGAACCTATTTATTTCATACATCCGACTCTCGAACCTGGGAAATAAAGTAAAAAAATACTAAACTAAGAACCTCAAGAATAGTCGGACAAAAAGCATCGGATCTTTTCGGTAACGGTGTCAAATTTATAATTTAAACGGATTTTCAAAGCCATGATAAATGCGAAAGATGTGCACCTTTTATAGGAAACAGAAAACGCTGTTCGATTCTTCGTCATATAAATCATAATTTCTGCAAATTTCATTAATTTATACATAAAATGCTCTTCGTTATTGTGTCCATCAGAGATACCTACTTGTTGCGGGAGAAAAATTTAAAAATCTTTTTAGGGAAGTATATTTCTATTTGACACTAAACGTCTCTTTTGATAAGATTTAATGTAAATTTCATAAAATTAATTATGTGCTAGAGATGAACAGTTGTTAAAAAATGAGATCTATTACATTTAGAACAGCTTTTAAATATGCATTTTTGTTAAACCTTTTTTTTTCCCGTGCATACTTTCGGTATCGGAATCGGGCTCTGATGGCACAAACTTTTTCGGATTCGGATTTAAAATTGTTGGCCCCGGGCTCTGAAAAATGAGCCCGAACTCATCTCTAATTAGCACATCTCAGAAATTTTTATCAATTTCATTATGTTTGTAACGGAGTAACATTATTTAAATACGTCACAAATATTCTGTCTTCATAGACTATAATATAACGGAATACTTGTGAGTTCTCCTGGACGCGAACTGTAAGCGCTAAACATAACATTACATGTAGTAGTCATCTTTTAGTACACCCCAATAATGTATATAAATGTTATTATGTTTAAATACTGTAATACAACAATATTAAAATATACCGCAAATGATTTTACCCGATAGACCATAATCTAACGGAATACCTTTGCGTCCTCCTGTAAATGAACTATGAATGATACACACTTCATTTTGAATACAGAACCATTGTAAACATTAATAACATATATCAATTACGCGTTAATCCGAGTATATTTACGTGAGTTAGTGCATGACCAGACGGGCAGACAAACTCAATTCACTTTTCAAGTGCATTGGAAAGTGTTACAAATATTTCTTGAAGAATCCCATGCTTATGAAAATGTTAAGAATGGCATGCTATTTCAAACCCTTCCCCTCAAACAAAATCTTGCCTCCTCTCCCCACTCTAAGAAACTTATTAAATGGCTCCCTGTCCTGTCCGTAAAGCCTGCAAAAAAAAAAAAAAAAAAAATGGAAAAGTAAACACTTTGATAAAAATGTAATTTTTATTTCTAAATTTTGTCTTTGAGTGTAACTGACATATTTAGTAATATTTCAAATATAAAAAAGCAATTTATCAAATTACAACGACCATTTGGAAAATGATTTTTTCGAAGACTAAAATTTAAGACATAAAAAATCGCACGGAGTTGATCATACATTACGTACACCATGAATTAAACATTAATAGTGTTATTACAGGTAAAAATTCCAAGTGACAAAAATCGCCTGCGACTCGTACATATTATCCACCTGAAACTTATGTATTATATAAGCATTTCATTGGCTGTTCAGGAAGAGGCTTTTCTATCGTCAGATTTCTTGGAAAAAACGCTAATTTCGTCAACAGACCTCTGAAAAAATACGAATTTCTTCAAAGAATCGCGAAAAAAATACGCGAATTTCGCCAATTAGCACCGGGAGGAGATTCCCTAAGCGCGCATCCACGGGAGTGGGGGCTTCGATTGGGGCAAAGAAGGGAAGAACAAATTTACCAAGTCGGTTATAAGCATTTTAGCTTTTAACTGACTAGGATTAGGACACAATCCTTTTTTGTTCATTCATCAAATACCCTTGAAATTTACCAATGTGGGTGACAATAACAGGACACTTTTTACACATTAGTGGCTTTCTTCAGAAAACATTAAGATGATTGCATTTTTCAAAGGATCTTTTTTTTCTTGTTTCTTTCTTTCTTTGGAAATTGCTATGATTCCCATTCTTTTTTCAAACAATAAAGAACTCCTCAAAAATATCGTTATACAGAAATTAGAAATGCAGCTTCTTTGAAAGAAGGAAAAGTTTCAGCACCTTAAAGGGATCCGCATAACGTTGTCAATTTCTGTTGTAGAGATTCAACAAAAGGTACACGAAGTGGCATCATCCCCCACCTCAACCCATAGTGTCAAAAATTATGGCGCCATATGCCTTTTGACAGGACATAATCCTATTTAGTTCACTAATTGCCGAAACCTCAGTGAGGTTTACCATTGACACCCGGAAAGTGTTTGGTTTTCGTTTGCTTGTATGTCTGTTCCGCGAAAACTGCCGTTAAAAACGTTGGATTTATATCTTGGGCGGGGGGGGGGGATAGAAACCCCCGATGGATGCGCGCATAGGAGAATCTCCCCCTGGTGCTAATTATGCGTTTTTTCCGCTGCCCTTTGACGAAATTCGCGCATTTTTTCGCAATTTGACGAAATTCACATTTTTCCCGAGATCTGTTGACGAAATTCGCATTTTTTCATGCTTTTCCGCGAAATTAGCGTTCTTTCCCTAATTATTTGGCCAAATTCGCGTTTTTTAGATCCTTTGGCAAAATTCGCGTTTTTTTCTGCGATTCTTTGACGAAATTAGCATTTTTCCGAGATCTGTTGACGAAATTCGTATTTTTTGCGCGATTATTTCTCGAAAGTAGCGTTTTTTCCGTAATTGTTTGGCGAAATTCGCGTTTTTTTGCGATCCTTTGGCGAAATTCAAGTTTTTTTCTGCGATATTTTGACGAAATTCACGTTTTTTTCTGCGATCCTTTGACGAAATTAACGTTTTTTTTTTCGTGTTCCTTTGACGAAATTCGCGTTTTTTTTTCGTTGTCCTTTGACGAAATTCGCTTTTTTGCGCGATCCTTTGACGAAATTCGCGCTTTTTGCGCGATTTTTTGACCTGCGAACGATTGACAAAAATGATTCTTTTCGGCGAGCATTTGTTGAAGTTTGCGATAATCGGTGAATTTATATTTTTTGATCCAAGAGGTGGGTGGCGATCGGGGCGATCTCCCCCCTTCCTTGGATCCGCGCCTGTGAAATTCGCGCCCCTTCAGATTTCTGAAGGGGATCCTTTTTTAGAGATTATCCTCTTTCAGAAATCTGATATTAAAAATGGATGTGATAGTTAGTTTTTCAGCTTTCTATAGTTGGTTCTTATGTATTTTTTAGTGCTGAATCCAAAAATGACCTTCATTTTTTACCATACCATCACGTCAGTTTTTTTCACAAATCGCAAATTTTTAAGAAGTCGAAATATTGCAAAAATCTGCTACTATAAAATAGACATAACTTTTTTTCATAATAATTTATTCCTTTTTTTGCTCATACATGGATTTTTATAGTTAAACATGTAAAATATTCTGTATTTAAAATCTTTATAATTTTATTCCATGCGTGGAAGCTTCTTTGAACCGCTCATGCTCTGCTTCCCGCTTTTCTTTTAATCCTCTCTATGGGGTTCATCTCGGTATCCTCTTTTACTTTGGCGGCTGATAAGGCTGGAAAATTTATCGCAGATGCATTTAGAACATTTACCTTCTTTTGTTAAGGCTTTGACAAATTGCTTTGTGAGATTTTCGCTATTTTTTACTTTTTAACTTTGAAACTTACGATTTGCGAAAATCGTAACGTGATGGTTAAAAATGAAGGTCATTTTCGGATTCAGTGCTAAAAAAATACACCAAAGTTAAAAAACACAGGCTTGTGTTATTAATTTTGTTCACTATAACTAAAAGAACAAAAAATAAGATAAATAATTACCATAGTACAAGAGTAAAAAGAAAAAGAAAAAATAAGACATTTAATAAATAAATTCTGTTATAACGTTTTTAATTTGATGACCTAAAAAGTAACAGTAAACCATATTTTGATGAGAGGGCGAGATTATATAAAAAGGGTGTTGGATAACCGAGTGTTTCGGTTAATCGGATGTCGGATAATCGAGAGTCTGTAATATTTTCAAATCGCATTAATTATTTTATATTCATTTAATAATTAACTGCAAGGAATGATTTGAGCAACAGAAGTTATGACTACGTTGATTATATGTCATTCGGTATCCCCCCCCCCCAAAAAAAAAAAAAAAAAACGATTCTCTGGATCCGCCCCTGGGTGACTTCGGCGTTTGCGTTATCTTGCTGCAGCCTTGTTATGAACTTTCAGTCTTGTCTGTCATGCTGAACTTGCTGCAACTTTGACGGTTTTCAAAGCAAGACTACTGCAAATTTTCTCTAACTTAAAAATGCTATCTGGGTGGTAACGCAATTAAGTGTGTCTATAGTAGTACCCTCTATAGGGGATCAGGAAGGAACAGCAACCGAGTTATTACCACTTTGCCATTTGTCTATTAGACGCAGTCAAATTGAGGTGAGGGAGTCGTGTGTGCGTCCGACGAGACCGGGATTGAGGAACAGCGATGCGTAATGCGTTTTTTGACTGCGAAAGGTGTGTCAGGAAGTGAAATTCATGCCCGAATGTCTGCTGTGTGTGGCAAAAACAGCATGTCACGTGCGCGTGGTTTGAGTGGAATAAACGATTTCGAATTTCCTTTCCTGACACACCTTCTGCAGTCAAAAAACGCATTACACATCGCTGTTCTTCAATCCCGGTCTCCATAGTTATGTCGGACGCACACACGACTCCCTCACCTCAATTTGAGTGCGTCTAGACAAAGCCGCCTCAAGACTACAAGCCAAACACGAGGTTTCGTGACGTCACGACGCGGGGCTTAGATCAGCCGTGAAGAGCACATGCGTTATTTAAAACATATTAATTCTTTCCTCTATATACCAACTTATTATCACAACATATGGGAAAAAAATAAAAACGTATAGTTTAAAGACCCTAATTAAGTGCTTTTTAATCAATTTCGATCACTCGAAACAATAATAATAACGATAATACAAAAACAAAAATTATGAAATAATATCACTGTGTCAGTCAAAATGTGCACTTAATTAAAGTTACATTAAAGAAAAATGATTCGTTAATGAAAAAAAAAATCGAAGTATTAAATTTAATTTAGTGAATAGTTTTCATTATTTATTCTACTTTGAAATTTACAAAAATATCAATTATCTATTTTCTATATATTCTAAAACAAGACATTAATAAATATATATAAGCAAAATCTACAAATATGTATATAATATATATATAAACATATATATGTAGTTTTAAACACATAGAGAGAATTACTTTGCTTTCAATTATTTCATTTTCAAAAATAAATAAATAAATACCAATATTCTGTCAATCAAAACCCACATTTAAAATTAAATTAAAGTGGATGAAAAATGATTGTTAAATGAAAACAAATTCAAGTTGTATGCTATTTTTATTATTCATTGTGGCTTGAAATTATACAATAAATATCCTATTAAATATTTAGTGATTTGAAACATGCAAAGGAGTATAATAAATTTAATATAAATAAATAGTAAAACTACAGAGTGCATGAAATTAGGTAACAACACAGATAAATTTTTCTTACTGTAAACTTTACTTAGCAGAAGTGGGTAATTTTCACATAAAATCGATTAAATTGAAAAAACACAAAGCTCTCATAATAAAACAAAACAAGGTCATGAAACAGAAAATTATTATTTTCTTAATTTTTGTATTATTTTAAGATATTATGCAAGGTACAAGCAATACAGTTTTTAAAAAGTATACTGAAACCTGGTGAGAACAAAAGAAAGAAAGAAAACACTTTCATCAATTGGAATTGAAATATTCCTAACATATATTTATTTTGTTCAGATATTCAAGAATTAAGATTTTGGACTTTGTACTATATATCATTAGAAAACTAATGATTTAAATTTTATTATAACAACTTAGTATTACATTGTTTTCAAAAGAAATTCTTCATACACGTTTTCCTCATAACGAGTCAAGTTGAAATCATTTATTATGGACCAATTGGGGGTATTTTTTTAGACACCTTATAACATAAATAGAAAAACAAATAAAAGTTTGCAAACAAATACTCCTTTGCAACAAATCCATGATTTTTTCTACTATTATTCTACTAATATTTTTTCATAAAGTTGTGACCATCTTTTTGTAATACCCTGTATACAAATGTAAATAGTACCTGGTACGAAATTTATGCATGCATACAATACGTATGAAGTTTAGCAATAACCACTTATGCATTATTCGCGAATAATTTCTACCGATAGATAAAAGGGGGGTCCCAGAATGGTTGTTGCTCCGAGGACCTAGATAAACAAAGTCGGGTCCTGACTACACAGAAAAGTAAATTTATAATTATGTAACAATAATTTTATTTATTGTTATTTTTAATTAAACGTTAAAAGTTATATAAAAACACACAACATTTTTGAGAATTCGGAAGGGGGGGGGGGGATAAATTGTTTACAGTCATTGTAAAAATAAAGAGATTCAGACACATCATTCCCATATCCGTAATTGTCATGTATAAGCATGCACTGTGTAACAAATATTATAAAAAGAATTTTTATTAAGAGTTTAAGATTAAAAAACACCAATAAATTAGTGTGTATATTGATCGGGCTTTAAAAGAAATAAACAAGATAACAATGTTATGCATCCATAGAAATTATGATGAAAGTTTCTAGTACATTTAAATTTTTAAGTATGAAAATATCTATAAAAATACATAAATTTTGGTATCAAATTAAAGCCCAATCAATTCTGCCTACAGAATAATCAGAGTTATACTATTCTCACGACCAGTGTTTTCTAATAAAAGTCGATCATTAAAAGTCACTCTAATGAGAGAAAATAGAACAAATTAAAAAGATAGGAAGGTGTGACAAGTTATAAATTACATAATAATTAAGCTTGTAATTCGGAAGTTTTAATCGAAATTATTGAATAGCAAGAAAGGTAAAGTTTAAACTAAAAATATTTATGCTGTACTTACTGTATACAAAATTTCATCAGTTTTCAGTGGTAAATTTCTGAGTAATAATAATTTTAAAGTTTTTTTAATTAATTTGTTTAAATTAAAAGAACTAATTAAAATTTCCACTTGAAAATATAATAGTTGAGGTAGAAAAATATGTCGCATAGGACATTAAAATTTCAAACTGAATTGGCCGTATAGCTTCCAAATTATAAGGAGAAATGTGTTATTAAAATGAAGCTATTTTTACATATTTATAAAGAATATAATTAAACATTGAAAACTTTATTAATTAATAACTTTTGTGATAATTCACCGATTCACATTATTCAAGCACCAATTTTTAGCAAATTACGATAGACAGAGGATGATATAAGTCTCGATACGATTTAGTGATTTTTGCCACTTTAAATTACTGCTGTTTTTTAAATGAAACAGAAGTACAATAATATCGTTTTGTTTTGAAACACGTACACGGGATTGTTGACAATACGATACTGGGATTTAATAGTTAATTTATTTTAAAGAAATTAAAAATAAAAGATATTCTGAACACAAAAAATAGAGCTAGTACTAATAAAATATAAGAAGTTAATTTGAAAATAAAACTTACCTTCAAAAGAATATGTTCTATTAGTTAAGTAAACAACACGTGCATACGTTACATTTTAATTCTAAACAACCAGATACAAGTTTCAAAATCTCGGCAATGGCGCCAGCCCCGGGTCGTTACGTCACATATGTGGGGGAATGAAATCGTGTCTGGCTTGATAGTCTTGAGAAGGCTTTGGTCTAGACAAATGGCAAAGCGGTGATCTCTCGCGCTGTTTCTTCCCGATTCCCTGTAAAGGGCACTACCATAGACACACTTGCCTGCGATACCAACTTACGCGTCAGTCATAGTCGTTATTTAATCTGTCTCGTTTTCATTTGACTGTCCCTTATATTAACTTATAAGTTGTTAAAATATAAAGTATACATTAAAAATAAAAACAAACCCTATTTTTTTCATATTAGTATAGTTGTTTTAATTTGAGGATATAGCAGCATTGTTAACCCCTTCAAGGGCGGTGGTTCATTTTTGAACCACCTAATTTTTATCCCTAAATGGGACATTGACACCAGAATTTTGGTTTGAAAATTTTCGTTTTATGAAGTACGTGAAGAAAAGCTGTTAGTTATTTTAAACAAATTTGTTTTTAAATTCCGGTGTCATTCACTCATTTCAGTATTTTACTAATAGACGTGCCTTGCCCCTTGTTAAAACCCCCTTTTCTTTCTGTTTGACTTGGCGAAAATTAATCACCGCTAAGAATTATAGTAACCCTATTTTTTACTTTACTATTTTTCAGTTTATTAAGGTAGATGTAATTTAACTTCTGAAGCGAGCGATCTCCGCTATATGAGATCTGAACCAGGATTGCCTGGTAATAATAATAAATATATTAATATTCAATGCTTCGAGCTTTTAATTATTTTGAGTGCTGATTTACTTTCAATGAGTAAAAATCGTTCTGTTGATTTATCATGAATAGATAAAACTGTTCCGCATATCATTTATTTGAACTGACGTAACATATTTCTGATTCGAAGTCAATATTTTCGACTGTGTTCTTTGAAATCCCTCATGCTGGCGTCCGCGACAGGATGTCTGGACTGACGATGGAATATTTTTTCTTCTGATTCTGAAAGCTTGAGGTAAGCTATTTTTTTTATTGTTGATTAATTGAAAGCAAATATGTCAACTACTGTTAATATTGATACTTTAAAAAAGAAAAGAACTGGATTACGTACACAAACGACAAAATTGTGTACAAAAATAAGCACAACTCTTGAAGACGATTCACTGACATTAGAAAATAAACTGGATTTATTAAACATTTGTAAGGACCAGTTAAATGACAAATATGAATTATTAAAAAAATTAAACTCTGATATCCAGGATATTATTGCCGATGACGATTTTGAGAAAGAAATCGAAAGTTCCGAAACATATAGTGAGAAAATAATCGAATCTCGTTATAAAATAACGAAGTTCTTAAATGAACATAACTCCCAAAATCAGAATAATACTTTTCAAAATTTTATGAAAAATGAATCCGGTTCTCAAAACGGAAATTTAGAGCGATCTATGAAATTGCCGAAGCTCACTATAAATAAATTTTTTGGTGACAGCAGTTCCTGGTTAGAATTTGGGGGGCAATTTTCTAATGCAATTGAAAAGAATTCCAATTTAACTCCTATTGACAAATTTGTCTATTTGAAATCCCTTCTTGGAGGTAGTGCATATAATGCCGTTGCAGGATTTTCGCTTTCTGAGGAAAACTTTAAATCTGCAGTGGATTTGTTAAAGACTCGCTACGGTCGTGACGACCTAGTCATCAACGCACATATGAATAAACTGTTAAATTTAAGACAGGTAAAGAATGCTTCTAATGTTAGAGAACTTCGGGAACTGTATGACAGTTGTGAAATACAAATTAGAAATTTAAATTCTCTCGGAGTTACAGCAGGAAGTTATGGTCATCTCCTATGCCCTATTTTATTAAAGTTGATATCTGCTGAAATGGCGTTAGATTTCAATCGTAAAAGAACCGATGGTAAAAAAATGGAAGTCGAAGAGCTTCTTTCTTTCATTAAAAACGAAGTACAATCGCGAGAATCTACTATGACACTCCAGAGCTCTGAAAATAGTTTTAGTGCTAAAAAAGAAAAGAATAAATACAATAACAGTTATAAACATTTTAGCAACTATAAACGCGACATTCCTTCAGTCTCTGCATTGGCTACTAACGTAAAAAATGTTTGTTTATTTTGTGATAATGATCACGATTCAAAATTTTGTAAAGTGTGTACTATTCCTCAAAAACGGGATAAATTACGCATGCAAGGACGCTATTTCAATTGTTTAAAAAAATTCCACATCTCGACTAAATGTAATTCTAATTTAGAACCATGTAAATTTTGTAATGGAAATTTTCATCATTATTCGATTTGTTTAAAAAAATCTCAATCAACAATTCCAAAAGAAATCGAATCAGCTGACACAATTATTAGTTCGATATCTTATTGTAAAAATGAAAATTCTTTTAAAGAGGTTATATTACAAACATCTTGCGTAAATGTGGAATCTGAAAAAACTCTGAGCTTACATTATGCTTATATGATTTGGGGAGTCAAAGGTCATTCGTCACAGAGCAATTAGTATCAAAATTAAATCCCCGAATTATTCGTCAAGAAAAACTTCAAATTTATTCTTTTGCAGCTGTTAAACCACAAATAAAAACATTTGATGTTGTGCAATTAAAATTATGCCATGTTGAAAACAAATCGCGTTTCATATTTATCGAGGCTTTAGTCACAGATGTAATTTCAAACGTTAGGATTTTCCCCCCCCCTTCTCTCCAGACAGATAAAAAATAAACTGGCACCTTTTAAATTAACAAATGCTGTTGCATCATCCCATTCTAATGTAAATGTTCTTATTGGAGCGGATAATTTTTATCAAATCTGTTACGATAGAGAAATAAAAAAAATAACTAAATCTCTCTTTTTATGTGATAGTTTATTTGGATATTCCCTTTGTGGTTCTTATGAAGATGAAAAAAGAAAAAAAATGGAAAGCGCTTCTGTTTTAAATCTGTGTGTTTCAACTTCAGTTGGGGAAGATTTGAATTTTTTATGGGATATTGAATCTTTGGGTATTACGCAATCAAATGATAATATTTCTGATGCAGATAAGGAAATTGTGAGTAAGTTTGAGAATAACTTAAAATTCGTAAATAATAGATATCAAACGGGTTTATTGTGGAAGTATGACAAAAATAAAGTCGGGAATAATTTTAGAATAGCTAGAAGTCGCTTTGAGGAATTAAATCGTAAACTCGAGAAGGATAATGACTTATGTAAAAATTATAAAGATATTATATTAGAACAATTAACTGCTGGAATTGTAGAAGAATGTCCTGATAAAATAACTGAAAGTGGTTATTTTATGCTGCACAGGCCGGTTTTAAGAGATGATAAATTAACTACTAAGGTAAGAATGGTTTTCGATGCTTCTTCTAAAGAAAAACATTTAAATTCTCTGAATGACTGCTTATATCCAGGTCCGAATCTTAACCCGAACATTCTTAATGTAATATTTAATTTCAGAAAATTTAATGTTGCATTTAGCGCTGACTTAGAGAAAGCGTTTTTGCAAATTGGGATAACAGAGGGAGATCGGGATTATTTAAAATTTGTGTGGTTTGGTGATGAAAAGGATGATTTAAAATTTTTGAGATTTACACGAGCTGCTTTTGGGGTAACTTGCTGTCCCTTTCTTCTGGCTGCAACGATTAAATCCCATATACGTAAATATGTTGATCATCCTGAAGTTGTTAAGATTTTGGACTTTTCTTTTTATGTAGATGATTTGATTACGGGATCAAAATCTGATGAAGACGCTTATTATCTATCCTCAACAGCTTCGCATATTTTTAAAGAAGCTAGCATGAATTTGCGAAAATTCAATACTAATTCTGTCAAACTTAGAAAATTATGGAAGGAAAATAAATTATGTGACTCAGAAGAAAATTTGAATAATTCTTTAAAAATTTTGGGATTATTATGGGATACTAATTGGGATATATTACGTTTTGGCGTTCAATCCTTTCCTGATGATTGGAAATTTAATCCATCGAAACGCGTTGTTCTTAAAGCCATGTTAAAATTATTTGATCCTATTGGATTCATTGCACCATTTTCTGTTCGTATGAAAAGTTTGCTACAGGAAACATGGAAAAGGGGTTTGGAATGGGATGAAAAATTCCCTAATGATTTAAAAATTGAATGGGAAAATTGGTGTGCAGAAATCGAACATTTACATAAATTTGAGGTACCCCGCAAATATTTTCCACAGGGTTTAGACTTTTCGGACCCAATCGAAATTCATATATTTTCAGATGCTAGTCCTAAGACTTATGGGGCCGTAGCTTATTTTCGATGTACCACAAGTGATAATAAAATTATGACTAGTCTTATTTGGGCAAAATGTCGAGTCGCCCCGATTAAATGTTTGACAATTCCTCGGCTTGAATTAATGGGGGCATTAATAGCTGCAAGGAGGTCTAAATATCTGAAAAGTGCATTTAATTTTCAAAATTTGGAAATTCGTATCTGGTCAGATTCCACAATTACGTTACATTGGATCAAGGGATCAGCCATGGATTGGAAGCCCTTTGTGGCTAATAGGGTTATAGAAATACAATCTTTAACTGATCCTAAAATTTGGGAATATATCCCGGGTAAGGATAATCCTAGTGATCTTCGTACTCGAGGCGAAAATTTACATAACCTCATAGAAAATAAATTATGGTATTACGGTCCTGAATGGTTGTCATTAAAAAAGGACAGTTGGCCGAAACCTGAAAAGATACATTTTAATGAAAATATTTCGAACGAAAGAAAATCAACAAATTTGAGTTCTGCTCAATTATCTTGTACAGTAGGTGTTGTACCTCCAGAGTCTTTGTTAAAATTAGAAAATTTTAGTTCTCTTTCCAAATTACTTAATATCACAGTCTGGATCTTAAGATTTATAAATAATATCAATAAATTGAAACCTAAAATTTCAGGTGATCTCACAGCTCAAGAAATTGAAAAGGCAGAATTTTATTGGTTAAAACAAACCCAGTTATCTGTCTTCAATCGTGAAATTGAGTTACTAAAAAAGGGAAAGCCCATCGATAAAGATTCAACCTTGTATGGTCTGAATCCAAAATTGGATGAGAATGATTTGTTAATTTTATCTGGTAGATTACAATTTTCAGAATTATCTCAAAGGGAGAAGCACCCTTTTATACTTCCATATGGGAGTGCTTACACCAAATTGTTGATTCGAAACGCCCATGAAAAGGTTTTCCATTATGGAATTGCAACAACTTCAGCACACTTACGAGAAAATTATTTTATAATTAGAGGACGAAAAATGATAAAATCTGTACTGAAAAACTGTCTTATTTGCACAAAATTTAAAGCTTCTCCTGGGAAGCAAGAAATTGCACCATTACCTAGATATCGTATTACTGAATCACCACCCTTCTATACCTGTGCTGTAGATTTTGCAGGACCTATTTATGTCAAAGCAAAAACTGGCCAAGAAAAGGCCTATATAGTTCTTTTCACGTGCGCAGTCACTAGAGCTGTGCACCTCGAATTATGTACCAATTTAACGACAGAAACTTTCCTTTTATCATTTAAAAGATTTATCTCTCGTAGAGGAATTTGTCGAACCATCTACAGTGATAATGCGAAAACATTTATAAAAGCTGATAATTTACTCAGAGAAGTTTGGAGCCGAATATCGAAAGAGGAAGTTTTACGATATTTCAATAAAAATAGAATCATATGGAAATTCATTATTCCAAGAGCCAGTTGGTGGGGCGGTTTTTGGGAACGCATGGTTCGTTCGGTGAAAACTCCTTTGAAGAAAGTTCTCAGAAGATCTTGTCTCTCATATGAAGAAATACAAACCACTTTAACTGAAATCGAAGCAATGATTAATGGTCGCCCTTTAACTTACGTTTATGAAGAAAACAGTGAACCGCTTCCACTTACTCCTTCACATTTCCTGATCGGCAAGCGAATAAATTCTCTACCAGATTTTCATTGTGTTACTGAACCTAAATCGAATAGAATAACGTTAACAAAAATATTGAAATATCGAGAGCAAGTTTTAAACCATTTCTGGAAACGCTGGAGGCAGGAATATTTGCTAGAACTGCGTTCTGCCAATTTTTCAGTTCCTGTCAAAGCTCCGACTAAATTCGAAATTGGTGACGTTGTGTTAATTAATGAAGATAAAACTCTAAAGCACATGTGGAAATGCGGCAGAATTACAGAGCTCTTTTAAGGAAGAGATTCGAAAGTTAGGTCTTGTGCTATATAAACTGAATCTGGTGTAATAAAGAGACCAGTTCAACTGCTACATAAACTTGAACTTGACATTATGGACTAAAATTGAACATTTCACTTTTACGAACAATTTGTTTACATTTTCCTTTTTTTTAACTTTTTCTAATTCATTATTTTGTATATTTTAGTTTCAGTAGTTGTTCCTGTGAAAATAGAATTAATTGTATGTCTCATTATTGTAAGTATGTTCTAACTTTTAATTGTCTTATTGATGTAATTTGAAATCTTTGATAAAAATTTAGTTTGAATTATGAACAATAGTAATTGTTCATCCGGGGGCAGTGTGTTAAAACCCCCTTTTCTTTCTGTTTGACTTGGCTAAAATTAATCACCGCCAAGAATTATAGTAACCCTATTTTTTACTTTACTACTTTTCAGTTTGTTTATTAAGGTAGATGTAATTTAACTTCTGAAGCGAGCGATCTCCGCTATATGAGATCTGAACCAGGATTGCCTGGTAATAATAATAAATATATTAATATTCAATGCTTCGAGCTTTTAATTATTTTGAGTGCTGATTTACTTTCAATGAGTAAAAATCGTTCTGTTGATTTATCATGAATAGATAAAATTGTTCCGCATATCATTTATTTGAACTGACGTAACATATTTCTGACTTGTTAAGGGTTAACACAGGAGTAATATGTAGAAAAGCTGACACACACGTGGCATGGAATGGCCCCATACGGCTGATTGTCTAAAAGCAATTAGGGTAGAAAACTTACCTTTAGAACTACCTTCAAATCTATTTCTTCTGCAGTTATGCCTAGAACATTCTTTTTTGTGACAAATTCTTCTATACCGTCTATGATAGGATGTTGCCGGAGGATGGTGAGTTTGGAAACTATCTCGCTTTGAAAAATTGTCATAATGGGAAAAGATAAACCAATACTCCACAATATTGTCAAAAGCGACAAGAGAATGGCTAGTAGCGCGTTCTTATGCTTTAGCACCATTTTTCCGTCTGTAGCTGTAATAAATAATAAAATAATATGGCATACTTTTTAGAAGAAATTTAAAGAAATTTAAGTAAGAAAAAAAGTCAAAAATTTTTAGTAGGTTTATTTTTTTATAGTCCGGGTGGCAGCATTAGCGTAGATTTTTGCAACCAATATTAGCGCTGATGATTTTGATATATTGCCAGTCAACTGGACTCAATGTAGTATTTGAGGCGAAATCCTGGTCAAAACTATTTTTCACGTGTTTTAAAGTTAATACCATTGCTGTTGATTTACTATTAGTAAATGCACTTAATTTATGTTATAAATGTATGTATTTATTAAAAATATATAAATGGGTCATTCCATGTCAAATCAACCAAAAAATTTCAGTTTTCAATCTGACCATTTCAGATTTCAATGAAAGTGTCAGGGATCATTCATTCTCTCCGGTGATATAAATGAGAATACATTTTTATAATTTTTTATCGCGTTAAATTTTCATACAATTAATTATTTAAATTTTGAAAAATCATCATTTTTTGGGTTGCATAAATTTTTCAATTTTGAATTTCTCAAGTTCTATCAGGCGTGATACGTCGTCGATCAGATTGCAGGTTCGGTAAATTCAAATTATTCCATAGTGCGTCGAAGAATAAGAACGTATTCATAAATTTGTTCTAATATATCAAATTCGTAACTTCAATAAATAAACACACTCTACAGCTCAAATTAAACAACTTCCTTCTTAAATAAAAACTTATATACATTTATTTACAAAACAATATTAAATATTATTATTACTCTCATTTGAGAGTTCTATTTTTACCGACACACCGGTTCAAATCAAAAGTTACATCTATACTGAAAAGAAAATCGGAAAACAATAAAAGGGGGTTGCCACAGAAGCCGACTGACTGAAAATGGCAAGCATCGCCAAGTTGGCATTCTCAACATCCTGCCCCCGGCTGAACACTTAGTTCAGCATCTATATTAAACAATTTAATAAACATAAGAATATACTTACATACATAACAAATTTTCAGATAACATACTTACATACAGCTACAGATGTACAAGAAAAATTATAAGAATGCTGCAATCTAAGAAAGAAAATAAAACACATGAATTGAATGGAAATTAAACAATAATAAGGGTAAATATGAGTAATAAAAGAAATTAAATGTTCGATAATAGTTTTTAGTGTCCAAGTTTTTAGTTTCTATTAATTTAGTCCATCAAGTCCAGTTCGAGATTGTACAATAGTTTAAGATCGCCTTTTGCAGTCTGCAATACACATGATCTTATTTTCGAGTCACGACCAAATATGAGGTCTTTAACACGACCACACTTCCACATATGTTTTGGGAGCTTTTCATCATGAATTATCACTATATCGTTAACTTTGAACTGAGGTGATGAATTTATGTTTTTCACTTGAAAAGCAGATCTAAGTTCTAACAAATATTCATTTCTCCACCTTTTCCTAAAGTGGTCAGTAATTTGTTGCTTATATTTATATTTTCTCGTTAACAAAATCTTATTGGATTTCTCTTGCGTACAAACTGGTAATCCATAAGAAGGTAAGGACATTAATCGTTTACCAACTAAAAAATGAGATGGCGTTAAAGGTGATGGTTCAGCATTTTCTTCTTAGAGATAACATAAAGGACGTGAATTAATCACAGCTTCAATTTCTGTAAGTATTGTTTCTAGCCCTCCATAACGGAGACAAGTTTTGCCTAGAACTTTTTTAAAGGTGTTTTAACTGATCTGACCATTCTTTCCCAGAAGCCGCCCCACCAGGAAGCCCTGGGAATTATAAACTTCCATGTTATCTTATTCTTTCTCAAATAATCAAAAATTTCTTGCTTAGAAATTCTTTTCCAAGCAATACCAAGCTTTTAATACCAAATCAGCCTTAGAAAACGTTTTGGCATTGTCACTGTACATTATTTTGCAGAAACCTCTTCTAGAGAAAAATTTTCGTAGTGCTCAGATAAAGGTTTCAGTACTTAGATTGGTGACTAACTCCAGATGTATCGCCCTAGTTACAGCACATGTGAATACGACAATATAAGCCTTCCCAGTACCTTCAGATGTTTTATAATAAATCGGGCCGGCAAAATCGACACCAGAGGTTTCAAAAACTGATGTTTTGACGATTCTATCTTTCGGTAAAGGTGCTATTTCCACATTTCCAGGAATAGCATTAAGTTTTCGACATATCATACACGATCTTAAGACGGATTTTACAAATCTTCTTCCCTTTAATATAAAATACACTGACGGAAAAAAAATCCCAACACCAAGAAAGACTTGTGTTAGATAAACGAAATTTGGTAGGCGTGTTTATACATCTGAAAGATGACATCGATTCAAATTTCGCGCTTCGCGCATAAGTGTGGCGCTAGTGGCGCCACTCAGAACTTGCAGATCAGGTTTACTTTAAATGCGTGCTGTAAAGTTCGTGGGCGTTATTTAGCTAGAAAACGTGACGTGTTGAGTTGATGTTAGCCAAGAATGTCTTTAACAAGACGAAGAAGCCACTGTCAACAGCTCCCCGAGTTGGAACGAGGTCGCATATTCGGGCTACGAGAAAGTGGATTTTCTTTCCGCGATATTGCAGAAACACTTGGCTGGAATGTATCCACTGTGCATGATTGTTTGAAACAGTGGTCAATGGATGGTGCTGCATAAAGAAGACCGGGTTCCAGGCGGCCACGTGCACTCCTGAGAGGGAAGATCGCCGTATTCGGCGTACGACTGTGGCGCATCGTATTGCGTCTGCGGCAGAAATTCGAGCTGTAGTTGGTACCACAGTTACACAACGAACTGTTAGAAATCGGTTACTTCAAGGACAGCTCCGAACCAGGCGCCCTGTAGCGTGCATTCTACTGACTCCAAGCCATTGCCGTTTGCGACTCCATTCGTGTCAAACCAGAGCTCATTGGTGGGCGGAGTGGAGATCTGTTGTGTTTCTTTTTCATCAGAAAACACAACAGATCTCCACTCCGTCCACCAATGAGCTCTGGATTGACACCAATGACGTCGCAAACGGCAATGGTTTGGAGTCAGTAGAATGCACGCTACAGGGCGCCTGTTTCGGAGCTGTCCTTGAAGTAACTGATTTCTAATAGTTCGTTGTGTCACTGTGGTACCAACTACAGCTCGAATTTCTGCCGCAGACGCAGTACGATGCGCCACAGTCGTACGCCAAATATGGTGATTTTCCCTCTCAGGAGTGCACGTGGCCGCCTGGAATTCGGTCTTCTTGAGGCAGCACCATCCCTTGACCACTGTTTCCAACAATCATGCACAGTGGATACATTCCAGCCAAGTGTTTCTGCAATATCGCGGAAAGAAAATCCACCTTCTCGTAGCCCGAATATGCGACCTCGTTCCAACTCGGGGAGCTGTTGACAGTGGCTTCTTCGTCTTGTTAAAGGCATTCTTGGCTAACATCAACTCAATACGTCACGTTTCGTAGCTAAATAACGCCCACGAACTTTACAGCACGCATTTAAAGTAAACTTGATCTGCAAGTTCTGAGTGCACCACACTTATGCGCGAAGCGCGAAATTTCAATCGATGTCATCTTTCAGATGTATAAACATGCCTACCAAATTTCGTTTATCTAACACAAGTCTTTCTTGGTGTTGGGATTTTTTTTCCGCCAGTGTACCTTTCACGAAGGTGAGCTAAAGTGACAGCTACACCAAAATGGTACATTCTTTCATGAGCATCCTTAATTAGTAATTTTACAAAATAAGATTTATTAGGAAGTATCCACGGATGTTTTTCTTGCTCTGTAACTTCCGAAAACTGAAGTCTTCCGGATAAAACCAGTAAGTTATTTTCATCTAATTGTGGATTAAGGTTGTATAAAGAAGAAACTTTATTAAGTCGTTTTTTTTGTTTAAGTGCTTCTATTTCAACTTTAAATGAAGTTTCCTGAGTTTGTTTAATCCAGTATTTTTCTGCTATTTCTATTTCTGATGTAGTTAAAGGTCCTAAAATTTTAGGGTTTTTCAAATTGGCATTATGAATAAAACGCATTATCCAAGCACTAATATTATACACGCGATTTAAGCTACTGAACTTTGCCATATCAAATACTGGCTTAGGAGCAGAATTTGATTCGTTACACAATAATGTTAAATTTGGTTTTGCTTTCATTTCATTAAAAGCTTCGGGATCCGGCCTATAGCCCTTTTTGAAGGCCACATATCTTCTGGTAGTGATAACCAAGGTGGGCCGCACCGCCATACTTTATTACCCATTAACTTCGATAAGTTTTCCCCTCGCGTAAGCAGATTTGCAGGGTTTTCTTTTCCGGGACAATAATTCCAGTCAGTGTTGATTTCAGGGGATGGCCGGGGGGACATTCCCCCCCGGAGCAATGAGGTGTCCCCCCCGGAAGATTTGAGATTTTGGGTTTTCAATGGTCAATAAGTGCAATCCCCCCCCCCCCCCCCCGGAACTCTATATTGTCCCCCTCGGAGCCACAGAAATCCCTCCCGGAGAAAAGGGTCTGAATTCAACACTGATTCCAGTCCTTTGGATCTGTCAATGACTGAATTTCGGTTACACGATTGGAATTAAAGGGTTTCCAGTTTGTAGTAGAACCTCTAATCAGACAAAGAGTTATTTCTGAGTCCGACCATAACTTTATATTTAAATTCGAAATATGTAATTTTTGTTTTAAATATTTCCACATTCTAGCGGCAACTACTGCACTGATCAATTCCAGCCGTGGAATAGTTAACTTCTTGAGGGGGGCTATTCTACATTTACTCCAAACAAAACTTGTTTGAATTTCGCCAGTTAATGAAATGGAACGCAAATAAGCAACTGTTCCATACCCTTTGGGACCCATTTTGCATCACAGAATATGTGAATTTGTGAATTTTCAGAAATGTTTATCATATTAGGAAAATATTTTCGGGGTATTTCAAATGTGCGTAAATGTACAACTTCTGAACACCAAGTGTTCCACTCGCATTTCAAATCTTCGGGTAATTTATTGTCCCACTCTAAACCTCTTTGCCATGTGTCTTGCAACAAGGCTTTAATACGTATTATAAATGGATTCACAAATCCTAATGGATCATAAATTTTCAGTAACATTTTAAGAACTGTTCGCTTCGTGGGATCATCGATATAACACTCTTCAAAGGGCTGCGCATCTAACTTCAAAACATCAGATTCAGTATTCCATATCAATCCTAGCACTTTTAAGATACTACTTGTGTTCTCCTCACTTATACCTAAGTTACCAGATTCCCACAGTTCCCTAAGTTTAATAGAATTTGTTTTAAACTTTCTTAAATTCATCCCAGCTTCTTTAAGAATTTCAGAAGCTGTAGCTGATAAATAATAAGCTTCGTTATCTAAATCTGATCCGGAAATTAAATCATCGACGTATAGGGAATTATCTAACACATCTACAACACTTGGATGTTGATCTCGATATTTCTTTATATGATGTTTAATTGTGGCAGCCAAAATGAATGGTGAGCATGTAACACCAAATGGTACACGTCTAAATCTTAAAATTTTGAAAAGGTTGTTTGCGTCATTATCGAACCAAAGAAATTTAAGGTAATCTCGGTCTTCTTCAGTTACAAAAATTTGAAGAAAGGCCTTTTTAATATCTGCACAAAACGCAGTATTAAATTTTCTGAAACTAATAATAATTTCTAATAAATCTGGGTTCAAATTTGGGCCACCGTACAAACAATCATTTAATGATTTGCTGTTTTCTTTTGAGGAAGCATCAAATACCATTCTAACTTTAGTTGTGGGTTTATCATCTCGCAAGACAGATCGGTGGGGCATAAAATAACCGCTATTTACAGTTTTATTAGAGCATTCTTCCACTATGTTATTTAATTCCTGTTCCATCACAATTTCTTTATATTTCTGCAATAATTCCTTATCTTTAAGCAATTTTCGATTTAAGTTAATAAATCGGTTTCTAGCATTGCTATAATTACTTCCTAAATCTCTTTTATCATCTTTCCATAATAATTTAGCTTCGTAACGGGGCTCAAGAAAATGCAAATTGTTTTCGAATTTTTCGATTATCTCTTTATCTAATTCAGAAATATTTTCTTCTGTGTTCATCCCTAAAGTTTCTAACTCCCACAATGTTTTCAAATCATTTTGAATAGGTTTCATAACCTGGGTAGATAAAACCCCAGCTTGCTTACTCTCACTATTTTTATTTACGTCAAGTGTCCCGCAGAGGGAATGCCCAAATAAATTTCCACAGACAAACAATGATTTATTTATGGGGTATGTTCTTTCATTAATTTGATATAAATAGTCAGCTCCTATTAATATATCAACATCACTATTTTCCAAATGTTCACATCTGTCAAGACGAAATTTGGAAAGTTTTCTCTTAATTTTGATTGGAAGAGGAGGAATTTGTATCAAAGAATTGGTTATTAGCGGTGTGACTAATGCTTCAATTATTAAACTACGTTTTCTGTCCGTCAAGTGAATTAACATTAGCTTAACGACATCCTAACATCGTTCTTCAGATTTTCTCGAACCGAAAGTATAGACAATTAATTTTTCCTTTCTAATGACCACAGGTTTTAATTTTGAAACTAAATTTTCTGTAATAAAAGTGCGATGACTAGCAGAGTCAAATAAACAAAGAGCAGTTTCTGAATTTTCACCCGCTTCCACTTTTACATGAATTGTTTGCAATATTACTTCTCTACTGATATTATTTATATTGCTTTTACAATGAGATACGGAGGGAATAATACTATCTTAATTTTTTGATTCTTCTGTTTTTTTATTAGAATTACAAAGTATAGTATTATGATATGTTTTACCACAAACGTTGCAGTTTTCATTCGAAATTTTACAAAAATTCGCGATGTGAAATTTACGGAAGCATTTGAAGCACCTTCCTTCCCTTTTCAATTTTTCTCGCATTTCCGGAATGGTGAAAGACTTACACTTTTCAGTATTGTGATCAGTCTGGTTACAAAATATGCAGTTATTTTTAATATTTGTGGTTTAGGCAAAAGCTGATGGAACGAATTTTTTATAATTTTTCTTATAATTTTCCTGCTTCTCAGGGATTTTTTCAAAATAGTTTAATTGGACAGTGGCTTCGCGAGATTCAATTTCGTCTTTAATGAAATTTATCAGCTCATTAACATCCCAGTCATTATGTTTAATTCGTTTTCTATTAAATTCCAGCGCAATATCTGATGGAATAAGTTTCAGAAGAATCGGACATAACAAGTGCCCATATGAACCTGAAGCAACACCTAAAGAATTAAGATTTCTTATTTGAATTTCGCATTCATCATTTAAGCGCTCTAATGACCTCTAAGAGCTTTAATGTTACTAGAATTTCGTACTGGTTTTAAATTTAGCAGTTTAGTCATGTGACTATTTATTACCAGGTCATTACGACCAAAACGATTTTTCAATAATTCTATAGCATGAGCATAATTTTCCTTAGTCAGCGAAAGCCTGCTATAGTATTTGCAGCACTTCCGCCCAAAAGTGACTTTAAGTAGGAAAATTTATCAATCGGGGTTAAATGTTCATTATTATCAATCGCATTCGAAAATTGACTCCAAAATTCAAGCCATAAACACGAATCACCATAATATTTAGATATATTAAGTTTAGGAAGTTTAATCAAATTTTGATTCAGAATTTTCGGACTTTTTAGTAGAGAACTATTGTTGCTACTACTATCACTTTCAATGTCTGAAGAATCTTCTTTAGTTTCAGGAGTAACTGTATTATCATTTAAAAATTTTGAAATTTTATATTTCCATTCAATAATATTCTCATTATAAGATTCCGATTTCTCGATTTTTTTTCAATTTCAGTACTTGGAACCAGTGGTTCAATTTCAGAATTTAATGATTTTAAAGTTTTCATTTTATCATTCAATTGCTGTTTAAAAAGATCCAGCTGTGATTTTCTATTCTTAAGCTCTAATGCTTGTGTATTATCTAATAAATCTTTTATTTTATCAAATATTTTCGTAGTTTGACTAAGAATCGTAGCTCTTTTTTTCTTCAGAGTTTCGAAATCCATCATAAAATAAAGAATTCAATTTATTTGATGCAGTTCAGTTAATAAATATATTCATAATTCAATTTATTCAATATAATTTAATTTGAGGTACTTACCTCAATCGATGATGAAATCCAGACATCCTGGGTCTTTGACACCAGAAAAATGATACGTCGTCGATCAGATTGCAGGTTCGGTAAATTCAAATTATTCCATAATGCGTCGAAGAATAAGAACGTATTCATAAATTAGTTCTAATATATCAAATTCGTAACTTCAATAAATAAACACACTCTACAGCTCGAATTAAACAACTTCCTTCTTAAATAAAAACTTATATACATTTATTTACAAACAATATTAAATATTATTATTACTCTCATTTGAGAGTTCTATTTTTACCGACACACCGGTTCAAATCAAAAGTTACATCTACACTGAAAAGAAAATCGGAAAACAATAAAAGGGGGTTGACACAGAAGCCGGCTGACTGAAAATTTCAAGCATCGCCAAGTTGGCATTCTCAACAAGGCGTACAGAAATTTATGACCCATCATTTTAAAGAGAATTTTATAAGTTTTAATTTAATACCCAAGTTGACTATGCTCAGTTAAAAAAATTAATTTAAAATTTTCTTTTAATTTAAAATTTAAAAAAGAATTCAGATAGTGTTGTTTAAAAATTTTGAAAAAAATGTATGTTTGTTGTAATATTATAAGCTAAAATTTCTGAAATTTTTAGAGTGGGATCTCAATGGGATCAAAAGTTATGAAATAAAAACTGAAATCACCATTCAAATAATACATAGATAACAAAATAGCTGGAATTAGATTGTTATTTGAGCGGTATTTTTCTGTTTTTATTTCATAACTCTTGATTTCATTGAGATCCCACTCTAAAAATTTCAGAAATTTAAGCTTATAATATTACAACAAACATACATTTTTTTCAAAATTTTTAAAAAACACTATTTGAAAATTTTTTTAATTTTTAAAAATTAAATAAATTTTTTAACTGAGCATAGTCAATTTGTATATCAAATTAAACCTTATAAATTTCTCTTTAAAATGAGGGATCATAAAATTCTGTATGTCTGATAGAACTTCAGAAATTCAAAATTGAAAAATTTATGCAACCCAAAAAATAATGATTTTTCAAAATTTAAATAATTAATTGTATGAAAATTTAATGTGATAAAAAAAATTATAAAAATATATTCTCATTTATATCATCAGGGAGAATGATTCCTGAGAGTTTCATTGGAATCTGAAATGGTCAGATTGAGTCAATGGTTGATTTGACATGGAATGACCCAAATATGTAATACAAAGTTTACTTAACTGTTTATAAGAGAGAAGTAATTCGTGTTAGATTTGTTTTATTTACAAGTAATGTTTAATCAAATGTGGTTAATTTTACTATATATAAACTTTTAATTATTTATATAAACCAATGTATATAATATATTTATTTGCATTTAGTATTTAGCAAAGTTGATTCTCTATAGCACAGATATGCTGATTTTTGAGTGTCTTTAATAGATTACTAAAACAATTTATGTATAAAAATGGCAACTAGATGCGAGAAATTAAAAAAAAAAAATCGTTCTTCAAATCTATAACCAATAGGATTACACTTTAAAAGTGGTCCGGCAAACCCTGATACACTTTTAAAAAGCTTTCAATATATCTAAATTAGAGCTAAAAAGGCTTAAAAAAAACAATTAATTTTTTTAAATTATTATTATGTTAAAAATAAAACTAGTCAGTTGAATAATTCATGAAGTCACAAAAAAATAAACATTTAAGAATAATAACAAAGCTGAAACGTTACAAGAAAAGCACGTCTTCTGACAAAGAAAGCTTCTCTTCAACTGAGGCTGAAAGCCTCCTGATGTGATTTATTCTCCTGAAATCGACATAGGTCGACGCTTCAGTTAGTCGGCTATTATAAATATTCTTTTTACAATTGTTGAGAAAATTTTAATTTTTGCACTTTTGACCAGGTTTTTGTCAGGTTTTTGTGACGCACTAGTGGTGGAGGTTGCGACAACAATGTCGCACCACTCACTATGTGAAATGAATGGTAACACGATTACTGATGTTACTCGACTCGTGGGCAAGCATCAGTAATCGCGTTTCCTTTCATTTCACATTACAGGGGAATGTGCGATGTTGCTATGACATCCCCTCCCCCGTAAATACGCAAGCTGGCTGTCAGTTTTGTATCTGTACTATCGAATCAATCGTACATATCAAAATCATTGACGCTAAAATTGGTTTCAAAAATGCAACGTTGCCCACATTATTAGTATAACGCTGCGTTTAAAGTTCTTGAAATTCAACAAATACTTTCCAAATGATTTATTTATATATTTATATTTTACTTTATTCATTTTTCATATTTTTATTTATTTAAAAATATATAAATAAAACATAAATATTTTGGAATGTTTAGCATGCAGTTAATAGAATTAGTGGTATGAAAAAACCATTTATCAAGAAGGAAAACAAAAAAGGAATTTGTGATTTTTTGCCTTATTTGCTTTTCAAAAAAATATATACAAGCTGATTCAGAAATGATGGACAAAACTAGAACAAACTGCAACAAACAATTTACGTTAGAAAAGTCGCCATTTAGCAATTCATACAAAACAGTGCCTTTTCTAAGAAGACCTTGAATATTTGTTTATAATGTTTACAAAAATGAAGTTATTTTAATGAAATTTTCAAGAGTTCGATTTTGCTTTGAATGAAATGCCAATGACATTACAAGAAGTACTTATGTGGCGATAATCTATGTCTAAACAGTGTTGAACAAGGCACTCCATAATTCGAAATGTTTTTGATGTAACACGCAGGGTCAATAAACAAATTACTGTGCACTTCTAGTACTTTTCTCTGCGTCAATTGCTTTTAGATAATACAAAGTACGTTTAAAAAATGAAGCTATTTTAATTTTGAATGAGATGCCATAACATTACAAGAAGTATTTATGTGGCGATAATCTATGTCTAAACAGTGTTGAACAAGGAACTCCATAATTCGAAATGTTTTTGATGTAACACGCAGGGTCAATAAACAAATTACTGTGCACTTCTAGTACTTTTCTCTGCGTCAATTGCTTTTAGATAATACAAAGTACGTTTAAAAAATGAAGCTATTTTAATTTTGAATGAGATGCCATAACATTACAAGAAGTATTTATGTGGCGATAATCTATGTCTAAACAGTGTTGAACAAGGAACTCCATAATTCGAAATGTTGTTGATGTAACACGCAGGGTCAATAAACAAATTACTGTGAACTTCTAGTACTTTTCTCTGCGTCAATTGCTTTTAGATAATACAAAGTACATTTAAAAAATGAAGCTATTTTAATGAAATTTTCAAGAGTTCGATTTTGCTTTGAATGAAATGCCAATGACATTACAAGAAGTACTTATGTGGCGATAATCTATGTCTAAACAGTGTTGAACAAGGAACTCCATAATTCGAAATGTTGTTGATGTAACACGCAGGATCAATAAACAAATTACTGTGCACTTCTAGTACTTTTCTCTGCGTCAATTGCTTTTAGATAGACAAAGTACGTTTAAAAAATGAAGCTATTTTAATGAAATTTTCAAGAGTTCGATTCCTGGCAGAACTTCTGCCAGGAATTTTCCGTGAATTGAAGAAAGTATTTCTGAGAGTGTAGAGATCTATAAATGTTCCTCAAGAATACGATTTGGGTGAGGTATTTTTTTGTCCTTACGAAAATCATACGACCTCAGCAGCTATCTCTGTACTCAATATGATGATCGTCGTCCGAATAGTTTTGAAGGAATGGCTTCACAAAAATAAGTAAATAAAATGGAGTGGAGACAAAGATGCGTCTGTACATTTAGCTTTGACATGCTTGATATTACACAGAATTTTAAAGAAAAGAACAATTAACATTTTGCGTGACGTTTAATTTATTCAAACTTTCAATAATAATTTAAAATATTACCTTGTCCAAAAATAGATGCGGTATAGAACCAAATATGTTCCGCTAGAGTTAACAAGTAAGGGACTGTACCAGCTGACATTCTTACAAAGATTAAAGCAGAAACAAATGCAACAACTATGAGAGATATTCCCATGCACGCCCAGACCTATGGAGAAAAGAAAGATATAAACGCTTTCAGAACCAGACGTAACACAATATGTTTAACATTAAAATAATTTATTGATTAGCAATATACATACAATCTACTCTTGTTTAGTCAAACTTCGATATCAACAATTTTTCGATACCTCGAAAAAAAAAATCACTCTTATGTGCCAGTTCTTGCCTCCGTCTAAGTTAGCAGTTTTTTCAAAGCGTATTTTACCGATTTTAGAAATTCAACCACTAAGGAGGTTAAATGGGAGGTGGAAAGTTTTAAGTCATTTCGCCATTTCTCAGCTGCAATTTTTGGGAAGGAACATAAAATACAGCTAAACTAATCTGTTAAAAAAATTAGTCCAGTTATTTGGTAGAAAATAAAAGAAAGTTTTGATATTTGGTGCCTTTGTTTTTTGGGTCGCATAACATGAATCTGAAGTTTGCCAACAAAATTTTTTTTCCGGGAAACACGTTTTTTTTTTTTTTTTTTTTTTTTTTTTCTTTTTTTTGCAAAAAACATGCAAAAAAGAGGTTTTTTCTTAGTTTTTTTTTTTTCAAAATAATTTCAAGCCATTTTAAGTAAAAGTCGGCAATGCACAAATTAAAGAGGATAAAATTATCTAGATTTTATGTATTGAAAATGTTTTTCTCTGATCAATGGTTTAGCCATTACAGTGTCGCAAAAATGGGTATTAATAGAAAAAAACTCCGAAAAAACGGGAATTACGGTACTGTACGTCGATGAAACATGAAAACTAACCATTTTACGCAAACTTTGATCATTAATGATACTAAAGATTATATGATTGACTACATTTTATGGATCTGAGGTTCACTTTCTCCTTCACAACTAAAAAATAAATAAAAATGACCATACATGTGATCAGAATCTTCATTTGTTATTACAAAATATCATGTAATATATATATATATATATATAAAATTAAGTCAATTCCTACTTTGGTCATCAAAGAAAAATGTAATATAATCCCTTAAGCTAATATTAGTTTTTGTTGCATTAAAATATCTGAATTTGTTGATTTTCTATAAGCAAGTAAACTCTATTGGTTTACAATGGAAGTCTATGGGAATTTAGCGAAATACAAGAGATATCGCCAAGTTGGTGTCATTTTTGGCGACTCATTTTAGCCGCCAAATTTAGCACTATATCGCCAAGTTGGCGATAAACTTGGTGACATTTGACGACAGAACAGGGTTACCCCCTATGGTAACCCCCTTATAGGTATGGAGATGCATTAAATGCTGTTCAATAACCAATGGCCGCCATTTTTTCTCCCATATAAAATTAATTAATTCAATTTTATTAATGAATTAATAATTAAAAAAAACTGTATTAACATCAAGTGTAATCCACTAACAATTTAAAAAAATGTATATGAACTTGAGTGGATGAATAATATGTATTTTATTAACGATTGAAAATTTGAACAAGATATATATCGGGAGAGTGTGAACTAATAGTAGGAATTGAATAATAATGATAATAATAATAATAAAGCCTTTCTTAATTTAATGCAAACAATGCCCGTCGAAGAATATGAAAAATTTACCATTCTGGCCTTCTTCACAATTCGACGATCAACTAAGTTCTGGTGTGAACCTGGACGGACATGGCCATTGAACGGTATTTCATGATGAACATAAAAGTTCAGGGCGGTCTCATACACGGTCGTGGGGTAGGAGAAGGTGTATTAGCAAGGTGTGGACAATGGGGATGACGTGTACGCAGCATGTTTCTGAACATATTTGTGATGCTCAATTTCACTATTTAGAACAGCATGTTACGCCTGAAATATTCTGCAGTTGTACGGGACAACATGGATGGTACCCAGACGAATGGTTACTGCAGCTTTTACATTTCCCAGAAGACCTTGATTTATACTCAATAAGTACTGGTGTTTTGTCTGATGCGCGAATTAACTGTCATAAGTCTTGGGAATTAGGCATTAAAGACATCAACAGAGCTGTTAGTGGTGACTTTGGAACTGTCAAATTTAAGAGGAGAGACAGAGTAAGGCTGCGCACGCACCATCCTTCTAACTGTTATCAGTGTCGGCTTCGTTTTTTGTGACCACGCGGTGTCTTTGATTTTTAACGACTTTAGCAGGAAAGGGACTGATGTCTCGCAAAAGAGGAAACCTTTCCTTCAAGTAGAGTCGAGCTCCTTATCTCCTGACCCATTGTTGATCCTCCTCATTCTTTTGTGAATAAACCGCAGATGAGTTCAGAATAAAAGATTTTCCAAGAAAACTAGAGAAGTAGGCAAAATACGCGTCTGTACGCAGCCTAAAACCTCTTGCTGTAATGACCAGTGTAATACAAGTAGACAACTAGTTGGTTCCTGTCAATTCCACAACTTTGTTCCAACGAATTACGGTTGCAAATCAATCGGATGAAGACCTTGAGGAGTTTTTGACGTACGATCTAAGCCATTATTCCTTGTCCCTATTTGTCAATGGCTTAAGAAATGGAAACAAATCTACTCTCTACAAGACATTCAAACCCCTTACAAATAAGCGGTTCAGCAGCAAGGTTCAATTCGTCATTGATGGGGGGCTTTTTATTACATAGAGTTGTTTGGCTTAAGAATCAGTATTTTTCTTCAATCTGCGAGGGGTTGAAGAAAATGATGAAGAGTGGGGATAGAAGAGAACATATACTGGCCTTAGACTGTGTTCACTGTACTAACCCCTTCTCCCCCTGCTTTGTTGAAGCTTGTATCCTGCAAGTGCAGAAAGAACTGCCAACGAAATTGTGGGTGCAAGAAGACAGGGCTTTATTGCCCTAACATGTACCTCAACTACGAGAGGAATTGCAACAACATCGCAATGGTGTGTCAAAACGAGGAAGACGAGCTAGACCTTGAAACCGAGCTGGAAATGGATTACCCACCCAATGAAACCGTGGACCCAATGGAAGAGGAAAAAGTCATACCACAAGTTATCAAATATTTAATATTAAGAAAACATTTATTCATAATATTGGTATTTAATAAAAGCACCGACTAATTCCATACGTCTATTTTCTATGTTGTAGATGTCGGTGAAAAGCAAGGACTTTCAAGAAAAAGAAAGCGGAAATAGGTTTTTTTGTTTTTTAAAGTAAATGTACAGCCGTGGAAAAAAAAAGTAAACACCCCCTACTAACTCCTCAACAAATTATCGTAGAAGAAAGTTACTGGTACCGAACGATTGGAAATAAAGTCTACTTTTAAATGATGTATATCAAATTTGTTTAGGGGGCCATCTACATATTAAAACGAACCATAACTTTGTTTTTGTCAATAGCAGCACCCAATTCTGACAGCATAAATGAACTCTACACCCTTCAATTAGCCTAAAAACGAATTTTTATGCAATTCGTACCATAAGTTTACGAGAAATTAATTATTTAAAAACAAGCGTATTTTAAGGGCTGTATCCAAATTAAAGTTCCGTACTGGATTGTTCACCGAGAGAGCCCCTTCCTTGATCAAGGCACCTTAAGCGCCACTCAAGGAGTCAATGAAGCGTGTTAGATTTCAGTACGGCTGAATAAATTTCAAAATGTCTACTCACTTCCATCATAGACGGCCCCTTAAACCATCATTTTGCCGTTTTTTAAGCATAATTTGAAAACTACTTGGAAGAAAAATGTGAAATTTTTGAATTTCCATAAAGCAGGACTTAATAAATCTAAATCCATCAAAAAAATTGTAGGTTGCAATTCATAATTTTTTCGAATATTAATTTCATAATTCATATCATAAAATTATAAAAATTGCAAATTCAGCTTATTTATATTTGGGTATATTAGTATTATTACTACAAAAAAAAATTAGCATATTAGGAGCATAATTTCGGGAGATATAAATAAAAATATGAAAATGTAATTTAACATTAGAAGCACTCAATTTTGAATGTTTATAATTCAAAAACTTATCATTCAAATGACTTGAAATTTGGTGTCTAGGCGTAGTTTGAACCGAAGATTTGAAATATCTCGTTAAAATTGGGTATTGCCATTGAAAAAAAATGAAGTTTGGATTCGTTTTAATATGTAGATGGCCCCCTAAGCTAATTTTACATACGCCCTTTAAAAGTAGACTTTATTTCCAATCGTTCGGTACCAGTAACTTTCGTCTACGATAATTTGTTAAGGAGTTAGTAGGGGGTGTTTACTTTTTTTTTTTTTTTCCACGACTGTACTTACTAATGTACATAGTTATTTATAATTAAATAATGGTTCATAATGAGTCGTCGTATTTATTATCAGCAACTTCATTGTAAAATGCAGCCGATCATATAATCTTTAGTATCATTAATATAGTCAATATTTGCGTAAAATGGTTAGTTTTCATGTTAAATCGAAGTACAGCGCCGTAATACCCGTTTTTCCTGTTTTTCACACCCATTTTTGCGGTACTGTCAAGGACAAACCGTTGGTCAAAGAAAAAAAACATTTAATACATAAAATGTAGGAAATTTTATCCTCTTTAATTTATATATTGTCGACTTTTACGTAAAGTGCATAGTTTTGAAGTTATTTTGAAAAAACGAAGAATAGGGGAGGGTAGTACACAGTGAGACGAAAATTATTATTACTTAACGAATGGCGACGATTTTTATTATTTTTTTTTTTTTTGAAAAAAAAATTGCTACATCTTTAAGCTACACAAATATGCTACACATTAATGTATAAATGGTTTTAAAAAAAGTTATTTATAAAAGCACAGAAGCAGCATAACGGAGTATCGAAAATTGTCTCACTGTGTACCACAAGTGGTACGCAGTGAGACAATGTATATATTTTCATAAATCATACATTTTTACACTCTATCAATAATTTTCTGCAGTTTATGATTTCTAATAAATATTTCTAGGTTTTCAAAATATTAAAAATATGAGTCTCGGATGGACAATGGTAGACCTTGGTCTACCTTCATGCAAATTTTCAGCTTCTTACGTTTAGAAGATTTCCCTAGCCATCGCACGCCTACACACATATATAGAAAGAGAGAGAGGGAAAAAAACCTTCTTTTATTAATAAATAACTTTTTTAACATCAGAGACACGTCTCACTGTGTACCACAACTGTGTGTCTCATTGTGTCCTTTCGTGACGTTGTAACAAAATGGATGCCACATCTGTTACATCAATTTCATCGCTTTAAAAAGTTTATGCCGTTTTGTCGAAATAGTCTATTATTAGATATAGCTAGGCTTGGTTAAGTAAATGTATGTCATATTGAAGGAAATAAACTCTAAAATAGACGTTTATGTAACTTTAACCACTATAAAATAAAGAATTATTTACTATTTTGTCGGACGAGTAACTGAAGTGCCGAAACTACATCCACGTGTTGCATAAGATGAAGTCGTTATGTGTGTGTGCCAGCTTGGAGAAAAATTTAAAACTATTTGTCAAAGTGGCTGCTGTCTCACTGTGTACCACTCTCCCCTATTTGTTTTTTTTTTTTTACAAGTTTTTTGCAAAAAAACGTGTTTTCCTGATAATATTTTGTTGGCAAACTTCAGATCCGTGTTCAGGGACCCAAACAACAAGGCACCAAATATCAAAACTACGCCAAGACTTTCTTTTATTTGTCCTTTTTGAGCCCCTAATACCTGGACTAAGTGGTTAAAAACTTATTGCAGTGATTTTAATGTTATTTTAGTGATTTCGTTGCCAATATCAGCTCTGAAACCGATCACAGAAGATTAGACGAATAAGACAACTATTGGGGATTTTTGATTACATATTTTACGTAAGACATTTTCCGAATAATGTACATCTGTACATTATTTTATTTCATAATGTACAGATGCCATACAAAATAGAGTTTCGCTAAATGCTACGCCATTCGGTTGATTTTTTTTTTCTTGTATTGTCACGGAAATCGTATATTTTTCTATTACATACACTTAAGGGGGCCGGGAAAGCCCTATCGCCGCCATGTTAAATTCACCAACTTTATGTACCTTTTTTTTCAGAACTGGTGAAAGATAGAGGTCTAGATTTTTTAGAGTAGTTAGAATAACATGATTTACGTATTTTAACAGACCATTTTCTTTCTAAGTGAAATTCAAAATTAATTATTAATTATTTATTGAAAGTCATTTTTAAATTAGCATTTTTGGTAAGATTTCACTGCCTAAAATAAATAATTCTCAACAAATCATTAAATCCCTGTGTAAAACTATATAATATAACATAATATAATTATTTTAAAAAAATCTGAATTCTTAAGTTTAACAGATATTGAAAAAAAAGGAACATAAACATAAAAAATCCAAGTTTTGAGAAAAAGTCAATTAAAGATTTAAATGGCCATTAAGTTGTAAAGTACTCTTAGAAAAGAATGAATAATTTCAACACTTATTTTTTTTTATACATAAACATGTGTGACACAAACTATTTAATGATATAAAAAAGTAAAAATCGATTTTTGGTTGAATTTTGCTTTCCCGGTCCCCTTAAAAAAAATGCACAATATCATTTATAAAACCGAGGTTTTCTTCTATGATTGTGTCAAAGAAACTTAATTTTTTCCCTGATTGTCTTTTAACAATTTATGAGCGGGAACATACAGAGCTCCGTTATTAGGATCGGCATATTATTGCATTTTTATTTATTTTACCTTTAAGGCGCTCATGGTTAACATGAGGGCCAGATGGTTCTGCTAGTATTAAAAAAATGCATTACGATCTAAGTCGTCAAAGGGTCTTGTTTAACATGGTGGGAAAAAACCTGATTTCGTTTTCAAAAGTATTCTAAAATAAATAAATAAATAGACTAAATAAATAAAGAAAATAAATAAACTAAGTTAGTGAGAAAGTACTTTTAGAATATTAAAAAGACTTTCAGAACTTTTAGTGTAAATAAAATTATTATTATTATTATTTATTTATTTATTTATTTATATTAAAATATTTCATATCCTCTTTCAGTTTAAGATCAGTACTCAAATTTGAAATTAAAAATTGCGCTTATAACTTCCTTTACTTAGTTTAGTAAACATTCTTTTTGTTTGCGTCCGTATGGATATCGGATTTACTTAGAATTTTCCAACTGATTTTAGCCCCAAAGTCCTCGTTATTTTTTCAGAAAAGATCAAATTATTATTACTAAAAATCACAGTGTTCTTTTTTTATATCACAATTTCAGGTTTGCGACTTTATAAATACAGTAAACTCCCGACTATCCGGCCTAATGTGGCGGTAGGGTAGTCCGGATAACAAAAAAGCCGGATAGGCCGGAGTTCTATAAATATTTACTCACTTCCTGCACCCCCATTATATTAAAAACATATGTTACACATTTTAAGATAAATTTTATATATAAAGTACATACAGTTTCAAAATAAGCAAAACATTAACGTAAAACGCAAGTCTAATTCGTAAAAAACTGAATAAATCTTATTTTACTGTTTTTTAATAAATGATTGCACAAATATGAAAAGTTATGCATAAGATAAAAGAGCCAAAACTTAGATTTTTTTGAAAAAGTAGTTGATAGATCACTGCTTCTCCCTGTTAGCCCTCTTCCGCGACGCAATATCCCTCCATTTACGCAAGCAGATAATATCAGCTGGTGTCGCTACCTCCTGCTGCGCTCCTTCATAGTCACTACAACCTTTTTTCGTTTTTCACCCATTTAGTTAATCCTTAATAAATAAACACGCAACACACCAAAGGACTATACGAAAGTAACCAGGAGAAGCGGAAAATAACGTCTGTACTTGTTAATATCCATTGCACAACTGACGAAACAGGTTATTAAGACTTAACTTCCCCTCCCTCCCTTTCTGTCTGTCTCTGCTATTGCATTCTGCAATCTTTTCTTGCTCCTTCTTGTCGTGAGTTAGCACTTTCCTACGGACGGAAACCTGCCTGTCTCGGCCGCTTGCAACATTCTCATTTTTTTTACTAGGCTGGATAGTATGGAGGGCCGGATAGTCGAGAGCCGGATAGTCGGGCGTTTACTGTAATTCATGTTCCCATCAATTCATGTTACCCTTTTCTTCAGAAGGTGTGTGTAGCCTTTGAAACTACTTTTCCAGCAATAGGAGAATTAAAGCTGGGAAAAAAGTCTCACACCATCTAATGAGCCTGCTTCCTAAAGTTAATCAGAAATGTTATTGTAAAATTTTCCTGCATATTCGCGCAAATAAAGATATACACTATATGGCGAAAGGTGACCGGTCACTTGCAATTTTAGACATTTTGTTAAATATCTAGAAAAATACATGAAGAATTAACCTGAAACTGCAGGTGTGTAAACAGCAAGGTATTAATCATATATTTCTCCCAAGATTTTTTTCCCGAAACCCCATAGGGGACAGTTAACAAATTGAAAAAGAACGAATATCTTTTGGATAGCCTAACTAATGTAAAAAATGCGTTCAAACTTGAGATTATTAATAAGTGGCTTATTATAATATACTGTGTTCATTTTTATGGAGATAGCATGTATACTCGTAGAGAAATAAAGGTTTTTATAAAAACAGTCCCAAATTTAGCCAAGTTTTTTGGTTATAATTTGCAGAGTTCTTAATATAAAAAAAAATTCTTTTCAGAAAATATGTCAAACAACATTGTACACAATATGCAATCAGAATTAAGAAATAATAAAAATTGTATGAAAAATAAGCAGGTATACTAAAAACTGTTTCACTGCGCATACGCGATTGTAATCAAAATATAATGTGCATGATGTATTAGCTAAGTATATAGAGCAACTTTTGTGAAAGTCTCAAATTCATAGCTTGAAAATTCTGAAAATTATCGTCGATAGAATAAACTCGAAATCTGTTGTTCCCAAAAGGAAGCAAAAAGATGAGGGATTGTATCCAAATATAGTAGTACGTGCAATATTGTGTACGCTATCTTGGCACTAATCAACAGATATTTGATACAACCCCTCATCTTTTTTGCTTCTTTTTGGGAACAACGGATTTCGAGCTTATTCTATCGACGATAATTTTATTGAAACTTTACTTTTATTGAAACAATTTTATATAGACAGCTCCAAACTTAAAAATCAGCATCAGGGACACGGAATGGTATAGGAGTTTCCTGGAAATTTGGACCCCCAGCATCGTCTAAAACTTATTTATCTCGTTAATATTGTTATGCAGTCATGCAATGGGATGGTCCCCAGTATATGAACAAAAAAAAAAAAAAAAGAAAAAGAAACAAGAATATGTACTAAAATAAAAATTATTATTCAGGGACTTAAAAGTCAAAAGATTGTGAGAATGCCACATATATATTTTTTGTATCATACAACTTTTACATTTTTCATATTCAGGTGTGCCGCAAATAATTCCTGCTATCTTTAGCGGGCCGTCAAAAAAAAAAAAAAAAAAAAAAAAAGGTTGATAAACACTGTGATGTGATTAAAAATCAAATCATCAAAACAAGTAAAAATCAAATTTAAAAAATAAAAACCCCGACTGCATAAAAAGCGAATTAATTTCTCATCAATGTGAAACTATTTCTTATACATATTACTTACCTATTTTTTATTTACTTGTATTAATGACTTTTAAATTGTGTTTAATTGTTAGTTCCTATCTATAAACACTGTTTTGATGAGGCTTACAGGTGTCTATGATGGTTAGAATTGCAGTAAAGCTAGAGATCCTACCTACACAACTTCCAGGTTGTGTAATATTTAACCGGAGCTTCTGACTGTAAAATAGTCAATGAAACATCGTCTTCATTTCGAAAGACCTATCCAATGATATGCCACTCAACAGGGTGCGTAAAATTTTTTTTTCGTCTCTGCCGCCATTTTGAATTTATGAAAACAAAACCTAGCCTATAACCATCAGGCGGTTAAGACGAATCGATAGAGACCTCAGTCATTAAAATCCATAAAGCCGTTGGGAGGTTTCGAGGGTATAAAGAAATACACATACCCAGATACGCGTGAAACACATAACCCTTCTTGCCAGTCCAGTAACAAGGGACAAAACTCTTCGAATTAAATTTAGAAAAACAATTTTTACATCGGACCTCTCAGAAGGGAATTTATGACTAGATGCTTAAAATACAGCCATTAGAAAAACAACCTTCCACGAATAAATTTTATGACTGGGCACTTAAATCTATGGCGCTTGGACACTAGAATTTATAGCGCTATACCAAGAAAAAGTGGAACCCCAGGACACGACGAACGAAGGAAAATAAAAATAAGAAAATATAATGAGCTGAGGCAGAAAATCCAATAGTACAGCTCCCACGTATCCGATCCCACATAAATTTATAAAGACCCACTCAAGGTACAAGGAATCATAGGGGGGGGGGGGCAGCGAAAGCAAGTTGCATCTGATTGGACAGTAAGCTGAAAGAAAGGGGAATATACAGAATAAATTATAAAACAATTAAAAATGTAAGGATCTCTACAGTAAGATTAAGAAGTCAGTTCTGTCTAAAAATGCCTTCATGAGAGTGCTGCTCAGTTAGTGATGTAAAATAAATATCTGCAAAGTTGGGATAAGTGAAAGGACACCCAGGTATGGATCTCTGTATCCAAGACTATTAGTGTATGTGTATCATCAACAAAGTGGATTAACTCCCAACTAGCTCACGTGTTTCTACGAAGATGATGTTCCAAAATAAAAAAGGTATCATTTTATTATTCCCCTTTCTGCTTGCAGAAAAGTTAAGTTATTTTTATTGAGATCATACCCTTACCAACCCAGGGTCGAGTTAAATATATAGCTATACAGTTAATGAAACAAACAAAAAACATTTAGACAATCATGTTGAGCACCTTTGAATTAAAGTATCAGTCAATAGGCTGATAATTGTAAATAATATTTGGTCCAATTAGCTCTGTGCATATTTCTAATGAACTATGTCCAAGGAAGTGTTTACCGGGTGTTCCAAAAATGACTGATGGATTTCAAAATTCAATAATTTGCAAACGGTGACAGATATTAAAAAAATTCTTGCAGGAGGGTTATGTATGATGTCAGGAGTTTTTTTTTTCACTGTGATTCTTTATTTTAGTTCGAATTTCAAGCAATAGATGGCGCTGCGACGCTGCGAGAAGTAGGTGCTAATTCCAGACCCGAATTTTGGTGCTTCGGGATCCATTTAAAACATTTTAATCTCTTTTATTCGCATGGGAAAAGAGAGAGGCCGAAAAATCGAGCCTGGATTTAGGGCTATTGCTTTCAGCGCCATCTATCGCTGCTATTTGCAACTAAAACTGGGAATCGCAGCATAAAAACTCCTGATATCTTACATAACCCTCCTGTAAAAAAAAAAAAATTATTATCTGTCACCGTTTGCAAGTTATTAAATTTTAAAATCCATCAGTCATTTTTGGGACAACCGGTAAGTGTATTTGTATTGTTTTTCTGGGTTTTTCTTCCTGAAAATAAACTTTATGTTTGTATTTAAAATTGTATAAATCAATGTTAGTATCAAATCAATGGCATTATGTGTCTTCTTAATTTTAAAGGTAGTAGAAATGAGCATCAAAAGTTAGCTGCTTTAAAAGGAACTTGGTCTTCGAAATAACACAGCGCAAGTTAATTAAGATTTATATTGATGAAAACTTTTAATTAAGTTATTTTAAAAAGTAAAAGAATTTTATATAAATAAAAGATTAATTTAGGTATACATTTATTAGGAATGAGGGAAAGTTCATTTCTATATCCAAGATTCCAAGAAGCCGAACGCGTTCACTAATTGTATAATAATTTTTTTGTAGCTAACTAAATTTGATGCACAAAAGGTACTGGTGAGGTGTTAGACATGAAGCCCAATAGCGTAGTGGATAGCATGCCTGTCTGCCACGCTACAGGTCGCGAGTTCTGCTCCCGGCTGGCCAAGGTCCACTCGACCTTTCATCCCTTCGGGGTCGATAAAATGAGCACCAAGCTTGTTTGGGAACTAAACACAGAGGGTCTCGCGTTGGGTTGACCACCTGGCCGGGGCGCATGCTGCATAGCACCTTGGGGCCCAGGGTCAAGTAAACAGAAAAAGGGCACTGTAGGCCCTGATCCTTCACGGATCGTACAGCCACAGGTTTAGTTTAGTTACAGCGTCTAGAATACCTAGTGTGGAAATATGCTATCCAAACAGTGCTAAATAATTTTATCCCTTAAATGTGCGACGATACTGCTAAAATGCCAAGTGTCGATCGCAGCGACATCTGCGGTATTTTCGTATTACTAGTATTACATTATATAAACTAGCAATACCTTGCAGTTGTAGAAAATATCCTGCAGATGTCGCTGCGATCTGTATATTGCAGCAGCATCGTTGCATATTTAAGGGATAGAATATTTTAGCGCTTTTTTAAGTATTACAGAGATAGCCGATTTCCACACTATGTATTCTACTCGCTATAGTTTAGTTTTAGAGGTGTTAGACATAGGGGGTAACGAGAGCTAGCGAAATATTTACAAGATTTATTTAAAAGTGTAGGATTCCCACCCCCCTCACGCTGCTTTAGACAGTTAAAAAATTTAAATGTTATTACAGTCCCTAGATATGTAAGTTATAGTTAGAAGAACGTTTTCCGTGCTCTAACAACCAAGTCAGTAAAAATTTCATCTTATACGACCGAAATACGAGTTATGATACTTTGAATTTTATACATTTTCAGTTTTTTCTGGCACTAAAATAAAAGTAAGCGGGAAGATTTTACCGAAATGGGAGCAGGGGTACCTACATAAAATCTAGCATATGTTGAAGCAGTGACCGTCACTATTATTTTGAGACCGTTAATGTTGAAATCGATTCGGTAGTTCCAGAGATTATATCTTACAAATAAACAAACGAACAAAAACCTATTTTTAATATTACTATTGATATTAAAAAAATAATTCAGTTCAAAATTGAAAGTCATAAGGGTTGCATTTGAAATACTCTTTTAAAAATTTCAAAATCGATTATAATGATTGCCTTTGAATCCTTTTTTAAATTTCAAAATTAATTAGAGTGACTGTTTTTAGATTTTTTTTAACTTCAAGACATTGTTTTTTAAACGTCCTTTTTAAATTTCAAAATCGATCCCAGCGATTTATTTTGAAATGCTCTTTTTAAATTTTCACCATTAGTTATGACTGCCTTAGAAATGCCCGTTTTACCCGACTGCCAAGAAGGATTATGTGTTTCACGCGTATCTGGCTGGGTATTTGGATTTCTTTATACCCTCGAAATATCCCAACGGCTGGATAGTTTTGTTTTTATAAGTTCAAAATGGAGGCCGTAAAATACAAAATGGCGGTAGAGACGAAAAAAATTTACGCACCACATTGAGTGGCATATCATTAGATAAATCTTTCAAAATGAAAACGATGTTTCATTGACTATTTTACAGTCAGAAGCTCCGTTTAAATGTTACACAACCTGGATGGAAATTGTGTAGGTAGGATCTCTAGCTTTACTACAACTCTAACCTTCGTAAACATCTATAGGCCTCATCAAAACAGTGTTTATAGATAGCAACTAACAATTAAACGCAACTTAAAAGCCCCCAATACAAGTAAATAAAAAAGAATAGGTAAGCAATATAAAAAATAGTTTCACATTGATGAGAAATAATTAATTAGTTCGTCGGGTTTTTTTTTTTTTTTGATTTTTTAAATTTAATTTTTACTTGTTAAAACTTTAATCACCTTTTGATACTTAAAAAAAAAAAAAAAAAAAAAAAAAAACAAGATTTCAAAATTCATTTCTTCCAATGTTTTTCCAATAAAATGAAGGAATAGGATACTTACTATGGGTTGTAATATGTTGAAGTATAAAAATAATCCTCCTTGTTCGGTCTCTTTGCTTGACAAAAAGGTAAAAGCTTCGTAAATAATAGGATTTACGTAATCCGCGAATTCAAACATGCTGGTCTCGAAAATAATAGGATTCACAAGAAAGTCCACTTCCTGCGTTAAAAAAGAAAAAAAAATAGAAAGAAAAAAAAATTACGCGTCAAGCATATATTACGAAACTCTTTCCAACACATTCACAGTAATGTAACAAAATTTCCCCGTTTAATAAGTTAAAATATTATGTCTAATTCAACCACATGGAAGCACATGATACATTTGAAAACCCAATTTCAGTTGTTCCCATCTTCAACTGGAAATTTTCCGAATTCTTGCAGCAGCTCTGTATATGATATACTAGCTGTTTAGCCCGCTCTATGCACGAGAGTTTATGAATTTAATTCTAAAATTAAAAATAACTATTCTATTTAGTAAAATATTTTTCTACTACTGCGCATTTTCTTAATGAAATTTAATTTATCATGCTACTATGGTAGCAGACGATAAAACGATATCTTTGGAATAAGGGAATAAATAAAATAAAAGGTTTTGGTGATGTTTGTGATAAAATGTTTGTTTTTATTATTTTTTAAAAAATGTATTAATTAATAGCAATTAAATAATCTCTAATTATTTGCATGTGATGCAAAAGCATTATAGTAATACCCGCTGGAGCTTTTTAGCATTGCAGCGTGGCGTACGTAATATGTATATCTCTAATTATTTGTATGTGAGGTAAAAGAATCATCGTAATACCCGCTACAGCTTTTTAGTATTGGAGCGTGGCGTACGTAATATGTATATTTCACATTGGTTAAAGAACTCGCGCGATTACATGTTGACCATAAACAAGATAAAGTAAAAAAACTAAAACCCAACTACGACAAAAAACTACGCTGAAAAAGTATAAAAGTACCCCATGAATACAGGTAAAGTCACAAGCAAATGCTAGTAATATATAGATATATTCAAAATGTACAAGTAAAGCGCTTTTGAATGATACCAAACACGGCATATTTATCTTAACTTTATTTTTTGACGTATGACGCTTCCAGTATTTGGTAGTAGTGACGCACATATCCGTCGATGGCAGCAAATGGGTAATGGACCGATTAGTGGATGAGGTCGTTAGTGTAATGTGTAAATGTGTAATGTAGATTGAAGGTTTCATGTATTAAGATGACCTAGGAAGATTTCTTAATCTATCTAATTCTGCTAACGATTGACTGTCATGTGGATTTTTAAGCAACTTATTATGATCCAAGGCACTTATAAACAAACCCTCTATGGTTTTGAAGTGAAGCGCTTTAAAATGATACCAAACACGGCATATCTAGCTTAACTTTATTTTTTTACTCTGTATATTTTGTCCGCTAGAAGGCGCCACATTGAATTTGGTGAAAATCTATATAGCCTATAACCAGCGGACAATTAAGACGCTTCTAATGATATGTCATTTGTCGAATTCTGATTAGTGGTTTAGAAGTTACGAGGGAACAGATGAACATACATACATACATACATACATACATACATACATACATACATACATAGCCTGTCAAAATCATAACCCTCCTTTGGCTTTGCCGTAGTCGGGTAAAAAAAGGGATTTTATTTTGATTTTTAATTGTTGGTAGCTGCTATAACGAAAAATGTTCAAATTTCATAGGAAATTGCTGTTAAATTGGTGGTTTTTTATTAATTAAAAGTTAACTATAAATTATTACGATTCCGGATTGTTTTAGTTGCCTCGGCCGTGTTTTAATACACATGTACATAACATTTCATAATTCTGGCTTCCAAACTGTGGATTTACAGACAGACATTTATAGCATTACAGACAGACAGACAAATTTTCATTTTTATATATTAGATAGATTTCTATCTGTTAAGTACATGCATGCAAAAATTGAGTTCAGTTAGGAAATACATACTTGCTCAGTTGAAAATTCCCCTTCAGCTATTTCCGCTCATAAGGAGAATGGTGCGTGAATTCTTTTGTGCAGCCCTGTATACGAGATATAAAATTGATATATATCGAGTAACCTGCAAAAAATTAGTTAAATTTAAAAGCGCATACCGAAATTGAAAATGTACTTCGAGCAATTATTGCTCAAAGACAGTACTGTGACCGATTTTTTTGTGCGTCTCTGTGTAAATGAACAACAAAGATGAGACCCGGGTCCCGGCACGTGACGGTCTTGGGCTTTATTTTTATTCTAGTCTTCGGGCTCGTCTATGTCTGAAACTGGAAAATGTTATTTATTCGTGTGTAGAAAAAATTGAAAGAACTTTTTTCCCTCTTTAAAATACTTATTCCTTTTAAAGTCATTTTAATGCTATTTTAATCAAAATGACGGCGAACAAAAATTTTGTTTTTCAATTTTAGTATTTGATTGCTGTTTAAAAAGAAAATTTGTAATATTTGCAGATTTATGTCTACGGCATTGCCGGCGGCGATCTACTGATATGACGCCAATCAAAACAAGTACAAACAAAAAGATTTTCTTTAACTGGATTTTCGTTTGTAACAGAGGATATTTAGGTAGATTTCGTAAGAAATACTACCTATTGCAGTCGTTACCATGGTGCGACTTTTGAAAAATTCCTTCATAACTTTTCATTATAGGACCCCAGGAACCCAAAACCACCCCCACCTAAAAAGTTTATATATATATATATATATATATATATGTATGTATGTATGTATGTACTAAATTTTGTCCGCACGATAAAAGTCACAATTATGCACGAATCATCTTCAAACTCGCCAACAACTTTGAGATGGCTAATATCTCGGCGGGGATTGAAAATGGGCGAAATCGGCCCAAGAGGGTGGAAATGGGGAGGGTTCAAAATTTTGAATACTGTCTTAACATGATTCTGATAAAACCAGCTCTTACACAACAATGGCAGGAAAAAAATAAAAGTTTTTCGTTATAGCAGTTGCCAACAATTAAAAAAAAAAACAAATAATAAAATTCTCACCACAACAATTACTTTTCTTTTGCAAAATTTTCACGTGTAAAATTAAATAGTTTGACAAATTGAAAACAAATTGAATATTACGTCATAAGTTTCCTAGAGCAATATTTCAGCATGAAAACTCAAAATAAATAGTTTGACGAATTAAAAAAATATGTATATTGCGTCATATTGGAAATATAATGGACCTCAGCATGTGAATATGTAACGCCATGTAAGTTTGAAGAAACGTATTAAAACATGATAAAAACCCGACTATGGAAATATTAACATATTTTAACACTTTAAGGTTCTCTGAATTTTTTGTAGCCATTTTTTAAACCTACTAGGGGGCTCGGCCCCCTACGAGCTACGCTCGCCAACCCCCGTCCAGACACCGCAGACTCTAAATGCACGCTAATGTGATCGGCTTTAAAAAGATTTCGAAAGATTGAATTATAATTTAAAAAACAGTGGCGATCTCCCTATAAACAGATTTCTATTCATTTCTCTTTGATTGGGGAAATTTTAACGCCAAATCCGCTGCGGTACTACTTGATTATCCCGTCGACTAATTTCGCCAAATTATATAAATCGCCAAACCACTCGCCAAATTATACAAATTGACATAATTTTTATTTTAAATAACGAAAAAACAAATAAATTAGTACAACATTAATAAAAATACAAATAAAACGTCGAAATAAAAATAACTTGATGACGTAGACACGTGTAACAGCATTTCAAATTAAGCTAATATAAGAGGAATTAAGTAAACAGTCTTTGTCTCCTGGTATTTTTTAACAAAGTGAAAAGAAAGTTCTTTTAAATGAGACATTTTAAATTAATCGTTTTTAATCTGACGTAATTTGGACCAAACTATTCTTTCTCTTTTTAATATTCACGTGAAAATACTTCTGTTTGGAATTAAATATTATTTGCGCTTTCCTAACAAAAATAGTTGAAAAGTATCCTCTTAAAATATCAAATAAATGTCTAGCACAATTTCTAAATTTAAACCGTTTTGCAATGTTATTTTGTGTTCATTTTATGTAATAACTGTAATGTGACGTAAATATGACGTAATTTCTCCTATTTAAGACTTCTAACGCATGTTAATAAATTTATTGCTTTACAAATTCCTTTCTCTCTTAAAATTCACATGTAATTATAGTTTTTATGACATAATTTTTAATAAGTTCCTGCTTTTTGTACATAATTATTTAATTCTAATTCCAAATGTTTTTTCTGTTTATAATAGTCACGTGTAAATAAATTTTTAATTTATTTACACGTATAAATATATATATATTTTTTTTTTTGAAGCAAACATTATTGCTTCCTCTGTTTATACAGTTGGCAACAGTTTAAATTAATATCACTTTCTAAAATCTGTTAAAAATATCTCTAGAAATGCTGAAAATCTGAATTTAAAATAGAAATAAAACCTCAAAAAATTAGTCAAAATAAAAAAATTAAAGCAATCTGCACTCCGGCAAATTCTAACGCATAAAATGATCTAAAAATGATTAAATTCCTATGAACAGTTTTTGCTCCTATAAAACTTTTTTAGTGGAACGATTTTGTCCAACTTTAGCATTAAATATCTCTTAAAATAATTCTTCGATCTAAAAACTGTCTGCATCAGCGTGTTTATCAAACATTTCTGTATAATACTACTGTTTTTCATATTTTTGTATGCATTATTTTTCTTAATATTAACGAAGAAAGACCTCCGGTCACAAAAAATTCAAAACCGGCGGCGGCGGCGGCGGTGACAGCGGTAGTTACTTTTTTTTAGAATAGAGAGATTCCATATATATGTGTGTGTGTATTCGTGTATATTACAATTTCCACAAAAAGTTTAGCTCCCTACAGCTCGCTCTTTGTGAAGAAACTGGCTTTTATCTCTAATCTTGATTTAAGTTTTGTTGGAGAATTTAGTACTTAACATCGAAATCTACCTCCGCCTGTAGGCCCGAGCCGGCAGGGATTTTTTTTTAATCCGATCGTTTATTTATATTTGTTTTATTTTATTTAGTTATCTAACGCGAAGAGAATATTTTCTTCGGTTTTTAGTAGGCCAGAATTAGCTTGAGGTTTGCAAATCATTTAATCCTCTATTTTCACGAATCCTAATCGTTCTTCATATGAAAATAACTTTAGTGATTATTATATCTGTTTGTCATCATGAACGCTGCTCATGCTGAGGATTCTGTACATTTACGAAGTCACCTTCCTGCGTTAGTAAATATAACTACCATGTTATGCCGATAGAAAGCAATCGATCAGTGTTTCCTCTTTTTCTATAAAAACATCGGATCTTTAAGATAAAGGAGTCATTTTTAGGTGCGTTCGTAATTATATAAATATGTAGCACCTATAGTCGTCGTTCAGTCCGTCCGTCTGTTTGTCCGTCCACATATAACAGAGCAAAAACTATCCAACCGAATGGTCTGAAATTTTAAATATATAATTGCTGCAAAATTTTGTCGAGTCATTTCAAATTTTATGAAAATCGGATGAATAGTTTAATGACAGGGACAGTCAAAAGTTTTCCGTTACGTGACGGCCAATGGGAAACAATTATTGCAAGTGCATTTTAATGATGTTACAGCCTTTCGAACAGAATGAAATGGATATGCACTTGTTGAAGTGCCCTAAAATATACATTTAGTACAATATGCTGCACAAAAAATATTTATAAAACTAGTTATAGTACGAACGTACCTCATTTGCCACGTTTGACGAGCAATTTCCAACTTGTTTAATTTGCGTTGATTTTTAGGTTCACATCAATCACGAAAGATTGTTATGAGAAAGGAATCGTATAGTTAATGATGTACAGCCGTGAAGAAAAAAAAGTAAACACCCCTTACTATCTCAACAAATTATCGTAGAAGAAAGTTACTGATACCAAACTATTGGAAATGAAGTCTACTTTTAAATGATGTATATAAAATTTGCTTAGGGGGCCATCTACATATTAAAACGAACCCAAACTTCATTTTTTTCAATGGCAATACCCAATTTTAACAAGCTACACTGCTCAAAACAATTAAAGGATATTTGAAGTTTTATATAAAATAAAGATATAAACGAAATTTTTTTTTGCCGAAAATAGAAGAAGAGAATCACAAATGCAAATTTTTCTGGTTTTCAAACTGTGGAGTATGCAAATTTTGAGTTCAACGTCAAAAACGTTGCTTCAGCGGCAGCGAATGAAATTTGACTTTCAACTGGATAAAAGAGAATGAAGACAAGGATGATCGGCATTCAGTGATTGCTTTGTTTCGATGAGTACGATGTCTCAGCGAAGTCATTTGACAGATTCAGAAGCTTTGAGAATTGTTGGTAGGTTAGAAGGGGGCCAAACTCAAGCCGAAGTAGCGCAAGCCATTGGAGTGTCACAAAGTGTCATTTCCAGGATCTGGAACCGTTTTTTGGAGAGTGGATGGGCAGGCCGAAGACCAGGGCAAAGTCGTAGACGGGCAACAACGCCCAATGAAGATCGGTATTTAGCGTTAACAGCTCGGAGACACCGAACCATGAACGCTACTCTTCTCCAACAACACCTTCGCTCGGCTACAGGCACCACGATTTCAACTCAGACTGTCCAAAACTGGCTCCATGCTGTAGGTCTGTATGCTCGCCGACCGATGGTATGTGTTAGATTAACATCAAGGCATCGTCGCGACCGGAGGGAGTGGGCAACCGAGCATGTCAACTGGAGGAGAAATGAATGGAGAAATATTCTGTTTTCTGACGAGTCCCGTTTTTCTGTGCATCCGGATAATAGGCGTATTTTCATCTGGAGGGACCGTGGCAGTAGGAATAATCCTGCGTTCGTGCACGAAAGTGTCAGATTTGTCGGTGGAGGAGTGTTGGTGTATGGTGGCATCTCCATTGACGGGCGCACTGACCTCTACATCATTCCAGATGGAGCTCTGACTGGTCGCCGATATAGGGATGAGATCCTCAGACCTATTGTAGTCCCTTACGCTGCAGCAATCGGATATAACTTCATTTTAATGGACGGTAACTGCAGGCCACATCGTGCAAACCTGGTGGAGGATTTCCTTTTCGAGGAAGGAATTGTTCGAATGGAATGACCAGCATGTTCTCCAGACATGAATCCAATCGAGCACGTTTGGGACGCTCTAGGAAGACGAGTTTCTGGCCACCAACAACCCCCACAAACTCTCCAAGAACTGGAAAGAGCTCTTCTGGAAGAGTGGGGCAGAATACCTCAACTCGTCATTAATAGCCTCATTGAGTCCATGCGTCAAAGGTGTTCAACGTTGCTGGCCGCCCGTGGAAACCATACCCCCTACTGAAAATGATTTTCTTTGAAGAAAACACCTTTTCTTATTCTTTTTTTCTCATATGCACAAATTGTGTTTTTTTCCTTTAGTACACAAATGCGCAATAAAATGCATTTTTTCTGCCAAACATGTGTAATTTATTCTCATATAACCTACTATGTCTGTCGACCATGTATCAATCAGCTAAACAGTTTACCAGATACAAAATCCACTAAACTGCAATATCCTTTAATTGTTTTGAGCAGTGTATTTCAAATCTTCGGTTCAAACTATGCCAAGACACCAAATTTCAAGTCATTTGAATAATAAGTTTTTGAATTATAAACATTCAAAATTTAGTACTTCTAATGTTAAATTACATTTTCATATGTTTATTATTATCTCCTGAAATAATATTCCTAAAGTGCTAATTTTCTGTGTAGCAATACCCACCAGTGGCTGAGAGGTTCTGCTCTCGAAGCTGGTAGACGGGAGGTACTGGGTTCGAACCCAATCGCGCCCGTCGGCTTAATCGTTCGGAGTTTTCGTGGTTTTCTTCGAGTCATAGATTTCCATGCGTAAATACGGGTTAGGTTCCCTTAGAAAGACCCCCACGGAGGGCACTCCCCCTCGGGCCTATATCCCTAGAGTAGATAATCGGCCGTCAAAAATCAACCAACCAACCAACCAACCTGTGTAGCAATAATACTAAAATACCCAAACATACGTTGTATACGTTTAATTACTAACTGAACGATATGTTGAATTACTAAATAAAATTACTGAAACTATACATTGAATTAGCAATTTTTATAATTTTATGATATGAATTATGAAATTAATATTCGAAAAAATTACGAATTGCAACCTGCAATTTTTTTGATGGATTTCGATTTATTAAGTCCTGCTTTATGGAAACCCAAAATTTCACATTTTTCTTCCAAGTAGTTTTCAAATTATGCTTAAAGAACGGCAAAATGTTGGTTTAAGGGGCCGTCTATGATAGAAGTGACTAGATATTTTGAAATTTCTTATGCTATCCTGTAATCTAGCAGTCTTCATTGACTGCTTGAGTGGCGCATAAGATGCCTTGATCAAGAAAGGGGCTCTCTCGGTCAACAATGGAATACCAAACTTCAATTTGGATACAGCCCCTAAAATACGCCCGTTTTAAAATAATTAATTTCTCGGAAATTTATCGTACGAATTGCATAACAATTTGTTTTCAGGCTAATTGAAGGGCGTAGAGTTCATTTATGCTGTCAGAATTGTGTACTGCTATTGAAAAAAACAAAGTTATGGTTCGTTTTAACATGTAGATGGCCCCCTAAGCAAATTTTATATACATCATTTTAAAGTATGCTTTATTACCAACCGTGTGATACCAGTTACTTTTTTCTACGATAATTTTTTGCAGAGTTAGTAAAGTGTGTTTACTTTTTTTTTTTCCCACGACTGTACACCTTTCATAGGAAATTAAAAAACGTTGTTAGATTCTTCAGCATACAAAGAGTAATTTCTTCAAACTTCATGCATTTATACATTAACACACACTTTTTTAACGTTTCTATGAAATTTTCTTGTTAAGGGAGAAAAAATATGCGTATCCTTTTAACTATGAAATATATTTTTATTTGATACCGAACAGCTCTTTTGGTAAGATTGAATTTGAATTTTCCTTTAACAGTTATTTCTATGTAAGACGTTTTTAAAAATGAGATGTCACTTTTGAAAAAATTTTTAAATATCATGCAATTTTTTTTTGTACATTTTTGGTATCGAGCTCGGGCGGGCCCGGGCTCCGAAAAACAAGCCCGAACTCATCTCTATGGAGTTATATATGCAGGGGTCTGTCCAGACTTTCCTTTCAGGGTCCTGTTTTTGTGAAATTGTGAACAGCTTTTTTTACATTTGTGAAAAATATAGTGCCAATTTTGTGAATTTGAAATTATCGCTATATTCAGGTTCTTTTATATATATATTTTTAAAAAGATATAAGTATGTAAAATACATATATTTTGTTTATATATGTAAAAGTGACAGGTCAGATTTTACTTTTAAATGATTACATTTGTGAAAAGTTTAGTCTAGAGATGGAAAATTTTTGTAAAAGACCTATTTTTAAGATAAAGAATTTTATGAAAGGTCCTTTTTGTATGGTGAAAAGTTTTGTGAAGGGTCCTGTTTTCAGATGAAACATTTTGTGAAGGGTCCTGTTTTGAAATGACAATTTTTGTGAAGGGTCCTTTGAAGGACCCAATTTCTTCCTAAACAGATCCCTGATATGTCATAGGCTAATTGCGAAAACCGACTCTTTGCAAAGAGCCTAGGCCAGGATTGGCGAACCTATGGCACGCGTGCCAGAGTTGGCACGGAAGAAAAATTTTTTGGCATGCGGAAAAATAAATTTTATAATCATTATACAGATTCCACATTCCTTTTTTATTATTATTACAATCAATAAAATTTTGTTCCACGGACTATCATTTAAAATACAACTATTTTTGCATGATAAAATCATCAAAAGAATTTTTTTTTCCTGTTATGTTATGCACGGTTTTTAACATGTAGTATTTTGCCTTTCTATATGAATTTATAAAGTTGCATTTTTCAGACTAATTTAGTTCGACAGTCACTACAATAAGATGGAAAATGGGTCCAATTTCTATGCATATTTATAAAACTATCAAAATATGAATCAGTTATAAAGAAATCTCTGTCGAACATCATCAAAAATCTCATCACTGCAACTTGGATAATTACAACCAGGTGTTGCATTAATAATAAAGTCAAAAATTACTAAAATAATTTTTTTATCTTCATTTGCTAGTTACAGTTACGTATAAATCATATTTATGAATTAATAATAATTTCGTAATAGCTTATCCCAAAATACAGAGAAATCGCATTTTAATTTTTAATATTTTTTAATTATTAATTATTAATGCATGAAAGTAACTGATTTTTTAACTAGTGTTTTGTATAAACATCGCACACTGCAAAACTATTTTATATCAAAGTTGGCACGTTACATTGTTGATAGATATTGTTTGTGAAATTTTGGCACGCGCACTTAAAAAGGTTTCGCCGATCCTGTCCTAGGTTGTTTGCGAAGAGACCGGCTAATTGGAAAATCATCTTCCTTTTTCCAATCGGCCTGATTTTTTTTTTTTCAGGCTTATTGCAAAGAGCCTAAGCAGCTTTAGGCTAATTGAAAAAAAAATCGTTTATTTCTCAACCAGCCTGATATATTTTCAGGATTATTGGAAAGAGTCAGTGGAGAGTTAGGCTTAATTGGATATTATTCATTTAATTTCTCAATCAGCTTCTTGTTATTTCAGACTCATTGCAATGGGCATATGCAGTTTTAAGCTTATTAGAAAATGACCCAAAAGGACCACCGATGTCCACTTGTTTGCCCAAATAGCCTAGATTCATCAAAGGTTATTCCAATTCAATCAGCTGGAATAGTTGTACCTGGGGAGGTGGAACCATTTTTGGTTCCGCCTGTGCAACTTTCCTATTGGTTGGTTGATTTTTCAAAATTTCGCTTTTGACATTATCCTTTTTATTTTTATATCCGCGTTGCTCTTACGAAATTGCGGTTTTTAATGAGTACTTTTTACACCCTCTGTAGCTTGCCGGCTGTTGTGAACCGCAGTTACAGTCCAATGGCGGCGGTTTTTCAATTTTAACTTACGTTTAGGTGGTTTTAAGTTTTTAACTGGGGCAATCTGGAAATATGTGGGCTTTGCCACAGCCAACAGATTGGTTTTCCATGAAACACTGCGCAGATACGTGGAAAAACCCTTGGCAATTCCAGCACTGCGCAGCTTTCCTGGGAGACCTATAATTCTCGACTTCAATACGAATTTTGAACACAGATTTCAGTTGTAAAATACTTTTCGAATTCTCGTTACGCGGTAGATGCAGAAGGAAGAGGAGTCCTTCCCTTCGAGTCCCTGCGACTAACCATCTGCACTATTTTACTAACATCGCAACCGATTTTTATAATTTCTCTTTCCATACTCTCAATTTTTATACTTTTCGGGAGGCCCCTAATAGCCACCTTCATAGGTGCTTCGAGGTCCGGAACTACATAAAATTAGAACTTATGTTCCTTTAAGTCCTCTACAATTTTGGTTTTATCGACAAAAGTTTTGGGTAGAATTTTAACCCATCTTCCCAATATCTCCACGAAGAAATCTGGGACCCAGTTCGTTTCTAAGTTCGATGTAAATTCCGTCACGTCATTTATTTCCCTAACCATATGGGTTTTGGGGACTTTGCTTTATTTTTATTTAGTTTAACTTCACTAACTTCCGCTTCTTTCGCGGTAACTTCGGATTGGTCTAAATTGGGATCTGCGACGGTACTCCTGGCGCCATCTTCCGGACTCACTTCCAATTGATCATGTTCCACGTCCTCAGATTCAGAGGGCAAATATACAGGGTTGTTATAATTAAAGTTCGCCTATTCAGAAGGCTCTAGAGCCAGTTCTATGGCTTCAAACGAAACAAAATTTCACTAGTACGTAGTTGAAGAGATGCGCTCTGCGAAAATAGAAAAAAAAATAGTTACATTTTTCGTCAGCAGGTGGCGCTGCGCCAATATTTAAGGCGATGTTTGCAGATTCATTATATCAATTTCAGCCAATCCAGACGAAGCACACAAATTTAAAAGTTTCAACAAACTTCGAGGAACTGCGAATTGTTATAATTAAAGTTTACCTAATCAGACAGCTCTAGTGCCTGACCTATGACTCCAAACAATACAGAAAAATGAATATAATTTCATGTGATGTAATCTGCATCAACAAAAATAAAACATGTCGCTTGGCAACGAGGAAATAACGAAGAATAACATTACGTATGCTCAATGAATCCTCCACCATTTTCAATAACGCATTCCATTCTCAGAATTGTGCTTTCTACAGCATTGCGTAAACTGTCCTGTGAGATTGAGCGAATATGAAGTCTAATACTGTCTTTCAGATCAGAGTTTGTCTGACACCTGTCTTTAGATACAGAATCTTTCAAAAATCCCCACAACCAAAAATCGCATTGTGATAGATCTGGCGATCATGGTGGCCAGACTGTTTGAAAATAACAACTTATGATGCGGTCTTCTGTAAAATGGCTTGTTAAGAAAGTCCTAACTGCTATAGTAATGTGCGGTGGTGCACCGTCTTGCATAAACACGATATTTTGAAGGCAGCCTCGCTGTTGCAGCTCGGGAATCAGAAAATTTGACAACATATTGAGATACCTTCTCCCATTTACGGAACATGTAACGAGTCCTGTGGATGTTAGTTCCTCAAAAAAATATGGCCCTATCATAAACGTAGCTGTGAAACCGCACCACATTGTCACTTTAGCTGCATGCAATGGAACTTCTTGGACAACATTAGGATTCTCTTTCGCCAAAATTCGACAGTTGTGTGTGTTCAATTGTCCTTTTAAATGAAAATGCGCTTCATCAGTCTATAGAATATTCCAGGGCCGAGAATTGCCCACATTCATTCGTGCAAGAAACTGTAGTGAAAATGATAGCCGATTTTCGGTATCACCCTGTATTAGTTGGTGCACTCTCTGAATCTTGTACGGATAGTAGCGCAAAATTTGGCGCATCACTTTTCTAACAGTGGAAATCGGCATATCGACTTCATTCGCAATAGCTGGCACACTTGCATTACCAAATGATGACTGGCTTGCTAAATCCACGGCAACAGTAGCAAATATCTTCAATGCTAGAAATGTCTACCTTTTTTCGTCCTCTGCCAGGAAGAATGTCGAGTTTTCCTGTTTCCTCGAACTTTTTAATCATTTTGTGAACTGCACGATCCGACATTGGTCCACGTCTAACATCTTTTAGTTTCCGGAATTCTCGAAGAGCTGCAGCTGTGTTGCTGTTATTTTGATAAAATAACTTTACAGGAAGTGCCTTTTCTTTCAAAGTTACCATTCTCCACAAAGCGTAGATTCTCAAATGCTTTTCAGAAACAATCAACTGTTCCAGTGTCAAAGAAATCACAGACTCACTTTATCAGCAAGATTTAAATCGTCAGGTGGTTAGAAGGGTATTTCAAGTTTTCGAAGTTGCGACATCACTTTGACGTCGTTCGTCGAAAATTTGAATAAAATGTGATCTTTTTCAAGCGTTGGGTGAAATTTTGTGTGTTTCATCTGGATTGATCGAAATTGATATAACGAATCTGAAAAAGTTTACTTTTACCAACTGTGAAATAAAATTTTCAGTATTTTATTTTTTTCAAAACTAGGGGCTCTGCCTCCTACGAGCTACGCTCGCCAACCCCCGCTCAGACACCCCAGATTCTAAAAGCATGTTAATTTCATCGGCCTTAAAAAGATTGAATTATAATTTAAAAAACAGTGACGGTCTCCCTGTAAACGGGTTTTCATTCATTTTCCTTTGATTGGAGATTTTTAAGACGAAATCAGCCGCTGCTAAGAGATACAATGGCTGTTTTCGTCTTTGATTAAAAACAAGAAAGAAAAATCATGCGTACGGCATAGATTATGAAACACTTTCCAACACTCCTTGAAAGCTTTAACAAAACTTCGTTATTTAGGGAAAGAAGGTAAATAAGATAACTAACTAAACATTTAAAAAACTGATTTCAGCTGTTACCATCCATAGCCAAATATTTATTCCAATTCTCCCGAACAGCCCTGTATTTGATCTGTAGGCTGATATATGTGTTAAAATAAAATTGTACTTTTCCTTATCTCCCATAGACGGCGCTGTGCCGATGTATTTTTCTCACAATGTTTACTTTTCGCAGTTACCGGCGAGACGAGTGAGTAGAAGTTCGTACTGTAATTTTCCTGTTAAAACGTAACATAATAAATTCTTTCTTTCCTCGCATTATATAATTTTTCTACAGGTTATCGGCCCCAGTCACGTTTCCGGACTGCGTATAAGATTTTCTGTTGGAAAGAATTTGATAGTTTTAATTTAACTTGTGTTTGCGTTTTGTTTTTTGAGTTTTACGGCGATCGCTAAGCCTAACGAAGTAAGCGCTTCTTTGAACTGTTTTCTGGACTTTGTTTTCGATTTTCCTGACAAAAATGGAAAGTGACAGAGTGAAAATAGAAAAGCTTGTGGACTCAAATAATTGGACACAGTGGAAATTCCAAGTACGGGCGATTTTAGATGCTCGTGATGCGTTAGAACTGATTGATGGAACGCATGTACAACCAACAGTTGGTAGCGATAATTACGATGCTGAAATGAAGAAATGGAAGAAAGCAAACAAAATGGCGAAAGAGATTTTTGCGACAATGGTGGATAAAAAGCCCTTAGCTTTAATTATGAACTGTGAAAATGCTAGAGAAATGTGGGTTAAATTATTAGATGTGTATGAGCAAAGATCAGCGGACTCTGTTTATTTACTTCAAACTAAATTCCGAGAGTATCGCTATGTTGCTGGTGATGATATAGCTACACATATTAGCAAAATCGAATCTTTTAATCGACGATTACGTGAACTTGGAGAACCACTATCAGATTCACTAGTGATAACAACCATTTTGAATACATTACCTTCGCAGTATCGTCATTTTCATAGTGCTTGGGACTCAACACCTTTGGATGATCGTACATTGTCGAAATTAACATCTAGACTGATGATTGAAGAAACTAGATTAGGTATTGTTGATGTGAATATAAATCGTGAATCAGCATTGGTAATGGAAAAACGACAGCCAAATAAGAACTTTTCTAAAACCAGAAGTGTAGAAAATGTTCATTTCAATAATGAAAAAGGCAAGTATGACAAAAGGAAACCAAAATTACGATGTTGGACTTGTGGAGGGCCACATCTGAGGCGTAATTGTATAAAGAATCAACAAAATAATAGATATTCTGATAATAAAAAAGAAGATAGTAACGGTTTTGCCTTTGTAAATACATTTCAGTCAGATGAATCAGGAAGATCAAAGTGGATAATTGATTCTGGATGTACTCAACATGTGTGTTGGAAACCTGAATATTTTAAAACATATAAAGAATTAGAAGAAAAGGTTATGTTTGAACTTGGTGATGGCAGAAAAATTTTAGCCAAAGGTACTGGTAATATCAAAATTCGTTCAAATCTAGATGGAAAAGAACATCATTTTTGTGATGTTATGTATGTTCCTGAAATGAAGGCAAATTTATTTTCTGTAAAATCAGCAGCAGAGAAAGGTTTCATACAAACCATTGAAGGAAATAAATGGAAATTTACGAAAAATAATAAACTTATTGTTGAAGGATATCGATATGGATATATGTACTTTCTAGATATAGATGTTTTGGAAAATGAAGAAAGTAGCCTTATGGTAAGAAATCACAAAGAAAATTCTCTTCAAGTATGGCATGAAAGATTTGGTCATCAGAGTAAAAATCATACAAAAGAATTGCTGAAAATAAAAGGAATTGAAATATCTCAAACTGATGAGAATGAATATTGTGATGGTTGCGCAATTGGAAAGTTTCAGAGAACAAATTTTCGAGAAATGCCAAAAGCCAGTAAAGCTGGTGAACTAATTGTCAGTGACGTCTGTGGTCCAATGCAAGAAGCATCTTTTCAAGGTTCTAAATATTTTGTTACATTCAAAGATGATTACACCCAGTACCGTAAAGTATATTTTATGCAACATAAAAGTGAAGTGAAAGATAAATTGCAACAGTTCTTAGCATATGTTAAAACTCAAACTGGAAATACAGTCAAGACAGTTATGTCAGATAATGGAGGAGAGTATACAGATCAAGATTTCATAGATTGCTTAGTGAAAAATGGAATTGAAATTGGAAGATCAGCTGCGTATACACCTCAACAGAACGGACGTGCTGAACGTGAGAATAGAATATTGATAGAAATGGCGAGAACAATGCTGTTGACAAAGGGATTGTCAAAACGCTTCTGGGCTGAAGCAGTGAACTGTTCTGCATATATCTTAAATCGTACTGGTAAGAGTCGTGATAAAAATAAAACACCTTATGAAGCATGGTATGGAAGGGAATATTCATTAAAGCACTTGAGAATTTTTGGAAGTCAATGTATTGTCCAAATTCCGAAGCAACGACGTGTTGACAAGAAGTTTGGTAAAACAAGTATACGGGGAATTTTTGTGGGCTATGAAGAAGTCACTGGAAATTACAGAGTGTATACAGGTGAAAATCGAATAGAAATAAGTAGAGATGTTGAATTTCATGAAGTTTCAGTGCCAAATACATTGATAGATTGGAGTCAGGGAGAGCAAGAGGTGGAATTGGTAGAGAAGGAAGACAAAGATAACCAATTGGAACAAGAACCAGTAAGATACCAGTTGAGAGATCGTACAACGATACAACCACCTATACGCTATTCCCATCTTTGTCAAAAGGTAATTGAACCTCAGTCATACCAGGAAGCTATGGAAGTACCTGAGAAACAAAAATGGATTGAAGCTATGGAAGATGAAATGCATTCCCATCAAAAGAACGGCACTTGGGAACTTGTGAAACGTGATAACACGATGCAACCATTGACTGCCAAATGGGTTTTTCGTGTCAAAACAAATGAAAATGATGAAATTGAACGCTTTAAAGCACGTTTGGTGATTAGAGGATTTGAGCAACAATATGGAGTAAACTATGAAGAGACTTTTAGTCCGGTTATAAGGTATGATACTGTACGTTTTCTATTTTGGTTTATTTATTTTAAGAAATTAAAAATAGCACAATTTGATTGCAAGACTGCATTTTTAAATGGAACACTTGATGAACTGATATACATGGAGCAACCAGAAGGTTATAATGATAGATCTGGACGTGTTTGCAGATTGATTCGAAGTCTATATGGTTTAAAACAGGCACCTAGATGCTGGAATCAAAGACTAACTGAATTTTTAACAAGCGTTGGATTTAGAGCTAGTAGTTATGACCCTTGTGCATATCTGAAGTATGTTGATGAAAATTTAGTCATTATTGCTGTATATGTTGACGACGGACTGATTGCTGCCACTGATAAGGAAGATATTCAAACACTTCTTAGCCAGTTACAAACTGAATTTGAAATCACGATTTATGAAAATGTCAGACAATTTCTTGGTTTTCAAATTGAATTAATGAAAGACAACATAAGAATTCATCAGGCAGCTTATGCTAAAAGAACACTGTCAATGTTTGAAATGAGTGACTGTAAACCTGCTAAAGTGCCAGTAGATAAAAGTTCTTTAGATATTCTGTATCGTGAAAATGAATTAGATTCTGAACATCCAGTTGCATCAGCTATTGGAAGATTAATGTATTTAGTTGTTGTTTCAAGACAAGATTTGGCATACGCAGTTGGAAAAGCTGCACAGTGGATGTCAACACCTACTGTTGGATCATGGAAAATCATTAAACATATTTTGAGGTATCTGAAAGGTACAATAAACATGGGAATCCACTACAGTGGCTCAACAGATGGTTATATCAATGTGTTTTCTGATGCTGACTATGCTGGGGATGTGCAAACAAGAAGATCCACAACAGGATACATTTCCACCTTAGGTGATGGTGCAATTACTTGGAGTAGCCAAAGACAAGGATGTGTGGCCCTTTCTACGACAGAATCTGAGTACATGGCTGCATCAACAGCATCCAAAGAGTTGGTCTGGTTGACCAATTTAATAAGTGAATTTCAACCTGGAATACAAGGACGTCTACTCGTTGATAACCAAAGTGCAATTCGGTTAGCTAGTAATCCAACTAACCATAGACGCACAAAGCATATAGATATTAGATATCATCATATAAGAGAGTTAGTGGAAGCGAAAAAGATCTTGATAGAGTATGTGGACACTGTAAATCAAGTAGCAGATATGATGACAAAGCCTATGGGACATTTACGTTTAAAAGAACTATGTGCAAATATTGGACTCGTTTAAGACTGTGAACTATTCATATTTCAGGAATAGTCCAATTTTAGGGAGAGTGTTAAAATAAAATTGTACTTTTCCTTATCTCCCATAGACGGCGCTGTGCCGATGTATTTTTCTCACAATGTTTACTTTTCGCAGTTACCGGCGAGACGAGTGAGTAGAAGTTCGTACTGTAATTTTCCTGTTAAAACGTAACATAATAAATTCTTTCTTTCCTCGCATTATATAATTTTTCTACAATATGTATATACTATATAATAGAAAATTTAGTTTAGCAAGAAAACACATAACAGGTTGAAATTTCTCTTTCAGCAATTTGTACTAGTAGATGGAAACATACTTGAATACTTTTGTTCAGCCCTGTTGTTTACCTAGTACCTTTATTACACGCCACTATTTAGCTAAACTTTAATTCAAACTAAATCACTCTTAAAACTACTGAAATCGCATTTCCAGAATTTATCATCTATAGGCGGCCATGTATCCAATTCTTTGCGTGGCCCTGTATATCATTTTATCTATCTTCTACAAACATTTCATAGAAAACCTACATGCAGTTCAGCATAACACATTTTAAACCCACCGTTCACAATATACGGTCATACTCAGTAACCTTTACGATTTTTTTTTGCGTAGCCCTGTATATCAGCTATAACATTTACACGCACCATATAGTATGCATACATATAGTGAAGCTTAAAAGCGCATATCATAATTAAAAAAGCAATCCCTGCCATCGGCGCTAATATACAGTACTTCGGATAGAAAATACTTGTCTGAAATGTTTTGTATGTTCCTGTAAATGCTATGCACTTCGTACTATGCATGAAATAACTTAAGTAAACCTCACCGACGTATATCAATTTTATTATATATGAATTTGTATAATTAAAATACGCCGCAAACAATTTCCTCCTATACCATTTGTAATGAAATTCTTTTGTGTAGCCCTGTAAATGAATAGTAACTATTCGTTGCACGGCATATGCTACAGAATATTCTGCATATTTTAGTGCACTTCGTAAATGGATATATTTTTTATTATGTTTGAAAGGGTGTAACATCTTTAAAATTCATTTGAAATGATTTTTTCCCATTGTCCGTAATGTAACGGAATACTTTTGACTGTCCCTGTAAATGAACTAAACATGCTACAAACTTCATTTGAAATAGGGTTCGTGCTAGGCTAAACGTCAATAACCAAAAGTTTCAGTGCGATCCGAGTATATTTATGAGAGTTAGAGCGCGAACAGACAAACCGAAATCAATAACACTTTTCAACTTTGTTGGAAAGTGTTAAAAATTAGTTAAAATTTTGAAAATAAGCTAATGTAAAATGAATTAATGTCATTAATAATGAATTAATGAAGAGTCTTTGTCTCTCGGTATTTTTTAACAACGCTATGAGAAAGTTCTTTTAAATGTACCGTTTTATATCTGACGTAATTTTCACCAAAGTTTCCTTTCTTTTTTTGATATTCACATGAAAATACTTTTGTTGTTAGAAAAGGAAATATTATTTGCGCTGTCTTAGAATTCACGATAATAGTTGAAAAGATTATCTCAAAATATGAAGTAAATGTCTCGTGCAAATATATTTTTTAATTTAAAGTGTTTTGCACACTTTTATTTATTTGGCCTTTTTAAATATGACGTAATTTCCTTCATTTGTGACTTTTAACGCAAAATAATAAATTTAGTATTTAAAAATTTTCTTTCCCTTTTAAAATTCACGTGTAACTGTAGTTTTTATGATGTAATTTTCAATATTTTCCCGCTTTTTAACACGTAATCACTTAATTCTAATTTGAAAGTTTTTTTCTGTTTATAATAGCCACGTGTAAATAAGTTTTTTTATTTGAAGGAAATATTATTCTTTGCGCTGTTTTTAAAATTGGCAACAGTTTAAAATAATTGCCTTTTTCTAAAATGTGTAAAAAATATCTCTGAAAATGCTGAAAATTTTAATTTAAAATGGAAATAAATCCTCAAAAAATGAGTCAAATTAAAAAGATAATTGCAGCCTGCACATGGGGAACTTCCAATGTATAAAGTGATCTAAAAATGTTTAAATTCCTATGTATAGTTTTTCTCCTATCAAACTTTTTTAATGGAACGATTTTGACCATCTTTAACATTAAATATCTCTTAAAATAATTATTCGATTTAAAAACTGTCTGCATCAGCGTGTTTATTAAACATGTCTCTAAAATACCACCGATTTTCATATTTTTGTATGAAACAGTTTTCTTAATATTAACGAAGAAAGATCCCCGGTCATAAAAAATATGGATGCCGATCTAGTAGGAGTATACCCGGATGATCTACGCATATTTTCATTGGTCCATTTCCAAATCAAAACTTTTTTTTATATATAGAAGGATAAAGGAATCTGGAAATATCGGCTTAAATATTGGCGCAGCGCCACCTATTGACAAAAATTTTAACTAATTTCTTTTTTCGATTTTCGCAGAGCGCATCTCTCGCCTACGTACTAGTGAAATTTTGTTTCGTTTGGAGCCATTGAACCGGCTCTAGAGCCTTCTGAATAGGCGAACTTTAAGTATAACAACCCTATACATTCGCAGCAGTTTTAAGTTCTAAATCAAAATTTGGCTCATTCTCAACCTCTTTTTTTTTTTTTTTCTTTTTTCTTTCTTTTTTTGCATTAGGTTAAAAAAAACCAGCTGAAATGCTAAGGTTAGCTTTACTTTTTTTTCTTTTTGGGTTTTCTATTCTTTTTAGGAGGAGGCTCCTTATCTAAATTATTTGCTTTTAGGGAAGCTTTGTAAATTGCATCAAATTTGGCTTGCTGTTCTGCAGGAAGCCGTTTATTAAATCCCATTTCTATACCGTATTCCAAGAAGGATTGTGATAGTTTAACCATATCCCACATGCCTCGCTCATCGAACTGTTCGAGGATTTCCTCATCTAAATCACTATCTAAAATATCGCTATTATCTCTAATATAACTAGCTAAATCAGGTCCCGCTGGGATTAACACCGGATTACTTTTAAATTTAAGGCCTGAACCTTTATTGCCTGAGCAACAAGACATACCACCTGCTCCATCACCATCCGGCCCCTTCGCCGGCGACTCCATCAGAAATCCGCTGCAGCAAAGTGGCGCTCCGTTCGTACTCAGAGGCTCTTTACATGAGGAAAGTATTGGATTCATGAAAATTTTCAACTTCCGGTTTTCGACGAATTTACACGTTTTAGTGGTCAGAGAACCCAAAACACATGTTTTAACAAAATGTCTGTTTGTGTGCGACACAAATAATGTGGGCGCTCAGTCTCAAGAACTAATGAACGGAATTTAATAAAAAATTATATTCAGTGATATTATAGTATGATATTATAGTGAGTGAATTATATTCCCTGATACAAATTGGTGCTGATTAGTTTTTGGTGTAAATCGCTCACCAGGTGGCGCTGCTATGCAGTATTTTTCACGATTTCCACAATAGCTCAGTCTCCAGAAATAATACACGATTTTCATCAAACTTCAGATTCAGTTAGTCCTTGACAGGAATTGACGTTTTGTACATTTTGGTGTAAATCGCTCAACAGGTGGCGCTGTTGTGCTGCATTTTTGCGATTTCCGCAATAGCTCTATCTCAAGAACTAATACTTGGATTTTCAACAAATTTCAGATTCAGGTATACCTTGATATGAATTACTGCTGTTTATGTTTTAGTGTAAATCGTTCTACAGGTGGCTCTGCTATGCTGCATTTTTCAGAATTTCCACTATAGCTCTATCTCAATAACTACTGCACGAATTTTCATCAAACTTCAGAATCAGGTATACCTTGATATCAATTAGAGCTGTTTATGTTTTGGTGCAAATCGTTGAATAGGTGACGCTGCTATGCTACATTTTTCAGAATTTCCGCTATAGCTTTATCTCAAGAACTAATGCACGAATTTTCATCAAACTTCAAATTCAGATATACTCTGATATGAATTGGTGCTAAATCGATGTAATTCCTTGTATTATTTAAATGATTTAATTGACGTGATTTATATAGAAGAAAGTTTTATGATGGCCACATCATACTAGTTTTGTATATATAACCCTTTAGTGCGCAGCTTTGCCTATATGCAAAGAACAGTGTTTCGAATTTAATAGATTTTTTTTATAAGTATATACCTAATTCACACCAGAAAATTAAAATGGCAATATCTGCTTTAAATTAATAACATACATTCCGTATTTAAATAAAGCGAAATTAACCATTGAAACTTTCTGGTGTAAAGTCAGATTCTCCGAATTATGTAATTTCTTGAACGCATTCTATCATGGGAATTGAAGGGTTAAATGTTAAGTTTTATAAAATAAATAATTATATAAAATAAGGTATTTGGAGACGTACTTATTAAAATATTTACTAATTTGCAATATTTTAGGGTAAAACAGCCACACGACAGTAGTTTTTACTTGTATCGCAGATGTGCAACAGAAGAAAAGATCGACGTATTATATGAAAAATGTATCTCTGTATTTTTTCATTAGTTTTCCTGTGTAATAAACCTTTCAGAGAATCACATATATTTTTATCGAAACAAAATAAAGACTGCGCATTTAAGGGATAAGTTAGTGTTTAATAAACTTCATATTTAAAATTTCAAGAGAGATTCCACTATTATCGGCAGTTCTGATACTATACCCGGGATAGATATTACTAATTCAATGATTAAAAATTGCTGATAAAATTTTTACTCACATCTCTCTGTAACATGCCAATCATTCCATCAAAACGAGTTCCGTTCGAAGAGCCGTATTTATTCCCCGGCTGGTGAATCCAGGTGACACTATAACGATGGAGAAAAGAAAAGGGACATGAGAGAGAGAGAGAGAAACCGAGAAAAACAGAACAGACTGGAGGATATTCCAAATACATAGATTAAGGACCAAGATGGGACATTTACGGCAAAATCTGTAATGGCAACATTACTAGCGTCACTATCGGCAAAGGGGAAGAACTAACAAACCTCCGAAATTTACCTATGTTGAAGAAATATGTTTATCCTCTATGGTTTGAATATCTATTCGTTCCTAAAACGAAGCAGGTGTCAGACTATATTCTATTCATGCTTGCTTTATTTATTTAGCTGCTTTTTTTTTTTACCGTACTTGTATTGTTCATTTTTAACTTACAAAATGATAATTAGACTAATAATATAAAAAAAAGCCGCCAGAAAATTCTGTTAAGAATGCAAATATGTAAGTTTATAAGATTAAATTGTAAAAAATCAAATTCAGGTATTGTGTCAATTTATTCATATCGAATAAAATTTTATTGAGTGTAATGTCAGTACCTCTATTTATTTTTAACTTTTAGATTCATAAAAATTTGTCGAAAGGAACTTTTCCCTATCTGTAATATTATTATTATTATTTCTTATATGTTAATATTATAAACATTATTGAATTGATTGTACGTTATTTACATTAAAAACAATATTTTTATTTTATCTGTAAGGAAATGAAAATGCATAAATTTTAAAAGATTATTGTAACGATTGTTTAATACGTTAAACTTCATAAATTTATAAAACACGGGCTATAAAATTTTTCCTGCCAAAGGGGAATAATTATGAAATTTTCTGGGAATTGTAGAGTTCAACATTTCGTATATTTTTATATTACACCATTGCTTTTGATATATAGCATTCAAGACAAAATTTTTACCTAGTATTCGTTGCACTTAAAACCGTTCACTAATCATGTAAAAGAAAAAAAATATATATATATATATCCGTGCATGAACATAGAATAGATATTAGATATATAAAATAGAATGTCTATTCTATGTTCATGTATCGGTGTAAGATTCTATCGAAAACGTAAACATGCAACATTAAAAAAAGAAAGATCACAATAAGATAGATACTCAATAATAAGCATACTACAAGGAGGGGGAGTTTCTTCCCCATTGTCACTAAGGGCGCTACGATCGCAATCGCATTACCATTACGCTCTATGGGAATGTCCGATCTTGGATGTTAATCTATGTTCCAAATATGGGTTCGAGGCTGAAAGAAGTCACATGATACTAGTAATGGAGGATATTCCATCTCCGTTTTGATCACGTGGTCAAGGTAAAAACCTCTAGCATAAAGAAGGGAAGGCTCCGTACCGTAGACGTGTAATGTAAATTCCCGCTAGCCAATGAAACAGTTCATGAGGCAAAGCAGTAGTATCTTCCCATCTTATCAGTTACAAGTTCCTTGGGTAAATTACCGGTATCACGTGACTTTTTTCAGCCTCGAACCCATATTTGGAATATCCTCCATTTACCCAAGGAACTTTTAACTGATAAGAAGGGAAGATACTACTGCATTGCCTCATGAACTGTTTCATTGGTTAGCAGGGATTTACATTACACGTCTACGGAACCTTCCCTTCTTTACGCTAGAAGTTTTTACCTTGACCACGTGATCAAAACGGAGATGGAATATCCTCCGTTAGATATAGCAATATCTAATGGACCATAGTCTCCTTTTGTGTTCGAGGCTACAAAAATTAGTCTGCTTGGGAATAATATTCATAACCGCGCTATTGAAAAGCATTGTGTTCAGAAAATTTACGCTTATATTTTATTTTATACGGAGTTTCAGACCTTTTTAGAGGCAGCTATAGGTTATACATGAATTCCTTTCTCTATTTTAAATTATTGGCATGCATATTTTTCATTTTATTTATAAAATAAAATTTTAAAATTTTAGTTAATACGTATATGTGGATTTTAATTAATATGTATATACGTATTGATCGAAAATAATTCGTGCAAAATAAATCTGCAGTATTTTACACACGCATTTACCTGTATTTCTGCTTCATCAAATGACGCAATAAGGTAAACAAACGCGCTAGCCGCTATTTTTACACCACGCGATTCCCACTGTGACGTCAGGAGAATACCGCCCATTCTGTTCGGCTAATATATCTAAATTCATACATGGGAATTTTTGCACATTATGCATACAGGGTGTCTCAAAAACATTGGCCTCGGCTTTTAATCCATAAATTAGAGATCGATCGAAAATTCGGTTTCGTTTTCGTCTCAAAATCTGAGTTTTGCGTAAAAAATCGTTTTCGCCGATAACGCTGCCGAAAATTCTCTTTCGGCGTAAATGCTGCCAAAAACTCGGCCGGACGAGACTCGACCCAAACTAACTGTATTCCAAAAATCTCGTTTCTTCCTTCCGAAATTTTCAAAATTACTCATTGATTAGAGCTATATCGGCTCAAGTGAGACACTCTTTATTTATTGCTATGAACTTCACTGTCTATAATTATCAGTCATGACTGACTCAAAACGGGGGGAAAATTATAAAGCAAGAAATGCATAGCTAACTAACTTTTAAATGCGCTTTTCATGTGCTCATGAAAAACTGCAGACTTAACAGTAATAGAAAATTTTTAGTTTGAAACCGCAGAAGTGTTTCAGATACTGTTTGAGTAGAGTATAACAGAATAATACAACAAATGATCATTTACAAAAATCATTATAAAAGGTAAATCGAGGTATGTATACTTAAAACATTTTTTAATGAGATGAAAATCGTATAATTATAAAATAATTTTGTGTGATGACTTAATTACATTTTATTTTTTATTAAAATAAAAAGTTTTGGTCAGAGAGCGACGTTGGGCCTCACGTTTAATTACACGTATAATTAATTAATAATTATGTATATTTATGTATGCATTAATCATTCAAAAATTTTTTTATTTTTTTTTTTTATTTTTTATTTTATTTATTTTTTTTTTTTTGAAATTTCCGTTTTTGTTAATCTTTGAAATATCATCCTTGGGCTGTGACTACCAATAATTCTTATAAAAATATTAGTTGAAATAAGCAAGATGGGAGTGGATTATTATAACTTAACGTAATTGTCTCCAACTAATCGAAAACCAAATGTTTACACTTTCTAATAAAAAAATTTCATAAAATGGCTTCTGTTACAGCAGACAGCTGATAGTCCAAAAGCCGGCAGCACAAAAACCTATGTTATCAAGCACAAGAAAAAAAACTTTATTTTATGGAAGAGTGCTGCTAATAGCAGACTGGTGTATATACTTTCCCATCCGCTAGGTGGCACCCTTCATCGCTACAGGGCAGGAGTATACGAGAGGTTTCTTTCAGTTCTATTTTTTCACAAGTGTTTACATTATTTTGTCCAATCCCTGTATAAAATACACAGTAAAAAATGACAAATGTTTCTTAATTTACGGAAATATAACATAACTATGATCGAAAATATTCATTAACTTCTTTCGAGTCATCCATGATTCCAAAAAGCATCCTTTATCATTAGAAATATCAGAAACTGATATATTTTTGTGAATTAAAAAATAATTAATAAAAACAAAGTTTTCTTTTGGCTTACCACTGGTTTTGGAAACGTTTTCCAGAAGTTTTTATAGTGGATTAATCAGTTTTCACAAAGCGGAATATCGTTTTGTCAGAGGTTATTAATTTTCAATTAAATATTTTCAAAAATAAAATCACCATAAAAATTACCATAGAACGTGGGATCGCTTATGGTAATAAAACAGTTTGAAGCGTACTCATAGATATACTGTAATCTTAAAATAGAAAAATATTTGCAATTTCAAACATAAATTCAGTGAGAAAACGAGGGGTTCATATTTTACTGTAAAAAATTTCAAAATTAAGTAGTTGAAAAGCATAATTGTATGGAATCGTGTCGAATATAATAGGTCTAAAAAATATTTTTCTGAATGTTTAGGAAATTTTATATGGTTAGAATTACACATACATCCATAAAAGAATGTCCCAGACATAAATTTTAATGGTATCAACTGTAAACGTTGTAGAGTGTTGCTTCAAGGTCATCAATAAAGAGACACTCAAACGGTTTTAGATAAGCGCATGCGCGAGTACTGCTTTGTTATTGACTCGCTTGCAGTGCCACATACACAAAATGGCGACTCCTGAGCGTAAAGCATTATTGCTAGGCTAAAGATTCAAAAGACTTTAGAATCATGCGATTTTTTCCTTAGGGACTTTCTAAAAAATTGTCGACGTTTCGCCGTTACCTCATGATTTGCCAGAGTTGAGGCACAGAATGGAAGAGGCTCTATTGCTTCCATGACTCCGGACTTGTTAACCGAAGTGTGGGAAGAATTGGACTTGAGGTTGGATGTATACCCTATAACTAAAGGCGCACCTATTGTACATTTGAAAGAAAAACTAGGTTAGTTTACCTTAATTTGATGCATGATTTGTTGTCAATAGTCTAAATTAATCTGTTATAATATACCATTTAAACTGGAACATTCTTTTATGGATACTCTGTATAATCTAACATCAATTTGTGGCATTCAGGACGAATATCGTGTGTATAGCTATATTGTGTGAATTATATAAAAATTAAAATATCTTGGGAAATTGACGTTGAGGTCCCTGATCTGTAGATTTATTAGTTAAATTTTGGATTTGGATTCAGATATCAGAAAAAGCATTCAGTTTGCACAGGTTTTTGTGCAAACTTCCCTTTTTGTAAGAAATGGGGAGGGGGAGCGTAAAAAAAGATACTGATCTTAATTATAGTCATGGTCAGTGTTCTCGCTGTCTTTTGACCAACATTAGCGATTTGGCTAATAAGAAATAAAAAACAGTACCCAAATGAACAGAAATGTTTGCAAAATAGATTCGGCTTGAAACACTGAAAAATCTATCTTTAACCCTTTGTTGCATCCCCTTTTTTCAATATGTTAAAAAATAACCTAATATTTTGTGATTGCTTATGCAATAGAAATTCGACTATCCGCTACAGAAACGATTAAAAATAAGTACATTCTAAATGTCTCCTAAATATGTAAATGTTTCAGACATTCCTTTATCTGTCTAAATAAAAATTAAAAACAACTATCTTTGACTTACCGTTGTGAAAATATACACTAAAATTTTTTTAAGGTTTTTACTCTTAACCGATAGAAAAAATTTGACCGGTCAATGATACTTTGTATACAACTAATAAATAGTATGGTAAATGGCTAATTTCAACACCGCATTCCCGCAAAAATTTTCTCTATTTGGCGCATGGTGCGAGCAAATTTGTTTGCGTTTTTACCGGTGCGGCGCTGGCGCATAGATAGTGATTAACTGACAATAGAGAAATACCTATGGCATAATCATTTATGTGTCTTTGGCTGTTGCTAAACTCAATTAGTGTTGAGTCAGTATATCTGGAAATAGAGCAATTGAAATGGCACGGTACGTTTTAACATGTTAAAGCGACACCAATCGTTCAGTGACGCGGCTAAGAATCTCGACGGTATTGGCCCACCACACACACAAACACACTAACTGAGCAATCGCAATTTGGCGAATTTAACTGTTGGTTTACTCGCCAAATGAAGAATTTTGTCGCGATTTGACGCAATGGCAAGCGGCAGCGAGAACCCTGGTCATGGTTGTGGGACGGATGCTTTGCTGGGGCATCGAAGTACCTCAGTCGGACCTATCAATAAAATAAGTTGCTTACTTGAGGTTCATCCATTGGGTAACTGCTCGAATGATGGCTGGCATAAAACCGTCAATAATTTCCGTTCCATTTTCATGTTTGATCTCGACAAAAGGAGGAAGCTGGAAATGAAAAGGAATAATTACTAATTATGAAAATTTAGTCGATTTGGTTAAAATATATTACGCTGTCCGTTTCCTGGAAAACTGGGTACTTTTCCAGTGTAAGGGCCTTGGCATTTTTTAAAAAGCTTGGCGCAGTTTGGAGTTCAGATTTGTTGCCAAGTAAACACAGTTATGAAATCAAATCGGATGAACTTTCATGCTTATTTATATATACTGGGTGTTCCAAAATTTTACCGTCAAATTAAGAGGGGTGATAGAATGCATCAAGAGGATGAACAATTACCATAGAACATGGGGTCGCAAATCACGTATTTAATCAAAAATACAGTCCAGTCAATCTGACATTCTGCCTGGGAAGTTTTGGAAAAGTTTTTCTCTTTCTTCTTTTATGTTTTTGGAGGGTGCTGAACACAATTTTCAACTTTGCCACCTCGTATCTGGTCGGCTTAAAGTGTTATAAGCGAAAAACGAGGGAAAAATCCGGGTTTTTTTCGGATTTTCTATTGTAGTCGCTAGAGGGTTAAACTTTTTTGAAAAAACCATTGCACCAAATTACAATAGAGAAAATTTCCTACATTTTTCATATGCAATGTTTTTTTCTAAGATGAATACTTTTGGTAATACGAGCAAAAAGAATTTTAACGATATATTGAAATTCCATTATCGAAGGACGAAAACACAATATTATCACAATGCATCCATTTCAATCACCAATTTCAAGCTTTTTAGTTAATTGTAGTTGCATTTTGAATATGTTAATATTTGCTTACCAAGTTTTAAGCCTTTTATATATTTATTAACAAAATAAATTGAAATCAGGTAATTAAGAAAAATATAAAATACAAACACTCCAAACAGATGAGAGCACCAATTTTTATTTTTCTACCAATCTGATTATAACTATTACATGGTTATAAGTCTACAATTATAAATATTATAAGTTTAATATAATAATAACATAAGTGGAAGATTGTAAACAGGAAAAAAAGAGAAATGCAGAGTTGTTTTCCCAGTCGTTTTTGTAGCTTTAAAAGGCCTGGCTGATGTTCTTCGAAAGGAGGCTCATCGTTATCTTGATTGTTAAGGTTGTGTCTCCACTTGGCTTAAAATATCCCAGAGAATTGGCTTGTCAACCTCTATTTCCAAGTCATTTTCGGTGATGAAGGAGCTGAGATTGTCACAATGCCTATCGCAGTTCAGACGAAGGAACGAACAAAACAAACCTGCATTCCTATAGTCACACTTTCCACTGCAGTTTGTTTTGCATTTTCAAGATTTTTTCGCAGAACAGCTTCTGGTGCGGGATATTTGACAGTTGTTATTGGTGTGGTGCTTCTCATGGTTTTATTCTAGCCCCATTCCTTAGCTTTTTTTACAGCTACCTATCCATACCTGTACTGGTGTAAACTCTTAGACATGTGTATCGAGTTGCATCTTCTGCTGGTGGAACCGACGCTATATTTGCAGCAGACTTAAAAGAATTCTGAGTCTTACTGCAGTAATAATGCTGTGAGCTAGTGCAGTATTCCTGTTCTAGCACTTATTAAAGTCTCCTTTTCTTTTTCTTATTAAAAATAGTGTTTCTATGAAAATCTTTGTGGTTTCTGTAATGAGAGACTCATTCTGTTTAATAAATTCGTCTGGAGGAGAATATTGAGTAGATTTGTAAACCTGAGACCGAATATCTTCAGCCACTATCTTCGCCGTAATCTGAATAATACGCCGTTCTTCTTCCTGGGGAGATGAGCAGCGTTGTTGATATCAAACATCACTCAAAGTCTTATGACATGTGTTCTTGAAGCAAAGAACAGGTACCTTGTTTGCAGTGGTTGATATTACAATTCTTCTTCACTTACTTATTTAGAAAGTGTGATTTAATTGTTTTCACCGAAGGACAATATTCATCTGCTTTAATCTGGTCTGTTAATTCTTCCATAGAAAATTGGTATTATTCTTCATTTTCCTCCAGATAAAGTAAATTACTTGCATGGCTGTGTCTATGTCATAAGCAAATGGACTTTTCTGCATCTCTGTGGATTTTGCGAGCTGATAGGTATTTTTTATACATTTCAAATGATGTTGCCTATCAGCAGTAATCAAGTTAGTCATATGATCTAGTCCGTAGATTATGGCAAGCCCCAGCTCATCATCACGATTTTCAGAAAGTTGTTTAACTTTTAAAAAGACTGTGAATTTACAATATATTTCATTTTTTTATTGCTTTATGAATATCTTTTGCTTTAAAGTAGGGTGGGATTTCTTCTCCAAACAAAAAGTAATGACTTTGAGACGAAAACTTATACTGTTGAACGGTTGGTTTTCTATGTCTTCAGACATCTTCTTCAAGTTGCAGCGATGTGTTTTTCTTTTGTGTACTGTTTAAGGCCTTTTTTAAGGATCCTTAGAGACTCCCTGTTCAATAAATAATTCCTTTTCCCATCTTTTTGTTTTTTACATGCTAATCTGACCTTTTGATTTCACTGCTGTTACTTTAGTTCCGCCCATTAACTCCACGTCACAGATAAAGTGCTTCTTTGCCATCATGAATATCACTTCACGTCTCACAGAATCGTTTTAAAACACATAATTTGAGCCAAAAAAGTCCTGATGGAGAGGATAAGGAGAAAAAAGGTGAGGGGATTCTTGTACAGCTCATATTCAAAATATTAGAATAATTACTTTTTTTTACAAATTGAAAATATCGTTTGGTAATTTAATGTCTTTTAATGCAAATATGCAAACGATATTTTTATTAAGAACTTATTGTTGATTAAACTTATTTATTATCTCAAAATTAATATCATTTTTGAAAAGATTAATTAAAAAAAAATATTTTGAAAAGTGAAAATATTAGAATATTTATTCAAGTGGTTCAAAATATTAGAATATTTCACATTAATTCTCTTTTAATTATCACCAATTCATAACTGGTGGCATCATTGATTAAATTCAGACGATTTGATTTAAAATAAGTATTCTTTTTTCACTTTGTTTTCTCTTTCGTCTTAAAATGAGTCGTATGAGTGATATTCCTGAATCTATTAAACTTCGTATCGTTGATTTGTATCGGCACGGTAAAAATCAATGTTATATAGCGAATTATTTAAATTGTTCGCAATCAAGCGTTAGTAAAATACTAACACAATATTAAAAAAATGGAAATTTTCAAAATAACCGCCGAAATGGCGGCCGAAAACCAAAAACCTCTGCTAGAGATGACAGGAAACTGAAGCGTATAGTTAAGGAAAACCGTTTTTAAAGTGTGCGATTCTTGCACCGAAAATGGAAAGTTTCTACACCGACAACATTAAGACGTCTCCATAAATTTAAGTTTGAATCTCGTGTACTGAAAACTAAACCTCTCATGACTGCAAAACAAAAGCTTATAATATTGAATTGGTGTAAATCAAGACGTTTAAGGAGCAAAGGAGATTAGAAAAATATATTATTTAGTGATGAAAGTATGTTTTGTGTTTCATATGGTAATCAAGGTATTCGGGTTTGGAGAATGAAGCAAGAAGCATTTGATAAAGAATGCCTTAAACGTTCCGTAAAATTTTGCTGCTAGTGCCATGGTTTGGGGTTGCATGAGTGCAGAAAGACCTGGAAAGTTATGCATCGTCTACGAAAGGGTTAACTCTAAGATATGTCAAGAAATTTTAGAATATTACATGATTCCATCATCAGAAGATTTATTTGAAGATGATTTCCTCTTTCAACAAGATTTAGCGTCACCGCATACCTCGGTGTCAACTAAGAATTGGTTCCGCCAGCGCAACGTTAAGGTACTTCCTTGGCCACCAAACTCACGAGACCTTAATCCCATCTAAAACTTATGGTGTATAATGAAGAAAAAACTCCAAGAAAATCCTCCTTCAAGTAAAACCGAGTTAGTGGCGCGTATAAAGTCTATTTGGGCTAATATTGATAGAAATGTTTGTAAACACCTTGTATACAGTATGCAAGATCGATTGTACGCTGTTATGAAAGCTAAAGGGGATGCTGCAAAATATTAACTACCATTTTTTTCATATTCATAAGGTAACATTGTTGCGTAAAATAACATATTCTAATATTTGGAACCAATCTAAATTTTATTCTAATATTTGGATGCGTTTCAGAAAGCTGTACCTAATTTATTGTACTGTATTTTATGTTTTGTAAATGTTAAAATCTTATCTAAACATTCCAGATTTAATTTATAAGAAATTTAATTGCATTTACTTAGTATCAAAAATAAATAAATAAAAAATATTTTTTTATTATTACTTTTTCTCAATTATTCTAATATTTTGACTATGAGTTGTAATATGATATGCGTGGCACCATGGAAGTGTTTCAAGGACACCCACCCACTCGTTTTGCATTCATAAAAACATTACATTAAGCATTTTCGGCATCCGATTATGGCATTTGAATATATCGCTAAAATTCTTTTTACTCGTATTGCCAAAACTATTCCTCTTAGAAAGAAACATTGTGTATCAAAAAGTAGGAAATTTTCTCTAGTTTAATTTGGTGTAATAATTTTTTCAAAAAAATTTAACCCTCTACCAAATACAACGAAAAACCCGAAAAAAATCTCGATTTTTTCATGGTTTTTCGCCTATAATTTTTTAAGCCGACCAGATACGAGGTGGCAAAGTTAAAAATCGTGTTCAGCACACCAAAAAACATAAAGGAAAAAACAGAGGAAAGCTTCTCCAAAACTTTCCAGGCAGAAGCCTTTTTTGTTTTAATTTTACTGGACTATTTTATTAACGTACTTTATGTAGGTGTTGCAAAAATCCTGTATTGTTGATCCTTCTTCCACACCACCTTATGTAAATGGAAGCCACCATCTATAGCTATTGTTTGTTGTTGGAGGTCTATTATCTCATCTGATTGTTCAAACATTTGATACAAAGCACTGTTCTTTGTTTTGCGCATTCCGCAATTATTGAAAAGAGAGAGAGGATAAGAGTCAATTCCTATTGTAGGTAATTTGCTAAATCATCATTACTTCGCTTACACAAGGAAATTCGTTGGAATATAACTTGAGGATCACAATTATAATGGTATCATGAAATTTGATTGAAATGTATATACGGTTGAGTGATTGTGCTATACCTTTCCGAGTTAGTTTCACATCTGAGTAGCATTTGCCAGACACCTGAATCATTTTTTTACTCCCGATTTCCCCAAAGCTTTAAAGAAGGTGACAGCTTCATTTCCAATATCCCCAGAAGATATTGGTATAATTATATCTATCTGAGGAGGACTGATTTTCAAACCAAGTTGAAAGTTTGGAGATATCCCCAGCATCTCTATTCACCCGAGCATCACGAAAATCCTCATGTTGTTCACCAGAAGAAAGAGTCAAACACAAAATTCTTCCAGGGTGGTACAAATATGAAAGGTAGCTGTGGCGAGGGATAAGAACCCACTTATCCCTCGTCCATGTGTGAGCTCTCCAGAGCATTTTATAGATCGCATTAGTGTTTGCTCAATGGTGATATCAGACCAAACTCCTGTCCAAAACTTGTCTCTGCGTCGAATCGTGAAATAGCTCTGTCGAACAAACTTGTCGTATTCCTCTGTGATCATGACGGATTGAAGACTCAATATGTCTATAATCTATGTAAAAAAAGTATACCAAAAAAAATGTTACAGAAGGAAATTAACTTGGCGTTAAGCCACGCTTTTTAAAATGACTGCAAACCCGATTACGGAATATACAATCTATCTAACATAATCTATAGTTAAGAAAAATGCCATTTGTTGAAGTTATTTTTCAGGCTTCCATTCACCTGACCATAACATTTATTAACGCTCCTTTAAATTTAAGTTAAGCAGGTACAATGTAAGCGTCTTTGACCCGCTCTCTGGCGCTGGTGTGACTTTTGGCAAATTTCTTCATTTTTGAATGCGTATATCTCGTTAACTATGGCCTCTAGAGAAAATAAAAATTTCTAACCTTTTTTGTAGAGAATTTAATTGTCTTTATTTTTGGTATTAGAAAATTTTCTAAAGGACTTATAGATTATGAGATATTAACAAATAAAAAAGAAAAGTGTCAAGTTAAACTGATGGCATTGAGCTCACAGGCTATTCACACTAATTGTATATTATACTCTTATTTCTAAGAATAATGCCCCTCGAAAAATAAATTAAGGGGGGGGGATTGGCCCCGCCCGTTTCCCATCTTTATACTTAACCAAGGAGCCTCCAAATGTCATCAGTGAATCGCCTTATCGAAATAAACCGGTATACCAAATTTGAAGTAAATCGGATAGAAAAACACATTTATATAAATTAAGGGTGGTATTAGTCCCCCGTTCCCCCCTTTATATTTAACCAATGTACTTCCAAATCTAATCAGGGAAGTGCCTTATCAGAATAAGCCCGTATATCAATATTTGAAGCAAATCGGATAGAAAAGCCCATTTATCTAAATTAAGGGGGGGTATAACCCATCCACCCGCCAGATCTTCCCTTTATACTTAAACAATGAACCTCCAAATCTAATCAGGGAAGCGCCTTATCATAATAAACCGGTATACCAAATTTGAAGCAAATCGGATAATTCTGTATGGAAAAACCATTTATCTAAGTTAAGGGGGGCGGATTAGCCCCCGTTCCCCCCCCCCTTTATACTTAACCAATGAACCCGCAAAACTAATCAGGGAAGCACCTTATCAGAATGAACCTAGAAAAAAAATTGAAGCAAATCGGATATTTCTATCAAGAATTATCGCGTTACGTACGTAGGTACATACATACGTACATACATACAGACCCGGCTTGCACGTTAGCTCTCAGGCTTTGATAGACTGTGAGCTAAAAACCGAAAAAGGTACCTCCCCCCCCCCCCATTCATCAGGACTTTTATTATGTTCATTAGTAGACCCTCCCAATCAATATTACCAAGTTTCAAAACTTTCGGAATTATGCCCAGAAAAAAACCTAATTTGACTGGTAGATCGTTGTGGTTATGGAATATTTCAAAAGAGTAACTATTTCCATTTCACCTCTGTATTGTCAAATCCATTTGATGATAGGGAGTGTCTCAAAAGCATTAGTACAAATTTTTAGGAGTGATCATACATGATGTCAAGACAAACAATTTCTGTATCGGAAATAAGGATCGTAATTCGTTTTAGTCCAAGAGCCGACAGCACAAAAAGGTATGTTATCAAACACAAGAAAAAAACCTTCATTTTATGGAAGAGTAGAAGTAGGGGAATCTAATGATCCATGCCTGCCGGAAGTAAAGTGGTGCATAAGCCAAAAATTAATACCACCAGTGGTTCACTCGTAGGTTTATCATTGTGTTTGTCCTACAAACAAAGATATGAAAACATGGAGGACTGGGAGCAGGAAAACACAATGATAAACCTACGGGTCAACCATTGGTGATATTAATTTTTGGCTTATGCACTACTTTCCTTCCGGCAGACATGGACCATTAGATTCCCCTGCTGTACTCTTCCTTAAAATAAAGGTTTTTTTCTTGTGCTTGATAACATACGTTTTTGTGCTGCCGGCTCTTGGACTATTTGTTTCTTCAGTGAAAAATACAGGTCGCTTCAAGCCGAACCCTAATTTACCGTTATAACTCTATCAGTAATGAAGACGTTGTGTCGATATCTTCAGCAAATTGTTCTCTTTGAAAGGTGATCTCGACACAGTAAGTGATCAATATTCGAGTCCAAACAAACACTTTCCTAAATTCAAAATATAGATGACAGTACATAATGCGTCATTAAGGGACTGTGCATGTATAACGTTATCAACATTTTGCTAATTTTGGACCCATTCCCCCATTACGATGTCAATTGCTTTCATTCGTCGACACTCCCCCTTCCCCCGGATGATATCGTTATCAATGTCTAAAAATTATTTTTATATTATTTTCCTTCCTTTTTATACGTTGGTTATTAATTTATTAGTCGCATACTTTACGGGTTCAAACGAAGAGAAGTCAATAAAATATGAATATTACACAAATAAAGTTATATCAAATAACATCTAAAATAATTAGTTGCTATTTAAAAGTATTTAATAATAGTTTATTCTCACATAATGTATTCAACAGTAATATTGTCTTCTTGGACTTGCCTCTGCCCGGCGGGAGTAAAAGCAGAACTTTTTAACATAACAATGGGCAGCATTCTTTATCTTTCTTTACTGGTAAACGCAAGTATCATTTCAAACATATTTTGCTCCGAGTATCTCCAACAGCGAATTATATGCGCATATGGCAGAAGAACAGGAATGTCGAACGTTGGGATATTCCATATTTCGGAATGAAATGATTTTATCAACATTTAAGGGTGTTCTCAAATCCAAAAGGGCAACTTTCTGACATAAGTTTTAATTTATTTTTGTTCGAAAATGCATGAAACTAGCTGGTGTTGTTGTTCAGAAACTATGTAATTGAGCTGTTTTTTTCCATTTTTTTTTGCAGACGCAATAGATCTTTCAGAAAATAGTGCCAAAATGGGCGTTTTGAACCGAATTTCCACGCGAAGAAAGAAAAAGCACCCAAGAGCGGGCGAAAAGCGTGTTTGTCACGTGATCAAACTCGCTTATAACTCAATAGGTAATTGATGGATCAAAAAGTGGGAAAACAGTTATATTCCAAATAGCTTCCATGGCCAGGCTTTCCAATTTTATATCTTTCCGTTAAAAAATGAATTTGTAAATGGTCAAAACGTTTTGCGCTTGTTGAGCAGAGCATTCAAGAACAGCCTTAAAGGCTTTAATAATAACTTTGCATTTTCATAAAAATATACAGACGTTTTTGATGTGAAGAAAAAGTTACAGATAAAAGAAAAGTTTGGTTGGATAAAAAAAGATAACGATGTCAAAAGACAACCCCCCCCCTTCCCCTATCGATATTTTTCAATATCGAGTGCCAGACCCCTCCTCCCGCCTAAAGTTATAACGTTATGGGGTACAGCCTCTAAGGATATTACAATGCACCTTCGTGATTTTTCAGTAATGGCGTCATATTCGCAGAAAATAGGATTTGTTTATTAAAAAAATTGCTGAAATATTTTTACTGTTATTAAAGTTATGAAGTAAAACCCGAATTCAGCTACGACCGATTTAGCTATTCTGTATTTTTGACTGAAAAATGGGACAACAATTCTGGTTACATAATACAACAGAATATTCGCCTTGGCGTGTATCATCATATTTAAATATGCGTATAAATAATTTTGTAAAATTATATGTTTCATAAAATAAATAAAATTATACAATAATGGTTAATTATTATGTCGATGAAAAGTTAAACAGTTAAATTATAGGAGGTATTGAATAAAACCCTGTGATTTACATCTGAATAAATAACTGTTTACATGAGTACTTTTTTCTCCTGCCTTTCCTTTCATAAACTCAGAAACTTTTGTAAAAAAACTTTTAAATTCTTTATAAATTTCAAACACACAGAAAATTGACTTTTTTCTCCTCCTAGTATAAGATTTTTTTTTCGAACCTTTAGTGCTTTACACCAACACAATTATTTAGATAGAATTTAACTATCTCAATACCTGTGTTGATTTCAGATTTCTGTAAAAATTTTAGATTTAGGCTCGTAATAATTTTGGATGGACAAATGAACTTCGTTTAGTTTAAATTGCAGTTTTTTAAATAAAACAAAAATCTTTATCCATTAAAACTTTCCTTAAATTTCTTAACGAAATCAAAGAATTTTATATTACATGTTACCTTTCAAAGGAACAATTATTTCCATTTCAACTTGAAATTCTTTTGATTATTCGAAATGTAAATAAAGTTGAATAATAATTTTAATAATGAAAAGTTAATCAGTTATGTTTTTCTTAAATTTTTACCAGGTGTTGAGTAAAAAAAAAAAAGGTGACTTACTTCTGAATAAACAACTTTTACATGAGTGATTTCCTCCTGCCTTCGTTCCATTAATTTAGAAAACTTTTTTCTAAGAAAGCTGTCTTGTTAAGTATAACTTTGATGTTAAGTATAATGCCAGCTGTCTGCGTAAATTTGACACACATTGAAGATAGACTCTGATTTACTCTCAACATAAGTTTTTTCTTTCATAATTTTGAAAGCGTGCAGCTTAGTTTAACACAGCCACTGAGATTGTATTAAAAAATCATTGCATACTTCTGTGAAAATTGCAGATTTAGACAGTGAATAATATGAGATATATGTGCCATATAGAATACTTAATGACATTTATTTTTCAGTATTTAACTTTTTTACTAGACATATTTACTCTAAATGCAAATCTATTTTTCTATACAAAGTGTTTAAGTATTTATTATTCTGCAGCGTAGAAAAGAACAAATAGAAAATGACTTTATTCATATTGTTTTTTTTTTCAGTGTTAAATGAAATAGAACACTCATCAAAAATATGTTTAAAAGCACTTGTGAAACTTTGTTTTAATATACTGTTGTTGATTTAATTGTTTCTCTCTATTGTTTGTGACTTTCAGAAATTAGAATTGATGAAAAAAAGTAAAAACCAATAGATGTTATCGCTTATTTTTTAAATAAAATAATTGCAAACAAATTTTTGATGAAGATTTTTTTTAAATACGTTGATGTACTGTTTTGTGATAGTTCTACTGCAAGTAATTTTGTAGCTGCGTTTGCCCAAAACTGTATACTTGGATTGTGTTTATTGAATTTTAAATCAACTCACATTGGGAAGATAATTTGGTAAGCAAAACAAGCTAGCATAAATTTCATATTTATACTAGGAAAATTTTACCTTCGTGTTATCTCCCATTTATGCTACTATCAAATCAGAAATTGAATATATTTATTACTCTGGCGATATTGCCGAATGGTACGACCATTACAAACTGACGAAATATGTACACACACATACTCTCGTTCTCACACAGATATATACACTCGCTGCCAAAAGTTAAGCACGCACATGAAAATGTTAATTTCCGGAAGCCAATCTGAATTGGAGGCACTGCAATTTTCTTTAGAGTTGGATGGAAGTATACAAATATGTTATATAACAACGAATCATGGCTTCGTGTCGAGAAATATGCAAGAAAAAGCTTTCTGAAGGGTTACAGAAGTTCAGGCATGTAACAGCAATAATGCTTTAAAAAAAGTGAGAAAAAGGCCAGAAAAAGTGCCAAAAAAGTGACTAAAACATGACAAAAAGTGACAAATAATACATGACATATGCATTTTTTAAATTGAAAATACCTTTCTTAAGCGAAATAATTTCTATATGTATTTTTTAAAGGATCCATGCTCATTGTCAGCTATAGTAATTTTTATGATTATCAATAACGACTATATATTGTAAGAAAAGTTTAAAAAAATCCTTATGAGTGCATACTAGAAATGAGTTTTAGCTCTTTTTTCAGAGCACAACCACGACAATTTGAAATCCGAGCCTGATACCAAGAGTAATCAGTAAGGAAATTGTCAAAAACATTTTAAAATTGTTTTAAGTTTAATTTACACATTTAAATACCGCTTCTTACTAGAAATAAATAATAATCCTAAATAACTCCCCCATGACAACGTTTTGAGATTTTCATGATCCTGAAAATCTATTTAAAATAAGTGTTTTGCTATTTATACTGACAAAAATTTCTAAAAATTACAATTCTTATTATTTTGAAACATTGTAATTGTACAACTATATCAAAAAGACAAGAGTTCAGTTTTCTATTTATTCTGGAAAAAATGACTTCAAATAGATAGTGAGGATAGACAAGAGAAATATCACGGCTTCATTCTAACACTGACTGTGAAAAGGCTTCAGAATGAGATTGAATATTTCTCCTTATATCCTATCAATAACAATTAATTCCCTTTCAAATTGCGATTCTTAAAAGCTTGTAAAACACTTTAGGACACTTAGAATACATTCTTGTTTCCTTTAAACAGCAAGTTTTTTTCAATTTGTGATTTTCACTTAGGGCCCGGCGGCTAGTATAACAAGAACGAAAAATCTGCATCAAGCATAAATTATAAAATACTTTCCAACACTTCCAGACTACTTTAACAAAACGTCACAGTTTAACACTTTATGTACTGAATTGTGAATTCTTGAAAATTTTATCTTCTAAAGCATTTTTCGTGAATTGTTTAAGAAAGCATTTTTCGTGAATTGTCATTAAAAGATTTAGATAATCATTCAATAAATTTTACAAGGATTGAAGGATTTAGAAGGATTCATTAAATTTGAATTTATAGGGATTTTGCGCAATATTTATAACCCCACTCAAATCTTTTATTTTAAATATTTTTCTTAGTATTTTGTAGAATTAGGAGGTGTACAAAGATAAAGTTCTCACAGCAGAAATATAGAAATATTTCCGAATTGAAATCCCCCCCCCCCCTCCCCGCTTCTCGTCCCAACACCAAGAAAGCTGAAAAGATGCAAAGGCAAAAGAAATCATCCTTTTAAAATAATTTATGTTTTGTGTAACCAATAATGCTTTTGGAACAAGATAAAGTAATGTATCTATAACTCATTCTAAACTGTATTACAACAAATCGATGTATTAAATGAATTTTATAACAAGTTATTTTAATGGTACTTATAAGTACCGTCAGCAGATAAAGGTTAATAAAGTGAAAGATGATGTCTAAGTAAAAAATATGGAAAACGCATAACACAAAAAACCCAATTTGAGGAATTACCATTAATAGTCGGTAAAACATCCGGATTCTTTTGTGAAGCCCTGTATATGATCTATAGATATTTATATACACTATATAGTATGCTTAAAATGTAGTTCCAGTTAGGAAACACATAGCTAGCACAGATAAGAATTTCTCTTCATTCATTTTTTTTTTAATTAAAAGAAATGTATGCAAGATCTTTTTTGTTGCCAAGTATATGATCTACAAATTTCATACAGACCGAGTAATCTCTCTATTCTGAAAAAAAGTAACTAATGCAGTCACCACCGCCGGTTTTGAATTTTTTGTGACCGGAGGTGCTTCTTCGTTAATATTAAGAACAATATTGCATACAAAAATACAAAAATCGGTAGTCTTATAGAGAAATGTTTGATAAACCCGCTGATGCAGACCGTTTTCAAATCGAAGAATTATTTTAAGAAATATTTCATGTTAAATTTGGTCAAACTCGTTCCATTAAAAAAGTTTTATTGGAGCAAAAACTATACATGGGAAGTTAATCATTTTTAGATCATATGATACAATAGAAGTTCCTTGTGTGCAGACTGCATTTATTTTTTTTAATTTGACTCATTTTATGAGGACTTATTTCCCTTTTAAATTCAAATTTTCAGCATTTTTGAGACATATTTTTTACATCTTTTAGAAAAGCGTATTATTTTAAATTGTTGCCAATTTTTAAAATAGCGAAAAGAATAATATTTCCTTCAAAATTAAAAAGTCAAAAGTTAAAAGTTAAACATTTATATACACATCGTCGGTACCATGTCAAACTATCCAATGTGAAAATAGTCACTTTTCAGGAGGGCAAAAAAAGTATTTTAATTGTGGATTCAAAATCAGCGCCAAGCAGCAGTAAACAATTATTATATTTTTCGTGTGCTGTTTTATATCTTATTTAAGCATGCTATTGAGATAAATAATTTGAATAATTTCACTCGACAAAAAAATCACATTGGATAGTTTCATATGGTGTGTTTATTGGTACGTTTTCGGCTTCATTGAACTTTTTCAGCTTCAAACTAATCCAATATGCCACATTGGATAGTCTGACTGTAAAAATTTTGTGCTTTTTCCAGGTTCGCCATTTCATAGTAGCGAATATGCCATATTGGATAATTGGACTTGTAAAAATTTTGTGCTTTTTCCAGATTCGCCGTTTCATAACATCAAATGTGTCATTCAATAATTTAATTTGTAAAAATTTTGGTATTTATATATTCAATATAAAACTCTTAAGAATTTTCTTTAATACTTTTAATAACAAATATACAGTAAATTAATAAAGAAAAAAGGTTATTTTTAAACATTCTGTTAATTTTATAAAATATAAGAAAACAAAAATATCTCACATAATGGGGTGGGCAACAACAGGCACTTCATATCCTTAATTATAAATAGTAATATTCGCGCTATTTATTCTAAGAAACTCAAGGGCCGCTTTCTACCGCTATTTTCGAATAGAAATCTTTGATTTATTTAATACCCCCATTAAAAAAGTTGGAACAAATGACTTTGAAGAAAATTTAGAAGAAATTCATAATAGACTCTTTCAATACAATAAGTGCAAATGTTCTCCCCAACGTGGGGAATGATAAAGGGGTAATCCCTTTTTGCAAGACTTTCTTGATCATTAAAAAGTTTTTATGACTTTTGATTTACTTTTCTGTCGTTTAGCTATGCTCTAACTCTCGTAAATATACTGGGATTGCCATATGTCTTACTTATGTTTTTGACGTTTACTATGTCATGTCCTGTGCTCAAAACGGAGCGTGTACCATTTATAGGTCCTTTACAGGGACGCTCAAAAGAATCCCGTTACATTACGCTTAATGGGGATTGAAACGTTTGTGCTTTAGTTTAATTATGTTACACTATTTAAAACATAATGCAATTTATATACATTATTGAGGTGCACAGCAACATGCCTACGTTAGAATATGGCGTGTACAACAGTTATCGTTCATTTAGAGGTACACACAAAAGATTTCGGTTAAAGCGCAGTCTATTAGCGAGAATTGCTGGAAATAGGTTTTATATTATGGTATGCGTTTTAAAGCTATATACATACTACTTGGTATGTATAAATTCTATAGATTGTATACAGGACTACCTAAAATAATTCGTTAGCATTACTAAGTATGATTCTGAACTGCTTAAGCATAGTTTTTAATTGTGTTATGCATTTCAAAGCTGAACTAGTTATTATATGATATGTGTGTGTAATATTAAGTAAAATCATATATAGGGCCACGCAAAAAACTAGAAATGTGGACAATTATGGATGATAATTTCTGGAAGTATCATTTTAGTAGTTGTAAGCGTATTTTAGCTTGCATTAAATTTTTAGCTTATGTGGCATGTATAAAAATTTGTAGATAATATAAAGGGTTGTACAAAAATATCAGTTATGCTCGTCTATTAGTAGAAATTACTAAATGTGAATTTTCAGTCTATTATAATTTTTAAATCTTTCCAACAAGGTTGAAAAGTGTTTATGAATTCGGTTTACTTGTTCATGCTCTAACTCACGCAAATATACTCGGATTTTCATGCAATTAAAAAGTATTAATGGTGCTTACAATGAAATATTTGGTATTGCATATGAAGTGTGTATCATTAATAGTTCATTTACAGGGGCACTCAAAATATTTCCATTACATTATGGTTTAGGGGAAAAAATCGCTTGGAGAGTATTTTAATGACATTACGCTGTTTCAAATGTATTAAAACTAATATAAATCACTTAATTTCATTACAAGAAAATTACGACAGAATAGGGCATGTATTCATAGCATTCGTCGTTCATTTACAGGAACACACAAAAGAAATGCGTTACAGTACTGTTCCTGAGCAATAATTGCTGAAAGTGCGTTTTTGAATTCCGGTATGCTCTTTTCAATTTAAATATTTTTTCGCATGTTGCATAAAAATTCTATACCTCGCATACAGGGCTGCACAAAAGAATTCACTAAAAAACAATTACTGTCCATCATTGACAAAAAAAAAAGTACTCGAATCAGTTTGTGAAGCCCTATAAATGATCTATAGATTTGTATATAATCTAGATAGTATGCAACAATTTAGTTTAATTAGAAAACGCGTAACGCAATTTACACTTTCAACCTTTAGCAATTTCCGCCAATACACGGAAATATACTCGAACTACTTGTATAGCCCAGTATATTATCTACAGATTTCTAAACATGTTACGTAATATGGTAAAATTTAATTCAGGCAAAAAATTGTTATAAATACACTTCCAAAAATTACCAGTCATAGCCGGCAATGTCTTCAGTTCTTTGCGTAGCCCTGGATATTAGGAATCTTTACTAACATATTTTAGTATAGTAAAAAGAAATAAAAGACAGAAATTGCATAGCTCAATTAAAAACCCCCTTTAAGAAATTCACGTCCATTCAAAGTAATGCTTGTGCTTGCAAATTCTTTTGCATAGGCCTGTATATGATCGATAGAATTTATACGCACCAAGTAATATTCAAATAGTTAAAAACTCATACAATAATTGAAAACGCCCTTCAAACAACTATCGCTAATAGACAGCAGTGTAACCTAATTCTTTTGTGTGTCCCTGTAAATTAACGATAACTATCATACATGTCCTATTCTGCATTAAGCAACTTGTAATGTAAATCAGTTACGGACGTCAATTTGACTTTGTTTGGAATATTTTAACATTATTAAAATATGCTTCATTTTTTTTCTTTTTTTTTTTTTTACTATAAACCATTATACAACAAAATTCTTTTGTATGAACCTGTAAATAATAATAAATGACTTGCACACCATATTCTGCATAAAATGTTTTTAATATACTTCATGAATCCATATTAATTTCATTATGTTTTAACTATCGAACACCATAAAAAGACACCGCTCTTCTTCCCTATTGAGTGTAGCCCCACCAGTGGCTGAGAGGTTCTGCTCTCGAAGCTGGTAGACGGGAGGTGCTGGGTTCGAACCCAATCGCGCCCGTTGGCCTAACCGTTTCGGAGTTTTCGTGGTTTTCTTCGAAACCTTGGATTTTCCATGCGTAAATACGGGTTAGATTCCCTTAGAAAGACCCCCAAGGAGAACACTCCCTCTAGGGCCTACATCCCTCGAGTAGATAATCGGCCGTCAAAAATCAACCCAACCTTATTGAGTGTAATGCAACGGGATTCTTTTGAGTGTTCCTGTAAATAAACTAAAATTATCACATTCCATTAACAATAAAAAACGTATGCTATAGTAAACGTCAAAAACATGTTAATTGCGTTAAATTTCAATACATAAATAAAACGTTTTTGCCTTCCTAATAAAATGACTATTTTCATATTGGATAGTTTGACATGGTACGGATACTTAGAAAAAGAAAAATATGCAAACATTTGCGGCAAAGGATCGAATATGTCATATTGGACAGTTTGAAATTGCAAATTTTTGAAAAAGGTGCATATTGGATACTTTGAAACAGTCATTATCTAAGTTTCTAAGCAAGCTAGAGACGTGACGATTTTGATTAGTACGTATTATGCACAATACAACAAAATGGCACAAAATATGAAAAATGCATTTTTTCACATTGGATAGTTTGACATGGTAGCGACGACATGACTATTATAAACGAAAAAAACTTTCAAATTAGAATTAAATAGTTACGTATTAAAAGCAGGAAAATGTTGAAAATTACGTCGTAAAAACTATATTTACATGTGAATTTTAAAAGAGAAAGAAAATTGTAAAATAATAAAGCCGTAATATGCGTTAAATTCGTAAATGGAGGAAATTACGTCATATTTAAAATGGCCAAACAACAACATTGCCAAACAGTTTAAATTTAAAAATATATTTGCGCGAGACATTTATTTCATATTTTGAGATAATCTTTTAAACTATTGTTGTGAATTCTAAAAAAGCTCAAATAATATTTCCTTTCTAACAACAAAAGTATTTTCACGTGAATATTAAAATGAAAAAGAAAGCTTTGGTGAAAATGACGTCAGATTTAAAACGATACATTTAAAATATCTCATTTAAAAGAACATTTTAATAGCGTTGTTAAAAAATACCGGGAGACAAAGACTCTGTTTACTTAATTAATTTTATATTAGTTTATTTTGAAATGTTTACTGATCTGATTTAATCAAGAACGAAAATAGCCCGTTAACAGGGAGATCGGCACTGTTTTTTTTTAAATTATAATTCAGTCTTCCGAATTTTTTTAAAGCCGATCAAATTAGCATGCTTTTAGAGTTTGCGGTGCCTGAACGGGGGCTGGCGAGCGTAGCTCGTAGGGGGCAGATCCCCCTAGTAGACAAAAAATCAGTTAAATTAGAAAATGCACACCATAACTGAAAATGTACTTTCAGTAATTATTGTGTAACAAAATTCTTTTGTGTGTTGTAAATCCACAATGAACGCTATGCACACCCCATTCTATAGTAAGCCTCTGACAGCGTAACGTCATTAAAATACACCGCAAACGATTTCCCTCCATAAGCCGTAATAATGGATTTTTTTGAGTGAACCTGTAAATGAACTATAAATGCTACACGATTAATTTTCAATACCGAACATGCCATAGTAAATGTCAATAACATATATCAATCATGGCAATCCGAGTATATTTATGCGAGTTAGAACATGGACATAAGGCAAACAGACAGACAAACTGGAGTCACAACCACTTTTCAAATATGTTGGAATGTGTTAAAAATTGAATTCGAGCCTATTTCTAGTCCAGCTCAAGATTACTTTGTAAAACTGTAGAAGCAACTTTTACGGTGAGAATATCCACAAATCCAAAACAGATAGAAAGCACACTTTTAGTCACATTTTCTGGCTAAAAATGATTGAGCCAGCTTTCGTATGCTTACGAACTTTTGGTCACTTCATCACTATTAGTCAGACAAAGTGAATAAAAGTGGCTTTTTAAAAAAATAGTGACTAAAAGTGACACTTTTTTTTTTTAAGTTACTTAAAGTGAGAAAAATGACACACTTGCACTCTGGAGTTGCATGTAAGTGTTTATAAAGAGGGTTTAGAACTTTCGTACGTATATATTTTGCACGACAGACGTGTTTCTATGGGTTTCAGCAGACAAATGAAAGATTCTGAGCGTTAGCGCGCCGTCGGACGCCTTGAAGAAGGACAATCAATCACAGATTTTGCTCTTTTCTCCAGCGTTCATCATTCCGTAATTTTGAGATTATGGAATTAATGCTTAACAAGTTGAACAATTGTCCTAAGACCCGTAGCCTATCGTCCAAGGTTTGCGGCATTGCGGATGATCGATTTATTGCTGTTGTAGTCAAGCGGAATCGAAGAGCGACCTCTACACATGTGACATCTATATGCTTGCAGCGTCCATTGGTAAGACGATATCTTCCACTTACTGTGTACCAAACATTACACTTGAATGGACTGTACCCCTGGGTACTTCGAGTTTGTGTTTCTCTATCCGTCCAATCTAGAGGAGCACGATTAAAGTGGTGTCGGCAACATATCATTTGGACTGTGTCTGATTGGGGCAACGTTATGTTCACGGATGAGTCGAGATTTGCTCTGCAACCAGATGATAAGAATGTAAGGGTCTGGAGAGAAGTAGGCACACACAATTGACCCCAGTGCATCATCGAATATGACGCATTCCAAGGTGAAATCATCATGTTTTGGGCAGGGATTTCGTTTTGATATCTCACTAACCTGCACTTCTTTAGACGGGGTTCTATGACCGCTGCCCGGTATCGGGATGAAGTCCTAGACCCCACTGTGACATTGTACGCTGCAGGAGTATGGTCCGAATTTCGTTTTAATGGTTGATAATGCGCGTCCCTATAGAGCCATCTTCGTCGAAGACTACCTGGAGAGTGCGGGGATTGCACGTATGTAGTGGCCGGCATACTCACCCGACCTTAATACCATTGAAAATCTTTGGGATGCCCTCGACCTTGCTGTGTGTACTCATTTCCCCCTCCCAGCCACTCTCACATATAGTTGCAAACTTCTCTACAGGAAGAATGGCGATTACTTGTTTCTACGTTAGGTGATCACCTCATAGAAAGCATGATCACATTCTGTTAACATTGTATGCAGGTGAGGGGTACTCACACACCCTATTAATGTCGTTTTTGTTTCTTTGTTTTCACTTTAAACATGTTTTTGTTAATGACTCCAATACTTCATCTTATAACTTATGTAAATTAAATATTGTTTTCATCTTTGTATGTAAATCTTTGTTTGGTTTAATGCATAAATAATTTTCTACTTTCCTGCCGCATTTCGTATCAACCCAAGTAGTACTTGTCGATTTTTTTTTTTTTAATTTTACTGCTGCGTGCTTAACTTTTGGCAGTGAGTGTGTGTATATATATATATATATATATATATATATATATATGTAAATTATATATATATATGAAAATTATATACAGGGTAACTCTTGGATAGATGGCCATAGAGGAGAGATTGCCAGTCTAAATACCCCCAAAACTTGATCATCGATTGCAATATAAACATTGTTCGTATGAAATAGTTCAACGAGTTTATTTATTGCGACGTGCAGTTGTGTTTTTCGATTATAAAAAGTAAGTGTAATTTTAATGTATATATTAAATAGGTGGTTGAATTTTTTTTTTTTTTTTGGCTTAGGTATCTGAATGTTTTGCAATACGTACGTTATATATATATTTTACTATATGGACTTTTAAGGCACGTATATAATCTAATCTTTACTTCTAATACTAAAACAAAGACGTACAATGGCTATTGATGCTTTAAATTGGGCGACCGTCAGTCCTTCAATTTCAGGAGAGATGGCCACATGAAATCGAGGGGAGATGGCCACCTTTAATCAATATTTCAAAATTATACTTAGTGATGATTTTAACTAAATATAATTAAATTTAAAATAAATATATAACGTTTACGTTTATAAATATATTATATGATATAATTATTTAAATTTTAACTAATATAAATATTTTAATAACAATAATAATAATGTAATAAGACCTAACGGTTTATTTGTTTCAGAAAATACTGAAAAACGTCAGAAACTTTCATAACAGAAATTGATAAAGTTGATAAATAAGCTAAATTAACGTAATAAGCCTACAATTAACGCGAAAAAAAAAAAAAAAAACACGACAATTCCAGTCGCGAAGAAAACGAAATACATTTAAATTATCCAGATTCCGAGTAAGTAGAATTGGATTAGAATCACTGTGTTGGTTGTGCAAAACAATATAATATCACATCCAAAAAGAATGTCTGGATACAATGCATAAGGTACCTGAAGAAGTTCTATGAAACGCGTACAAATTATCACGGCCTTTGCCAAGCATGTGGTAAGATTTTCTGAAAAGTGAAATATTGAATTTATACTTCAAATTTCGTTTATTCGAGTTTTCTTCACTCATTTTTCATCCTATAACTGCCTCTTTACAAATTGCTATATGTTTTTCCTGATTAACTATATGAAAAGTGTGTGTTAAATTAGCTTTTTCTTCCTCGTATTGGATGGCTCCTCGGCTTGAAGGAGAGATGGCCATCTGCCATTTAAATTTCAATTTTGTTTAATACTTTTTGTTTTCAATATTTAATTATTTTTTGCATAAAATATGATGAGTACATGTATAAGAATTTTAAATATGCATCAATATTTCTTGTATTTGCATTCTAAGAATTTTTATTTCAGTCTTTAAAAACTATGGCCATTTATCCTAGAGTTACCCTATATATGCGTGTGTGTGTTCATAGAATATATACATATATTATGTGGTGTGTGTGTACTGTGTATACATATATATGTGCGTGTATAACGCGTGTAGAAATATGATGAATGATACATTAAATTAAGGGGTATACAAGTATAGCCTAGAATAAGGTGCTACAATGCAGAATAATATATGATATTGTAAGTGAAAAAAGAAAAAAAAACTTGTATTTTATTTATAAAATTTAAGAAAGTTGTTTGCATTTCTATTTTTTAATCATATTATAGCTTAACTCTACCGCGTTTGCTATAATATCTAAATAAACATTTTTTAACTTTTTTTAGCAGCTTTAACCCTCCGCCAGTGGCATCTCGATTATATAGATATATATACAGTATATATTGTGTGTGGAGAGGGGATTTGTTTGGTACATTTTTATATATTTTACTATTTTTTCAGCAAACCTCGCCCACCTTATATACTTAGATTTTTTTCCCAATTTTACAATTCTTGCATACGTAATAATCGCTTAAGGGGGCTGGTCACTCAGCTTCCGAATTCTCCTCTGTAATGTTAAGTATATGGACTTTTGATACATTCGTATATTTAAAATATCTCCTCAGGAAATTCATATTTTTAATATATTTTTTCTGTGCACTCTTCTTAAAGGATGTCTCTTTTTTTTTTTTTTTTGTTAGTTTTCAAAATATTTCTAAAATCTATGCTGAATTTAATATTTTATGTGTTAAAAGCGGGCGAACGGTGAGTAAGATTTTAACACTTCCTATAAAATTTAGTCTGTACTTTAGAATTATTTTGGGAACTAAGAAAAAAAGAGACATCTTTTAGGAAGCGTACACAAAAAATAGAAGTTAAAAAAATTAATTTCCCGAGGATATATTTTAAATATACGAATGCACCAAATGCCCATAGACTTTACATGTGAGGGGAAATCGGCAGCTGACTGACCAGCCCCTTAAACCGTTATTGAGGTTTACCTTGGAATGTTCGGTATTGAAAATGAACTGTGCAGAATTTACAGGGGCACTCAAAAGAATCCCATTACATGATTGTTTTTTGGGAAAAATCGTTTAACGAGTATTTCAATATAATTACGCTATTTCAAGCATATTGAAATGGATATGCATCACTTAGATGCACTAAAAATGCTTACTATAGAATATGGTGTGCATAGTATTTTTTATAGTGTTTAATTAAATTGATTGCATGATTGCATTTCATTGCATGAAAAAATGAAATTTCTTAACATCCTCCTTTAGTGTTGGAAAGTGTTTCATAATCTATGTCAAATGCATGCTTTTTCGTTCTTGCTGTGTATAAATGAGACACGTCTTGAATTCTATTCGATTTCTTCCGAATGACGCCCTTTTCCGGACTGCCACGTCCTAATAAATGACAAAACATCAACTTTGGCAACAATGTCTGAAAGACATTTTGCCTTCATAGAAAAATGGAAAACAATATCCAATTTTTTTGTGAATGAGTTTATAAAGCTGAGATCTTTATGCATTTATGAAAAAAAAATACTCTATGAATATGTCAGAAGAAAACCAGTTTGGATTTGACAGAGACCTTAAGTATCTTACAAGTTCGAAGCTAATCTGCTCTGCCATCTATCAGTAGTGTTGCCAAGTCCAATGTCACAAAAATCGAAACAGCGGCTTCTAAATCGGGACTTAAAAATACAATAAACCAGACATCGGGAATCTGTTTCGGCTGTTGGGCACAATAAATCAAAATGTGTATAAGACATTTCGGGTCTGTGGTATTTTCATTTTAAGCAGTCTTTTTTGGTAAATAATAAGATAAATTTTATTGAGAAAATACGTACAATGCGCTTTTTTTAAAATTTAATCATAAAAATTATAATTGAGGACGTGAGTTTCAAAACTTCCCTTTTCCAAAATTTAAATAATCGAGTTTTCACTATCAATCTATTTTATTGGTGAACTTGCACCGCAAAAACACTGCAATCTGCAAAAAAATATTTAGTTTTATCATGTATTTGTGTTCTGACACTGTAAAATCTTGCTTTACAATGAAAACCAATGGATACAGTCAGAGATTTTTCATGATTTCCCAAAATTTGATTTTCTAGATAAGGCAAGTTTTGAAACTGACGCCTTCAATTATTATAAAAAGAAACATAACTGAATGAACTTTACTTTTTCTTCGATATTAATGGCTCCCCTAATGCTGAACATGTGACGTCAATTCAGTTAAGTCTGGGTTATAGTTATCGTCTTAAGACGAAAACAAGCATCTGTATTTTCGGATGATAAGCTGCTCATCTTCTTACTTAAAATAAATTTCATTTGTGAAAATATTTGTTTCAGTTTATAAGTTGTACCGAATACGGACAAAATGATAAAGCCAATTTTTTTCAGAGATGAAAACTTCGTAGGAAGCGATGCCCAGCGTATTGATATCATGGAAAATAATTTTCTGATTTTGTCTGTAAAGAGGAGACTAACCGACAAATTGTAGCAATAGCTCAAGGTGACTTTTTATTGGACAAAAGGCGAAGGCGCAGCCAATATGTCGAAGACAGCGATTGGACGTTGACTTCCGCCTCGCCTTCATACGTCCAATCGTTGCGTTCATTATGCATATCCATTACTGCACCTTTATAATCAAACAAATATTATTGTTATTATTTATTTTCAGTTTATTTTTTTATGTATACTTTAAATATTCATTTCCTATTTATATTTTCTTTTTATATAAGTATTATACTTTTATTTCGGAACTCAAGTGGGCCACTTGACATTATGAAATGGGTCACTCGGTAACCCAGGGGTAATTGGTTGTCGACTCCTGCAATAAACCCTATTAAAACGGCACACCTTTTTATAACGGAATCTTGCCTTAAACATAAAAAAATTACTGTTCCTATAGCAGGAATATCATCAGCCTATTTTGAACGAAAACAAGTTTTAAACGAAATTTCTCTCCTATCCTTTGTGATTTCGTCTCAACAAGTTTTATTAAGCAAAAAAAAAAAAAAAAAAAAAAAACTATCTTATAGAGTAAAACCTGTGAAAGTGGAATACCCAGATTGATACATTATTCCTATCGTAGGTACAGTGAAATTTTCATTTTAAAATCAGAAATCCATTATAAACAGGTTCAGTTTACACAGGCTTTACTGATCAAAGTACAGTAAAGCTGGTAAAAACACAATTTCTTAGAGCCACCAAAAAATCCATTCGAGATAGGTTTCCGTCTAAGCAGGTAGAATTGTAAGCTGTTTCTTTGGAAGGGGCTATAATTTTTTCCGTTAAATACAGGTTATGTCTTTGTAAGTTTTACTTATTAAGTTCCTCTCAATGCGGACTAGCGAATGACAGGGTACTAGAAGAAATTTAAAGGAATTTATGTACCATGAAAAATCACGGGTTTTGACGTGCCACGCAATGGTTACACGGGACAGGACTTGCAGTCCCTGAAAATTCCCAGCAAAGAAAGAAACAGTGCGCCATCAGCTGGAAAACAGATGGCAGCCAGCACTGCCATCAGCGGTAAAGTGCAATGGTGCCATTACTTAAACCAGTACAAAAGTGTCCGTACGGAATGCAGCTGGCCCATCAGTGATGGCCAACAGCAGGCCAGCATTGGTATGCCGTCACATTACTTCAATCCGGCACTTTTCCTGCAGTGCTAGCACCTATCCTACTGCTATTCCTTTGCTGGGCCAGCACTTTCCCTTGCAAAAATTTCTTATAGAATTCTATAAAAAAAAATAATAGAAAAAGTATTATGGAATATTATAGAATTATGGCCCGTTTTTCTGTAAGCTAGTTTCACCAAAAGCTATAGAAATATCTCTAGAAGTGTCTGTAATAGAAATGTCTATAGAAATATTTGAACTTACAGCGGTTTCCATGTGGTCACCTTCCCAAGGACTAACCGCGCACGGTGCTGTTTGGTTTACGTGATCGGACATGAACAGGTACTTTCAGCGTATTCTACGATAGCTCTTAGTTTTCAAGCTCTCATTACACTATTTCAAGTTTGTTTCTTTTGTGATTTGCGTTCCCAATCATTAAACTTGTATAGAAATTGTTGTATTGTATATAAATCCTATATATTTTATACGCTGAATGATTCTCAATTGTGCAAATTATGAAAATCAAAATCCGAAAAAAAAACGAAAACCGAAAAAAAAAAAATTCTAATGAATTCTGTAGAAACCTTTTCTTTAGAAAAAATATCCTATAGAACTCTTCAAAACTCTATAGAAACAGTATTCTAAGAAAGGCTATTCTAACAGAACTTGTAAAGAAATCTATAGAGTTCTATTTAACTCTATGAACTATTTTCGCAAAGGTTTAACCCAGCACCATCACTTATCCTGCAGTGTTTATACAGTGCTAAACCATCAGACAGCTTTTTTTTTTTATTATGAGCAGACATCCACCCAGTAGTGTTTATAAAGCGGTAGGTCATCATCCAGTGTATGTGCTGCTGGATTGCGATGAATTCCGAAATACTCAGTGTTTTCGACATTCGCAAAGCTACCTAGCGTAAGGGTTCCCAGCAATAATACTGCAAAAGTTCGTGCTCTTCCATGGTGAGCCAGCGCATGAGATAAAACGGAGGCTGATCAGAATTTTATCTGATGATTTCCAACAGCAAGGTTGACTGAAGCTGTCCAGCAGTGGTCATGCAGTGGCAGACCATTAGCCAGCACTTCTCCATCATTACCAGCACCTATCTTGCTGCTGGCCAGCAATTTCCTCTTTGCTGGGTTGGGACACCTGGCAACACTAGGTATCAGTGACATGCTGCGACAAGCATGCTATAAGATGGATTGTCTTATAGCAATTAGTTTAATGACCAAAAGAGCCCATATTAAGCATCTATATAATAACAGCGTAAGTCATGTGACTGTCATCAGCAGTTCCGGGTTGACCGCTTCACTTTTTGTATGCCAGGCGGGCAATTTGGTAATTTAATGTTAGCAGGACGCAGGTGATAAATCGTCAAATACTGTTCCATCGCCGTCATGTCATCAGTATTACGAGTATAATAGTCCATTTCATGCGGCTGTCATAAACAATTTTTTGCGTGGTAAATTAAAATAAAGCTTTGATGTTGAAATTAAATGTCATGGTTTATAGTATAATTTATTACTTTTCTTTTCTTTTTTTAAAGCAATAATTCAGAGTAATAAATTTTAAATATTTAAAAGTTTTAAATTTAAGTTTTGCCTTTTAAATAAAATGAGTGAAAGTGCTATATTTTAAATGAAATACGAAAAAATACGACGGGAACAATGTTTGGCGATTTATCACCTACGCCCGGCTAACATAAAAATGCCGAATTCGTGATTTCTGTATCAGAATCTTCGGATTTGGCGAAGGATTGAGCAAGTAAATTAGATTATGTATAAAAGTAACATGATAAATGCTTAGCATACATTTATGGGAGACCAAACTGGTCGCCAAGAACGGCTAGTTTGTAAATAGTTGCACACAATCTTGGAGAGTTATACAGGGTATCTATAAAATAATATCCCAGTATATTATGGCAGTTTAATTTAGACTATTGACAACAAATCAAATGGAAGGAAAACTAACCTAGTTTCTCTTACAAAAATTTTAATACCCAATCCAACCCAAAGTCCAAAACTGCCCACGCTTTGGTTAACAAGTCCGGAGTAGTGGAAGCAACACTGTTAGGAAAATTCGTCCATATACACTAAATTATTCCTCATTTTTAAACAAATAATTTCCGTACTCCTAGAAAACATGTTTTATCCGTGAATTCTCCCGGAACGTCTAAAAAAGGAGGGGAAAATTCCATACATTCCTAGCTCGCATGCGTATTGGATCTATTAATAATATATCCGAATTTATATTAAATAAGAAAAACCAAAAATTCTATAAATTAAGATTTCTAATTTAATTAAAAAGACAAAAAGTTTTCAAATTTCAAAATAAATAAGAACTACTCTTCTCATTGATTCAAATTATTCACAATTTATGTTTTTAAAGTCGAATAAAGTTGAATTTATAAAGCTGTTTATAAATAAATATTCGCATTTAAAATATACTTTAAATGAACACATTTAAAAGACATTTTAATTAAGAAAATTAAATGGACAAAAATCGATATTACTAAACAAAAAAAAGTCTTATCGAATGAAAATATAATATTCGTATTTTACCTCTAGCAATCTACGTAAAATTATTTGAAATTCATATTTTTATACTATATTAATACTAAGATATAAAAACCTCAGTCACAATCTCATTAAAGACGAAATCTTCTCGAAATGAACTTCAAAATTAAAAGCTTTTTAAAGAAATTCATCAAGCCATATCCATCTGAAGCAAACATATTTACTTCAAAGCGTTTCGCTGCTGTACAACCATATAGCTCAGTTCTAACGTGCTCGCCTCCTAACGCTGAGATGGCTGGTTCGAATCCAACGTCAGCCACTTTTTTTTTCCCAACTTTCTTCAATTGATGGATATTTTGTCTCCTGTAACGGAGGGAAAAAAAAAGCGGATATTCATCAATTCGCGGAAATATGCCGGCAGCACTGCTGCCAGTAGAATTTCCGTGAATTGCAGAAAGTATTTTTGAGAGTAAATAGCCACTTCAATTCTGTGTCCCAACATCTGGCAAATCATTAGGACATAGATATACGATCTTTTATAAAGCCCAAACACAAACAATCGCATGGCTCTAATAGCTTTTAGATCTTCAGATTAGCAATAACGTTTACGCTCAGGAGTCGCCATTTTGCGTATGTGGCACTGCAAGCGAGTCAATAACGAAGCAGTACTCGCGCATGCGCTTAGCTAAAACTGTTTGAGTGACTCTTTATTTGTGATCTTAACCAACACTCTACGACACAACACTTACAGTTGATACTATTAAAATTTATAACTTGGACATTACTTTATGCACAGGCACACTCTGCACTATAAAAAAAAATACACTAGTTGGATGCGCCAATCCCAAAATTTTCTCCTATCTCATACATCTTAATATATCAAAAAGCAATTACAGATGTAAATACTGCAATATTATTAGTTGATTATACTAACTTTGATTTTCATCTTAAATTTCTGCTTCAGTCAATGAAGCGTAGTAAAAATAAGTTCATCTCGATTATGATACATATTAAAATTAATAGTTTTTCGTTATTCTGTTGTACATCAGCTTTTTGCGAATAGCCGGCTTAGCAGAACACGAGTTCCCGTCGCTGCACGAGCCGCCGATGGACAACAGAACTACGAAAAACCGAGAAAATTATACAAAAATCGCTATCATAGCACCCCTTTCCCGCGGAATGTATCCAAATTCAAGGAGGACCTACTGGCCATAGCTAAAAATATACGCAAAAAAATTGGTTCTATTCTATGCATAATTTCATACACTTTTCGATGGTACAAATAATGAAAATGGCACAAAAATTGCTATTACAGCGCCCTTTCCGGCAGAATATTTCTAAATTGAAGGAGGACCTGCTTGCCACAGCTAAATACATGCACAAAAAAATTGGTTCAATTCTATGCATAACTTAATACACTTTTCGATGGTACAATGGAGACACATGGACAGACAGACATTTAGTATAAACATGATTTTTTGGGATCTCTGACGCCTAAAAGGTGTCAATCCGTCGAAAACCGGCAGTCGAAAAAAAATTCGAATGCAATACTTTCTTCTGTTGAAGATAGAAGAAAGTAACAAGAACATATTTTTGTTCGTATTGCATTTTCATCGTTCTTGAGGGGAGTTGAAAACTGCAACAACCATTTGAAGTCACCTTGTTATTATACTGACATTACGCACACAATTATAACTGTAATAAATGGACTATTAAAAAAAATAATTAAACAAAATAGTTTATTTCATTTAAATTTAAGTGCATAATATACCATTTGATGGTTTGAGTTAATTGAAATATAGTTTTCTTTTCTTATGCGATTTTCTTTTGCTCAAACTAAAGTACATGTTTTCAATAATGACACTTATTATAGCTGAAAGCATGCCGACTCCCCATATGACGAGGACGCCGTAGATGTTCTTTAAACTAAGAGGTTTCAGATCTGACTCACTGTAACTTGTACAAATTCCAGCCAATTCGAAAATGGGCTTAAACCATTTCCCACTTATATCAGCCTGTACCAAGCGTGTGATCCTGAAACAAAATAAAAATAAAGTATGTTAGAAGAAAGTATTAAAAAAAGTAACAGCAACATTATTGTAATTTTTAGGTAGATTTCGTAAGAAGTTCTACCTATTACATTCTCCCTTATGGTGGTATTTTTGAAGAAGAAAAAAATTCACAATTTTGCCAATTCACGTGATATGAACTCCGCTTAATTTATTATAAATCTTTTTAACATTATCTACAACTTTTATACTAACAAGTAAATTTTTGATAGGACCAACTCTTACAGCCAAAAAAAAGGGGGGGGGGGAGTTGTAGAAGAAAAAAAAGTATCATTGGCGTGATGAAAATTTTTGACAACCTTCAGACATGCTGTATATGGGACATTCTCACAATCATTTGACTTTTGGGGAAAAAAATCTGACAAAATTAAACTTGCTAAAATAACATTTTAATCTGATAGACGAATGCCTTAATGATTCAAAATAAAGAAAAAATGGTCAGCAGCGAAAATTTTTTTATTTAACTGTGGTTTAAGTTAAACTTGCGAGTTTAATTTTCCTTACCATTTTACCCCTATAACTTTTTATTTTCTTCTAAATTTTTACTTATAATGAATTTGCATAGTACCCACAGGACATTCAAATAAGAAATAATAACAATGTAGTACTTTTAATGCAGAATTTTTGTATAACATTGTCTTAAAGAGGTGTTAAAGAAGGGATGGTAAGGTAAAAAAAGGAGATGGTATTGGAAACAAGTTGGAAATTGCTCGTCAAACGTGGCAAATGAGGTGCGTTCGTACTATAACTAGTTTTATAATTATTTTTTGCACCCCATATTGTACTGAATGTATATTTTTTGCGCTTCATAAGTGCATAGTCTGTAACATCATTAAAATGCACTTACAATAATTTTTTCCCCATTCCCCGTAATGTAACGGAAAACTTTTGACTGTCCCTGTAATTAAACTATACATTCGATTTTCATAAAATTTGAAATGGCTCGACAAAATTTTGCAGCAATTATATATTTAAAATTTCAGACCATTCGGAAGGCTGTAAAATCATTAAAATGCATTTGCTATAATTTTTTCCCATTGGCCGTAATGTAACGGAAAACTTTTGGGTGTCCCTGTAATTAAACTATATATCCGATTTTTATAAAATTGGAAATGGCTCGACAAAATTTTGCAGCAATTATATATTAAAAATTTCAGACCATTCGGAAGTCTGTAACATCATTAAAATTCACTTGCAATAATTTTTCCCATTGGCCGTAATGTAAAGAAAAACTTTTGACTGTCCCTGTAATTAAACTATACATCCGATTTTCATAAAATTGAAAATGGCTCGACAAAATTTTGCAGCAATTATATATTAAAAATTTCAGATCATTCGGTCGGGTAGTTTTTGCTCTGTTATATGCGGACGGACAGACAGACGGACAGACAGACGGACTGAACGACGACTATAGGTGCTACGTATTTATATAATTACGAACGCACCTAAAAAGGGACGGTAAGGATACAACGGTAAGGAAAATTACCACCTATTTTTAGGAAAATCATGTTAAGACTAAGTGATAGCCACAATGTTCATTGATTTTTAGAAACAGTTGTTAACCTCGGATTAATTTTTTATTTATTTATTTACCTCGAAAAGTGCAGGAATAAACCTTGGGGACGGTGAGACTACCAATAAAGCCACGATGCTTGAAATTTATATTTAAATGCTGATTTAAATTCTATAGTAAATTTTCTACCAAAGAATTTTAGACATTATTTCTCTAGCATACTTCTGTATGAGAAAAAAATTGAAAAAAAAAATCTGTGGCTGCATCTGAAATGATTTTCTGTATAATTTTAGAAGAGGGATGGTAAGGAATCTAAAACCCAGGGACAGAGTTTAAAAAATAATAACAACCCTAAAAAAGTATGCGGGTTAATTTTTAGCAACATATTTATATAAAACAATAGTTCCAATTTCAGAAAAAAATTACATCGAATTATTTTTATTGAAACAATTTTATCCAGACAGCTCCAAACTTAAAAATCAGCATCAGGGACACGGGACGGTATAGGAGTTTTCCAGGTGTTTGGACCCCCAACATCGTCCAAAACTTATTTATCTCGTTAATATTGTTGTGCAATAATGCAATGGGATGTTACCCAGTATATGAAATAAAAAAACACAAAAAAGTGTATTAAAATAAAAATTATTATTCAGGGACATGAAAATCAAAAGATTGTGAGAATGCCCCATATAGGGTTGCATTATTACATGCGCGCGTGTCTGAATAAAAAGAACACCAGAATTTAAAATATAATATGTGGTTCATTTAATGAATAAAACAATCACCACACGGTTTAAATTTATTATTTAAATCTTCTTAATATTATCTATAACTTTTGTAGTAACAAGTTTTTGATAAGATGAACTCTACTAATGGATGATATTATTAAAAATATTCTTGGGGGATAAAGAAATAGGGGTTGAAAGACAAAAATGCATTAACACGACTCTGATAAAAACCAACTCTTACAGAAAAACTCGTCAAAAGCAGCCAGACAAAATTGTTAAACTTGGGTTTGTCTCTAATCTTGATTTAGTTTTTGTTGATGGCATTAGCACTTAGCTTCGAAATCTACCTGTGCTGTAGGCAAGCTGGCAGGGTTTTTTTTCTTTGTTGTTGATGTTGTTTTTAAAAAGGTACAAATACACCCAACTTTTTTCCAGGGCGTAGAAAAGGGAAGGACTCGTGAAGCTCAAGCCCTCCTCATTCAAATAGAGTATATTTTTTAAATTCATGTGAGCTGTTCCGAAAATTAACATTTTTTTGTCGTGAATGTTTGATAACTTCATCTCTTAAAAAAAAAAAAAAAAAAAAAAAAAAAAACTCTGTAGATAAAAAAAAGTACTATAAATGCACTATAAATATTTAAAAGTACTACAAATATTTATTTCTAACTAGTAAATCTGTGGATCAATGGTCTCAATGCAGATCTGCAAATTGCATTTTTATTTTAAACTAGGAGATCCAATCATGGTCCATTCCGGGCTTCCCAAGTTACAGAATACAGTCGAACCCCGATTTAACGAATCGTTCGGGACTAGCAACTTTGTTCGTTAAATCGAGATTATTCGTTAAATCGGGATAATCATAATAATATTTTTATACAACAAAACAGGTTAAAAGATGGCAACAGAAAAGAAGAACAATGCTCACTTACCTTAATAATGATGTTAAACATTTGTTGTTTAAAAAAAATACAAAAACACTGTATAAAAATTGATTATTTTTTTAGACACTACTATGTACAAGTATTGAACTTAAGAAAAAAATCTCATTTGTTAAAATTTTATAGATAAATTATAATATAACTTTTATAGATGTTTGTTTTTTTTTATTTTTTATTTCAAACTTCTTTATCAATTCTTTTCTGAAGCTGTGAAAACAGTGTCATCATGAGCCATCAAATACCGTTTCAAAGTATCCAAATTGCAAGCTGCTTCTTTGAACGTTGCATGCTTCATTTCTATTTCATCTTCTTCATCCGATCCACTACTAACTGCTATTAATAACCTCGGCGTAATATATATTTTCGCATGGAGATATTTCTGTGTCACAAGTTACATATTTAGAAAATTAACAATCAGGGACATTGAAAATTTTTAATAAATATTAGAAAAAATTTTCAATTTTTCATTTTTTTACGTCGAAAGTTATTCGTTAAATCGGGATTATAAATTCGCTAAATCGAAGTATTTTTGTTCCCTTTTCGTTCGGGACCATACAAAAGTTCGCTAAATGGAGAAACTCGTTAAATCGGGGCTCGACTGTATAGGTGAAAATCATTTTTATTTTTAAGGCTAAACTCTTACATTTTTTATATTTAATATATATTTTTAGCTTACACACTAACACCGAAAAGCATCTTTATATGATGGAAAGTGTAATATATTCAAATAAAGTTTTGAAATCTGCTAAAAGCGATATTTTTGTATTATGGAGTTTTACTTTCGTTAAGGAATATTAGTCGGAAACAAATGCTAAATTATTTATATTAAACTAATGTTATAATATGCTAAAAGGGGAAAAATACATTTAAACAGGTATAAATAGCTTTTAACCCTTCACTGCACGGTGTGCCATATCTGGCACATACCAATAAAACCCTTCTATTTTCCTATGGAACCTAAATATAGGTTATCTGAGCTTTGTACCATATATAGAACATTTAAACAAAGAGTTTTATACCTGTCTTTTTTTCACCTGATGGCAGTACTAGATAGCTATCTATTAGATTTTCTTAAAAAAAAAAAAAAAAAAAAAAAAAAATCAGTGTGCATCGTAAACCACAGTAGAATTTGCTTCAACTTTTTCATCAAAAAATCTTAAAAGTATCGCAAGATAAAATTTTAGACATTCAAGTATATCACATATTTGTTATTTAGGCTGCTTAAAACTAAAATATTTCAGTACTTCAGCTTGAAATCTTGTTTTTGTATTTGTGCCAGATGTGGAACATAGAGCATAAAGCTCATAGTACATTCGAATGAAAAATGCCACGCAAAGAGCTAACGCAAGATGAAATCAATGCAATATTATTTGCATCTGATACTGATGATGAATCTTTTGAACTTTCTAATGATAATTGGGAAGATTCAACATATAACCCAGCAAAAAAAAAGAATTGAAAATGCTATTTTTTCACTTGAATCAGACGTTGACTTGCACGATAACAACAAATGTGACACAAGAAATTGATTCAACTGCAATGGGAGGTAAGTTTTTATATTTAATATTAAAGTAATTTTAAATGCTACTAAAAGTACTATATAAAAGTTAAAAACAACAAATAAATTTACACAGTGTTGAATTCAGACATTTTCCCACAGGAGGCACATTTTTATGCGCCGAGTGTGTATGTGTGTGTGTGTGTGTGGGGGGGGGGGGAATTGAATTTCTAAACGATACAAATTTTCAAATTATCTAGGGAGTACATTTGAATGTTCCTGTCGAATGTCCGCCCCCGGGGCACACCTGGATTCAACACTGAATCTACGGACTGAGAAGCATCAATTTAGAGAAAGACTTTTTATTCTTTCAGATGCTGCAGATACTCGTGCTGGACCCAGTGTTGATAGAAAAAAGTCAAAAAGGAAAGACGAATATAAAAAAAAAGTAATTTGGAATAATAAAAATCTGAAAATTCCTGAAGCGCAAATAAAATATAGAGGTAGTAACTTCTTAAGTGCTGAAATGTGGCTCTGGAGACTCCATATCAATTTTTCTCCTTTTTTTGAACCATGAACTTTTGAACCTTATTTCAGAAGAAACACATAGTTACAGCATACAAAAGGATCCTTCTCAGCCTTTACAAGTTTTCATTACGGATATTCAACGTTCTATTGGAATTTGTTATCTAATGTCACTTATACTTTTAACATCTGCAAGTCATTACTGGAGTGATATTTTAGGTAACCAAACAATAAAGAGAAAATGTATGTCAAAGAATTTGAAAAAATCCGACAATTTTTACTTTTTAATGACAATACTAAAGAAATTGCTAGAGGCATGAAGGGCCTTGATAGACTATTCAAAGTCAGACCTCTAATAGAGTATATCAGAAAACGCTTTATGCAAGTTCCTAGGAAGAGTGTTTGTCAATAGATGAACAAATTTGCGCAACAAAGTCTCGAAACATTTTGAAACGGTATTTTTCCAATAAACCACATAAATGGGGCTTTAAATTCTTCGCTTTATGTGGTTTAAGTGGTTTTGCCTATGATTTTGAATTATATGGTGGCCAGGAAAATGTGTACATACGACTTCCAAATGAGCCAGATTTAGGGTCTGCATCAAATGTTGCTGTGTATCTCAGTAAGTTAATTCCGAGAAATCAAAACCAAAATATGTTTTTTGATAATTACTTCAATTCATTACCATTTCTTAAATTTTGATCACAGAACGGAATGCTTTCATTGGCCACAGTGAGACGCAATAGAATTCCTAATTGTAAGCTTCCTTTGGAATCTGAGATAAAAAAAAAAGAGAAAAAAGAAGATATAATTTAGAACAAGTACAGTGCGCCTCATAAATATAAAGACACTGACATTTTCGAAATAATATTTTAATAATTCAGTATTCAAAATTATATTTATACATATAACGAAAAGCATGCGCCAAGAAAACATTTTACAGTAAATTAAATTAGAATTAAATAATTTCAATTCGAAAATTGATAAATGCAAATAAATTTGCTGTCTCATAAATATAAAGACATTTTATATACTTTTGAATTACCATCCAATAAAAGATCCATTCCTATTAATGACAGAATATATTCTAGCTCTGGCATGCTGCTTATTAAGTTGTATAACTATTGGACTTTATATCAAGCCAACTTCGTTCGATTTCTTTTTACAACTCAAAGACGTTTGAAAATTGTCTTCCAGATGTATATACACTGTGAACGAGAATGCTATAAAGATTCTTAACTGGATTTAAATCAGGGTTACGTGCGGGCCACAACGTGACATGAATATTGTTATCGGCAAACCATTTTTTTGTGCGTCTTGATGTGTGAATCGATGCATTATCCTGTTGGTACAAATAATTCCGACCACCAAAAGTTTCAGCAATTGGCAACAACTGACTATCAAGCAGTTCTATATACTCTTTAGATGTCTGTTTATCTTCCAGAAACGCAATATCTGTAGTTCCATTAAAAGAGAAGGCACCCCAAACCATAACAGAATCTCGCCCTTTCTGCCTACTGAAGAGGGTTCAGGATTCACGTCTTAAATCGTGCGAGTAGGAATTCCAATCATCTGGGCCATCCAAGTTAAACCTCTTTTCATCTAAAAAAATGTCTTGCGTCCATTCGTCCTTCCAGTGGATATGATCTTTAACCCAGATTAACCTCCGTTCTTTGTGTTCTTTTTCAGTAAAGGAAATCTGCACATATGCCGGCATACAATGTTTTTTCTTTCTTTTATGCAACGATGTACTGTATCCTGTGGGACCATACAATAAACTTGTTGAGAAACTTATCTGAGTGACATTTTTTTGCGACGAAACAAGTCGCATGATCTTGCGATCGAGTCTTTCATTAGTCCTTCACGGTCTGTCAGATCGTTATCTCGAGTATAAATTGTAAGTTTTTGATAAAATTTTATAAAGTGCAGCTCTGCTTCTCCCAGTTTTTTTACATATTTGACAAACTGTTAAGCCATTAGCTTTAAATTCGCGTATTTTACAAATCTCATCTTTAGAAATTTCAATGTTCCACGGCATCTTTGCAATTGAAACAAGTCAAACAACTTTGCTCGTTTGGGAAACTTAAAGTGTATTTCTGCGCGTGCGCATTAACTCTGCGCGTGCGCATTAACTCTGCGCGTGCGCATTAACTCTGCACGCGCGCATTCAAAAAAATTTGCATATGAAGCAGTTTCAAGTTTGTTTTTATATTTATGAGACAGCGTAATTTTTTATTATTTTTATTATTTGAGTCGAAATTATTTTATTTAAATTAAAACCCCTATAAGAGATTCATTTCAATGTTCTTAATATAAGGTATAAAATTTAATTTCTTATAACTGAATTAATACTATGTAATTTCAAAAACATCTGTGTCTTTATATTTATGAGACGCACTGTAGCATACATTAACAGTATACAAATATCATGTGTTACATGGTTGAATAATAAGCCAGTTAATTTCTTGTCAACATTTGCTGCTAGTCTCTCTATAGAAAATATTTCTCAATTCGATAAAAAGGAGAATCAAAAGACTGATATAGCTTGTCCTTTTGTGGTAAAACAATACAATAAACACATGGGTGGAATAGGCTTACTAGACAGCCATTTAGGAAGATATAGTAATAAAATGAGATCTAAAAAGTTTGAGTTTTCTACCATCTACTGGAACTTGTAATGATAAATTCATGGATCTTATAGAAAAAAGTGAACGAAAATAATTTCTTAACAAAAATTACTTTAGCTAAATTGAGGGAAGAGGTTGCAATCTGCCTTTGTAAGATTGGAAGCGAAACACAAAATGCTAAAAGAGGACGCCCAAGATTCTCTGAAGTAGAAAGGGGAATTATAGCCAAGAAACATAAAGGTCCTGTATCTGCAATGCCAGTCAAAGATATAAGATTAGATGGAGTATGCCATTGGCCGGATTACATGGAATTCCACACTGCACTCGCAAAACTTTCATAAAGTGTTCAAAATGTGGAGTAGCCTTATGTATAAATCGAGATAGAAACTGTTACTCTGTGTTTCATCTGAAATGAACATTTGGAACTTTTTTGCTCTTAAAGCTCTTTTTTACACTGCTTTTTCTTTTGATTTGCTTTCTGATGATACTTTATTTATTTGTAAAATAATTTTCTATACATTTTTTTCCTTTCATGTCTTTTTACAATTTGTATTTTGAAATTTGTAACGTTAATTTTTAATTTTTGCGCTTTTTAACCCCTTGAGGGGCGGTGATATATAGTATATCGCACTAATTTTAACCAAGATTCGAAGCAGAAACATTTAATTAAATTTTATATTTCTAACTTTGGAAGAAAAAAGTTGCAAAATTGCTTTTCCTTATTTTAAAATAATTTTTTCGAATATTCCGGTGTGAATTCAACATTACAGAGACACAATTGCTCGCTCCTCAAAGGGTTAAATATCTGCTATAAAATTTTAATATATGTTATACTCTTTTTGTATATCTATTATAAAAGTATTGTGAGTTTTGTGCCCATTTAGTACAAAACAGTAAATATCTAATTGTGTGCTTTGGGACACATATGGCACATACCACAAATATCCATATTTAAAAAAAATACATGAAGTCTGAATTTTTTTTTCCTGTATTTGTGACTACCTAAAGTAGTCAAATTATTTTTTTCATAAAGAAAAGAAAAATCGTGCAGTGAAGGGTTAATCTGGATCTGGACTAAATGTTTCGCGAATTCAAAAGGCGAGTTTATCAAGATCAAAATTGGTAAACAAACTTTCTCGCAAAAGTTTTAAAAATGAACTTCGTAAACAAAAATCCTTAGATCACAGGTATAATGAAAACAGGGGTGTTAATAATAAAGGTCATGTGTGAACGTGAATTTTTTTAGAGCACCTGCTTTCTATGTTTGATATAGGATTTTTCTTTCTTGTTAATATATGAACTAAAAACAAATACAGTTTCCTATTTTAATATGTGTATAATAAATTAAAATAAATGTATTTTATAAACACTTTATATTCATAAAAAAAAAAAAACCCGCAAAAGCCTTAAATTTCATGGTGTCAAAGTATTCATGGCAGGGCCTGACTAATGCGGGGCGGAGGGCTGCCCTCATCACCTGTCACACACCTGTGAAACACTCTTCTCCTGTCTTCGTCCCCTACCCTTCCATCCATGCAAGAAAACGAACTATATCAATAGAAAACTGTTGATTAAAATTTTATTATAAGAGTTTAGTAATGCATTATTTTCAAAAGAGATTGAAATTCTTTATTGACGTTTTCTTCGTAACGAGGCAAGTTTAAACCATTAATTGAGACCAACTGAGTGTATTTTATTTTAGACATCTTATAACATACGTAGATAAGCAAAATAAAAGTTTGCAAATAAATACTCCTGTCAACCAATCCATCACTTTTTTTTTACTATTTTCCTACTAGTATTTTTTCTTAAAGCTGCGACCCTCTTTTTGTGATACTCTGTATACAGATGTGAATCGTATCTGGTACAAAATTTATGCATACATGCAATATGTATGAAGTTTAGTACTAGCCACTTCCACATTATTCGCAAACAATTTCTATGGATAGATAGAAGCCCCCCACCCCACCTCCCAAGATTGCTGCTTGCCCGTGGCCCTAAGTTAACCTAAGTCGGACCCTGATTCATGGTCACCCTTTAACCCTTTATGTCCCGAATTATGAATTCATGAAAATTTCATCTTCTAAAGCATTTTTCGTGAATTTTTGAAATTTCATTAGAAGATTTACACAATCATTTAATAAATTTTAGAAATATTTTGCCAATTAAAATTATTTAATTAAATTACAATTATCGCAATTTTGTACAATATTTATAACTCCACTCAAATATATATATATATTAGTATTTTACAGAATTAGGAAATGTACAAATATAATAATGTTCTTACAATCTCCGAACTGAAATTTCTACCCCCCCCCCCCCCCCACACACACACAATCTTTCAACGTCAAGAAAGCTGAAACGATGCAAAGGAAAAAGAAATCATCCTTTTAAAAATATTTTTGTTTTGTGCAATCAGTAATGCTTTTGGAGAAAGATACAGTAAAGTATCTAGAACTGATTCTAAACTGTATTACTACTAATCAATGCAATAAATGAATTTTATAACAAGTTATTTTAATGGAACTTAAAAGTACCGTCGGGGAATAAAGGGTTAAAACGATATTACCACCGTATCAGTAAATTTTAGTGTATAATAAAAAATTAAAATAAAATATACGGAAGGAAAAAAAAAATAAATATATATACCCCATGTTCAATGTCTCTTTAAACTTTCTTGGAAGCGTTTTGCGTACCGGCTGGACCAGTGGGAAAGGATAAAACATGTTTTCTGAAAGATGGAAATTGCACCGCTTTTTCTCTTTAAAGTATTCGCTCAGTTTATTTCTCAAGTAAAGATGACCATGAAAAAGACAATACTTTCCTTTTTCAACCTTCTTGAAAGATTCTTCAGAAAATACCTTTGCTTCAATGTCTTGTTCTGGCGCTAATTTCTGCCAAGCTTCTTCGTATACCTTGATGTTAGAATCCTGTAAATGATAAAATAATAATAATAATAATAGTAATAACAAATAAATAAATAAATAAATAAATTCCTTATTACGCACAGATTATGCGCACATTTTATTGTTATTTACAAATTGCGTTATACATTTAATAGCTTATAGTTTTTAGGTGCGTTCGTGATTATATAAATACGTAGTACCTATAGTCGTCGTTCAGTCCGTCTATCCGTCCGCATATAACAGAGCAAAAACTACCCAACTGAATGGTCTGAAATTTTAAATATATAATTATTGCAAAATTTTGTCGAGTCATTTCAAATTTTATGAAAATCGGATGTATAGTTTAATGACAGGGACAGTCAAAAGTTTTCCGTTACTTCGGCCAATGGGAAAAAATTATTGCAAGTGCATTTTAATGATGTCACAGTCTTCCGAATGGTCCGAAATTTTAAATATATAATTGTTGCAAAATTTTGTCGAGTCATTTCAAGTTTTATGAAAATCGGATGTATAGTTTAATGACAGGGACAGTCAAAAGTTTTTCGTTACATTAAGGCCAATGAGAAAAAATTATTTCAAGTGCATTTTAATGATGTTACAGCCTTTCGAAAAGAATGAAATTGATAGGCACTTATAAATTGCACTAAAATATACGGTGCAAAAAATATTTATAAAACTAGTTATAATACGAACGCACCACATTTGCCACGTTTGACGAGCAATTTCCAACTTGTTTATACTCAACAGTTCACTTGTGTATCTTCTTTATCCATTTAACTCTCCGCATCCTATAAATAGGACAGCTTTACTCTGTCTCTGAAATAATCAGCTAAGTTGGTTGTCAAATTCCGTGCTCAACAACGCGAAATTTTTTGACACTTTTTTTGACTCATTTTAAAACGTAAAATCAAAAAATTGGCAGACCTGACTATTGAATAGATTTGGAATCGAAGAGCGTTTTCCTTTTTTAAAATAAATAAATTACTTAATGAGTTATAAGCAATTTTACTCAAGCGAAGACAAGTTTTTTCCCCCTTTCTCGCGCTGCTACGTCGGGAATTCAGCTCAAAATGCCAACTTTGAGAGTATTTTCTGAAAGATTTTCTGTTTTTAGCAAAAATTGGAAAACGCCATTCAATTAAATAGTCCTGTATAATAACACCTGCCAATTCCATGCTTCTCCAAACAAAATTGAATTCAGAAATGTGTCAGAAAGCAACTTCTTTGGATTTGAGAACAGCCTTAACCCCTTCGGGACAAGCGTATTTTACAGAATTTTTAATTAATCTTTTACCATCGCTTTTTCAAAACAGAAATGTTTGCCTATTTGAATTGAGAAAATGCCCTGGTTAAATAAGACCAAAAAAATACATTTACTAAGAAACGCAGTGCTTTGCCATTATTTATTTTTTGTATGTGTATATGTGTATTTAAGAAGTGTCTTTTTCTTAGTGCCGTGAGACAAAGCTCGAGAAATTCTAAACGTCGCGTCGTAAAGATATTCTAAAAACAAAATGTCGATTAGTTTCATACTTTTGGCGTTACCCGATTAAAATTGACAAATAAATGCCATCAATAAGGGTTTTATTTATTTATTTATTTATTTATTTTAACCTTTAACTGATGTGACTAAAATTTGTCACACAACTGATGTGATCCGGTCTCTCAGACCCCTCGAATAAAATGAATAAAAAAAATAACTCAAATGGTTGAATTTACTTAAATTTTGTCCTAACAATATCGTTGTACTTCTCTTAGGAGCACGTGAATTAAATTGCATGAAAAAAGTATTTTATTCATATTATTTAACTTCAGTACAGAAAAGTAAAAAGCTGTAAAAGTGTTTACAGCTGGGAGTCGCGGGTTCTGGGAGACCACGTGACATCAGTTAAATGTTAAACCAGCCTCCGATAAGCGATACATTTAAAATACCGAAAGCAGGATCGAGGAATAGTACAATAAGTTCTCTATGGAAGTGGGAAGTGGTTGTTGTTAGATGGGCCAACTTTTCACACACTTTCTGAGTAAAAAGTAAATTTAAGCCAATTTTTCGCGGAGAAAATGTCTCAACAGCAAATAGGATAGAATAACCGTTTTTCAACTGCAGCCTTGATGTTAAGAGGCTACTTCAGTCGAACAAAAAAACCCGTTCGCTAAGGCTAATCCTATGGAAGAAATTTATAAAGATATCTCGGTCGCATTTCAATATTTTTAAAGGATTTCTTTTACATGGAATAGTTGAGATCGATCTGTATACAGGCCGTTTTTTGCTTTTTCGATTTTGTCTACAGGTATTTCTTATGAGGACACTTTCATTTTCGGAACCGGTTTCGAAAGTAAAAGCATCCTCATAAAAAAAATCTGCAGTCAAAATCAAAAAAGTAAAAAACGGCCTGCATACAGATCGATCTCAACTATTCAATGCAAAAGAAATCATTTAAAAATACTGAAATGCGTCAGAGATATCTTTATAAATTTCTTCCATAGGATTAGCATTAGCGAATGCGTCTTTTCATTTGACTGAAGTAGCCTCTTAAATAATAATAAAAATCATTCGTCTAATGGTATTTACTAAAATTTTTGTGAGAGCAGAAATCTGGCAGGGAACTGAAGTTGGTGGACGTACTTGCATTTTTGAAGTCATATGTCATTAATCTTGTAATAAATTTGTAAATATATTAGGGAAAAGTAGGGTAATGCCGCTCACTTAAGGGAAAACATGAATAGCCAGTCAAATTTACACAAAAAAATCAATATTTTATTAACGCAGTGCAAGTCCAAAGCATAAGGAACAGTTTGCAATCAACTAATTTGCATAAAACTTTTAGGAATTTTTTTTATCGTTTTATTTAATTAACCATCGATTGAGCGGTAATGCCCGACATGGTAGGGTAATGGCGCTCAAAATTTGAATACAACATTTAAGTACGAGAAAAGTCACATATGTTGTTGTGTGGGCTATTCACACCTCAGCAGACTTTATCGGCCACTTTCCACATATTGTGCAGCGAAACCACGACTCGCCATGCTGGAAAGGGTTAAATAGAGCTAAGCATTTGTTCGTGGTTTTAATCCTGTAGCACTTCTGGACAGTTTTGCCAGTGGGTTACTTTTTTTAAATTCGGGTTTTTCTATTGTCACCACTTTTTTGATATCGTAAAATTCGCCTTGTTTAATGACATATTAATTAAAGAGGAAACAAGGGGAATTTTACCATTTAAAAAAAGCGGTGTCAATCAAGAAATTTGAATTTTAAAAAAGTAGCACAGTGGAAAAACTGCTTCTGGAATTCCACGTAAGCGCCATTACCCTTTATAGCCATGTTGAATTTCAATGCATTATATTTGGCGTAATAACCCACTACAAAAATAAATAAAAGCATGAACATACAGCTCAATGTATATATTTTGTAGACATAATGAGTGAATTAACAGTTGAAAATAAGAATGTACACTTACCTTCAACTTATATGTTGTAGAATTTTATAATAAAACAATTACAAACTAATAACGTGAGGACACAAAATACTTTCCTTCCGACGGTTATTACATCCTTACTGAAAAACTTACAATGAAGTTCGCTAGGCGCTGGTACCGATCGCACGTTTTCAATTCTATTCTGTTTAGAGATATTTGAGTTAGCGCGATTACCCGCTGAACGGCATTACCCTACTTTCCCTTAATTACATATATATATATTAAATATTAATATGGAATTATTTATTTTATATTAATACATGGAAATTATTCCAGAGGGAAACATTCGCCATGCATACAATATTTCAAATGAAAATCAAATTTCAAAGTAATTGCTTAAAAGGCGCAAAGGCCAACATAGTGAAAAAAATTCCAAGCCGGGACTCGAACCCGGGCCATCAGTATAGCGCACTGACGTTCTACCGACTAAACCACTTGGAACGATACCCAGCACGGAAATTTTCCGTGCTGTGTATTGTTCCAAGTGGATTAGTCGGTAGAACGTCAGTGCGCTATATTGATGGCCCGGGTTCGAGTCCCGGCTTGGAATTTTTTTCACTATGTTGGCCTTTGCGCCTTTTAAGCAATTACTTTGAAATTTGATTTTCATTTGAAATATTATTTATTTTAATCAACACTGTTATATTCAACAGTTTTTAATGATTACGGTTACTTGACCATATTATGAAGCGTTCTCATGGGTCAGATTAAAGATAAATTACGATTATGTAACCGTTTTCTATATAAACGGTTGATGACCGGACACTTTACTGCAGATTTTTAAGAGCCATTATTTTGAAATTCAGACAAAAAAGTGATATTTTGATAGTTGTATTTTTATAATTGGCTTGATTTTTTTTTATGTTGAAGTAGATCAAATTTAATGGATATTGTGCAATTTTGAAGCTCTGAAAAAATTTCCTGTTTCCTGTAGAAAATGTCAAAGTTCAAGATCATGAATCCCTTTTTTCATGAAAATTGAAATGCCAGTATGTTTGGATTGCTATCTCTCTGGATAGCAACAACATCCCAAAATTCTTTTGTCATAAACTGTTAGTATAACACTACATACTTAGTAAAATTTGCTTGGTTCTATGGGGCATTGTTAATTTTCATTGTTATGTTGCCACAAACTGCAATCAAAATGACGTTTTTGTCCGTTTTCTGCACTTATTATCTTAGTTAAGCAATAGTACCCCAAAATTTTTCTTATAGAATATGAAAGTTTACTATTAGGACAAGCTAAGTAATATAGAACTTTACCGGGGTATCGATGCTATTAGCATATATAATCTGTTAAATTTTCAAAAGTTTCAAAATCTGCAACTTTTGAATTAGTTCTATCTCAAAACAGCATGACAGTTGAATAAAACAAAATATATCAGGTAATAGTTGAACCTATGTAAAAAACATGGAAATGAAAAATAAGTGGGGTCTCATGCTATTTTCAGACAAAAAAATGACAAACGTTACAAAAAGGCAGTGTCAATATCAGGCTTTTTCCCTATCAGAAAATGATTTATCCCGTTTCTCTTTCCCTTTCCTATGTTTTCCCCTATGAGGAAATGGATCATCCCTTTTCTCTTTCTCCTTCTAGGGGAAAAGCCTGACCATTACACTTTCTTCCTGTAACTTTTTAAATTTTTTTTCTCCTGAAAATAGCCATGACACCCCACTTATTTTTCGTTTCCATGTTTTTGTACATATGTTCAACTACTACTTGATATATTCTGTTTTATTCAACTGTGATGCTATTTTGAGATAGGACTAATTCAAATGTTGGAGATTAATATTTAACAGATTATATCTGCTAATAGCATCGATATCCCGGTAAAGTTCTATATTACTTAGCTTGTCCTAATGGTAAACTTTCATATTCTGTAAGAAAAATTTTGGGGTACTATTGCTTAACTAAGATAGTAAGTGCAGAAAACGGACAAAAACGTCAATTTGATTGCATTTTTGTGGCAACATAACAATGAAAATTAACAATGCCCCATGGAACTAAATAACTTTTACTAAGCATGTAATGTTATACTAACAGTTTATGACAAAATAATTTTGGGATGTTGTTGCTTTCCAGAGATATAGCAATCCAAACATACTAGCATTTCAGTTTTCATGAAAAATGGGATTCATGGTCTTGAACTTTGACATTTTCTACAGGATACGGGGCATTCTCACAATCTTTTGACTTTCATGTCCCTGAATAATAATTATTTTTTAAATACATTTTTTTGTGTTTTTTTTAAATTTCATATACTGGGGAACATCCCATTGCATGATTGCACAACAATATTAACGAGATAAATAAGTTTTGGACGATGTTGGGGGGGTCCAAACATCCGGAAAACTCCTATACCGTCCCGTGTCCCTGATGCTGATTTTTAAGTTTGGAGCTGTCTGGATAAATTAATTCAATAAAAATAATTCGATGTGATTTTTTTTTTCTGAAACTGGAACTATTGTTTTATATAAATATGTAGCTAAAAATTAACCTGCACACATTTTTAAGGTTGTTATTACTTTTTAAACTCTGTCCCTGGGTTTTAGATTCCTTACCATCTTTCTTCTAAAATTATACAGAAAATCATTTCAGATGCAGCCACAGATTTTTTTTTCCAGTTTTTTCTCATACAGAAGTATGCTAGAGAAATAATGTCAAAAATTCTTTGGTAGAAAATTTACTATAGAATTTAAATCAGCATTTAAATATCAATTTGAAGCATCGTGGCTTTATTGGTAGTCTCACCGTCCCCAAGGTTTATTCCTGCACTTTTCGAGGTAAATTAAAAAAAAAAAATTAATTTAATCCAATGTTAACAACTGTTTCTAAAAATCAATGAACATTGTGGCTATCACTTAGTCTTAACATGATTTTCCTAAAAATAGGTGGTAATTTTCCTTACCGTTCCATCCTTACCGTCCCTTTTTTTACCATTTCGTTCCTTTTTTCCAATACCATCCCCTTTTTTTACCTTACCGTCCCTTCTTTAACACCCCTTTAAGACAATGTTATACAAAAATTCTCTATTAAAAGTACTAAATTGTTATTATTTCTTATTTGAATGTCCCGTGGGTACTATGCAAATTCATTATAAGTAAAATTTTAGAAGAAAATAAAAAGTTATAGGGGTAAAATGGTAAGGGAAATTAAACTCGCAAGTTTAACTTAAACCTCAGTTACATAAAAAAAATTTCGCTGCTGACCATTTTTTCTTTTTTTGAATCATTAAGGCATTCATCTATCAGATTAAAATGTTATTTTAGCAAGTTTAATTTTGTCAGATTTGTTTTCCAAAAGTCAAAAGATTGTGAGAATGCCCCACACAGGAAATTTTTTCAGAGCTTCAAAATTGCACATTATTCATTAAATATGATGTACTTCAACATAAAAAAAAATCAAGCTAAACAAAATATACAACTATCGCACTTTGTCTGACTTTCAAAATAAGGCTCTTAATAGTAAACGTTAGAAGTTCTATATAACTGCAGTTATTAATTTTATTTATTAATTTTATATTAGCAGTATTTAGTATGGAGTTACACATAACTATTTCAAAATTTAATCTTGTGCATAATTTATCTAGAGTATTCAATTTTTAAGGTCCGTGGTCGATATCTATTATCTTTTTCTATAATTTTATGGATTTTGACTAGCTTCTTGACCACAGTGGTTTGTAAATTCTCTAGATTTTCATTTGTCAAGTAAGATGTGTATTTATTTTTTATTGTTTTGAAGCTACTAAATACCATCTCATATAAAAATGTTAAACTAAAGAGGCTCAAAATATTTTTAGCACAAGATTTTAAATTAGAAACCATGTTCTGCTGGTCTAGTTCCAAAAATCTGCATCCATGTATTCTTCAAAAGTATATTTTGGTCAGTAAAATCAGCAACCATGTATTACAATTATTCCGTCATTTCTTGTTCAGGAGAGTTTTGTTCTTCTTTAAATAAGGGGAAGAATAATTGAAGAGGTTAGTGGAAAAACATGTTATGATACATTTTCTCAAAAATTGTTTTATTTTTTGGATGAAAGCGTTATGAGGTATTATACCATATGGTAAAACTATAAAATACTAAAACTCTACTTAGTATTGTAGAATTGAGACAGTATCTTTTAATATTTAATATTTTTACATTTCATAATTTAACCCTTTATCTACTGACGGTACTTATAAGTACCACTCACTTTAAACTTTTATACCATAGTGGATATTACTAATATTATAATGGTACTTTGCAAAAATCGCTCTTTTAGCTTCACTTTATCCGAATACATGGCAGCGGTAGTTCTAGGTTTGTTATTTTAGAGAAGAATGAAGCTATCTTTGAAGCAGTCGATGTGTTTTGTGCCGACTTTTTGTACAGATTGCCACGCTCGTCTTTTTATTGCTGCAAACACAGTAAAGGATATAAGATAAGAGTTGGATTTTTTTTATGTGTTCATTATGGTCTTAGAATACAATTTGACTAGCTATTTTAGTTGAACGGTGTATGTATTTGATTTAAAAGTTGAATTACTCGGTGGTACATATAAGTACCGTCAGTACAATGGGTGCTGGAGAAAAACTTCTTGTTTACTTTTCGTCTGTGTAGTTATCCATCGTTTTCATCGGATTTAAAATGCAATTACTAAAATGTAGTGCAGTAGTGATTTCCCTGGTATTTCTTTTCTGTTTCGTTGTTATTTTTTATAGGAAATCGAAAAAGTTGTGGCACCGGCTGGTTTTTGCTAATGCTAGAAATGGCATATGTAAATTCATAGGAGCAAAGCATTTTCAATTCCAAAGTGTTGAAATAAATTATTGGCACCGGAATTTGCCAAACGATTTATTTGTAAATAAGAAAATGCCTATATTTCATTACTTATTAAATCGAAAATATTTTCTGGTGCCAGTTGAAATAACTTGTGGGTTTTCTGTTACGATAATTTAGTCATATTGTACTGACGGTACTTTAAAGTATCACTTTAGTTAATTACCTCTAAATAATTAAATTTCTCACGGGTGAAGTATTTTATGTTTATCCTTTAATTTTCATTGTAGTAACTGAAAAAAAAAATATTACATGAAAAAAATTGCAGCAGATCATAATGCCGTAGATAAAGGGTTAAATGGTGAAAATAATTTCTAATATTTAATAATTAAACGTTAATATTCTTTTCTAGGAGAGTTTCGTATCACCTATTAACCTTCAAACATATGCTACTAGGAAGGAATTAAATAAATAACTAAATTACAACAACAACAAAAAATTACTTCAATTTTCTCGAATTTTAATTTTGTTAGCTCACAGGCTATCAAAGCCTGAGAGCTAATGTGCTCGCATGTTTTGTATGTACGTAGTAACGCGATAACTCTTGGTAGAAATATCCGATTTGCTTAGAAAAATTTTTCTATGTTCATTCTCATAAGGGGCTTCCCTGATTAGTTTTGGGGGTTCATTGGTTAAGTATAAAGGGGGGTACGGGGGGTAATCCACCTTAACTCAGATAAATGGGTTTTTCATGCAGCATTATCAGATTTGCTTCAATTTTGGTATACCAGTTAATTCTGATAAGGCGCTTCCGGCTTCCCTGATTAGACTAGGAGGTTCATTGTTTAAGTATAAAGGGGGGATCTGGGGTGGGTTATATCCTCTTAATTCAGATAAAAGTGTTTTCTCATCCGATTTGCTTCAAATTTGGTATACCGGTTTATTATGATAAGGCGCTTCCCTGATTAGATTTGGAGGTTCATTGTTTAAGTATAAAGGGAAGATCTGGCGGGTGGATGGGTTATAACCCCTTAATTTAGATAAATGGGTTTTCTTATCCGATTTGCTTTAAATTTGGTATACCGGTTTATTATGATAAGGCGCTTCTCTGATTAGATTTGGAGGTTCATTGTTAAGTATAAAGATGTAAAACAGGGGGGGGGGCTAATCCCCTCCTTAATTTATTTTTCGAAATGCATTATTCTTTAAAGTAAGAGTATTACAATATACAATTAGTTTGAATAGACTCTGAGCTCAATGCCATCAGTTTAACTGAGCACTTTTCTTTTTTATTAGATAACATCTTCTACCACTCAGGTCTTTAATTAAACTGAAAGTGTAGGAGCGGGAAAAAGATAATACCTTTAGAGCTAGATTCAGGGCTATTTCGATAGGAGTTTTTCCTATAATGCGAGTCTTTCGAACAAACTCTTCTAAGCTATCAACAGCAGGATAACGCCTGATAATAGTCAACTGCGATACAAGTAGACTTTGAAAAACTGTCATAATGAGAAGAGCTATACCAATCGACCATGAAAGCAGCAAGTACCTCTCAAAACCCGATATTATGCGAGATTTTTCTTGTAAAATCTTCTTAGGCTTTACACCTACGGGAAAAAAACGTAACTTTATAATACATACATATTTTGCAACACAAAGTCATTGTAATACTATTACCAGGGACCCGGAGCTGGAGCTGGAGCCCGGAGCCGGAGCGCTCCGGAGCTGTGTTTTCCCTGGAGCTGGAGCCGGAGCTGGAGCTCTAAATTTTCCCCAGCTCCAGGGCTCCTTTAGTTTTTAATATTCTTTTAAATCTTTTTTTTTTCAGTCTTTTAAATTTTTAGGCTCAAAATATTTTAATTACAGTAGAAGATCTTTATAGCGCGATTCTATATAATGCAATTCTCCATATAATGCACAACTTCTCAGATGTAAACAATGAATTTTGCAGATAAGAAGCACCTGAAATCCCACATCGTAAAAATTGCTACTCTCTAGAAAACTACATTTGATACATTAATTCAACTTTATCTCCTTAATTCAAAACTTTTTAATGAAAAAAAATTGCTACTATTACAATAAATATTATATTTTTGGAAATGAGTAATATAATGAATGATTGGGTCCAGGTATAGTTGGACCATGTTTATAAAATAAACAATATAAAATGATCATATAATGCAAAAATTTATAATTTGGATAATTCCTGGTAACAAGAAGTGCAGTATAAAGATACTCTAATGTATTTTGGTATCTTTCAGATTTATATGGTCGTGTTTATAAGGTAAATTTAATGATGTGTGAAATGTGATCCATATAATGCAAAATTCTATATAACGCACAACCTTGCGTTTTCAGGTTTGCGTTATAAAGATCTTCTACTGTACATCATTATTCAGTATTTTAATTATATCATTTTTTAGGTTTTTATTATTATTATTAGAGAAGGAAACCTTCTCAAAACATGGTAACACTACTTTATTTCTACTTTCTACTTGAACTAAGTGACAACACTATTCGAAAACAAATATGGCCGCCTGTTGTTTACATGTGTAGTTGTACAATTTTGGCTGTTTGAAAAGTGTAGAAGAAATTTAAGATTTTTGTGTTTAAAATTCCACCAAACTTTCTATTTTAAAAGCAAAAGCTAAAAGATGTCATACTTTCTGAACAAGCATTTGAAGTTTGATGAGAAGAAAAATGCATTTTGTCAGATCTTTAATGAGGTAGAAAGTATTTGTGAGCAAAAAATTAAACGTGTAAATTAAAATCTGCAACTCAAAAGCGCGAAGTCGGAGCCGAGTTGGAACCGGAGCCGGAGCTGGAGCCACAGTATTTTCTCTAGGAGCGGAGCTGGAGCTGGAGCATCAAAAATTGTTCGGCTCCGGGTCACTGACTATTACAGTTGATTGCAATACAACCAGTGACGCCAACTTATATGGACCCATGGGATGCGAGCCCACCCAATTTCAATTGATTTAATTCATAATTTATTTTTTTTATAATTATTTAATTTGGTTTTATTTACGTTCTCAAAATAGTTTTGTTTGAAAATTAGTTAGGACATCAGCTAGACTTGCAGGAGCACTGAAAACCCCTTCACCGGATGTATGGTTAAATTTATCACGAAAACAAAGTTTTGAGCCAGACCCTTTAAATAATTTGTTGTGCCTCATTTTCTATTTTGTGTATATATATACGTATAGTTCCTTATTATAAACTCATTTATGGCTAGCGTTGCCAGGTGTCCCGCGTAAATTAGGTCTCCAAATACTCTGGACACCACTAATTTCTTACAATTTATTTCGCCATCTTTAATCACAGATAATTCTACCATTAGATAAGGGGAAGAAAATTACTTTAACCCTTTGTAACTCAGCACCCCCGATTTGAAAAATTCTTACACAGATATTAAAATGCATCATTTTAAGCATGGAAAATATAATTAAAAAAATTCAGAACAGAAAAATGAAATTTTATTTGGAAAAATGGGTTTGTTGCATATCTGCAACATCTTACCAAATGGCACAAAAACTGAAAATATTTAAAATTTTAATTTGCACGAAAATTTTTTAAAGAATTGTTAGTTTTGTTGTAGCAAATTCCCACGCCACATTTCTCACAAACAGTTTGATTAAAGTTTTTACAATCAGGGTATTTACAACGTATTCTTTTTTGTGCCCAATTTCGTCTAGGCGCACTTGTTTTGGTGGAATATGTTGAGTAGGCGCTCTATGCTTATTCTGTTGAATTTTTTTTTAAACGAGACCTTTCCCTTTTTTGCTAGCTTTGGACTTGGTGTTAATTTTACAGAAGAGGGGGGGGGGGGATCCCTAACTCACCCTATAGTAATGAAGTAATATAAAAATAGACTATTGTTTCTCCTTTTCAATAATTTTGCTCTTCTGAAAGAAATGAAACTTAAATAACCATTAGAAGATATTTTCGATGCTTTTTCGATATTTTAAAAAATCCGTTATAAGAGAAGATATGGCGCGTTGTTGCAGATCTGCAACAAACAAAAGTTTACGCTTATCTTATACATATTATAAATTTCCTAGCTCGAAAATGGTCTTTAAATAAGGAATTTAAACTCACATTTGAAAACAATATGCTAGTAGACGTCTGCAGACTTTTTAAACTCCTGTATTTCAAACCTTAATTCAGCAAAAATCAAGCGTAGCTGATCAAGCGATAAATCAAACTTTGTCGCGGAAAAAAATCAGTATAGTCATCTGTTGCGGATTTAATGAAATAATTATGCTATTAGTAGTGTAGTAGAATAACAACAATAAACAAAATCGTCTTTTGAAGTTTACTATTGAAATAACAATGACGTTTTGGGTATGTTGCAGATCTGTAACACGGTGATACAAAGGGTTAAAATACTGGTGTCCAGAGAATTCGAAGCCCCAACTTACGCGGGACACCTAGCAACACTATTTTTTATTACCTACTTTTCTTGCTCCTCTAATTTTTGTGAGCCGTGTATTTATACATTTTCGGAGATAAATTAGAAGGAGTCACCTTGACGTAACATCAGTGCCACGTACATCCACAAATATTCTGATACAGCAAGGTGATAAGGGTCATTGCCATCGGAAATCCTTAAAAAAAGGATAGAGGAAGTGAATGCAATAAGGATCAGAGTAATTCCTAAAGAAATCCAAACCTGCAGAAGGAGAAAGAAAACGCTCATTACTTTATAACATCTAATAAATAAATAAATAAATATATGGATACGAGCATACACTGTTAAAAGTTTCAAAGCGGAACAACTGATGACACTAGCCTAAAAAATCTGGGTTGTGTCACGTTTTTAAGCTTTTGATAATTGATTCTTGTGTATTTTGAAGCGCTGAATCCGAAAATGACCGTCATTTTTTTTACAATCACGTCAGGTTTTTTCGCAAATCGTAAATTTCAAAGATAAAAAGTCAAAAAATAGCAACAATCTGATACTATAAAATAGATGTGATGGTTGTGTTTTTTAGCTTTTGATAATTGATTCTTATGTATTTTGTAGTGTTGAATCCGTAAATGACCTTTATTTTTTTATCAGGGGTTTTCGCAAATCGCAAGTTTTTAAATTTTTAAAAAGTCGACATATTGCGAAAATCTGATACTAAAAAAGAAATGTAAAACTTTTTTTTTTCATATTAATTTATTCATCTTTTGGCTTCAGATTTTCGCTATTTTTTTTTACTTCTTACCTTTGAAATGTACGATTTGCAAAAAATCCCGACGTGATGGTTAAAAATGAAGGTTATTTCCGGATTCAGCACTAAAAAATACATAAAAATCAATTTTCAAAAGTTAAAAAACACAACCATTGCAGGCTTGTGAAATCGTTTAATTTAAGTCATAAAGTTATTAGGTGAAAATAAAAGTAGATGGTAAATACTCGTATCTATATTTTACATTTAGAAAGTCAACGAATATCAGTAATGATTCACCAATGTGTTAATAATAAATTTTCAACAAGGAGGTTATGGAATTCGTTTGTATGTTTTTTTTATCTAATGTACGTCACGTATAACTGTACATTACTCGTCGATGTTGTTACTATATGATAGGATATAATGCCATCCTAAGTTCTTAAAAAGATGATGCGAGCCTTACTATCAAAGAAGTATTTTGATGTGTCGGTAGGACATAGCCCTGGGATTTTGGGATGTGCAATATTTTTTAACAGATCTGTCTGTAGAAGGCAACCTTGGCCATGCTTTCTTTCCCTTCCTTTTTTAATTGAAAGTATAAGCGTGAAATAGGATAAAGTAAGAATTTTTCCTCAGAAACCATCGTCTGTCTTTTGTGGTTTTTTGAGAATTAAGAGAGAGAAACGAAAATGTATTTCTATAAAGGAACAGAGCGTTGAAAATAAATTTAATTTATGATTTAAGACAGATATAAAATCTAGGAATTTAGTAAAATTAATCTTATTTTAAACAGGGGGGGGGGGGGATAAAGGAAAAAAGGTATTACTAGAATATGGGAAGCAAATCTCCTTCACAGGGGCGGATAAAGTAAATTTTAAATATATGAACATAAAAAGAAAACAAAACTAAATAATATCTTCCACAGATGGGAGCAGCCCTACCTGGCGAAAAATTCTTAGTTTATCTTTCTTTTAGTGTTTAATTCATTCTTTTAGTGTAAAACAGGTGTGAAGAATAAACTTTAATATATATATATATTTTAAATCATCCTAGAAAAAGAAACATTTGGCTATTATATTTAAAAATCCAGGATGGTGGAATAGCCCTCCTCTTGCCCCTTTGTCGTCGCCTATAAATTTTCAACAGAAAAAGTGCAAAATGACTAAATAATTCTTTGTTTTTTATGTGCTTTAAAATAGTATTTTGATAAATACATGACGTGTCAGAATTAATGTAAACAACATTAATAAACAACTAGAATAAATACATTATATTGCCATTAATGACCGGCAACTTTCAATTTTAGACATTTTGTTGAATATTTAGAAATATACTTGACAGATTCTTCTGAAATTTCAGGATTGAAAAGAACAGGTATGACCTCATATTTAGAAATGTCGATTTGATAAGGGGGGCAATTAGGGGCCCAACAAAAAATCAAAGAAAAAAATATAATACTTGGGATCACCCTGCAAAATAAAATGCACGAAATGATCTATTGCTACCGAATATAAATAAACAGACATTGTGCAATATGTGTATTCTTTTGTGTAAGAATAGCACGTATATTAATAGAGATATAGCGATTTATTTAAAAAAAATTAAAAAATTCTTGCATGTTTTTGCTTATAGCATGCAGGGTTTTCAACCAAATTTAACTCCGCTTTCAAAAAAATTGACAAAATATAGTAGAAACAATATAGTGCAATTGGAATACAAATATATTAAATATTTTAGGAAATATGAGCAGTCGTATGAAATAATTTTTATCTGCGCATGCGCGAAAGATAACAAGGATCATTTTACATAATTTAATAGTCAACTTTATGGAGCAACTTATTAAAAAAAATCTAGCCAAATATCGTAAAAATTCAGAAGATATCGGTGTTAGAGTTAGCAAATTTTTAGTAGTTCTTTAAAAGCAGCTGAATGATAACGGATTTTCCACAAATTGTCATTTTTAATTTTTAATTATTTTAAATTTTCATTTTTTATTGATGCTTCGGTTCTTCTTGCATAACCACCAGAACGAGCCTATACCATGATCAAAAGAAGTATCAAAATCGAAGCATTTTTTCCAAATCTACTCGTTGATACTCACTAAATGCTAACTTTTTCTGAAAGTCAGTTAATAAAAAATGGCAATTTGTGTAAAATCCCTTATCATTCAGCTGCTTTTAGAGAACAACTAAAAATTTGCTCACTTTAACGCTGATATCTTTTTGAATTTTTACGATATTTGACTAGATTTTTTTCAATAAGTTGCTCCATAGAGTTGACTATTAAATTATGCTAAAATGATCCTTGTTATCGTTCTCGCATGCGCAGATAAAAATTCTTTCATACAACTTCTCATATTTCCTAAAATATTTAATATATTTATATTCCAATTACACTATATTGTTTTTACTGTATTTTGTCAATTTTCTGAAACCGGCGTTAAATTTGGTTGAAAACCCTGCATGTTATAAGCAAAAAACATGCAAGAATTTTTTAATTTTTTTAAACAAATCGCTACATCTCTATTAATATACGTGCTATTCTTACACAAAAGAATACACATATTGCACAATGTCTGTTTATTTATATTCGGTAGCGGTAGATCATTTCGGGCATTTTATTTTACAGGGTGATCCCAAGTATTATTTTTTTCTTTGATTTTTTGTTGGCCCCCTAATTGCCCCCCCTTATCAAATCGACATTGCTAAATATGAGGTCATACCTGTTCTTTTCAATCCTGAAATTCCAGAAGAATCTGTCTAGTACATTTCTAAATATTCGACAAAATGTCTAAAATTGAAAGTTGCCGGTCATTAATGGCAATATAGTGCCATTAATGACGAGTATTTTAAGACGTTATAAAAGAAATCGAAATTCGCCTTTTCTTCAGTGGAAAATGAAAAGTAGAAAGTAAAAAAGAGCTGAAGCAGCACATGCTTCAGGCGTTGAGGCGTTGTAGATGTTACATGCAAACACGTTTAAAAAATTAGCAGTTCAAATATACATATCTATCATACCGTTACTTTGTCAGTTTTTATCTACCACAAATTTCAAAGTATTAAAGACTAACTGGGCTTTGTAGGAGATTGCACCAGTTACTACTTTCTTCTGTGCTATGTTTTTGAAAAATCGACCGTGGTCGAGTTTCTCTTTATTATCTGCAATTCCTTCATATGATTTTAAATGCTTGCACCATCGTATATATTAAAGCACAAATGTGTGTTTGCTTTTTTTTTTAGATCGAAAGGTATACACACATGAACATGCGCGAAAACAGCTCCACAAAGCCTTTCATTTTAGAGCACACACATGTACGAAGTCAGAATGGCCGAGGGGACCAGGCGTCAGATTAAAACCTGGTTATAGAACGGGAACATGGATTCGAACTCCTGACAGAGGATGGTTTTTGTTTTTGTTGAGGATGGTTTTTGTTTTTGTTCAAGAAATTTAATAAATCTTCAGATAATTCACGTCAATTTCAAAACTCGCCTTATCCAAAATTTTAATAATCGAGTTTTCTCTATCACTCTGTTCTGTTGGTGAACCTGCATCGAAACAAGTAATATGAAAATTTTGTTTTTAAAGTCAATTCCTACTTAAGCCATCAAAGAAAAATTTAATATAATCCCTTAAGCTAATATTAGTTTTTGTTGCATTAAAATATCTCAATTTGTTGATTTTCTATAAGCAAGTAGGTTTACAATGGAACTCTATGGGAATTTGGCGAAATATTAGAGATATCATCAAGTTGGCGTCACTTTTGGCGACTCATTTTGGCCGCCAAATTTGGCGATATATCGCCAAGTTGGCGACAAACTTGGCGGTATTTGGCGACAGAACAGGGTCCCCCCTATGGTAAGCCCTTATTGAAAATACTTTCATTGATCTTCAATAACCAATGGCCGCCATTTTTTTCCCATGCAAAACTAAAATTAATTAATTAAAATTAAATTAATGAATTAATATTTGAAAAAACTGTATTAACATCAAGTGTCATCCAGTACAAGTTTAAAAAAATTTATTTCAACTTGATAGGATGAATAATGAGTATTTTATTAACGATTGAAAATTTGAATAAGATAAATATATAAATAAATATGGAGAGAGTGTGAGCTAATAGTAGGAATTGAAAAAAATACTACAATGCGCAAAAAAAAAACTAGTTTTCGCATGTATTTTTAGCATTGTAAAATCTTGGTTTACAATGAAAACCAATGGACGCAGTCAGAGGTTTTTCGCAATTTCCCAAAATTTGATTTTCTGAATAGGGTGAATTTTGAAACTCACGTCCTCATATATATATATATTAATTAGAATGCTTTATGCTTATTATTAATTAAAAGTTTTCGCCCAACAATATTTTTTTTAATTACAGATTTTGTAATGAAAGAATTTAAATTAAAAGATTTGGCATGTAATTTTTTTAAAAAATAAATTGAACGGAACAATTTTTGATTAAAGCTCGAAGTTAATCTCGGGCAACGCTGGGCGGGTTTGCTAGTTTATATGTTACAGCAGAAAACACTACCCCCAAAACATTGAAGTATGCAAATAATGCTTATGCTCATTGTTAATTAAATTAAATTTTTTCGCCCTACAATATTTTTTGAATTACAGATTTTGTATTAAAAGTATTTAAATTAAAAGATTTGACATGTAATTATTTTTTAAATAAATTGAACTGAACAATTTTTGGTTAAAGCTCGAAGTTAATCCTGGGCAAGTCTGGGTGGATTTGCTGATTGTATGTTAAAGCAGAGAACACTTACCTTAGGCCCCAACACATTGAAGTATGCAAATAATCCACTTTGTTTAGTTTCTTTTCCTGAGAGCATCGTAAAAGCTTCATAGATGATAGGGTTGAGGTAGTCCCCGGCTCTCATAAGAACGTCATTGTTTGGTATTGTGGGATTCACAAGAAAATCAACTTCCTGTAGAAGAAAAAGTAATTAAAAGAGGAAAGTTTTCAAACTTTAAACCTCAAAAAATAGCAATAGACCAGCCATACACAGCCTATGGGCCAGCAGCCTTTCATGCGCGGCCCGAGGCACATAATCAGAACCCTTATTTATACAATTGAGATGTTCATAAAAAGTATTTAAGATCTTCAGCGTTGTTTTATATATTTTCATGGGAAGATCAAATCTGTCCTGTTATTTACAATTAATTTAAAATTATGTTAAAAGCCATTTCCTTAGTCAAAAGTTCCTTTTGCATGTAGTCCTATTTGTCCTATGATGCATACATTTCTTTTCAACATGGATCAAATGTAATTCCAAATTAAATCTGTACTATATATTTCTATAGTTTTTTTTTTTTTTTTTTCATTGAGCTAAAGATTGGTTTATTAGAGAAAATCCCCTTTTTTTCTTTAGAACTTGAAAATTCTGCATTGTTATATTATTACGTTTTATACTTGTCCCATTATAGCTAATACTGCTTTTTAGGGTTGAGCTTTTGTAAATTGGCAACCGAAAACATTTTACAGCACTGTTGCCAACCAACAAACTTCGCAGCATATTTCTACAGCATTTGCAATAGAAATCTACTACAAAGTATATTATTTGGAAAGAGTGGTGCTAAATTTTAAGCTAATATTTCATCCGCGACAAACGTTCAACCCTACTTATAATATTAACTTTGTTATACAGGGCTATTACAAATGAATCATCGGGTTTTGATACGTTACTACATGCGAACTAGGAAACGTATATGTTTCCATGACAACTCAAATGAGAGGACGTTAACTACAGTTTCGCTCTGCGTATGTGTCATACGCGTGTGGTTGCCATGTTTGCTGCGCGAACGTCATATTCAAAATGGCGACTGGTCAGCAGAAAGCGTTTTGTGTACTAGAATTTTCAAAGTATGAATCGCTTATAACCGTTCAGAGGGCATTCCCAGAGGCATACAGATGCAAACGACCAAACCAACAAAGCATTCTCCGCTGGTATCGACAGTTCAAAGAAACCGTTTGTTTACGTAAAGGCAAAAGTTCTGGCCGACCAAGCGTTACTGAAGAAACAGTGAACCGAGTTAGAGAAAGTTTTGTCCGTAGTCCCAAGAAATCAACAAATCGCGCTAGCAGCGAACTTTCCATTCCACAGCCAACTGTGAGGAAAATTTCTGCTGTTCAGTCGCCATTTTGAATATGACGTTCGCGCAGCAACCATGGCAACCACATGCGCATGACACATACGCAGCGCGAAACTGCAGTTAACGCCCTTTCGTTTGAGTTGTCATGGAAACATATACGTTTCCTAGTTCGCACGTAGTACTTATCAAAACCCGATGATCCATCTGTAATAACCCTGTACTGTTATACTTATTTTATGTTAATTACTGTTTTTTTAACCTTTTGTGTGTTTCGGCGCGCTTAAAATTGAAAACGTATATTTGGGACCCATGACAAAAAAAAGGTTGAGTATGGCTGCAATAGACCATCAAATGCCCAAATGACGAGAAAAAAAGGTTGAGTATGGCTGCAATAGACCATCAAATGTCGATATGTATATTTTTTCTCATTGTTATACAAATTGAAAAAAAGTCTGAGGAACATTTTAACATTTTATTCTAGATGTAAATGTCTACTCACATTTCTGAATAACTTTTCGATCATTCCATCAAACTGACTGCCATTCCAAGTACCATACACATTATCTTGTTGCCGAACCCATGTGACTCTAACAACAGAAATGATCATTATCATCATATCACATGACCTGTGGATATATCAAAAACAACAATACAAAAGAAATAAATCTAGAAACATTTCAAGATTTTAACTGAAAGTTGCCGATTTGATAAATCGTAACACAACCAATTTTCTCTTAATATTTAATTGTGGCGAGGCGACATCTACTAATACATTGTAAGTTGGTGTTATTTGGATCCTGTGCGGTGTTACTTGGACATACTGCAAAAAAAAAAAGTTTTGAAGCTTTATTGTACTGTGTTAAGAGTATTGATATAATTTAGCAATACTCAACGAATCAGGTAAATACTTTCAACATTAAATATCTATGACTAATTTAAATCGAAATTAATCCTTGTTCATTTTACCTCGTAATTATATAAATACGTAGCACTTATAGTCATCGTCTGATCCGTCTGTCTGTCTGCATATAACAGCGCAAAAACTACCCAACCGAATGGTTTGAAATTTAATATATATATAATCGTTGCAAAATCGTGTTGAGTCATTTCAAATTTTATGAAAATCGAATCAAAACTTAAAAAGATATAAGTAAAAGTTTTCTCCATTCTATTCAATCCTATCATACGTACTTAATTCAATGATAAGTAATGATTCTAGGTTGCTATGTCGATTACGTCAGATTTAAGATGGAGTGCTATTATTTCCATCTTACGGAATTTAATATATATAATCACAATAAATTTTGGATTCATTGACTTTTGCATACGAGTGCAGCAGCTATTGCACCAAGATCTGAATATTTATAAAACTAATTATAGTACGAACGCACCTCATTAGTCACGTTTGGCGTACAATTTCCCACTTGTTTAAATTAAATTACTCCCACCCCTTCTTCAGGCCCCAACTACACTTAGAGTATGCATAATATGTATTAAATTTGTTAGCGCACACTAGCGCTAACTTTCCACCCCTGTGGCTGGTAGGCAAAACAAAATTGACCTTTAAACGCACGACTGCCACTGGCGACTATTTTTAAATTCTATCTCGCACCACTTTTTTCAAAATAAAAATCTTTCCTGTACACTTTGATAATATGTGCAAGAGAAAATATAATACAAAATTTATTATTTTTCTTAATAGTAAGTACAGATAGAATATAAAAATAGTCGCCAGTGGCAGTCCTGCACAATATGTGAACTTTGTTCGCGTACACTATCCTCTGCTGCGACGAGTTCTTAAAATAAAAGCTGTGTGAGTATAGTGGGAAGAATAGCTATAAGTAATTTCTAGATTTTCCATAACTGACTTTAACGTTGAAAGAATTTTCAATCTAGGGGTCTACGCTTGATTTAGTTTTACATAGTTATTTGGATTATTATTAATTTATCTGAAACAATGGAACAATAAAGCTGGTGTATGGATTCCCTAGTTGCTTGGCAACTTTACATCCAGGCCAAGAGTAAATCGTGTTACAATGCAATGGGAGCCTTAGAAAAAAGAGCGTTTAAACGCGGCTAGTAGCCACGAAAAATAGAGAGTAAAAGCTAAAAAGATAGACAATTTTTAATAAGAATTGTTAGTATAACTAGTAGGAAAAAAAAAAAGTTCCATATGATCCACATATATGTCCAGGACAGGCGAAAAAGCTACCAAAGGAAGCCCCGTAAAAAAAAAGACTCAATTCAGAGACCATACATTTAATATAGCTTGAGAAGTAAAAAAGTTTAACACAGTGAAGAAAAGAAACAAAACTAAATATATACATAAATTATTTGAAAACAACGTTTAAACACACAATAAAAACAAGCAGATTTGACCATACGTATACGTTTCGTGAGTACTAGGACTCACATCCTCAGTGTAAAAACTATAAAAACTTTAAAAACAATATCCCCCCAACTACATGTACGGTGAAAAAACCCCAAATGTCAAAACATGATACCAAAAGACCATCAAGTTCTAACAGCCAGTGAAATTAATGCGGAAGTGAAGTGTCGTGACACAACAAATCCATCCAGAAAGTTGAGATGTATGGTGTACTAGATAAATCATTAGCCAAGGAGTCTTTAAATTTATGGATATGATTAGCCTCAAAAAAGTCTAAATCCAGAGGAGTAATGCATTTCTTGATAATGGTAGCTGAGTCAAAATTAAAATTATGTCCCTCCCCCCAGCAATGAGAGGCGATAGAGGATTTCTGTAATTCTTTTTTTCTTTACATAGTTTCTGTGTTCATTGATTCTGTAACGGAGTTTTCGTTTAGTTTGTCCAATGTAGGACAAACCACATTGGCATTGAATGTTGTAAATGCCCCAATAATTATGTGGAGGAATTTGGTCCTTAAGTTGCGAAAAAGATAATTTATTAACCGGCTTAAAAACCACATTAAAATCATAATGTCTTAAGATATTAGCCGTCTTAAAGCTAAAGCTTTAAGATGGCTAATATCTTAAGACATTATGATTTTAATGTGGTTTTTAAGCCGGTTAATAAAAGCTTTAAGATGGCTAATATCTTAAGACATTATGATTTTAATGTGGTTTTTAAGCCGGTTAATAAATTATCTTTTTCGCAACTTAAGGACCAAATTCCTCCACATAATTATTGGGGCATTTACAACATTCAATGCCAATGTGGTTTGTCCTACATTGGACAAACTAAACGAAAACTCCGTTACAGAATCAATGAACACAGAAACTATGTAAAGAAAAAAGAATTACAGAAATCCTCTATCGCCTCTCATTGCTGGGGGGAGGGACATAATTTCAATTTTGACTCAGCTACCATTATCAAGAAATGCATTACTCCTCTGGATTTAGACTTTTTTGAGGCTATTCATATCCATAGATTTAAAGACTCCTTGGTTAAAGATTTATCTAGTACACCATACATCTCAACTTTCTGGATGGATTTGTTGTGTCACGACACTTCACTTCCGCATTAATTTCACTGGCTGTTAGAACTTGATGGTCTTTTGGTATCATGTTTTGACATTTGGGGTTTTTTCACCGTACATGTAGTTGGGGGGATATTGTTTTTAAAGTTTTTATAGTTTTTACACTGAGGATGTGAGTCCTAGTACTCACGAAACGTATACGTATGGTCAAATCTGCTTGTTTTTATTGTGTGTTTAAACGTTGTTTTCAAATAATTTATATTTTCACACAAGTTCTGTACTTATTAAATATATACATAATTACAAGAGAATTTAAATTACTATAAGTAAAAAAAAAGAATAAAAATGTAAGAAAAAGCTACAGTGAGGAGAGTTCAAGCTAAAAAAACAGATAAATGCAAAAGCCGAGGGGATTAAACCACAGCAAGAGGACGGCGTCCACCCAGTCTAGTAATTTGAGGTGAATTAAACATGGGAATGAAAGAAATAAGAGTAATATCATGAGAAGAGCATAAGATACTAGAATAGAAGTTTTTTTTTTTTTTTTTTTTTTTTTTTTTTTTTTTTTTTTATAAACAAACAACACAAACAAAAAGAAGGAAAAAAGTTTAGCAAATGAAGAGCTTAATCTTCGTTAATGTTGATATGACTTGCAAGTTTATCAAATTCAGTTAATATAACCATCAATTTTTGCATCGGATTATCGAGTTTCTTAGTCTGAGTTGAGATGTTCTTTATACATTTTAGGAATTTAGTGATTTGAAAGATTTGTTTAACTTCGTTGAAAGTATTAAGAATGTCTTTAATATCATTGGTGTAATTAGTAGGAGCATTAGAATTTTCAATAGTAGGGGTGGAATGGGTGTTTGCGGTAGTACTATCATTGTTATCAGAGTTTAATTCTACATTACTAGTTGAGGGTTCAGAGTCTTTAGTATTTTTGGTATAATTACACTATGACGCAAAAGTTTAGACAATGAAGAAATTCTTACATACTTTGAAAAATATTTATTCAATTTTCAAATCCCTGCTTGAAATTAATGTGCTGTACATATAAACAATATTTATAACAAAGAAAAGTGGAATTGTGCATATTGCAATAAATTAAATGGTAACAAAAATAAACTGCTGTCTCAAAAGTTTACACACAAATTAAATAAAATCGAAATAAACAATTTTTAAAACCTGGTTGCGCATCCATGCTTATGTATTACGTCATATACACGAGATTGCATGGAAGAAACTAAATCTTGCATAGTTTGTGGATCGATATCGTACCATGCATTCTCAATAGATGTCTTAAGTTCCTTTTCAGAAGAGTATTGTCTAGCGTTGCTATAAACTTTGCGACACATGATGCTCCAAAGGTTTTCTATAGGGTTAAGATCTGGGCTACATGCTGGCCAGTCGAGAACTCTTATATTATGGGAATTAAACCAAGATTTTGAATGTTTTGCAGTGTGAATTGAAGCATTGTCTTGCTGAAATTCCCACTGAGGACCCCCTAGAAGCTCAGCAAATGGCAGTAGGTTTTCTTCTAATGTCTGTGTATAATGCTGTGAAGTTTGACGACCACTGGTGAAGGTCAGAGATACTTGTCCATTATAGCAAAAGGCTGCCCAAACCATCACCGAGCCCCCTCCTTGTCTGCGACTATAAAAACGTCGAGGTTCCTTCCGCAAGTCATGCCAACACGATAAACAACCACCTGGACCATCCAGATTCCACTTTTTTTATCGCTAAATATGACTGACTGCCATTTCTCTCCATATGACATATGCTTTCGAGCCCACATAAGTCTTTGTAACTTATGATATGGTTTCAGAGCTGGTTTCTTCTGCATTTTGCTATAAACGATTGTTCCTTTTTCGAAAATTCGTCTACGAATCGTATCCTTTGATACAGAGAGTCCCGATGAGCTTTGAACTCCACGTACGCTCATTTGTTGAGTACTCGCTAGTCTTTGTATCAGGCGATCCTCTCGTACATTTGTCACACGTGGCCTCCCAGACCGACATTTTGCTTTATATTCGGAACCACTCGATAAAACTCGATAAATAGATTTTTTTGACATATTAATAATAGCAGAAATTTCAGAAACGCTCTTCCCTTCACCTTTCAACTGCCAAATCCTTGAAACCTCATTCACTTGAATTTCTTTAGCTCTCGGCATGTCGACTATGAAGCGCAATCGTTTGCAGAACTTAAGTACTCCAAATTTGTGACATCATCGATTCTAAATTTGCATATGCCAGCGAATATTCAAAGAAATTTAGAATAGTGTCTAAACTTTTGCGACAAGCACATTTGAATTTTTATGAAAAAAATTAGTATTATAGCAAATAAAACGACTGTCTTTTGTACATAGCATTTTAAATCAGTTTTTGAATATATTTACAGGTTTTTGTAATTCTGACGTCATAATTCTACATTTTAAAGCTGAATGACGTCATTGTCTAAACTTTTGCGTCATAGTGTATAATTCTTAAATATATCCGCTAAGATTTGGGTTTCTTGGGATAGATTGCTGACGCTATTACTTGTTTTACGGTTTTGTTTATTTTCTAATCTATAGGGATTTTTTGGACAACAGCGGAAAATTTCTTCCATTCATCTAGCTCATGCTTATTATATAATGGTTTTGGGACCCAAGTAACCCCAAGTTACAGTATTTTAAAAGCTGTGTCATTTATTGAGCTTAGCGGATGAAGCTCTTTGCGTCCATTCCAATGCTAACTTTGAGAAGCCACTCCTCTTAATTGTTCGGCCGATGACCATCTAATTCAGCACAGCATAACTGTAACTGCCATAGCCACTATCGTTCGCGTAAAAGGAAAAAAATGACACAAATCATGTCCTTGGGGAATTCTTATAGATCTAAAAAATGCAGCAGACATAATATTAAAACGCGTTTTTCAATATAAGCTTTTGTCACGTTTTTCAATTTAAGATTTTATATATACAGCTCTCAAGACATTAGCACTAATGATCGACCAAAACTTTTTTTAAGACCGAAATCGAATTTCGGTAATCTTCTTGTTTTCGGCCGAAAACGAAAACAAACACGAAAATATCCAAAAAATTTTTTAAAGTAATTAATAGATACATAAATATACAGAAGTATTAATTAATTATACATGTGGCCCAAGTTGGCTCTCTGTTCCGCTAACCAAAACTTTTTATTTTCCTACAAAATAAAATGTATCAATTCATCTACGACACAGAATAATTTTCTAATTATACGAATTTCATCTCATTAAAAAATGTTTTAGGTATACATATATCAATTTACCTTTTATACTAATGATTTTTGTAAATGATCATCTGTTATATTAGAACTTTCTCGAATAGTATTCGAAATAATTCTGCGGTTTCAAACTAAAAATTTTCTGTTACTGTGTAGTCTGCAACTTTTAATGAGGAGGTGAAAAGCGTCTTATATGTATTGCTTGCTTTATAATTTGAATTTACGTCTTGAGCCATGATGATTGATAATTATAAACAGTGAAGTTGATAGCAATAAATAAAGAGTGTCTCATTTGAGCCGACCCCGCTCAAATCGATGAGTAATTATGAAAATTTTCGAGGGAAGAAACAAGATTTTTGGAATACAGAATACAGAAAGTTTCGGTCGAGTTTTTTCGGTCGAATTTTCGGCAGCATTTTCGCCGAAAACTATTTTTCTGCGAAACTCAGATTTTGGGTCGAAAACGAAACCGAATTTTCAGTCGATCCACACTTCAAATAAAATTAAGCATATATTTTATAAATATTTTTTAAACTAAAAAAAAATAAAGATATCATTAAGAATATAGCAAAAAGGAGTTATAAAAATATTAATTTCCTGATGGATACATTTTAAAAACAAGAATGCATTCCACTCAGAGCCTGATTATCACAGGGACACACGGAAGGGACCCCAAAATACATTTTATCCACTCTCTGAAGATAAAAAATATGCAAATTTCCATTAATTATTCACAGAAAAAAGTAATTTTTATCTTTCATGCAAACTAAACTAACACAGTGTTCTTCACTAACGATTATAAAATGCAGTGTAAATTTCGAAATTCGGAGAAGAACGGGTATTATATCAAATATGTTTCATTCAGTCCCTTAGAACTGGAGTTTTACTCTCTCTAAATAACATATAATACAAAAGATTTTATCGTCCTGTAAAGTCCTGGTTCTATTCAATAGCACTCTGTCAATAGAGGCAGACGTGACACCTAAATATCCCTCTCTCGCTACAAGACCGATACATTTTGTGTATCATAAAATCTCTAACAACCCAATTAAACTTGCAATATATTCCACTTCAGATATCTCCAAGTGGCAATATGAAAATCGTATTTTAAGCCCACATCTTAGCTTTAGACATTTCGGGTATAATAACTTTTACAATACTTGAAATACTGCTCAAGTATTTTCAAGTGCCGCCGGTTATTAACCCTTAAATGCCGGGTGTTGCTTTTCGGCAACATACCCAATGTAGGCTCTAAAATACTATTAGAATAATATTGAAGCTAAAATGCCAAATGTTGCCAATAAAATACATTCTGAAAATATTATTAAATCGATTTTCAACATGCAGATGGCAACACTTGTGCTGTTTAAGAATAAAGATAGATTTCTTTTTTGAATTGTTGCTTTCTTGTTCTTTTTGTTTTGTTTGGAAGCTTGCGACATACCCTATTTTGTTCGGCTGTGAACAAGTAAAATTTATTTCTTGTTATAGATCCTAAAATTCTTGTGTGTTTAATATTATAGAATTTCATCAAGTAAAATATTTTTTTCAATTAAACACCAGTATTGCTGATTAGTAACAAACTGTTTTTTAGCCGTAAACCATACTTAAAACAAAATAGGATTTTTTAAAGTATTTTTCCCGTGATTTATTTAAAAAATGAACGCCGAAAAACATTATTACAATGATTTTTGAAAAATCAGGCATTTAAGGGTTAAGAGGCTACTTCAGTCAAGTGAAAAGACCCGTTCGCTAATGCTAATCCTATGGAAGAAATTTATAAAGATATCTCAGTTGCATTTCAATATTTTTAAATGATTCTTTTTGCATTGGCTAGTTGAGATCGATCTGCACAAACGCCGTTTTTTACTTTTTCGATTTCGATTGCAGATTTTTTTTCAAGAGGATGCTTTCACTTTCGTAACCGGTTCCGAAAATAAAAGTAACCGCATTAAAAATATCTGTAAACAAAATCGAAAAAGTAAGAAATGGCCTTTGTACAGATTGATCTCAGCTATCCAATGCAAAAATAATCATTTAAATATATTGAAATGCAACCGAGATATCTTTATAAATTTCTTCCATAGGATTGGCATTAGCGAACGGGTCTTTTCACTTGACTGAAGTAGCCTCTTAACCCCTTAATTCTCGCTCCCGTCAATATCACGGGATGAGGTGTCGTTCGTTATTTCTCGTGCCTGTCATATTTCCGGGTTGGAGATTTATTGCTAGAAAAAACTTCTGAAACCAGAAAAATTTAACTGGTATTTCGGTGTGAAGTCTTTGAATATAGCCGTTCGGGTTTGGTTTTTGGCGCTGATTGTGATGTTAGACTTTGTATTGCATGTTTCGAAACAGATCACACCCCAAAAAAATATTAATAATCGAAATTTAATGTATATTATATTATTTCAAATATTATTTGTAAAAATTTGTTTGATGATGATAAATAAAGATCTAAGATGTGAAAAATAAAGGTCTTATTCACATTAATTTGTAGGATGTAAAACAAACATTAAAACACAGAATTCTCGCATGATGGCTTTTCCACAAATATGAATTTGTTCTATAACATCTTTTTTTTTCCGCCTTAAAAAAAAACTAATTGCAGATTTTATATAGAAACCTTATAATTATTCAATTTCTGTAAAAAAAAAAAAAATAGGTACTTTTTTTATGTTTTTCCAAATATTAAGCGACCGTTAAGGGGTTAAAGAATGCATATACACAAATGCCTGAGGCCGTTTAAGGGAGTCTCGACTGGAGTATAGAGAGGTGAAGACCTAATTTCTACGCTCCCTGCGTAGAAATGTCCTGGTAGCTAAGGACAGGGTGCGGAGATAAACTTTATCCGATCAAGTGGAAATGGAGTACGTTGTACTCTGGCCTCCCACGCGCAGTACTAACAATACTGCGGAGAGAGCTAAGATAAGGTCTAAATTGTAAAAACCTACTTCATTATTTCAAGTTTTTGTAATTGTTTTTATATGGCAGTTCCGTGCTGTGATTAAAACTTTTGTTGCTATAGATCATCCTGAATTCCTGTCCCGTGACGGCGCAGTCCCAAAATTTTTTAATCCATATTTACATGTGTCTAAAATGTAATCTTTTTATGAATTCAATTTGTCTGTCTGTCTGTCCGTGCTCTGACTCGGATTGCCATGCAATTGGTGTATGTTATTGAGGTTGACTATGGCATGTTTGGTATTGAAAGCGAAACGTGTAGCGTTAACAGTTCGTTTACATAGACACTCAAAAGAATTCCGTTACATTGCGGTCTATGAGGAAAAATCTTTTGCAGTGTATTTTAATGAGGTTACACTATTTCAAACACATTGAAATTGATATGTAACACTGAGGTGTACTACAAGATATTATTATAGGGACATTCATCGTTCATTGACAAGGACACACAAAATAATTCGGTTACAATACTGTATATGAATAATAATTGCTGGAAATGCGTTTTCTGTAGCGGTACGCGTATCTAAATATAGGGGAGAGTGGGGGCTAATGGGACAAGGGTCTAACGGGAGTGGCTAAATTTCATTGAAAATATTATTTTTCAGAAAATATTATGTTACAATCTGAATGGTAACACCAAAGCTGCTATCTTTAACAACAAGAAGTCAGCCATTTGTAATTTGCTGAAAGTATGCATAAAGAATTTTTATTTTCAACTATAAAAAGCAAGTTTGATTTTTTTTTTTTTTACTTCAATGACATTTACAATTCATTATTACATGAAATGTTCATGAGACTACTAATTAATATAACACGAATATTTTATTTTATATTAAACTTAGTTAAATTGTCTTTGGATAAACCTGTGCTATGTAGATTAAAAAAATATAAAACATCATCATATGGGCACTAGTGGGACACATCTTTGTTTTTGGAGTAAACCGTGGAATAAAACATCATCATATGGGGACTAATGGGACACAGCTTTGTTTTTGGAGTAAACCGTGGAATTCAAGAACTTTTTTTGAGTTACCTTACAAAAAGGTGTTATTCTCAAAAGTTTGTCTGCCACGAAAAAGAAGAAAAATGCTGGAGTGAAATTAAAGACATTGTAATGAAGTTGCCTCGGCCTACAATAGATCAAAAAACTATTCGTTCATCAACTTTAATATCTTTTCATTTTAATTTTTCATATTTTAATATGCAGTAATGAATACTATACTGCTTATGTACATTATATTTTGAACTAAAATGTGTGAAATAGGTACTGCAATTCTCCTTTTTGTATTGATTCTGATATGTCCCATTAGATCCACAGGATGTCCCAATAGACCTCGACCTAGGGAACAAATGGGACAAATACAATAGTGTACAAAAGTCATTATATTTAAAAAAGAACAAAAGCTATCTCTTCTAATTATTATTTTTTTAAAGCCAATACCTCCCTTTTTATGCCCAAGGAAAAAAAAACCGAGAAATTTGCTAATTTCCCTTTAGAATGCTTAAAATTTTAAAATTGTCCCATTAGCCCCCACACTCCCCTAACTAATTGTGTTGCATATTACTTGATGTACATAAAATCTATAACTCATTTACAAGACTGCACAAAAGATCTCGAGTAATTGACGGAAAGTGCTGAAGGGGAATTTTCAATTGTGCTAATGTGCTACCTAACTGAACTAAAATTTACCATACTATGTAGTATACATACATATATATACAAATATATAGATCAGATACATGGCTGCACAAAAGAACTCTGATATTTTTGCGATTATTAATGGTAATTTCTTAAATTAGGTTTTCAAATACGTCATGCGTTTTCAAAATTGTTTACTTAGACATTATTTTTCGCCTTAACAAACCGTAAAGTTTTGATACAGTATTCTGACTGTGTTGGAAAGTGCTTTATATTCTGTGCTTGAAGCATGATTTTCCGTTCTTGTTTATAAAGCTATGGTTTAAATTTTGAACTGCACATAAAGCTATTTGTCACGTTTACAATGCCATTTTTCTTTTTCTTTTTCTTTTTTTTTTTGTTTTTTTGTTTTTTTTTTTTGCATGCCTGTGTGTGCCGGGTTCCTCTTAGAATTGATCAGGATCCGTTTCCACCCCCCCCCCCCCAAAGGTTTAAGATTTGCAAGGGGAATTTGAGATATCATTGGCCGACCCCTTTAAGAGATTGTCTGAAAACTACCTACGTTAGATTCATCCATTCGGTGACTGCTCGGACGATAGGTGGCATGAATCCGTCTATTATTTCTTCTCCATTTTCATATTTAATATGAACGAAAGGAGGAAGCTAAAAATAAATACATCCAGTTTTAATTAGTTATTATTCATTTAATGATTTTAAAAACAAGTTTTCAACAATGTTTAAATACTAGAATTCGGTAAAAAAAAAAAAAAAAAAAAAAAAAAAAAAAAAAAAAAAAAAGACGCCGACAGAACAAAATCCAGGGAGAGGAAAGATTTTAAAACAGTTCTGCCTGTAATCCACTGCCATGACTACCCTTTTCTATGGAGCAAATGACTATGATAAAAACTAAAGTAAGAATTTGTTATCAAAACCTCACGTCAACCCCAATACAATTTTTAAACCTATCCATATAAAAACAAAACTGAAATATAACAAGTTGGAAATTGCTCGTCAAACGTGGCAAATGAGGTGCGTTCGTACTATAACTAGTTTTATAAATATTTTTTGCACCGCATATTAGACTGGATGTATATTTTAGTGCACTTTGTAAGTGCATATCCATTTCATACTGTTCGAAAGGCTGTAACATCATTAATGCACTTGAAATAATTTTTTCCCATTGGCCGTTATGTAACGGAAAACTTTTGACTGCCCCTGCCATTAAACTATACATCCGATTTTCATAAAATTTGAAATGACTTGACAGAATTTTGCAACAATTATATATTTAACATTTCAGATTATGCGGAAGGCTGTAACATCATTAAAATGCACTCGCACTAATTTTTTTCCCATTGGTCGTAATGTAACGGAAAACTTTTGACTGTCCCTGTAATTAAACTATACATCCGATTTTCATAAAATTTGAAATGACTCGACAAAATTATGCAACAATTATATATTTTAAATTTCAAACCATTCGGTTGGGTAGTTTTTGCGCTGTTATATTCGGACAGACGGACAGACCGACTGAACGACGACTATGTATTTATATAATTACGAACGCACCTAACAAGGGGGTTTCTTCTAGCATTTTTAAAATAACGAGACAAAAAACAAGACTGATTAAAAATCCAGCAAGTCGGAAACTCTACGCTAAACGTGGCAAATGAGGTGCGTTCGTACTATAACTAGTTTTATAAATATTCAGATCTTGGTGCAATAGCTGTTGCACGCTTATGCAAAAATGCATGAATACAAAATTTATTACTATTCTATAGACAAAATTCAATCATATGGAAATAATAGGACTCCATCTTAAATAGGACGTCATCACCATGGTAACCTAAAATCATCACCTATCATGGGATATCATTGAATGAATGACGTATGATAGGATTTAATAGAATGAAGGAAACTTGTATTAATATCTTTTTAAGTTTTGATTCGATTTTCATAAAATTTGAAATGACTGTACAAAATTCTGCGACGATTCTAGATATTAAATTTCAAACCATTCGGTTGGGTAGTTTTTGCGCTTTTATATGAGGACAGACGGACGGACCAGACGACGACTATAGTTGCTACGTATTTATATAAATTACGAACGCACCTAAAAATGAACTTCTACAAGTGTTTCAAAATGAAGAATTAAAATAGTGTGTGGCTTTTCTTGCGGGTGAGTGATATTAGCAAAGGTGGACTGTATATGTAAAAATGATGCTTAATTTTGATTATATAAGTTTAACATAATACCGCATATAAGAATATTTACAAACGTTATTGTTATATGCAGAAGTTACTGTATTTTTAAGCATTTTTTTTATGCTTTGAAATACCGTAAAACCTCCCTAAAGTGACCACGTTCCGTTCCAATAAAAATGGGTCGCACCGAGAGGTGGTCTCTTAATGGAGGTCATGTTTAAATCTAGATTTTAATTGTTGAAAAAAGGTAACAATTAATGTTATTAAATTTATTTTTCACGTAAGGAAAAAATATGAAAATTTAAGTATCAAAACAAAACTTAATTACATAACTTAATTACTGCAGAGTTTAAAAAATGAATATATTGACGACTCCTTAGATTTTACAGTTTTATCTTTTATAACTTTTATTTCGAAGTTCAGTAAATAAATGCAATTTTTTAATGGGAACAAATAATGACGATTTCATTAATTTATCTATTTCTTTGAGAGTTTCCTGACAGAATAGGGCAGGGGAGTTTATTGACCGACATTCTTAATGTATCATCAGAGTTAAATTCATCGCCTAAAAAGGCACAAAGTTGTTTAAACACTTAAAAGTTACCGAAATAAAAAATAAATTCTAAACTTAGTTTAGAAGTTTGATGAATAATGCGCTCTCCGGAATTATTTTTCTAATAAAACCTTCTTCATGCGACCGGGAAAAAACGGACTGTGTTTCATTTTCTTCAAAGAAACTAGGGGGCTCGGCCCCCTACGAGCTACGCTCGCCAACCCCCGTTCAGACACTGCAGTCTCTAAAAGCACGCTAATTTGATCGGCTTTAAAAAGATTTTGGAAGATTGAATTATAATTAAAAAAACAAAGGCGATCTCCCTATAAACGGGTTTCTATTCATTTCTCTTTGATTGGGGAATTTTACGGAAAAATCAGCTGCTGTTAAAAGATACAATGGCATTTCAAAATCATCTAATATAAAATGAATTAAGTAAACAGAGTCTTTGTCTCCAGGTATTTTTTAACAAAGCGAAAAGAAAGTCCTTTTAAATAAGACATTTTAAATAGATCGTTTTTAATCTGACGCAATTTTCACCAAACTTTTCTTTCCCTTTTTAATATTCACGTGAAAATACTTTTATTAGAAATGAAATATTATTTGCGCTGTCCAAAAAAAAAAAAAGTTGAAAAGTTCATCTCAAAATATCAAGTAAATGTCTCGCGCTATTTTTAAATTTAAACTGTTTTGCAATATTATTTTTTGTTCATTTTACGTAATAAGTGTAATGTGACGTAAATGTGATGTAATTTCTCCTATTTAAGACTTCTAACGCATGTTAATGAATTTATTATTTTACAATATCCTTTCTCTGTTTAAATTCACGTGTAATTATAGATGAAGTAATTTTCAATAAGTTCCTGCTTTTTATACGTAATTATTTAATTCTAATTTGAAAGTTTTTTTTCTGTTTATAATAGTCACGTGTAAATAAATTTTTAATTTGAAGCAAACATTATTGTTTCCGTTGTTTATACAGTTGGAAACAGGTTAAATTAGTACAATTTTCTGAAATAAGTAAAAAATATTTCTCGAAATGCTGAAAATTTGAATTTTAAATAGAAATGAAACCTCGAAAAATGAGTCAAATTAAAAAAAATAAATTAATTCTGCACACCGGGAAATTATAACGTATAAAATGATCTAAAAATTATTAAATTCCGATGTATAGTTTTTGTTCCTATAAAACTTTTTTAGTGGAATGATTTTGTCCAACTTTAGCATTAAATATCTCTTAAAATAATTCTTCGATTTGAAAACTGTCTGCATCAGCGTGTTTATCAAACATTTCTGTATAATACTACCAATTTTCATATTTTTGTATGCATTATTTTTCTTAATATTAACGAAGAAATACTTCCGGTCATAAAAAATTCAAAACCGGCGGCGGCGAGTGTGACAGCGGTAGTTACTTTTTATTAGAATAGAGATATAGGTCGCTCATGGAGGGAGTTGAACTGGGATGGTCTCTGAATGGAGGTAAAATTAGTATTGAGCCTATGGGAATAAATTCCTTCCATGAAAAAATGGTCGTTCAAGGAGGTGGTCGCTTAATGGAGGTGGTCGCACAGGGAGGTTTTACTATATTTTATTTGCTTACTATATAAATTCTAAACTTAAGGGGACAAGGGGCCTTCAAACTCATATTTTTTGTTTTTTAAAAATTGCACTTTAAATACTATTCAATGGCACACTATATGAATTATGGCATATATTTATCACCCAAGAAATTAAAAAAAATGGGGGGAGGGAAATAAGGAATTTTCTTGAATATTTTAAGCGGTATGAAGAATTTTTATAAATGTTCCATTGACATTCCATATCAATTAAAATCCCCAATACATATATATTTTTTCAGTTTTATTTACATATACAAATAAAACTGTGCATATTCTTTTGAAACCAAATATAACTGGAAAAGTTAAAGGTAATTAAATGCAAAAATATCACATGAAAATTTCATAAAATTTAGAAAATATTTTTTTTCTTACCTTTATATTCACACATATAAAATTCGATACATAGTTTTATTTGTATATGTAATCCAAACTGGCATAAAAAGTATTGGGAATTTTAATTGATATGGAATGCATATGGGACATTTTGAAAAGTTCTTCATAACGCTTAAAATATTCAGGAAAATTCCTTTTTTTTCTCTCCCCCCCCCCAAAAAAATATAGATATATATATTGTGTGATAAATATATGCCATAATTTATACAGTGTCCCCTTGAATAGTATTTAAAGTGCAATTTTAGAAAAAAAAAAGTTTGAAGGCCCCTTGTCCCTTTAACCTTCTCACCGCCGCGAACTGATATATCCGTTCAGTAAGCTGTAGTTTTCACTGCAGTAGAAGCATTATTTAACTTAATATAATTCTACAGATATAATCCAGTTTTAAAAAATTAAGTTATGATTAATAATCTCAAGATCTGTATACTGATACATAACAATTTTTTTTTTAAATCTCATGTTAGAAAAAACATCTTTTTTCAGCATTTTAAAAAAATTACAGAGAAAACAAAGTTACAATTTTGCCCTTTTGCTCGGCAGTCAGTAAACATAATTTTCATTTTCAGTTTTTTAGGAACAATTTTCTGTATAATTAATAGACATCTCTACTTTAAGTTCGTTTCTTTTAAAGCTTACTGTGCGTAGGTAAGCACGTTTGTAATTTTTTTTATTTTTAGTATAAATTAAATAATATATACCTAAAATTTCTGCGTACCGTTCTTGCTAAGAATTTATTTTTCTCTGCAACTTAACGTTTACTTCTCCTGTTTATCGAATTTACCCTTTATCTACTGACGGTACTTATAAGTACCATTAAAATAACTCGTTCTAAAATTCATTTATTTCATCGATTAGTTGTAATACAGTTTAGAATGAGTAATATATACATTACTTTATCTTGCTCCAAAAGCATTATGGGTTACACAAAACGAAAATATTTTTAAAAGGATGATTTATTTTGCCTTTGCATCTTTTCGGCGTTCTTGGCGTTGGGGGGGGGGGGGGGGGGAGTAATTTTTCAATTCGGAAATATTTCTATATTTCTGTTGTAAGAACATTATATTTGTACATATCCTAATTGTACAAAATATAAAGAAAAATATTTAAAATAAAAGATTTTAGTGGGGTTATAAATATTGCACAAAATCCCTATGCATTCAAATTTAATTAATCGTTCAATCTTTCTAAAATCCATTAAATGATTATGTAAATCTTCTAATGTAGTTTAAACAATTCACGAAAAATGATTTAGAAGATAAAATTTTCACGAGTTCATAATTCAGTACATAAAGGGTTAAAAAAATAAATTAAACGAAAAAGCAACTTACATTCGCGTAGGCAACTCTAACATGCGTTATCTTTTCGTCCGCAACTTCAGAGCCAAAATTTTCCATAAGATACAATGAATTTCTTATTTTATGATAGTAAAAGATTGAATTAAGTAATTCTAACCATAAAATTAAATTCGGAAAATCTTTGATACCGTTTCACTTTTTTCCAAAACGAAAATTGATTTATTCGCTCGCCGGTATATTAAAACATCGTTAAAAATTCATAGAACATACTCTTATGTGTTATTGTACAATATAAAATCCATTTGCTTGTAGCAAATTATCCTGGTTTAAATTCACCGGAAGGCATTCCCCCCCCCCCCCTTTTCATTCCCACAGTGATGACAAAAAGAATATTTAGAAACGTTACATTTTGATAAAATCTATCTATTTATCAATATGTTATAGAAAAACATTAAAATGAAATTTTTTACTGCATTTTGACGTTTGTTGAATTTTCCTACATTAATATTTAAACGAACATTCAACATAATACTAAATATTCAGTACATTTGTCGGATCAAATATTGGATGGATTTTTTTAAAAAGTTTCTGATATTGAACGGAATGCATATTGATTTCAATTAAAGTTTCAGCATTTCGGTCAAGCACAAATCGTCTACAAGACACAATCTACACAAGAATCTAATTTTTGTATGATTAATATATTTATGTATTTCATGAATTCCGAATTTTTTGTATCTTTATTTTTCTGTGTTGTAATTTTAGTACAAAGGAGAATTTTTGTTAAAAAGGTTACATCTATCTATATTATAAAGGACAAACCTGTAGCGTTGACATCATTTTGTGAATGGTAACACTTGAAGATGAAATTTCGGTTTTGCAATTTTTGCTACGGCCATTTTTAGGTGCGTTCGTAATTATATAAATACATAGCACCTATAGTCGTCGTTCAGTCCATTTGTCCGCATATAACAGAGAAAAAACTACCCAATCGAATGGTCTGAAAATTTAAATATATAATTGTTGCAAAATTTTGTCGAGTCATTTCAAATTGTATGAAAATCGGATGTATATTTTAATTACAGGGACTGTCCGCGATAGTTTCAGTGTGGACTGTGTAAAATACTTAAAAATACCAAATGAATTGTATTGCGTACCCGATGGAATGTCCAGATTTCTAAAACTTAACAAAAACATTTATTATTTACATAAATATTCAAAAGGACTGGCAGCGGTTGATGCACTGCGCTTACGTCTAAGAACACATCATCATCATCTGGCGGGGAATTCTCGCCCGCGTCCCTTTCAGTCCAGAGCGCTTGCAGCGCCCTCTAACTATCAATTATGATACACGGAGGAAACACTCCCCCGGGGATTGAAATGCAATTTTCAATATAAATTTGCAAAAATTATCATACAAGAAAAATTATGATATAAACAACTTACATACACAATAATAATACAAGAATAATTCACTATAATACTAGATTAAATACAGAAATGATATATATTTTAGAGTTTGCTTAAGGAAAGAAAGGAAATTTGTTACTCAACTGGTAATATACAAACATCTCTGACGTTTCTTTTAAAAATTCGCCTATCTGACAAGCGTAAATTCACCGTTCGAATTATATTATCCCTTACCTTAAAAACTTCAACTATTCTACCTACCAACCATTTGGTGGAAGGTAAATTTTCCTGCTTTATTAGTACCAAAGTTCCTTTCTGTACTTCATCCTTTTTAAACTTCCATTTCCCTCTCTGTTGGAGATTATTCAAATAGTCGCGCTTCCAAAGTTTCTAAATTTGTTGGCTAAATTTGGTGACTCTCTGCCATTTTGCTAATCTATTTTCATTAATCTCATCTAGTTGAGGTTCGGAGATCGAAGTGATTGGCGTACCGATAAGAAAATGTGATGGTGTCAAAGTTTCAAAATTTTCAAAATCTGGGGATAGTGGGGTAAGGGGACGGGAGTTCAAAACTCCCTCAATTTCCGCTAGTATGGTTAGAAATTCTTCTAGAGTTAATTTTTGATCACCTATTATCCTTTTCAAATGAAACTTGTATGATTTTACTGCTGCCTCCCAGATGCCACCAAAATTCGGAGATTTGGGGGGAATAAATTCCCATTTGATACCTTTCTGGGTTAAAAAGTTACACAATTCCCCATCTGGGAAACTAACCAGTTTATGCAATTTTTTCAACTCGATGTCAGCTCCGATGAACGTTTTTGCATTATCCGATAGGATTTTTGCACATTTCCCTCTTCTGCCACAGAAACGTTTTAGACTAGCTATAAAAGCCTGAGTTGTGAGATCTGAAACAAAGTCCAGGTGTATTGCTTTGGTGCATAAACATATATACAGTACTACATAAACTTTATTCAATACGCCCTTCCTTTGATTTTTAAATTTAATAGAAAAGGGTCCACAGTAATCCAGGCCTGTCACCGAAAATACAAAATTTGGGGTCACACGTTCCCTTGGCAGATCGGCCATCAACTGGGAGCTGACAACAGGCTTATTTTTGAACCATGTTACACATTTGTGAACAATTTTCCGGCAATTTTTCCTGCCATTAAGTGGCCAAAACTTCTGTCTAACATGGAAAAGCAAGGCTTGTGGGCCTAAATGAAAATACTTCAAAAGGAAATAATTTAAGATAATATCCGTTAACTTATGATTGGCAGGTAACACAATTGGAAATTTAGAGTTAAGCGTCAAATCGGCATGCGATAAACGGCCGCCATCTCTAATTAATCATTCATTTCCTAGGAATACATTTAAAGAAGATAATCTACTTTTGTGTGAAACAGGCTTACCTTTTTCGAGACATTTTATTTCTTCCCGAAACTCACCCTTTTGTGCTGAGCGAATTAAAAATAATTCAGCTTGCCTCACCTCGTCAAGGCTTAACGCTCCACTTCTTCTTTTCTGGGGATTGCGACAATTATTAAAAAATCTAAAAATTATGCGCATTAATTTCATAAAATTATTAGTTAATGAAAAAATGTGTTCAATTATAGAAATGTCATTTGAAATAGACAATGTGGTAAAGTCATTAATATTGTTCGCGGAGTCTCTTTTTAGTTCATTTAAATAAATTTCCTGATCTGGAACTACTAGTGATTGTTCGTTGTTGAACATGTCTAATGAGTCCTTCAGAAACTCTGGTCTAGTCCATCATTTGTGATTCTGAATAAGACTTTCAGATTTTATACCTCTTGTCAGCAGGTCTGCATGATTCTCGGACCCTGCACAGTGAAACCACCTTGATGAGTCTGTCAGCGATTGGATCTCTTTTACGCGATTGGACACGAATGATTTCCACCTATTTGCAGACCCCTTGATCCAATAAAGAGCAATCTGCGAGTCTGTCCATAGAAACATAGAAGATGGTCCCTTGCGATCTAGCACCTTCTTCACCTCACAAGTTAAACGCGCTGCTAGTAACGCACCTAAGAGTTCTAGCCGGGGTAATGACACCTTTTTCAAGGGTGCCACTCTACTTTTTGATGTAAGCAAATTAATGGAAGATTGGGTCTTGGAATATGTTTGTAGATATATGACAGCACCGTAACCGTATGCCCAGGGACTGGCATCGGCAAAGGTGTGCAGTATTAATTTATATTCAGAGTCTTCAGGGAACTGAAACACATTTCTAGGAATCTTTAGTTGTGCTAATTGGGGTAACTCGGAACACCATTGTTCCCACAGCTTTGAAATATCGGGGGGCAATTCTTCACCCCATGTTAAATTTCTACTCCATAGTTCTTTAAACAACCGTTTAATTCTTATAGTAAATGGCGATATAAGACCCAAGGGGTCAAAAATTCTGCCTGCTACTTGCAGAACAAACCTCTTCGTATTTTTTGCCTTGCACAAAAATTCTAATAAATTATCAATCTCCATCATCAACATGTCCTGTTTAGGTTGCCACAACAGTCCTAATACCTTATGTGTTTTATGTTTTATTTTCCTCAAAGGCCTGAGGTAAAGTACTAAACCCGTTCTTCTCCCTCGATTCCATTACTAATTCGTTGCTCGATATCCATTTTCGGAACATCATACTAGCTTCCTTCATAATTCTGTGTTATTGTTGTGAAATGTTCAGTGCATCTTGTACAGTGTCGGTACCGGCTATCAGATCATCCACGTAAATACAACTGTTGAGGATTTCGGTTGCTACCGGATATTCCTTCTTAAATTTACTAAGATGTTGATTGATGGTGGCTGATAATAAAAATGGGCTTGAGTTCAAACCAAATGTTAGGCGTAAGAATCTGTACATAATAACTTTAAACTCATCACCGTTGACAGGATTGTCATATATAAACAGGAATCTTAAAACGTCCCTGTCTTTTTTGTTGATCGAAATCTGTAAAAATGCCTTCTCTATGTCGGCCAAAACCGCAATTTTATTTAATCTAAAAAAAATCAATCAATGGAAAATGTTCGGATTTAGGTTACTGCCTGCGTCCAAACCAGGGCTCGAAATGTACTGGAGCAAACCGGAACGATGTTCCGGTTCGTGAAATTGTGACAAATGTTGTTCCGGTATCCGGTTCGTGAAAGTATGGAAAATAGTGTTCCGGTTCGTGGAATTATTAAAAAATATTATTACAATTTCATACATATAGCTTACTACGTTCTCTGTAACGTTTTTTCCTAATTATTTAGAATCTTGAATGCATTTTTTAAAATTGGTTTTTCTACGGTTAAATATAAATTTGCTATAAAGTCCCGATTATCGGAGTTAATAGGAATCAAGCTCACCTCGGATAAGCAAAAAACTCGTATAAACCGGATTGACACAAATCGTCCCCAACTCAGGAGAAGAAATATAAATTTTCACTTCATTGATTAATTTTTATGTTACTAGGAACATTTCTTTGATGTGCACTTCCGTTACTTTTAGGAAATACTGGGAATGAAATTGGTTTTTTTTTTTTCAATCGAACTTATACCTTTGGAATGGATCATTTTCTTCTGATCGATCGATGGCTTCTATTATTATGAAAGAGCCATTATAAATGAAGTGTTAGGTGCAGGTGAAAGAGCAGCCGTAAAAAGTTAGAACTCTGATATTCTAGTCAGAATGGGGAAAAAAATGGCCATAATTTTTTTTTTTTCCTGGTCAGAAGAGGAAAAAAAATGGCCATAATTTTTTTTCAAAAAAAAATTATGAACATTTTTTCCCCACATTCTGACCAGAAAATTAGAGCTCTAACTTTTTACGACTGCTCTTTCATCTTCACCTAACACTTCATTTGTAATGGCTGTTTCATAATAATGGAAGCTATCAGTCCATCAGAAGAAAATAACTCGGTTAAAGCGGAAACTCGATTAAGCGGGGCTCGGATAATCGAAACTTTACTGTACTTTCAAAAAAAAAATAAATAAATAAAAATGAAAATAGTCGGCAATAATTTTGAAATAGCGTTCCGGTTCGTGGATTTTTTTCATTTCGAGCCCTGGTCCAAACAGTCATTTAGTGATAACTGTCCCACTTCATGGGAACTCGCATCAAAAACAATGCGACATTTCGTGTATACACTGTCTTGTTTGAATACCGTATGGTGGGGTAAATAAAAAATCGGGTTGTTAGAATTTTCTTCTGACTCAGTAACAATTTCAATAATTTTCATTTCTAAGTATTCATCAAAAATTTTACGATAATTTTCATATAAACTTGTGTCGCGTTTCATTCTTCTTACGAGAGTAGCGAGCCGTGTTTCAGCTATCTTATAATTATTGTCTAGTTGTTCCGAATTCCGTTACCATGGGAGACAGATTTCATATCTGTTATTTGTAAACCGCACTTTTTCCCGAAATCCCTCTAGGATATCTTCATTTTTACATTATCTGGATCATCCCTTATTCCTAATGTCTCTAAATCCCAAAAGGACTTCAAATTTAATTCATCTTGATTTTGTAATAAATTATATTTAGTTTCATTTTTATCATGTATAACTCCACCTGCAATCCATCCTAAATTAGAGTTTTGTAAAATTATAGAAGTGTCAGAAATTTTTATTTGATCAGGTAATAAAAATTCATAATATACATCTGCCCCCAATAACACCTGAATTCGGTGAGGTTCAAAACATCTTGAGTTCGCATACATTAAATCCTGTGGTAGGTGCAGATTAGAAATATCTAAGTCACTCATAAGAGTTAGATCTGTTATTTTAGGAACTAAAAACATATTAGAGAATGTCTTAAATGTTCTATCTTTGTTTGAAATTTCGACATGTATTCTGTTTTTAATTTTACAGATTGCATCATTAAATCCGGAAATCACTGACTTTACTTTATATTTCTCTAATCCCAACATCTCTGCTGCAGAAAAGGTAATTAAAGATATATTACTGGCTGTATCTAATATAGCAACAAAAGGAAAAAAAGAATCATTACTTCCCCTCAAATAAACCACAGCTGTCGAAATTAAGGCATTGTAGCTGGCGCCAGACCCAGACAGATTCTGATCAGAATTATTTTGACAGCTCAAGGTCTTCGCATTTGAAATAATTTCCACTGAATTAGTATTTACGTTATCTTCATTTTTGATCTGAGGTTGATTCATAATATAATTACTTTGTTTGTTTTCATAATAAGATTTTGAAAAATTAGCTCCATGAAGTGAGCTATGGTGATTAGAGAAACAAATTTTGCATTTATTATTTAATTTATTACATCGGTTAACGTTATGATAAGATAAACAATTATAACATAACTGTAATTTTCGTATTTGATTCAATCTTTCTTGAACCGATAAATCTAAATATTTCTGACATTGAAAAATCAAATGTGGTTGTTTACAAAATGCGCAGTTAAGTTTGTCATTCTGTAAAACGAAACTTTTTTGCTTAGGGGTAATTTCAAACCTAGGTTTCGTAACGGTGCTGTTTTTTTTTTTTGTTGTTGTACATTTTCTAAAGCTTGAGCTCTTTTCAATAAAAAATCAATAAAAATATTCCATTCAGGCAATTCATTACAATTAAGAGACATTTCAAAGGCTTTTCTTGACTCATCATCAATTCTTTGTAAAACAAAATACATTAGAATGGATTCCGATAAATTGTTATGTTCCAGTCCTAACTGTTTCAAAGCTCTTAAATGGCTCAATAAATTATCTACCAGATTGCGTATTTCTTTCGCGTTTTCAATTTTTATTTTGTTATTACTCAATAACTCTAAAATATGACTATTTACCAATAATCTTTTGTTTTCAAATCGTTTTTTTACAGCTTCGAATAAGGAAGTATATGAATCATCAATATTTTGTAATTGTTTCACAGGGCCAGTTAAGGCTGATTGTAAATAGTACAGCTTTTGCGCATCATTTAGCTCAATGTTATTATCAATTAATGTGGTGAATTGTAACTTAAAATTCATCCACTCTGTGTAACGACCCGAAAATTGGGGTAGATTAATTGACAGCAATTTGATTTTTGCCTCATTAGAACTGCCTCTATCATTACTATTATTTTGACTTTCAACATTAGAAATACTAGGCTTTATTAAATCAAGAAGACTTACTTCGATAGCTTCTAACTGTTCTTCGATTTTGGTCAAGGAATTTTCAAACTCCTGTAAATCCTCATCGGCTATAATAGAATATGATTCGCTTCGTAATTCATCAGTCTTCTTTTTTAACATTTTAAGAGAATTTAATTTCAAATCCAGTTCTTTAGGGCCGAGTTTCGATTTCAATGCATTTGATATTCTTGTAACTTGGCCGCGCATATTTCCTCGTTTTCGATTCAGGACCACAGTTCCTGAAATAACTGGAGTAGTAGCAGACATTATATCTCTATAAATTCTATAACTAGATAATTCCAAAATATCCGAGGTGCTGATTCTTCAAACAGTGTTCTAAATGAGCGCTGCGGCTCGAAGGGCCAAAAACTAAATTATTGCAAGTGCATTTTAATGATGTTACTGTTAAAGCCTTCCGAATAGTCTGAAATTTGAAATATATAATTGTTGCAAAATTTGGTCGAGTCATTTCAAATTTTATGAAAATCGGATGTATAGTTTAATGACAGGGGCAGTCAAAAGTTTTCGGTTACATGACGGCCAATGGGAAAAAAAATTATTTCAAGTGCATTTTAATGATGTTACAACCTTTCGAACAGAATTAAATGGATATGCACTAAAATATGCACTAAAATATACATTCAGTACAATATGCGGTGCAAAAAATATTTATAAAACTAATAGTACGAACGCACCTCATTTGCCACGTTTGACGAGCAATTTCCAACTTGTTTAAACTTCTAAACATCGCACATTTTCAATTTTTACACCCTCATATAGGGAAAAAGATATATTTTCAAATGCAATTTGTTTGAAAATTGTATCTCAATTTATTCATTTTTTATGGCTTTTAAAATAATTTTTTAGCAGAATTTTTAAAATTCTATGTCTAATTCGTGCAGGCTCAACTACGAAAGAATAACAACCCGTTCTCACTTAAAATAATATAAATAGTTTAGCATTTGTTTCCGGATAATATTCCATTACGAAATTATAAAATTGATAATTAAATAAGATAAAGCAAATATTAACATCGTTGTAATCGGAAAATTTCAAACTTTATACTTTATAATAGCGGGGGGTACTTTCAAATATAATTTGTTTGAAAACTGCATATTATTTTACTTTTTAATTAGTGGTAAAAACTTTAAAAACCTATAATCAAAATAGAAAAAAGGGAAAGTTAACCCTTTTCTTGAAATAAATGAAGAAATAATTAAAGATAAGGATTACAGAAGAAAAAAAAAATAAATGAAAAAAATTGTTAATCAAGTTTAAAATAATCCTCCGTTCTGCTTTACGTTTTCTGGTTTGCTTTCGTTCTTTTTATCACTTTCCAACAAAGCTGAAAAGTGTTTATGCATTCGGTTTGTCTGCCCATCTGGCCACGCTCTAACTCCCGTAAATATACTCGGATTTTCATGCAAATGATAAAAGTTATTTAGGGCCACCAAAGCACGTTTGGTATTGTATATGAAGTATGTGAGATTAATAATTCATTTACACGGCACTCAAAATAATTCCGTTACATTATAGTCAATGGAGAAAAATCGTTTGCAGTGTATTTTAATGACATTACGCAATCTAAAATTTATTGGAATTGATATAAATCACTAAATTTCACTACAAGATTATTACTATACAATAAGGCAATACAATATATACAGGGCTGTTCAAAGAATTCGGATAATTTTCCGATTGTAGATGGGAACAGCAGAATTTGGGTTTTCAAATGTGTTATGTGTCTCCATATGGTTGAATTAGACATAATATTTTAACTTATTAAACGGTGCAGTTTTGTATCATTATTCTGAATGTGTTGGAAAGTGTTTCATAATCTATGCTTGAAGCATGATTTTTTCTTTCTTGTTTACCCTCTGAAGTTTTATAGCATGAAAACAAGACAAAATGCTATGAAATAGAAATTAAGGAATAAAACAAAATTTTACGCATTCACCTTCACATATCAACTTATTCTAAAACTAGGAAAAATCGTCTGTCGACAAATTGTCATCTACAAATATTATATCATAGTTTTATTATTATTACTATTATTATTATTATTATTACTATTATTCAATCAAGGAGGCTACACAAAAACAAATTTAAACTCATTGCATATATCTAGAGGATTATTGGCCTATATTTAGGGTAAATAAATTTAAAAAAGAGACACCGATTTTCAACTAGTAATTATTTCTTAAAGATAATGCTTAAAATTTTCACACAGCCACGCAAATCTGAAATGTTTCTGGATAAGTTCGCCAAATGACGTCATTTTTGTACAATTTCGTCAAAATGATTTCATTTGCATTTCAGCAGTTTCCCTTTCAAATAAAAAGTCAATCTTCAAAGAACGCAATTTTTTTTACAAATGAATTTTGATAATGTGCATGTTTATTTAATAAAATTTGTACCCCCTTTATAATACGAGTTATTACTTGAAATTCAATATTCAAATTAATATTATAATGTTTTCTAAATGTATAATAAAACTGCATTCCTCAAAAAAGTTTGGCGAGCAAGCAAAAAAGTGAAGAGAACAGTGCAAAACAGCAATGTATGGGCATAAAATGAATAGTACACGTGTATCAATGCGCAGTACATAAAAAAAGACGCAAAAAAAAAAGGAAAGGGAGCTTTTATTTTTTGAAAAGATGAAAAGAACATGAAAAGGTAGTTTAGGGCAATAATTTGGTTTCATGTAAATCATAAAAAAAAGTATTGTTTAGAAATGATGCAAGATTTTTAATATGGCATGTGGTCTCCTCGAACAGCTAAGACTGCTGCACACCGGTTTTCCATGGATGCGATGAGGTTATCGATAAGACTTAGGGAATACTGATCCATTGCTCAAGAATTGCAGTCTCCATGTCCCGGACAGTAAAAGGAGGCCTCGGCCTCACAGCAATGCATCGCCTGAGTATGTCTCAAACATGCTCGATCGGATTTAGGTCAGGAGAGCATGCTGGTCATTCCATACGCTGTATTGTTTTAGCTTCAAGCATGTTTTCCACAAGACGAACTGTATAAAGTCTGGCATTATCATGCATGGAAAAAAGGAAATCACTAATTACTGCAACATAAAATACGACATGAGGTCTCGGTATCTCGTCTGTATTACTCCGGAGCGTCAAAGTGCCATTCCGAATTATATACAGGCCCGTACGTACGTCCACTTATGCTGATTTCAGCCAAGAGCATCAACCCACCTCGTCTGTAATGTGATCTTTCACTAACGAATGTGGGATTATTTTGAGTGCCTCTTTCTCTCCATGCCAAAACACACCAGATGTCACATCCAGACTGAATCGGGACTCGGATGTAAACAGAATTTCACTCCAACAACGTTGCCTCCAAACTCGATGTTCAGTTCCCCACCTTCTTAGGACCGCACAGGGGCTTGAGGTGAACAGAATACAGTCCATTGGCTTACGTGCATAGAGACTACCCTGATGAAGCCTATTTCGGGCTGTTTGGCTGAATACCCTTCGTCCTTTGGCCAAGAACAACTGTGTTTGCAGCTGAGTAGCATTTGTCCTACCGTCTCGACGGGCTGTTAACAGGATATATCGGTCATCAGTTTCTGTGTTAGCACATTTTCGACTTTGCACTTGTCGATGACTACCATTCTATGTGTCTTGAAATCGATTCCACAGCCTTTCATGGACACTTCTTGCGACTCCAACAGCGTCCACTACACTTCGTTGTGTTTCCCCAAATTCAACTGTTGTCCCGATAATACGCCAAGCCATGGATTGCGGTAAATCATGCTGTTGTGACATTTTCAAGCCACCTTTTCTCAAAACACAAGCTGAGCAATTGGATTTTACAACTGAGGCATTGAAACAGACGTTTCTGCAAAATCCCGATTTCCGCACTTATCACTTTTTCCCAGTTTTTGACGTCATAAACTTTAATTTACGTGTGAAGTTTTCTTTATCTGTTTTCTACAGCACTTTAAATTATGGATGTTTTATTTTACGTTTACTTATCGGTGTAAATATTTGCGTAATTTCGTTAAAACCATGTGCTCTCCTAATTGTTTTGAGCAGTGTAGATTTACATTTCCGCCAAATATATCGATATATCGTAAGATCGCATGCAATTTAAATGCGACACACCGGATTGTTATGCCAACTAGTACGTATAAACATAGAAAGGAGGCATTTTTATACAAAAAAATTATTTTTTGTCCGTGAAAAATTATTAGGTAATTTTTGCTTTCTTCTATCTTTACAGGAAGAAAGTATTGGATTCGTGAAAATGTTCGCTTTTCGGTTTTCGACGGATTTAAACGTTTTAGGGATCAGAGATCCCGAAAAACATGTTTTTACAAAATGTCTGTCTGTGAGTCTGCGACTCTGTCTGTCTGTATGTGACACAAATTTTGTGGGCGCTCTATCTCAAGAATTAATGCATGGAATTTAATAAAAATTTATATTCAGTTAGTCCCTGATGTAAATTGGCGCTGATGTAAATTAGTTTTTGGTGTAAATCGCTCAACAGGTGGCGCTGTTATGCAACATTTTTCACGATTTCCACAATAGCTCAATCTTCAGAACTAATGCACGGATTTTTATCAAACTTCAGATTCAGTTAGTCCTTGACATGAATTGAAGTTTCATACATTTTGGTGTAAATCGCTCAACAGGTGGCGCTTCTATGCAGAATTTTTCGCGATTTCCGCAATAGTTCAATCTCCAGAAGTAACGCTTGGATTTTCAACAAATTTCAGATTCAGGTATACCTTGATATGAATTAGTGCTGTTTATGTTTTGGTACATTTTTCAGACTTTCCACTATAGCTCTATCTCAAGAACTAACGCACAAATTTTCATCAAACTTCAGATTCAGGTATACCTTGATATCAATTATAGTGCTGTTTATGTGATTTATATAAAAGAAAGTTTTGTGATGGCCACAACATATTAGTATTTTCTTGTTGTAGTATGGTATTTACACTAGATTTTAAAAAAGAAAATAAAAAACAAAAAGAATATTTATACAATTGCCTAAGTGTTACAGCCATTTGAATTACTAGCACTTTACAGTAGACAAGAATCACGTATTATCAGAAATTAAAAAGAAAAAAATTAAAACCGCTTTAAACTGCAATATATCTTTGCCATTGCAGTTTTTTAAATACTTTCTTAAAAAAGAAAAATATATGTATGAGAATTTTAAAAAATAATTTAGGGAGAAAATTTCATTACATCTTCAGTGTTAAACAAAAAATCCTTTTTTTTCCAATTAAAATCGCCATTGCAAAGAAAAGATATAACGAATGAGGAATATAACGAATATTTACACAAAATTTGATTATTTTATCATATAATTTTATTTAATTTTTATGCAATTAAAACATTAAAGGCGTTTTTCAAAACGGCAGACAATATTTCTTGAAGGTATCCGCCGTAAATGCTATTTTTAACACTTCCAACAGAGTTGAAAATTCTTTATGACTTCAGTTTGTCTGTGCGTGCTCTAACTCTTGTAAATATACTTTGAATACCCTGTAATTTTTATATATTATTGACGCTATATCACGACCTTTAAAAAAATTAAGTATGTGGCATTTATAGTTCGTTTACAGGGACAGTAAAAAATATTCCGTTAAATTATGATATGGGAAAAAATCGTTTCGAAGTGCATTTTGATCATGTTACAACATTTCAAACATAATGAAAGGAAATTCTCAATCTAAAACATAACGAAATTTCTTTATATTTCACGACTTTTATTAAAATATATGATCATATTATTCCTTAAAATGCCACATCTCCGAACTACCTTTTTTGCCTAGAAAAAAATATTTTAACCTTAACTACCGCTGAATAAATTCACGTTAAATCATAAAGGTATAAATGTTTTATTTTGTAAGAACATTAGTCACTTACGTATTTTTGCTATTACATCATTTATTCTATTATATTACATCATATTTGTTAACCTCTTGAGGGGTGGTGGGATATTTTTTATCCCACCTAATTTTAATCAAGATTTGCACCAGAAAAATGTAATTAAATTTTGCTTTTAAAACATTGGTGGAAAAAGTTGTAAATTTGCTTTCCCTTATTTTGAAATAAAATTTTTCTAAAATTCCGGTGTGAATTCAACATTACAGGAACGCAATTGTTTGCCCCTGAAAGGGTTAATGTGTGATGGTGCAATTAGAAATTGACTTTACTGCGGGTGAGATTCTAGTTCGAACATTTCAGGTTATAGCGAGAACGAAATAATCTTAAAAATATGAGGTGAACATAAAACAAATTTGCACAATATTTGTTTATTAAATTTTCGAATTTCATGAAATAATTGTTTTCTTAATTTTGTTTGCGTAATTATATATATATTTTTTTACTTTATTAAATAAACAATTTGTAATAATTATTTAAAAAAATGCTTTATTCATACGCCAAAATGTATCAACTGGTATATTTTTCGCAAAACATCATAAAATAGATAACTTTTTATATAGGAGTCATTTGACCTCCTTCGGTAGGAATAGGTATAAAAAAATATCGGTACGCTTAGTGTTAATGGTGTTACGCTATTTCAAACACAATGAAATTTATATACATTACTGAGATGCATCATAAGTTGCTTGCTGAAAAGTATAAAAAAATAAGGGTGTTATAATGAAGCGTAATAGTGATATTACAGTCGAACCTCGTTATACTGACACTCTAATGACCAGAAAAAAGTGTCGTCATAAGCGGAGTGTCGTGGTAACCGGAGTTGGAGAAAAATATGTTTATAAAAAGCTGTATTTTTAATTAATTTAAGACAATTTTAAATTCATAACTGTTCTTGCAGTTTTAAGCAATAAAACATTATTATTAAACAAAATAAATACAAAAAAAAAATTGAAAAGAATTAAAAGTCAGATTTAAGAGGACTTTTTTTTTTTATTATTACATGAAATATTGACGAATTAAGGTTTGCTTATCCCTAGATGTGCTTCCCATAATTTATTTTCAATATTATACAATGAATTGCAATTAATATTCGTTGTTTCAGAAATGGATGTTACATAATTTCTGATCGTTTCAATGCAATGCAATGCTTCGGTTTTAGTCGGATGAAAAGCGCCGCGTAATCACAAGAAAGCGCCACCTGACCAGAACAAAAAGACCGCGAGTAGACTGATACTTCTATCTGGAGCTTAAGTGGGTCATTTATAGTGTATGGGTTTATTTATTCAGATAAAGGATTGAAGTAAAATTTATCTCAACGGGTATTTTAGGCACTTTTGTGAAAAGTTTGGCTAAGACATTTCTTAGCGCTTAATTTCCGTACTCATAAGATGGATTTTTAAAAATGGACAATTTTCCTTAACCGTTTGGATATCTGGAGTTGAAAATTATTCAACGACATGAAATCCGGAGTATATTTACATTAAAATAATATACAGATAATCGGGAGTTAGAAAAACTGACGTAATAAGCGGAGTGACGTGAAAACCGGGTGTCGCAATAACGAGATCCAACTGTATAAAGAACAAGCTAAGTAGAAATAAATGCTAGAATTTATTAAAAAAAATATTTTCACATAAAAATACCAGTTGCATAGTATATTTGCGTAACAAATTGTAAAATATCTTTACATAAACAAAATAATTTAAGATTATTTTTCCGCTCTGAGCAAAACCTGTTTTGTTGATCTTAACCCTGACAATTACCACCGATATGCATAAATTAATCGTTAAACGGAATTCATTATTACGTAAGTACATTTAAACTGTTACATATTAGAACTGTTTTCGCAATAATTGCCATTGGTTTTTTCCACATTTTTTTTCCTTTCAAATTTATGTTTTTAATTTTTAAAAATATCAAGGTTGCCTTTATCTTATTTTTGTTTTTTCCTACGAGTACTACCTCAAAGTATATGATGATAGAGTTTTCTGTGATTTTTTTTTTTGCTAACTGACTTTAAGACTGTCATCTAGCTTCTGTTTAACTTTGCCATTATCAAAGTCTTCAGTTACACTTTAGGTCATGATGCGTATGTTAAAGCAGGGCCGAAATTAGCCTTTTTTGCGGCCGGGGCAAACATGAATTTTGGCGTCGCCCTCCTTTCCCCGCTTCACGCACAATAGAAGTTATCGAACGCAGGTACCCTATGCAAAAAAAAAGAAAAAAAATCCTTAAAAAATATAAAATCAATAATAATTAAAATGCTAGCAAGAATATGTAAACAACGCTCCAATAGGATTAGCATTTGCTTGAGCGTTAAAAGTCTACACTAGTCACGCGAAGAAACTGGATCGCTAATGTTAAACCTATGGGAGCGTTCTTTTTAAAATTTCTCACTTGCATATTAATAGTTTTAAATGATTTTTTTCTTGCTTAGAATAGCTGAGGTTGAATTCTAGCCGGGTTAGTGTTTACTTTTTTTATTTTGGTTACAGATTTTTTTTTTTTTTTTAATAAAGTTACTTTTATTTTCACAAATTTGAAAAGAACGCTCCCATATAGGTTTAACATTAGCTTTCGAATTTCTTTGTATTTCATATATACATTTTTATATGAAACGACAAACAAAATCTTCATTTGGCGTCCCCTAGCGCCTTTCGTTTTGGCACCCGGGGCACACGCCCCTTCTGCTGCCACCTAGTTTCGGCCCTGAGTTATAAAGGACAAGTGTAATGTATTAATAATCTGTGAAGAAAAGCTGAATATTTTTTAAGATGCTCAGGATGCGAGTGGTGGCGTGACAAGCATTTATATCACCCGAAGCAGGTTTTTTTTTTTTTATCGCTTGGGGATATGCACCTTCAAAAGAAGCATACATAATTTGTTTTTGGCACCTAAATAAATAATAGCAATAAGTGAAATAAATAAAAATAATATTTACCTTATTTAATTAAAGCTTATGAACACTTTGAGGGGTTTCCGAGTTGTCGTCAACTTTGCGCCCAGTCTATAGTATAGATAAATATACAAGATAGGACACTTACGGCAAAATCTGTAATGGTAAGAGTACTAGCGTCACTAATGACAAGAGGGAAGAAATAAAAAGACTCCCAAATTTACCTATGTTCATGAAATATGTTTACGCTCTATGTTTTGAATATCTATTCTTTCCTAAAAGAGGCAGAGGAAGACGATATTGTATTTATGCTTGATTTATTTGGCTACTTTTTTTTAATCGTACTTGTATCGTTCACCTTTAACTTACAAAATGATAATTATAATAATAATATAACAGAAAACCACCAGAAAATTCTGTTGAAAACGTAAATATGGTGGTAGCTTATGAGATTAAATTGTAAAGAACAATTTCAGGTAATGTTTTAATTTATTCGCATCGAATATAATTTTATAAAGTATAATATCAGTCTCTCTCTCTTTTTTTTTTTTTTTTTTTTTTTCTTTTAGGTTTATATAATTCTAAAAATTTACGAAAAGGAATTTTTTTTTCATCTGTAATTTTATTATTATTTCTTCTGTGTTAATATTATAAATATTATTGAACTGATTGTACGTTATTTACATTATTACATTTTATTTGTGAGAAAGTGAAAATGCGTAAATTTTAAAAGATTATTGTAACGATTGTTTAATACATTAAACTTCATAAATTAATTAAACATCGATTATAAATAATTCCTACCAAATGGGAATATTTATGAAATTTTCTCAAACTTGTAGAGTGCAATATTTCGTACATTTTTATATTACACCATTACTTTATGTAGCTTTAAATCCAATTATATCGTATTTGCATGATATATAACATTCAAAACGAAATTTTTAGCTTGTTTTTCGTTGCATTTAAATCATTCACCCATCTTGTTATCAAGTTCTCTGCTCAACAAGCGCTAAAGTTTCTGACACAATGACGGACACATTTTTAAACGTAACGGTATAAAATTGGCAGACCTGAATATGGAAGCTATTTGGAATCGAAATGATTTTTCCATTATTTGGTAAATAAATTGCCTATAGAGTTATAAGCGTTTTTGATCACGTGACAAGACATTTTTCTCCCTTCGTTGACTGGCATTTCTCATTTCGTCCGGAAATTCGGTTCAAAACGTCAACTTTGACAGTATTTTATTGCGTTTGCAAATAAACGGAAAACGCCTTTCGATTACATAGTTTCTGAATAACAACACTTGTCAGTTTCATACGTTTCCAAACAAAAATGAATTAAAAATTATGTCATAAGGTTGCCCCTTTGGATTTGAGAACAGCCTTAAATGAATTTCTTTAGACATTAAGAAACTTTTTAAATTCTAATAAATTTGATTTAATGGTTCATATTCATTCCATTTATATTTATCAATATTCATGGACACCTGTAAGAGGATATATGTGGAAGCCATTGCACCTCCATGGATTTTATAATTTAATCAACAAATATTTCATTGTCTCTGATCTTTTTTTTTTTTTTTAAGAAAGAGTAAAATTTATTTTTACTAAGCGATTTAAAATAGTTAAATACTAAGAAGTATTTAGTTTTTTTTTCATCAAGGGGCTCTGCCTCCACCTTGAAATCCTCCGCGAAATAACTTTTAGTTCTTTTTGCATGTTCATGTATTTAAAATTACCTTTAATAGGGGCACAAGGACGCAGAGACCCCAGACGAAAGAGAGGGGGAAAAAACTTTCAATTCTCCGTTTGGAAATAAGACGGTAGAAAGTGATTTTTGATTTCTGTTCTGTATTGCTTTTGATGTTTGTATGTTTAAATATTGATTAATATATATATATATATATATAAAACCATTAAATAAACATTACCGACCACCAACAAAAACTGTGAAATTATGAATAAAATAACATTAACAAATACAGTTCCCCCAAACACACTTAACATAGATTCCAAAAACATAGTAAAAAGCAGCAGAAATTGAATAACAGAAATGGAATGATGGAAATTTGTAGAACTTACACAGAATCATCAGGTCCCAAATGCCTTAAGCTATATATATAAACATATAGATAGATGCGTATATATATATCTTGTCTTAAAACTTAATTTATAATTTATATATATATATACATATATATATATATATATACATATATATATATATATATATAATAAATTTGAAATCACAAATATATGAAGAAATTGATAAAGTTCTAAACATGATTTAGAAATGAACATATGAAACCAGTATGTAATATAAGAAATATATATATATATATATATATATATATATATATATATATATATATATATATATATATATATATATATATATATATATATATATATATCTTATACTATAATGCGAGCAAAAATTGTGTGTGTGTGCGTGTGTATGTAAATTTTATCTAGATAACGGCTCTTTTTGCACCCTACTGTTTTCGGACACGAAAAGACGATTGGCACGGGTCATGTGTTCGAGAAAATTCGATTAGTGGGTCATTTTGGATCATAATGTGTCAGGGTCAAGCTAATTATATCTAGAGAACGTCCCAATCGATTTTGACTGAATTTTGTATCTAACCATTTTCGGGCACGAAAAGACCATTGGGATGGGTCTAATGTTCGAGAAAATTCGATTAGTGGGTCATTTTAGGTCATAATGGGTCGGAGTCAAGCTAATTATATCTAGAGAACGGCTCAATCGATTTTGACTAAATTTTGTATCTAACCATTCTCAGGCACGAAAAAAACCATTGGGATGGCTCTTGTGTTCGAGAAAATTCGATTAGTGGGTCATTTTGGGTCATAATGGGTCAGGGTCAAGCTAATTATATCTAAAGAACGGCTCAATCGATTTTGACTAAATTTTGTATCTAACCATTTTCGGGCACGAAAGGACCATTGGGATGGGTCACGTGTTCCAGAAAATTCGATTAGTGGGTCATTTTTGGGTCACTGTGGGTCTAGCTATTTTTATCTAAAAAACGGCTCTAACGATTTTTACTAAACTCTATATTCTACAGTTTTGGATTACGAGAAGACCATTAGGCTAAGTCACATGTTCGATAAAATTCGATTAGTGGGTGATTTTGGGGTCACCGTGGGTCAATCTAAGTTATCTAGATAACGGCTCTAACGATTTTGACGAAATTTTGCACCCTACTGTTTTCGGGCACGAAAAGACCATTGGGATGGGTCTCGTGTTCGAGAAAATTAGATTAGTGGGTCGTTATGAGTCAGGGTCAAGCTAATTACATCTAAAAACGGCTCAAGACATTTTCACAATTTTTTTTAATATACGGCCGTTTCTGGTCATGAGATGACGTTTGGGCTAAGTCGCATGTTCGAGAAAATTCAATTAGTGGGTCATTTTGGGTCACAATGGACCAGAGTCAAGCTAATTGATTCTAAAAACATGCTCAAAACATTTTGACCAAATTTTATATTATACCATTTCTGGGCATGAGAAGAGAATTGGGGTAAGTCACATGTTCGAGAAAATTCGATTAGTGGGTCATTTTGGGTCACAATAGGTCAGGGTCCAGCTAATTTTATCTAAAAAACGGCTTAAACGATTTTGACTAAATTTTGTATTTTATCATTTTCGGGCTGGAGAAGACCATTGGGCTAGGTCGCATGTTCAAGGAAACTCGATTAGTGGGTCATTTTGGCTCACAATGGGTCAGGGTCAAGCTAATTGTATTTAAAAAGCGCTTCAAAACATTTTGAAAACATTTTGTATAATACCGTTTCCGAGCATGATAAGACCATTGGGCAGGGTCGCATGTACGAGAAAATAAAATGAATGGGTCATTTTGGGCCTAATGGATCAGGATCAAGCTAACTTTATCTAAAAAACGGCTCAAAAGATTTTGACAAAACTGTGTACTACACCGTTTCTGGACAATATAAAACCAGTGGGCTGGGTCGCATGCTTAAGAAAATTCTATTAGTGGAACATTTTGGTGATAATGGGTCGGGGTCAAGCTAACGGCATCCATCTCAAAAATGTTCAAACAATTTTGACAATTTTTTTTTTGTTATACCGTTTCACAGAACAAAAATACCATTGAAATAGCTCACACTTTCGATAAATTTCGGTTAGTGGTTTTTTGAATCAACGTGGGTCAAGCTTATTTTATCTAGAATATGACTAACGATTTTCACTAAATTTTGTATTCCATTGTTTTCAGACTCGAGAAGAGCATTGTATTAGGTCGCATGTTCGAAAAAATTCGATTAGTGCGTCATTTTGGGTCACTATGTCTCAGGGTCAAGCTAATTGTATCTAAAACAGCAAGAATGATTTAGTGGGAATAATATATCGAGATAAACACAAAGCTCATTTTGACCGAGCTTAGCTCGGTCATTCCTGCTAGTATATATATATATGTGTGATAACAATGCAAAATTTTATGGAACTTCCTATGAAGAGGTATCACGTATCAGATAACTACAGAGTAAAAATCAAATTGATAATACTCTAAGAATATGCGCAATTGCAGCAGAGATCTAAGCGTATAATATTTAAAAGATTGCTAAAAACATTTAGCTACCGTGGTTATATATTTAAAAAATATATATAAGATACTATTATTATTAAGGAAACAGTTCAAAATGAATTGTTGACATTCAATATGAAAAGATATCATAATATAAAAACGTCAGAAATAACTTACATTTATAATTACATGCGCAAATGCAACATAATAATTTGCATGCTAATATATAACCGTTAAATAAACATTACCAACCACCAACAAAAACTGTGAAAATATTGTGGTGACCTCAGATGAGGGCGGTAGCGTGACGTGATCTCCTCAGAGGCGTGATGACAATGATTGATTTTAGTAAGATGAAAAAATTGAATGTTTTATTTTCGTAAAAAAACAAAACTCTTGGCTAAATATAATGTCAACACTGACACAACAAAATACTTAAGAAGGTAGTTTGATAAAATGAAGATTTAGTGAGGTAGGAGAATCTAATAAAAATTCTTGACAGAATAAAAGATCAGAGTCCAGATTAGGTATCTAAAGAGTCTCTGTAAAACACTATGATCCCTTCTAAGTAAATAATATTCTTTAGAAGCGCTGACTAGCAGTCACCTGTTCGATCAGCTTCACCGCTGTCAAACCCAGCTGAAACCCAGCTGATCGGCTTTGTCGCCGTTGGGAGAACAATTCCATCTCCCCCTCGGAGCAACCTCCGAGAAATAGTTCCGTAAAAAGCCTAGAGAGAATATTTTCTCTCTCCCAGGTTGAAGAACCTCTTTCAAGTTTTAGCTTTAGCTAACTACTTCTAACTTCTAATCCTAAATTACTAACTTCTATCCTCCTGATCTCCTCAGAGATCTCGTATATATGCTTAATTTCTCTCTGGAAAACAATGCGAGTTTCCAACATCCACTGGTATTGGTTCGCCTATCAAAATCCTTTTGACAGCTGACCTTCTAATGGCTAGGCTAGGCCCTACCCACATTTTGCACCCGAAACTCTCCTGTCAAAGTATGCAATGTCGAGAAGCACTTACTCGCATATTTCGGTGTCACAAAGTGGGAACCAGGTGGCCATCCTTTTATCTACGCTGTTCCAAAGTGTCACCTTCGAAAGATCGATCGTGCTGGAGTTATTTACTTTTATGTTACCGGCAAACTCTGAGACTTAGACAAATTTTCTAGTGTCTCTCACGAATACATGGAGTCTCCATAGGCCGTGATCCTGTATCATTTATGAGGGTTTTTACATTTGGAAAACTGTGAAAAGGCAAAGTTTCCATAATATGAATAAAATGACATCAACAAATTGACAAAAATACAGTTCCCTCCAACACACTTAGCATAGATTAACAACAAGAAAATATGTATAACATATATAACGAGATTGGTTAAATTTATTTATTGAATCTTTGCGATGATAACAATGCAATATATATATATGTATACCGGGTGTCCTAAAAGGACTGACTGATTTTTAAATTCAATAACTTGCAAACAGTGACAGATATTTAAAAAATTCTTGCAGGAGAGTTATGCATGAGGTCAAAAGTTTTTTTACAGTGATTTTCGATTTTAGTTCGAATTACAAACAATAGATGGCGCTGTAAGCAATAGGCGCTAAATACAGGCTCGATTTTTTTGGTCTTTCTCTTCTTCCATGCAGAAAAAAGGAGATTAAAATGTATCGAGTGGGTCCCGGAGTGCCAAAAATCAAGCCTGAATTTAGCGTCTATTGAACGCAGTGCCATCTATTGTCTGTAATTCGAACTAAAATCGAAAATCACTGTAAAAAAAACTTTTGACCTCATGCATAACCCTCCTGCAAGAATTTTTTAAATATCAATCACCGTTTACAAGTTATTGAATTTTAAAATTAGTCAGTCCTTTTTAGGACACCCGGTATATATGTTACGGTCAATTTGATTAATGGGTTATTATTAATAATAACCGGTTATTATTAATAATTACCAATCAAGGTTGGTCAGTATAATAAATTTCACTTTTTAGCTTGAGATTTACATTACGTATGCGTGTATTTACTCATTGCCAGCGCCTCACTATTGTGCAATCGTATAACAGCTTTTGTGAGCGCGCAAGTTTGGTTTTATCTATTGGCAACAACTTGACGATATCAATTGATAGTTTATTTTAGTTGTATCTGGCCGAATCTTTCGGGACGCTCACTAATATTCTTTTTTTTTTTTTTTTGTCAGTTTTGAATGCTTTATAGGCTAAGTAGAGTCAATTTAATGTTTAGTTCGTAATTTATTCAATGAAGAGCGTTAAAAGCAAGATGAGTCGAGGAATCTGCTTAGTAGCTAATAGATATATTCACAATATTTGGTGCACCATGCATCTTGAAAAGTGACAATAGGCGAGAATTTGCAATTAAAGTTATTGAAGAAGTTTGTAGAATGTAGAATGTAGAATTTATTCAAACTTTTTCTTGGAAGACCAAGACACAGTCAATCGTAAGGTTCAGTTGAAAGATTAAACCAAGACATTTAAAAGACGTTATACACTTGCCTTGAAACTGACAATACAACAAAGTGAAGAAAAGGAATAAAATTCATTCAAATTATGAAAAACAGAAAACATTACTCGGGAATAGATCGCAGTCTATATACAACTTTATTTGGCTATGAAGCGAATGTAGGTTTAATAATTGTTTACCCGTCTGTACTTTGTCAAGAATTACTAGTAACGAAGATGTTGTTGTATGAGAAAGCCGTCTAGTAACAATATCCAACTTCAGACAGCAAACTCAACTGAGGATGAGGATATAGACGCAATGATTGATGATAAAATGGACGTCGAACTAGATAATTCAAGCGATGATTTGTTATAACTGTTCTAGGTTCTGTCAAAAATGATAATAAGAATGTTCGCCAAAGTGAAGGGGGAAGAAAACTTGGCATAGCAAAGATTAAAAAAAAAAAAAAAAAAAAAAAAAAAAAAAAAAAAAAGATCAATTTTGTTGAAATGGAAGATTTTCAAGAAAAAACGGAAGACTCTTCTTTTCTATTTGATGAAGTCTCGAAAAATATTCAAGAAGATCGAGGCTCTGCTAAACAGTCATTAAATAAGCAAGCAAAAAAGTTACTGTTTTAGAAGTTAAAGTTTCAAAGTGCAAATGTAGGAGAAAAAATTCGAGTAAGAATATCAAAGGTAGATACGGGTGAACCTGATATCCAAACTATTATAGCTGTTGATTCTAAGGAAAAGGAAAACTTACATAAACTCAGTACAAAACATAGCATTTTAAATCAACTGTATATACAATGAAAGATATTACTGTCTTCAAGAAAGCTTTAATTTAGTTAACGAAGTTCCAGTGAATGAAATAAACCTATGCTCGTAAAAAATTCCAACCTAGGTTGTAAAGGATTTCAATATAACAATTGTAAAGGCAATTGTAACCCAAGTTCCTGCAAATGTAAAAAATTAAAAACATTTTGTAACTCAAAATGCCACAATAGCTATTCCTGTCAAGATAAATAACTTGTTAAAAATGTAATAGAATTAAAAATGTAACGAAAAACAAAAACCCTTTCTAACTCGTATATACAACTCCGTATATACTAACTCCGTATATACTACTCGTGATACCCTAATAGTTTTCCTTACCAAAACCAATAATTTATTAAAAATGCAACGAAAAATCAAAAATCTTTTGTGATACCAAACGCCACAATATCCCTTCAGTCCAAAAAAATACAGTCGGACCTCTATTTAACGAACCTCTATTTTGCGAACTTTTCCTTGGAACCAAGAACATTTTGCGAATTTCTTCGTAAAATAACCTCCAAATAGCGAAGTGCATTCTCTATTTAACGAACTTTTTCTTGTGATCTAATTTTTGTTTTCTCCCAATTTCTCAAAATATTTCTGAACATTTCAAACTTGTTCTTTCTTTAAACACATTTTATGATGTTCAATAGCCTTGAACTGGTTTCACCTGGCGCCTTCTTTGTCAGCAGTGAGAATTCGGTAAGTACGGAGGACGAAGACGATAATCCCTTAGAGTAACTTAAAACAATGTGGATATAGATGAGAGAAACAGAAGAAATTAACCATGATGTGCTGGTTAATGATTGCATTTCACTTAATTCTGAAATTGAGACCACGGAAACACTATCCGAATTGGATTTTTTCGACAGTGTGAAAAATAAAAACAATACAGCAATGAATTGCGATGAAGACGAATATGATGATAATGGAAATGATCATGATGCAGAAATTAGCAAAACTTCGTATGATGAAATGCTAAAATCATTTGAAACAATCCGACGCGGATTATAATTAGAAAAACATACGCATGAAGGGGGTTTTAGTGCATTGCAAAGATGCGAGACGTGTTATGAGAGAAAGCACTTTTTAAAAGAAAAAACTCAGGCAAAATTAACAGAGTTTTTCAGAAATTAAATTTGAGGACGCATATGCTAATGTATGGTTAAAATTATTTATTATAATAATAATAAATAGGATAATTTCATTAAAATTCGTTAATTTTAATGTAAAACTATTTACTTTAAACAGATACAGTGTATTCCCAGACAAGGTTTTTTTTTTTTATCCTTGCAGATTTCAAAGATTTAAACACATAGAAAAAATGAATTGATGATTGATATCGGAGGGTAAAATAAATAAAACAAATCGATATAATTTATAAAAAAAATGTGATTAATTACTTTTAGTAAAAATATTTAGTGTTTATGAATATAAAATCTGTTTTATGTGGTTTAAAGTATTTTAAAAGATTAATCTCTATTTAACGAATTTTCCATATAACGAACTTTTTTCCGGGATTTAGCGACTTCGTTAAATAGAGGTTTGACTGTAATTTGTTATAAATGTACTAATATAGAATTTCTAATTTAAATTACAGTTTACTATTTGTTATAAAAATAATAATATTGTTTTTGAAAAACTCAATCCATCTTTCGTATTGACAAGATATATTTTCCTCGACTCTTCGAGGTATTTTTCTTCTTTTTTTCTTCTATTTTATTAATGTAAGAATTGTTTCATTCTAACAATAATTTCTCTTAATATATTTGCTATGTGTTAAAATTTAAGTCTAAATTTAAAACTTTTTACTTATGCTACATTTTTCTTAATATTCATTGCTAAAAGTATGCACTTTAAAACTGAATTATTTATTCTTTCATTATTTTAATATTTAAGAACTTTATCCAATTTATTGAGCAATTATAAAAATAATTATCTTTAACCCCTTAGGACTTGGCATCCAATTAGCAGGACCCAATTTTTGAATGAGTATTATTATCTCTTAACAATTATTTTTGCTATTAGCTTCACAATTATAATAGCACTTGTTTCAGTAAAATACATATTCGTTACTAAGCTAAATTAATCATATTTACCGAACTTCATTGGTAATTATTAATAATAACCGATAAATATGATTAATATGCAATATTTATCATATTTACCGAAAGACGCGGTTATTATTAATAATTACCAATGAAGTTCGGTAAATATGATTAATTTAGCTTAGTAAAGAATATGTATTTTACTGAAACATGTGCTATTATAATAATTACAGTTAATTAATAATTACCGAATATATCAAATTGGCCATAACACACATATATATATATATATATATATACAGTTGGACCTCGTTATCGCGACACCCGATTTTCACGTCATTCCGCTTATCACGTCAGGTTTTCAAAGTCCCGATTATCTGTATATTATTTTAATGTAAATATACTCCGGATTTCACGTTGTTGAATAATTTTCAACTCCGAATATCCCGATGGTTAAGGAAAATTGTCCATTTTTCGTAATCCATCTTATGAGTACGGAAATTAAGCGGTAAGAAATGTCTTAGCCAAACTTTTCACAAAAGTGTCTAAAATACCCGTTGAGATAAATTTTACTTCAATCCTTTATCTGAATAAATAAACCCACACACTATAAATGACCCACTTAAGCTCCAGATAGAAGTATCAGTCTACTCGCGGTCTTTTTGTTGTGGTCAGACGGCGCTTTCTTGTGATTACGCGGCGTTTTTCATCCGACTAAAACCGAAGCATTGCATTGCATTGAAACGATCAGAAATTATGTAACATCCATTTCTGAAACAACGAATATTAATTACAATTCATTGTATAATATTGAAAATAAATTATGGAAAGCACATCTAGGGATAAGCAAACCTTAATTCGTCAATATTTCATGTACTAATAATAAAAAAGTCATCTTAAATCTGACTTTTATTTTTTTTTTCAATTTTGTTTTTGTATTTATTTTGTTTAATAATAATGTTTTATTGCTTAAAACTGCAAGAACAGTTATGAATTTAAAATTGGCTTAAATTAATTAAAAATACAACTTTTTATAAACATATTTTTCTCAAACTCCGGTTACCACGACACTCCGCTTATGATGACACTTTTTCTGTTCATTAGAGTGTCGGCATAACGAGGTTCGACTGTATAAGCATTTTTTGGCTCTTAAACACATATTTTAATACCTCATTTATATATTTCATTTATATAATCAATATTTTTACATATTTAAAACCTGTCTTAAAATATGATTTTGACAAAAAATTCTTAATTTAGCTTATTTCATGTTTATATTTTCCATTTTAGAAAGGCGGCTTACGCTGCGGACTCTTGGTACATATATTTCAGAATATTGCTCCTCCTTGGATTTCATTCTGCCACCGCCTATGCCCCAATCTGTCTTTTTTTCTTTGCAATTTTACCCGATATAGTGCCAATATTTAAATGTGTCATCAAGTAGGGAAATTTTCAAAACTTTCTACTTGTCTCTTTGTACTACATTTACATTTATTTGCTGACTTTTTTTTTGCCCATTGCACTGCCAAATCTGTCAGAAGTTTGAATGATTTCACCTATAATTAAACAGAGGAAACTTAATTCAAAAAAGTTGTTGCTGTTATGAAACAGCCGTAATGAAACATCACCCACCTATTTCGAATTTAATTTGCAGTAAGACAAGTGAAAAAGTGTTCGACTGCATTATGAGGAAAATGAAAATAAAAACGTCATTCAAGTCATGTACTCAAGTCTGTCTTACTTTATTTATTTATTTAGTCATTTAAAAAAATTATCAAATATTTTATAAATCTTCAAGGTTGTGCAATTCCGTCATTCCTTTTTCGCGAAATGTCGCGTGTGGTTGCAACATTCTATAATCGATTTGAGTGCGAATGAACAGCAAGTTATTAAAGTGTAATCGATGGTAATTTTATTTTTTGTTTGAAGGATAAATGCCTATAGCTGACTTCCGTTATAATGTGTTTGGTCAGATCATCTCTCTTGGATAAAACAAGGATATTTGTGTAACTTCATATCTTTACAAGGTTTGTTAATTTTTTTTTTATCTTCATTTATGCGCTTAAGAATATAATCTGAATAGATTATATCATTTTAGAAATTTTATCTAAAAACTTTTAATAATAATAATAATAATAATAATAATAATAGCACTTATAAAAGCAGCCGTAGTCATAGTTTATTCATAATAATAGTAATAATAATAATATTGTGATGTGAAATAAGGCTTTTATAGAATATAAAATATTTTCTGAAAAAAAAATCTATATATATATATTACAATCATTCAAAATACAAATTAATACAGTACGCAGTTACATACTTCCTTTGTCCTTTCTTTTTTTTAACTATGAATTTGCTGTTTTTAATTTTATTTCAGAAATCTTTATTAAAAAATAAATAAACAAAAAAATAAAAATAAAAATAAGCATAATCATTATTTTTCTGCCACTGATAAAACTGTATTTTTGTATAACAAAATTGTTAATTTATTTTGCATACCCTTCTAAGGCTTTTGTTTAAAGATATCGTTTAATAAAAAGAGTATATATTTTTTTAATATATGGTTTCTATGGTGTCCTCCAATTGGATGCATTGGTTACTTCTAACTATTCTCTTTACAATGGATTAAAAAATGGAATATAAAGTAATAAGCAAAGTCGCAAGATATTTTGAAAGTTTTATCTCTAAATTTAAGAAAAGTTTAACGTTTTAAAAAAAAGGTAAAAAGACTTTTTTTTAAGTTTTAATTTCACTTTTGAATATTAGTCGGGAACAAATGCTGAACTATTAAAATTGTTTTAAGAGCTTACAGTAGTCACGCGAAAATAAGCAAGCTAACGTTAAGTCTATGGGAAAATTATTTTCAAATTTCTCGCATTTTAATATTTTTAAATAATCTTTTTTTTTTTTTTTTTTTTTTTTTTTGCATAGGATAGCGGAGTTTGATCACTAACCGGGATCGTCACTCAGATTTTGAGATTCTAGGCCAGAATACCCCTTAACAAAACCGAAAAATCATGTATCAAGCACAGACTATGAAACACTTTCCGACACTTCACCGTTCATTAAGACGAAAGAGGATGACGTCTAAGTAAATAATTTGGAAAACATATAACACATTTGAAAACACAATTTCAGGAATTACCACCTATAGTCGATAAAAACATCCGAATTCTTTTGTGCAGCCCTGTATAGGATCTATAGATTTGTATATATTACAGGGTGCATCAGGTATTTGAGAACACACGTTATAGGTGAAATACCACCCTGTATATCATAGTTTCACATCTTTTTCTGTTGCATATAAACGCGTCAGGACCTAAAATTACTAAGGAAATGAAGAGGCATGCTGTCATTGGCTCTTTGACTAAAGAGCACTTCGATTTAGAGATTGCCACATTCTTGAAACTCGCCCGGTCACTCGTCTTTAAGAGGCTACTATATCCCTCGTGTAGATAATTGGCCGTCAACAATCAACTCAACCCAACCCTTAAGAGGCTACTTCAGTCAGTCGAAAAGACCCGTTCGCTAATGCTAATCCTATGGAAGGAATTTATAAAGATATCTCGGTTGCATTTCAATATTGTAATTTTCCTTTTTTTTTTTTTCTTTTTTTGCAAAAATCGAAAACAGCCTTTGTACAGACCGATCTCAGCTATCTAATGCAAAAAAAAATCATTTTGAAATACAATCGGACCTCTATTTTGCGAATTTCTCTATTTTGCGAACTTTTACTTGGAACCAAGAACATTTTGCAAATTTCTTCGTAAAATAATCTCCAAATAGCGTAGTGTATCCTCTATTTAACGAATTTTTCCTTGGGATCTGAATTTTTTTTCTCTCCCTATTTCTTAAAATATTACTGTACATTTCAGCTTATTCTTTCTTTCAACACATTTTATGATGATCATTGACCATGAACAGGTCTTACCAGGCACTTAACTCACCGAGAGCAGTAAAATCGTTGTGATTCTTTGCTTTCCATCCAAGAAGAGCAAACTTTCAGTATCCCCTTTTAACTCTCCATGGAGCTGCCCGTGTCCTCAAACTATAGTTTCCCGTTTTCTAGATTGGTGATCATGATCAATCGTGTTGGTAATTTCGGCTCTTGTAGCTCGAAAATGTCAAAGCGAAAGTGCTTGAGCATCAAAAAATTATTCTTGATGAGGTGGATAAAGACATGAAGATAAAGAATACTGCTTTAAAATTTGGTATTCCCCCAAACAGCTTATCAACCATAATAAAAAATCGTGATTTTAATGTAAAATTATTTTTTAAACTGAAAATACAATGTATTTCTAGACAATGTTTTGTTTCATCCTTATTTCCATTGCAGGTTTCTTTTTGATGGGTAAAATAAGTAAAACAAATAGATATAACTTATAAAAAAAGTGTGACTAATTACTTTTTTAAATTATATTTAGCGTTTATGGACTTAAAATGTGTTTTACGTAGTTTAAAGTATTTTAAAGGATGACCCTCTATTTAACGAATTTTCCATATAACGAACTTTTTTTCGGGATTTAGCGACTTCGTTAAATAGAGGTCCTACTGTATTAAAATGCGACCGAGATATCTTTATAAATTTTTTCCATAGGATTAGCATTAGTGAACGGGTCTTTTCACTTGACTGAAGTAGCCTCTTAATGTAAGGGGAGAACTGAAGGCTGCCAGGCAAACGTTTCCTGTGGCAAACGTTTCATGCAGGAAACAACGTTGTCAGCAGTATGAAATCATCAAAGCCCCAGAATTCGTTAGTCAATTCGATGTAAATTCTGCGACGTCGATAAGAGCGCTCGCTAGGGAGATGCAGGTTGATGAAGCCACAATCTGATGTGTAGTTCATGAGAACCTTCGTTAGAGATCGTACGTGATGAGGAGAGTACAGCACTTGCCCGAGAGAACCGAAAACAACTGCCTGACCAGAGACAAGCGCCGGAACCAGGAATGCTCTTTTTCTTTCCAGTGAGAAAAACTTTGGCCAGGTCAAGAAAAGGAACCGCAAAAAGAACGGTGATGATGTAAAATTCCCGAAGAGGTTCTGACAGACATGTGCAGAAAATTTCCATCCTCACTGATGATTCTGGGGGGGGGGGGGGGGGGGGGATGTCCTGAGAAGCGAAGACGATCTGATGCATCCACATTTCTTTCTTCAAGGTGCCAGAGTCAACGTCGTTGCTTATACCGTGGTGTTAATAGTAATAAATTACTTCTGTAACAAAGTGGGAGGACGTACGTTTTTACTTCCTTTTATCTTTACAAGAAAAAAGTATTGGATTCGCTAAAATTTTCGGTTTTCGACGGATTCACACGTTTTAGGGGTCAGAGATTCCGAAAAACATGTTTTTACAAAATGTCTGTCTGTGACACAAATTTTGTGGGCGCTCTATCTCAAGAACTAATGCACGGAATTTTATAAAAAATTATATTCATTTAGACCCTGATATAAATATGTGCTGATTAGTTTTTGGTGTAAATCGCTCAACAGGTGGCACTGCTATGCAACATTTTTCACGAATTCCACAATAGCTCAATCTCCAGACCTAATGCACGGATTTTCATCGAACTTCAGATTCAGTTAGTCCTTGACATGAATTGACGTTTTATATATTTTGGTGTAAATCGCTCACCAGGTGGCGCTGCTATGCTGAATTTTTTGTAATTTCCGCAATAGCTCTATCTCCAGAACTAACGCTTGGATTTTCAACAAACTTCAGATTCAGGTATACATTGATATGAATTAGGGCTGTTTATGTTTTGGTGCAAATCGCTCAACAGGTGGTGCTGCTATGCTGCATTTTTCAGAATTTTCACCATAGCTCTATCTCAATAACTAATGCACGAATTTTCATCAAACTTCAAATTCATGTATATAATACTTTGATATGAATTGGTGCTAAATTGATAGCATTTCTTGTAATACTTAAATGATTTAATTGACGTGATTTATATAGAAGAAAGTTTGGTGATGGCCAGAACATACTCGTTTAACTTTGCACTAACACATACGGCCGATACAAAGCAAAAATGAATGGTTAAAGTATTCATGACGATATCATCCTCAACTTGTTAGCCCCCCAGCTACCAGATATTAACCGAATGGCCTATTACGTATGCGGCATAGTTGAGAGGGACTCCAGTAGTTATCCACACAGCGATGTTGCGGCCCTCAAGACAGCCGTTGTGTATGCAGTGGCAAATGTTCTCAACACTCACCTGATCCTTACCTGCAGTTTTGACAGCCTGTAGAGGCGGTTTTTACGGTTGGCAGTGGTTTCAATGAATGGTGTCATCCAGTGTGTTGTGTATGATGATCACTTGTACAGAACGTTGAAAAAAAATGCTCTATCTCTAGTGTATATTCCTCTTTGAAAGTACGCATTGATTTGTTCTCAAATTATTGACGCACTCTGTATACTACCTAGTACCTAGTACGCCAAATTAACTTCAGTTAGGAATCGCATAGCACAGTTTTAAATTTCCATTCAGCAATTTCCACCTAATGGAAATGTGCTTGAAATCTTTTGTGCTGGCTTGTATATCATCTATAGAATTTATACGAACCAAGCAATAAACATAAAATTAGTTTAATTTAAAAAACACGTGCCACAATTTACGACACACTTCCAGCAATTATTGCTCTTAGACGGTACTACCGAATTTTTTTGTGTATCCCTGTAAATAATCAATGAATGCTATGCACCTATGCACAGCATATTCTATAATAAGCATGTTGTACTGCACCTCACTGATGTAATCAATTTCAATATGTTTGAAATAGCGTAACATCATTAAAATGCCCCGCGAACGATTTTTCCCCATACATCGTTAATGCAACGGAATTCTTTTGAGTGTCCCTGTAAAGGAAACGTAAACGCTACATGCTTCATTTTCAATACTGAATGTGACGTAGTAAACCTCATTAACATATATCAATTGCATGACAATTTGAATATATTTATGCGAGTTAGAACACGAACAGACAGACGAATTCGTAAACACTTTTCAACTATGTTGGAAAGTGTTAAAAAGACAAAAAAATATATTCGAAATATATATATATTCGAACATATATTTCGAATATATATAGGGGAGACTAGGGAGGGTTGACCCACTTTTTACAGAATGATTTTTTATTTTTTAAATATTGAACGTAGAATGAAGTTTTATATATCATTTTATTCGTTATACAATCAGTTATCAAAATAAAATTGTTACATAAGTGTAATGTATAAGAAATTTGAAAAATGATTGATTTTAATCATGAGAAAATAGTGGTTCAAGGCTCCCATATATGGGAGTGTTGACCCACTATATGGGAGGCTTGACCCACTTTGTTTTATATTGAAATTTTTGTGAAGAGAAATAAAATCAGTATAAAAAAAGCAAAATAACTTTATGTTACATGCTTTAATTATTATTTAAAAAAAAGTTGAAAATATTATTCTTCAACAAACCGTTTTAGGCGCAATCGCATGTCAGAGGAGAAACATTTTGAGTTTAACAGGATTTTGTCTGAGCAGGTATAATTGTACAACAGGGAAAATGAAATTTTAGCATTTAAGACAGTATTTCGCTAGTCAGGTTCCGTTTCCATAGGGTTTCAAGCATTATAATGTCCGGATTTTTATTCTGTCCTCTCTTTTTTTGCCCCCTTATCAAATCTGAATTTTAAAACAGTAGAAGCTCCTCCTTGTTCTGAAAGTCTTTTGTAAATTGGTGTTCTAGATAGGTTTCCTAAGTTCATGCATCGGTAAATATCTTTCAATGTACGAATTTAATATAAAATGTCTTACAATCTAAAAAAATATGGACAACATGATATAAATGCATTTTCTGTAAGGTAGAAGGGACGCCCTTAGTCAATGATATTTTTTGAATGAAAACGAGGATTCACGTTTCCCGTCGTGAATGGTTTAAGGCTGTTCTTAAACTGCTCTGCTCAACAAGCAGAAAACGTTTTGACACATTTACAAATTCATTTTTTAACGGAAAGGTATACAATTGGAAAGCCTGGCCATGAAAGCGATTTGGAATTGAACTGTTTTTTCCATTTTTTGATCAATCAATTACCTATTAAGTTATAAGCCATTTTGATCACGTGACAGACACGTTTTTCGCCCGCTTTTGAGTGCTCTTTCTTCCTTCGCGTGGAAATTCGGTTCAAAACACCCACTTTGACTTTCTTTTCTGAAAGATTATTGCGTTTGCAAAAAAAAAAGAAAAAAAAACAGCTCGATTACATAGTTTCTGAACAACAACATTAGCTAGTTTAATACATTTTCGAACAAAAATAAATTAAAACTTATGTCAGAAAGTTGCCCTTTTGGATTTGAGAAGAACCTTCCCTCACATTGACTGGGTCAAGCTTCCCCACATAGCCTTTTTCTAAAGAATAGCACATTGTTATGTTAAGCCTAACATTCTGTATAAGGAATGAAAGCTCGATATTTCTGCATTACTTAAAACCTACTTACGCTTCACAATTTATTCTTTCCACACCTATTTCGATTATCTGTGTGAAAAAAAGACTGTTGTTTGAACATTCCGGTAGCTTTGGTTGACACCTATTGATAAAACTCTGAAATTCTTTTAAATATATGAAAACTGATAGGTGGGTCAAGCCTCCCGTATGGTCAACCCTCCCTAGTCTCCCCTATATTCGAAAGCCACACAAATGCAAATAACATGAATGTCCGGAAATTAGTGATAAACTTTCCATTATTAATTTATATCAAAATATTTGAACTTCATTTGATCCATCTCTTAATAATACACTTCAACTTGCTGGCCTTATTTTAACCATTAACTGATGTTAGCGGTCTCACAGACCGCTGCTTTTTACAATTTTGATAATTTAACTTGTTGGTTTCATTTTAACTCTGAACACTTGTACTATCGCGAGAGACATTTGAATAGGTGAATTAATAATAGTCCTGTACATTCTATGAGTTACACTCTAAATAAAAAAGAGTGACTATTCACTCCGGAGAAGTGTATAGTCACTCTATCGCAGAGTCAAAATATGCCCAACCTCTTTAGAGTGACTATTCACTCTGAGCAAAAGTGAAATTTTTCACTCTCTAAAAGAGTTAATAGTCACTCCTAGAAAGTGAATATTCACTCTAAACAGGGGTGGATAATCACTCTTTCGGAGGAGTAACTATTCACTCTTGCTAAAGGAGTGCGGTTTTTCGCCCCTGGTAGGAGTGAATAGTCACTCTTTCATAGGAGTGAATGTTCATTTTTTATGTAGTTGGTTCTTTTTTTATTTTGCTTTTATGGTCATTTCAAAAGAATCACATCTTATATGGCATGCAATGAAAATAGATACAAGCGTGGTAAAGATTGGAATAAAATACTTTATTAGCAATATTTATTTAATTCTTAGTTTGTAAAACTGATTGAACTTTTAAGGAAAAGTTCAGTTAAAGTTACATACGAATTTAAATTAGATTACTGACAGAAATAAACTGAAATATTTTATTCCAATCTTATCCTTTGTGTTTGCTTTTATTGCATGCCCCTATAAAGATATTACTTTTAAAGTTTTATTAATAACTTTTTAATAGGTGAATATTATATGTTTAACAATGTTTGATTTGATTTTAATTTTTGTTTTAAATATAAAACCATACCTTTTTCTTAACTTAATGCTATTTTTGCAAAGTCCTATTGTACTAAAATATTTTTAATTTTTCCACTTAAAAGAATGCTTATAAACTCACTTCTTTTTAAAATAAGTTCTAAGCATGATTGAAGCCCAGTGGTGTAGTGGTCAGGGCATCTGACTGCCACACCGCAGGTCGAGAGTTCGACTCCCGACTGGGCAAGGTTCACTCAGCCTTTCATCCTTTTGGGGTCGATAAAATGAGAACCAAGCTTGCTTGGGACTAAACACCGAGGGTCTCGCGTTAGGCTGACCACCTGGCCGGGACGCATGCTGTATAGCACCTCGGGGCCCAGGGTCAAGAAAACAGAGATGGGCACTGTCGGCCCAGATCCTTCGTGGATTGTATAGCCACTTAGTTTAGTTATTTTTTCTAAGCATGATTTAAATGTTAAGAATGCGTATTTTTTCTATCCGCTCTGATTTGCTTTTGTTTTATTTAATACGAACGTGGGGTCTAAATTTTGAGTGCTCTGAAATATGTAAATATTTTTCTTTTAAACATATTCCTTAACTTAATAATGATTTCTAATTTTCGTCCGTTATTGCTGAAAAAGGGAATTAATACAATATTTATTAATGAAACAACACGGTAAGCCATATTTAATTTAAATTTTTTATTCGCGTAGATATTGTATTTTGTGACTATGAGCAAAATAGATTTTATATGTTTTATAGGAAAAGATTGACCTCGGAAATAGAAAAAAAGGAAACTTAAAACTGCATTAGAAATATTCTTATTGTTTGAAAAACATTTTATTGTAAAAAAGTAGTTATTAATATCTTTTTTAAAAAAATTCAGTCCTGTATTATGAACATTTAGTAAATATGAACATTTAAAAAAATATGCTAAAAACAGGCATAAAAAAACATTTTATTCCAATGCTTAAATGTCATGTTTTATTGTTTAGCGCCAAAAATTACGTGTATCAAAAACGTAGAAAATGTTTTTATAATAGAAGGAAATTTAATAACTGATGCAGAATATCTATAATTAATTTTTTTTTATATTACTCAGTCTCGAAATTTTAAAATCATAACCCGCAGAAAAATGTTTACATACAATTAAAAAAAAAATTAATATACAGTAAAACCTCTCTAAAGCGACAACGTACCGTTCCAATAAAAAATGGTCGCTCCGAGAGGTGGTCTCTTAATGGAGGTCATGCTTAAATCTAGATTTTAATTGTTGAAAAATGGTAACAGTGTTACTAAAATTTATTTTTCACATTAGGAAAAATATGTAAAAATTTAAGTATCAAAATAAAAGTTAATTATATAAGTTAATTCCTGCAGAGTTTTAAAAATGAATACATTGAACTTTGCTTTAATTTTACAGTTTTATATTTTATAATTTTTATTTCCAAGTCCTTTCGAAGTTCAGTAAATAAATGCAATTTTTTTTTTTTTTTTTTTTTTTTTTTTTGTGGACGGGAACAAATAATGCAGAGGAGTTTATTGACCGTCATTCTTAATTTGTAATCAGAGTTAAATTCATTGGCTAAAAAGGCACAAAGGGGTTTAAACACTTAAAAGTTACCGGGATAAAAAAAATTCTAAACTTAGTTTAGAAGTTTGATGAATAATGTACTCTCCGGAATTATTTTTTTTATAAAACGTTCAAGCGACCAGGAAAAAACGGAATTTATTTCCTTTTCTTCAAAGAAATCGGTCCTCATGGAGGGAGTTCAACTGGGATGGTCTCTGAATGCAGATAAAATTAGTATTGAGCCTATGGGAATAAATTTCGTTCCATGAAAAAATGGTCGTTCAGGGAGGTGGTCGCCTAATGGAGTTGGTCGCACATGGAGGTTTCACTGTACCAACCTTTTCGTAATATCATAAACATCAAATATCATATTTAACTCCGAAACAATAACAAATACTCTTAACTGTATATAATTCGAAATCAGTAATAAACCAAAAAAAAAAAAAAAAAAAACTCATATAACGGTAAATTAATGTTTTCGAATGTGTCTCTTGCGAATTGAAAAAATCCAGATATCTTCTCTTCTGAGTCAGTCACCCTTTCAAATGAAAGAGATAAAACTTTTTTGTTTTGATCGTTGGCAAAAGTATTATATTTTGCAGCACAGCATTAAAAGGGAAGAATAAAATATTACACTCATTTTTTTTATTCACATTGCCCGAACTAATGAAGTTTTGATTATTTTTTTGATAACCATTGTGCGTATCAATTGTTAAAAGAATTATATTTCAAACCGCTACATGAAGAAATGTAACAGACAATAACTTTTGAACACTCCAACGATCAATCTTTTTGTATACATCATAAAACTATTTAGCGCATAATCTTAACAGTCCACATATCTACACGGATAAATGCTTAAAATTAAACAATATTTACCTTTATTTTATGTATTCCATAAAGAATAATTTTAATGATATCCTAATCTGTTAATCCTAAGATGGCGGACGTGATCATTTTTCTGTGTGATCATTTTTCTTATCTTTTAAGGGTATCGTCGCCTTGCTGTTCCGATTGGTTAATAAGCAATGCATACGTAAGTCACTCTTTCAGGAGTGAGACATTTCACTCCTTTCTAGAGAGTGGAAAATTCCACTCTTTAAGGAGTGTATTTTTATAAAATTCACTCCAAAAAGAGTGAAAATGTCTGTCGCTCTTTCAAAGAGTGAACTTTTCACTCCTCCCAATTTTAGAGTGTAATCGCCCCTTTTATTCAACTTTCGATCGAGAGGTCTCACGGACCGCTTCACAGTAGTAATGTAATAGTTTCTGTTACAGCAGTTAAAAGTTAAGTTGAGTGAATTTATTATATCAATGTACGTATAGAGTATCGTGTATGTTTCGTCCTTGTGATTAGTGTTAGCACGCACATTCATTATTGGATTTTCATCGCAAATTGTAATTTAAAACTTTGTTACTATTTTGTTAAATGAAATTAATCGTTTAGGTAGTCAATCAGCTCAAATCATGATCGCATCATTTGTGTGCTTAGGTGCATATAGCAAATAAAATGATCAAAATCATCTCAAGTTTCATTTTTAGAAAAATCTTTATTCTTCTTTTCCTTTTGCTTCCATTAAATGAAATACTAGATTATTGGAATCTTTATTACATGAAATTTGAGATGGCTGTTAATTTATTTTTTCCTTATGCTCAAGAATATAAATCTTTATAACGTACTTGTGGAGTTCTTTTTATTCTTATATAAGCTTTAAAGAACGGTAAAAGTTAATAAGACTAAGAAAATGGTCTCTTTCAATGGTGAACGTAAAAATTTCTTCTGAAAATATAGTATAATGTTTTAAATTGTCGTGTGTAACAGTTTAATGTTTTATAATATTTAAGTTCACTGCAAACAGAGCAGAAAGAAAAGGAGGTAGCGATGTGGAGTCAGCAAATAAATCACTTTACTATAATTGTAATTTATACTGTCAGTTTTCAATACCCATTATGTTATAGCATATTGGTTTGTAAGTAATGTAGGTAGCGTAATCAAGTCAAACATAGCCTTAAAATTATTTAAAAAGAATTTGATAAACAGTTAATTATATCAGTGACACTTAGTTCTCGGTTAATTGTACAATTTGGGGGTAAGGAATGGTTGGGGTATAATATAAAAGGAGTTGTTGCATCAGCTAGAAAAATAACAAGTCTCGACATAAATAAAACGCTTCTGCTTGGACTTCAAATATCAAAAGTTTCTAACATATAGTTTAGGATGGCTTGCGGGCAAGTCCTGAATTCTAGCGATTATTTTCATCACTAAAGAAAGTTATTCAAATATCACTCGTACGTTAGGGTTTCCAAGGATTAAATTGTTTAACTTTTTCTTTTACACAAGATCTTGGCCCGAAGTCTTATCCGGGTGAATATATAATGGCAATCAAGAATTCTCGCAGAATTCTTGACTAATCTAAAGAGATTCAGAGAAAGCAACCGTTGTTTCTCTTTCATTACGAGGCTACTTAGAAGTGGTAATTGACTGGAAGAATGAAGATTCTTCGGACTCTTTTAAGGATGAACCGAAACAAATTACAAGCTCCGATCGGATTTTAGTCCAGGGAAAATGTACATTTTACCTTGCAAAAGGTCCGGTAAAAGATTTTTTTTTCTAAATTGTTTATAATGATGCTAACATGGAAAAACCAAGTTTTCTAACAAAATTTCTTAAGGCTAAACTTTCTATGGCCGAAAAACAACACAATTTTGGGACATTTTTTGATTTTTTGGAAATATCTCGACACTTGTTGCCATAGCATATTATTTGTCAATTAGAATATTAAAGAAGATAAAATTCTCTATAACTTTCATATTTACAACTTTTTTTTTTTTTTTTTTACACTCAATAGCAAGCGCAGTACGCTATTTCAAAAATGGGACAATTTTTTCAATTTCTTAAAAACCGTGAAAAACGTAGTTTTGCCGCGATTGTTCAAATGTTCCCCGCAGATTTAATTGTGTATGTCGACTCCTAAAAATTGGTAGCAGTAAATTATCTATTATTTGCATACTCACGTCTTTATTTTCATATCAACAGACATTTTATGTGCAATAAATTTATATAATTTTAAAAGTAGGGCAGAGTGAAGATGAATGAGACAATTTTCATATTTAGACAGTAACTTTAAGTGTATGCAATGTTAACTTCAAAGCATTGTTTAAAAGAATTTTTCAATCTATAGTAACTTATTGGCACGATAGTTTCAATTAAAAAAGATTTCGTGCTTAATTTTAATAAATTTTATAATTTTTATAATGCATACATATTTTTCCAGGTATCAATGGAATAGGTGGGTCATTTTCAAAATCTCTCCATGTTTTGGAACAATAAAATCAATTTTTTAGAAATAATCAGAAAGTTTTAATTGTTTGTAATTAATTACCTTACCTCACAAACATTAATATTACAAGCATCAGCAGAGACCAAATTACTAATTTAACATTTTAAAACTAATTTTTAAATTTTAATGCACTTGGTATAATGACATAAGTGAACACGGTAATGACAAATTAAGCAAAATATTTTTATTTTTCCCCAGGCATAAATGGCACCCATTATATCATGGCCCATACAATGATTTTCTATTTCTCATGTAATGAAAGCAGATTAAGAAATAAAAGTTCATTTAATTATCAATTAGAACTGGGTATGGTAATGATTTACAAAAGAATACTTACCATAATATTCAAAGTCTTTGCTTGTTTTATTGAAACTATAAAACTATTTACTCTATTCACCTAAACCTGGTAACAAGTTGATTTTTAAGGAGTACTTTTGCCTTTATAAAAAGTCATGTGCTCTCAGAATCATTTTGACAGAATCTTTTTGTCAGAATCATGGCAATGACACTCTTTCTTGGGACACGGTTTAAAAAAAAATATTAAGAATTATAGATAAGTTTAATTAATGAAAATAAATATTTTTTTAATTAGTAGCATCTTAATAAATAAAAATGTATAAAAAAAATATAACCATCTGTTTTAAATAGAACTTTGTCAAATCTTTACCTAATAAATTGCTTGTTGGGACAGCCTAAGGTAATGATATTTTGACTACAAAAGAATATATTTCTTATTTTTAAATTTAAAAAAATAATAATGTATCTTTAAATTATCATTAAAAAACATGATAGTTAAAATGCAATAATTAAAATTATGAAATTTAACTATTTTTCTGTGCAAATGTGAAAGGACAGTAAAACATGAGACTTTTTTTAAAAATTACCCAGGTATGAAAATTTGCGAAAAACATATTTTATTCCCCACTACAATGGTATATTTTATTTACCAATTATTGATAACATGTTTTAATGTTTTACTGATTTAAAGATAGCAAACATTGAATTGTAGTTCCATATAAAAGGGGAGGATTCAAAAGATAAATAACTTTTATGAAAGAAATACTTTTATCTTATAAAATCGCTACAATAAAAATGACACCAGATTATTTCACTAACTAATGTTATGCATTTATATCTTGTAAAATTTATAAATTCTGTTAATAAAATATTTGAGATCACTAGTTTTATAAAAAATATTTAAAATATTAGCTTTAAACTATATTGTCAATTTTTTTCCACTTATATCAATAAATATATCAAGAGATTATATCATTTTAGCATGCAAAAATATGTAAAACTTTAAGATTATCTATTAATTGCTTTAAAACTGAAGCAGAATACTTTAAATTTCAAAACGGGTTCCAAACAGTTTTCAAAAAAGGAAAGTGCCGAATATATATTTTTTAATAAAAGCAACAAAACCCGAAAAAGTACAAAAGCACAACATTAGATATTGATCTCAGGTATCCCATGAAATAAAAAATTATTTAAAAGTAACAAAATGCGAGCGAGATATTTGTCAAGAACACTCCCATAGGTTTAATGTTACCTTGCGAATGTCTTCGTGTGACTAATTTAGTCCTATAATTCATATAACTATGCCTTTAAACGGCTCAATACGACAACTACCGTAAAATCTTTGAAAATGAAATCAGTATATACGGAATTCGGTCTTTAAAGAAAAGTATATATTTTTTCAAGAGAAAGAATATGAAGAATTATACCTGCTAAGATGGAAACCTGTTTAAAGCGGGCTATATTTCGGTTCCTTTCGGTACGGTTTTCAAGGTTTTAATGAATCAATATTTGGCAAAGCTGATTACGTAGTTCAGCATTACGTATTTAATGCTTACACAGTTAAAATTTTCAAAATCCGGCTATTAGAGATTTATTATAATTCCCCTGGTAAATTTTCTTTTAGGTAGCTTTCTTTACAAAAAAGCTACCTATTGCAGCCGTTCGGAGGAAAGCGATTTCAAAAAATTTTGGTATATTTTCATCGATCATGACCCCCAGACCCCGAAACCACCCTCCGTTCAAAATTGATATATATATATATATATATATATATATATATATATATATATATCTGACCTATGTCACACTGTAACTCCCGTAATTATGAACCGATTTCGATGTAATTCGGTGTGTACATAGTACATACCAATGTCTCGACCGAGTTCGTTGGCCAGCTTCATCCGCCGTTTTGTTTCAAAATGGCGGCCATTTAAAATTTAAAAAAAAAAATAAAACTTGAAATGTGGTACCAAAAAATTAAAAATGGAAAAATATTTTTTTCTTATGTGTTTTACCTTTATACAAAGATTCCGGAGCAGTTTTTGTTTCGTCTATATCTTAAAAAATGGCTGACTTATAGCATTTTGAATTTCTAGCGTGGCTGACATTTTGAAACGTCCTGAAATTTGTCACGCGATAAAAGGCGTATTTATGAACCGATTTGGATGTAATTCGGTGTGTACATAGTACATACCAATCTCTCGACCAAGTTCGTTGGCCAGCTTCATCCGCCATTTTGTTTCAAAATGGCGGCCATTTAAAATTTTTTTAAAAATTTAAAATTGGAAATGTGGTACCAAAAAATTGAAACTGGAAAAATATTTTTTTCTTATGTATTTGACCTTTATACAAAGATTCCGGAGCAGTTTTTGTTTCGTCTATATCTTAAAAAATGGCTGAGTTATAGCATTTTGAATTTCTAGCGTGGCTGACATTTTGAAATGTCCTGAAATTTGTCACGCGATAAAAGGCGTATTTATGAACCGATTTGGATGTAATTCGGTGTGTACATAGTACATACCAATCTCTCGACCGAGTTCGTTGGCCAGCTTCATCCGCCATTTTGTTTCAAAATGGCGGCCATTTAAATTTTTTTTTTTATTTAAAATTTGAAATGTGGTACCAAAAAATTGAAAATGGAAAAATATTTTTTTCTTATGTATTTGACCTTTATACAACGATTTCATAGCAGTTTTTGTTTCGTCTATATCTTAAAAAATGGCTGAGTTATAGCATTTTGAATTTCTAGTGTGGCTGACATTTTGAAACGTCCTGAATTTTGTCACGCGATAAAAGGCGTAATTATGAACCGATTTGTATGTAACTTCGTTTATACATAGTACATACCAATGTCTCGACCGGGTTCGTTGGCCAGCTTCATCCGCCATCTTGTTTAAAAATGGCGGCCATTTAAATTTTTAAGAAAAATTTAAATTTAAAATGTGGTACCAAAAATTGAAAATTGAAAAAATATTTTCGTCTTATGTGTTTGACCTTGATAAAAAGATTCGGGAGCAGTTTTTGTTTCGTCTATATCTTAAGAAATGGCTGAGTTATAGCATTTTGAATTTCTAGCGTGGCTGACATTTTGAAACGTCCTGGTTTTTCTCACGTAATAACAGGCGTATTTATGAACCGACTTTGATGTACCTTGGTGTGTACATAGTACATACAAATATCTCGACCGAGTTCGTTGGCCAGCTTCATCCGCCATCTTGTTTCAAAATGGCGGCCATTTAAAAAAATTAAAAAATAAAAAAAATTAAATGAGATACCAAAAAATTGGAAAATGAAAAAGATTTTTTTGTATGTGTTTGACCTTAATACAAAGATTCCGGAACAGTTTTTCTTTCGTCTATATCTAAAAAAAAATGGCTGAGTAAAAGCATTTTGAATTTCTCTTGTGGCTGACATTTTAAAACGACCTGATTTTTGTCACGCGATAACAGGCGTATTTATGAACCTATTTGGATGTAACTTGGTCTGTACATAGTACATACCAATGTCTCGACCGAGTTCGTTGGCCAGCTTCATTCGCCATCTTGTTTCAAAAGGGTTGCCATTTAAAAAAAATTAAATTTAAAATTCAAAATGAGGTATTAAAAAATTGGAAAATGAAAAAGATTTTTTTTATGTGTTTGGCCTTGATACAAAGATTCCGGAGCAGTTTTTGTTTCTGAAAATTTGTTCTTTTGTTGATATCTTAAAAAATGGTTGATTTATAGCATTTTGAATTTCTAGCATGGCTAACATTTTGAAACGATCTTGTATTTGTCACGCGATAACACACGTATTCGCCTATTTCGATGTAAGAAGGCCTGTGAATAGTATACATCAACACCTCGACCAAGTTCGCTGGCCAGATTCATCAGCCATCTTGTTTCAAAATGGCGGCCATTAAATTAAAATATATATATATATTTAAAGTGAGGTGCAAAAAAATTAGAAATTGAAAAAGGTTTCTTTCTTAAGTATTTGATCTTGATATAAGGATTCAGGAGCATTTTTTGTTTGTCTTTACCTTAAAAAATGGCTCAGATATAGCAGTTTCAATTTCTATTGTGGGTGACATTTTGAAAAATCTGATTTTTTGCATGCGACAGCACTCCTATATATTAACCGATTCCGATGTGAGTGAGCATGTGCACAGCAATTACTAAGGTCTCGACCAAGTTCACTGCTTAGCCTCATCCACCATGTTGTCTTAAAATGACAGACACTTTAAGAAATTGCCGAATTTGGCAGCCAAATATAAGTTACTTTAAAGAAAAGCAGCTTGGATAAAGCTGACTAATTTCGCGAAATTCTCATTCATTATATTGATAAAAATTAGTATTGAATCTCCTATATTCGGTTTCCACTAAATTGAGCTTCGTGTGTTTGCATGATATAAGTTGGCTTTTTTTAAATAAGGATTATGAAAGCTACCTCTTCCTCCCGGCACTGGCCGGAAGGACTTTTTAAAAGAGGGGATGGGGGTGGGGTGGGGGGTGGAGGAGGCGCCAAAATTCACGTTTGGCACGGGTGCAAAAAAGGCTAATTTTAGCCCTAAAACACATAATTTACTGCTAGTAATATATAGAAGTTGACATACACGATGAAATCCGTGGGAAACATTTGAATAATCGGGGCAGAACTGCGTTTTTCACGGTTTTTAAGAAAATTGAAAAAAATTGTCCAACTTTTGAAATGGCGTACTGCGCTTGCTATTGAGTGTATAAAAAAGTTGTAAATATGTAAGTTGTAGAGAATTTTATCTTCTTTAATATTGTAATTGACAAAAAACATGCCACGGCAACGGGTCTCGAGATATTTAAAAATAACCAAAAAAGGTCCCAAAATTTTCTTTTTTTTTGGCCACAGAAAATTTAGTCCTAAGAAATTTTGTTAGAAAACTTGGTTTTTCCATGTTGGCATCATTATAAACAATTCAGAAAAATAAAATCTTTTACCCGACCTTTTGCAAGGTAACCCCCTTTTTTTGGTACATTTCCCCTGGACTACTTGTCCGATCCGACTAAATGTCCGCCAGCAACAAAGGTTGGCCGAAATGTTACGCTTCCGCTTAGTGATGTCTGGCTTTCTCACTTTTTTTTTTCCTTCTTTGGAGAGAACGGCCTTGTCCTTCGTATGCTGGTTAAGGTATTTCCGGGGTACGATTTTTACTTCATGAGTGCCCCGGACTTTCGTTCTTTTACCCGGTAACGTCAAAATAGTGTCAAAATTATGACCGATCTCGGTCTCCAGCGTGAGAACCAAAGTTTGAAAAATTATATATTGTTATTAACTAATAGTTTTATATTATTAGTTAATAACTGTTCTATGATAGACTAAAATAACACGAATGTTGCAGTGGCTACTTTTATAGTATTATCGACGCTAATTCTTCGCAGATATTACTATTTAAATTCAAAGAATCGAACAACTTTTTTTTCATTTACGGATAAATAAGATATAGCTGAACTTATAACCACTTGCTGCCAGATAGCAAACTTTCTGTGATTGATGTGTACTGAAAATCCGTTTAAAATATCAACAAGTTTTATGATACATTCTTTGTTCTAAAGTAAAAAGGCAATCATTGTTCAATAGCTTGGTATCTGAAAACGAACAAATGAAATTTGTATACATTAAAGAAAAAAAAAGACTGCAAATGAGTCAGTTAATAGCCAGTTTGCATTTGAGAACAGCTTTAATAAACTTATAGTTTCATTTCTACTAATTTTGAAATATCAAATGACTAAAAACAAGTGAAGGTCTAATTATGAATTAAAAATTTCTATTAACTGTCGGAACAAATTACACAAGCCTGCGACGGTTGTGTTAACTTTTGATATTTAATTTTTATGTATTTTTTAGAGTTGAATCCAAAAATGACCTTCATTTTTAACCATCACGGTTTTTTCACAAATCGTAAATTTCAAGGTTATAAAGGTCAAAGAATAACGAAAATCTGTCAAAGTAATTTGACCACTGAGCTCGACAATAGAACGGAGGGCTAACTCCCTATTCTGATATATTGAATCCGGCGGTCCGCCCATGAATACAATGCCAAAGATTTTCCGATGAAAATTTTTGGCAAAACATAGATTTCCTCCCATTGAGTATGGGGTAGATATTTTCAAATTCGATATTCTTTTAAAAATTTGACGAAGTTTCTACAATTTTCACTCATATATATTTTTTTTATTGAAAAAACTATCGGTTTTATTTAAATTAATTGCAATTTTTCAGTTTGATATTAGTTTTAAATGAAATTTTAGGTAATCTCAACGAAAAATATTGAACAACAAATTAAGTATTCCTCATAAAAATATCAAAAAGATGTAGAAAACACCAAAATTGATAAAAAGTACGCGAAAAAGTTTGAAAAAAATGCTTCGCGCATTATACTTGCGTGCATTGAAAGTGTGATGCAGTCGCGGCAGAAAGTGGATCGGTAGATTTGGTTCTACGTATCATTGTAGAGCTCAGTGAATTTGACAAACCCTTACCAAAAGAAGGCAAATGTTTTAAATACATCTGCGACAAATGTACAGCCTTATCAATCGCCAAAATAAACGAGGACACCGAGATGAACCTTATGCAAAATATAAAAATCAATATATGCAATATATCTTTGACAAGCGCGATTCAAAGCATGAACGGTTCAAAGAAACTTCCACTCATTGAATAAAGGTGTAAGAATTTTAAATGCACAGTATTTTACACGTTTAGCTGTAAAAATGCAAAGCCAAAAGATGAATAAATTATTATGAAAAAAAAAAGATTTATATATATTTTATAGTATCAGATTTTTACAATATTTCAGCTTTTTAAAAATTAAAAAATTTTAGATTTGCAAAAAATCCTGAAGTAATGGTAAAAAATGAAGGTCATTTTCAGATTCAGCGCTACAAAATACATAAGAATCAATTATCAAAAACTGAAAAACGCTACCATCACACCTGTTTTATAGTATCAGATGTTTGCTATTTTTTTTACTTTTTAACTCTGAAATTTACGATTTACAAAAAAAGCCTCACGTGGCGGTTAAAAATGAAGGTCATTTTCGGATTCAGCCGTACAAAATACATGAAAATAAACTATCAAAAGCTAGAAAACATGACAACCCTAATTTTGCAAGTTATCGGAGAATATAAACATTTTTACATTATATTTTTTTAACGGTAATTTCAATTCCTCAGTCAGAATTTTTTCCTCTGGGAAATGAAAAATGGACTCTGAAAGATTCTGCTGAAAAACGAAGGAATGGTGCAAGTCACATCTGCCTGATTTCTGAAGAGCCCACCCTCATAGCATGCATGGTCACGGTGACGTCGTTGTGACGTCACTGTAAATCACTGTGGTCACGTCACATCTGTGACCAAAATGCCATCACTCAGTGATGTCACATTGTGACTGAGATGTGAACTTCTTACAAAATTTTAAAAAATTACGAAAATTCTTTAAAACATGTTATTTACTGTAAAATTATATTTTTCTGGCAATTAAAAAAAATTGTGACGTCACTGTTATGTCACTGCTATGTAACGTACGTCACGTCACATATGTGACAAAAAACTTATCATATTATAAGTCACAGTGTGACAAAAATATGAACTTCAAAAATCTTTGAAAATGGAGAGAAATATTTTAAACAGTCGCGAGTTACAGCGGCATAAGGAATGAAAATATATTAGTGGATAGCAAATGGTAAATTCTGTCACTAAAGGGGGGGGGGGGGGGCATAACAAATAAAGTGCAGGATACAAGCATTAATAAACTAAATTGTCAGGCTATATTTTATCAATTTGATATCTAAGACAGTGAATATATACTTTTTCATGATTTTAATTTTATCTAGCATTTGGATAATATATTTAGAATTAGGAATATTAATTTGATACACTTTACATATTTAGTTTGCTGGGAGGAAACTTATTTCTTTCTTTCTTTTTTTACCAACCAGGATTATTCGAAACACTTCTGTCGTTTCAAACTAAAAATTTTCTATTACAGTTAAATCTGTACCTTTTAATGAGCACGTAGAAAGAGTCTTCAGAGTTTAGTCATCTATGCATTTCTTGCTTTAGAATATTTTTATAATTTGTATTCAAGTCATAAATTCTACTTCTTTCAGACATTTTAAATAAAATTAGCATTTTCCAAAAATAAAAGAAATATACAAATTTTGTGCAAAACAAAATTTACTTAAAAAAAAAAAGAAAAAAAAAAGGGGGGGGGGGTCGTTATTACCATTAAATTTATTTTTACACCTTTTAAAAATTTAAACAATGTTTTATCTAATAAACTAATTATGAATATTATTATTATAATTATTTAGAAAAAAGGAACTTTACAATACATTTTAACTTGAATTATAAGGTTAAATACATTGGACATTTCTTCAAATACAAATTTTAATTAACGATACTTTCAGAAAATTACTGCGCATTCATGTTCCACATGTCTTGTATAGAAAAACAAATAATCTGTAACAGAACATCTGCTTGGAAATCGTCAGACGCGGGAAATAGTTCACTGTTTTTAGAATACCACCACGTCTACAACACTTTAAGATAAGGAAATGACCAATTTAGGATACACGGATATTAATGGAACGTATACGTATATGTAAGTCTTATTTAATTTAAATATTTTATTCCTGATTTGTATGAGTTAAATAGTTTTATGTTATATTTGTAAGAGACTGATCTTTAACTGTCAGAAGCGATATTTTCCAATTTGATAACTGTAAAGAAAAATATCTTAATCTGCCATCGCTTACAAAAAAAAAAAAAAAAAAAAAAAAAAAAAAAACGCAGAGACTGATTCATGCCTGCATTCATACTGGAATTAATATAAACATTAATTTACTCTTACTTGAGATTGAAAATGTATGGAACGACAATGATTTGGAATTATTTTATCGGATTCTTACTATTTTTTGATTACTAACACTTATAGTTATTATTATTTTGGGGTTAAATATGATGTTCGATTATCATGAGATTACGAAACTGTTTCAGATTAGAAATTAACATTATAGTACTGGGAAAATTTATTTTTACATATTACTGTGGTGAAACATTTGAAAGAATTTTCTTTTAGTGCTAATAATATTTTAAATTATCTTTTAAAATCCTAAATCTTCAAACCAATGTTTTCAGATTTAACATTTGCCAAAATTATAAAATAATAGGAATTCCTTATACCATATGGAAATATTTTTGAGATATTGTTAAATCTAATAATGCATTTAATTTATCTATTGTAGTTTGTTGTTGTTTAATAGTACAATTATAAATACCAATTATTATTTTTAGTGTTTTTCAAATTGGTATATTTATTTTTTTAAATTGTATGTAAGCATTTTTTCTGTTTGTGATTTTAATCAAACATTTAATTATAGACATTCTGAATCGGTTATTAAATTTCCTTCTATTGTAAATTCATTTTCTACATTTATGATACGCGTAATTATTGGCACTAAAAAGTAAAATATGATATTTAAGCATTGAAATAAAGTGTTTTTACATGCCTGATAGGAAGTTATAGATTAAACTGCTTTAGTATATATTTTTTTAAAGTTCATATAATACAAGATACATAATATAGGGCACAAGTTGAAAAGTGCTTATGACTTCGGTTTGTCTCTCCGTCTGTCCGTCTAGCAGTCTGTCCGCACTCTAACTCTCGAAAATATACTCGGATTGCCTTTAAATTTTTGGATGTTATTGACGTTTACCATAGCACGGTACCTATTTGTAATGAAGTTTGTAGCATGCTTTGTTCATTTACAGGGACAGCCAAAAGTTTCCCGTTACATTACGGCCTATGGGAAAAAATCGTTTCAAATGATTTTACGCACGCTTTCAAACAGAATAAAATTTATATGCATTTATGAAGTGCACTAAAATATGCATTCTGTTGACTATGCGATGCAAAGAATAGTTATTGTTCATTTACAGGGCTAAAAAAGGAATTCAAATACATAATGATATAGGGGTGGAGGGAATTGTTTGCGGCATACTTTAATTATGTTAATCTATTTCATATATAATGAAATTGATATACGTCTCTGAGGTTTACTTTTACTTATTTCATGTATAATACGCAGTGCATAGCATTTACAGGGCCACACAAAAGATTTCAGATACTATATTCTATCCGAAGTACTGTACGCCCCACCAGTGGCCGAGAGGTTCTGCTCTCGAAGCTGGTAGACGGGAGGTGCTGGGTTCGATCCCAATCGCGCCCGTCGGCCTAATCGTTCGGACTTTTCGTGATTTTCTTCGAACCTTGGTTCTCCAAGCGTTAATACGGGTTAGGTTCCCTTAGAAAGACCTCCACGGAAGGCACTCCCCCCCTTAGGGCCTATATCCCACGTGCAGATAATTGGCCGACATAAATACAACCAACCAACCAACCGAAGTACTGTACAGTAGCGATGATTGCTGTAAATGCATTTTTAATTATGAAATGCTCTTTTATTATTCACTATATTTATGTATAGTATATGGTGCATATAAATGCTATAATTCCTATACAAGGCTACACAAAAGTATTCGTAAGGATTACTGGGTATGGGCGCAAATTGCTTAAAGGTGGTTTTTAAATGAGTTATGCTTTTTTTTTTTGCTGAACTGAATTTAATTTACCAAGAAATGTTTGTAGAATATAGATAAAATGATATACAGGTTCACGTAAAGAATTGGATACATGGCCGTCTATATATTATAATTTCTGGAAATGTGATTTCAGCAGTTTTAAGAGTGTCTTAGTTTGAATTAAATTTTAACTAAATAGTGGCGTGTAATAAAGATTCTAGGTAAACTACAGGGTTGTACAAAAGTATTCAAGTATGTTTCCATACATTAGTATAAATTGCTGAAAAAGAATTTTAATCTGTTAGGCGTTTTCTTGCTAAACTAAATTTTCCCATTATATAGTATATATACACTTAAAAAAATGGGTACTCAAAACTGAGTAAAAAGTACTCAATTTTAAATGCCTCACATACTCAAAATAGCTCCGATCTAATGTAGTCAAAGTTGAGAAACACATGTACTCATTTCTTATTCCATGGTTGTTGTGATCAAATATGAATCGTTATGTACTGTCCCCCCCCCTCCCCCCCAAAAAAACCTAAAATTTAAAGTAAAAATGTACTGACATTTATTTCCCGTTCAAAGTTCTTAACAAGAAATGTTTAATTGATTATTTATTAAGAAAAATATCAAAATTCTTAACAAGATACTCAAATCGAATATTTTTATGACAAGAGCATTATTTCCAAGCACTTTTAAATTATTTTTAAAATACTGTGCATAATTTAATATTTACATTAATAAACATCATTTATGCCTCCATAAATGAAATTAACCATTACAGAGTACAAAACTATTCGTTTGTTTGGGTTTGATAACATGTGATGTTTCAAAATAGAGAAAGCATAGGTTCATTTTTGATCCAAAAATATTCAATTCGATATGAGTACATCGGTTTACTCATTTTTGAGTACTTCAATTTTTTCAGTGTATCTACCTACAGATCAAATACAGGGCTGTTCAAAAGAATTGGAAAACATATTTGGCTATGGACGGTAACTGCTGAAATCAGTTTTTCAAATGTTTTATGCGTTTTCTAAAATGTTTACTTAGTTATCTTATTTACGTCATTTCCCTAAATTACGATGTCTTGTTAAAGCATTCAGAAAGTGTTGGAAAGTATTTTATAATCTATGCTTAAAGCATGATTTTTCTTACTCGTTTTTTTTTCTATTTCCCGGATCAGTCTTTTCCTATAAAACATACCAAATCTATGTAGCTCATATTCACAAAATACAATATACACGGGAATAAAAAATTTAAATAAATATCGCTTATCATACCGCTCTATAAATAATAGTTGTATTAATATCCGTTAGTCTCCATGTTCGTATTTAATAAAGCAATGACAAATCACAACAAATTAAAAAACTTACACGTTCTAAATATCAAGCTTGAACTTAATAAAAAAAATATGTCAGTTGATAAGCATTGTTTTTTAAGTGGAAAAATTTTAAATGTTTTAGAAGAATAGGACTCCAAAATAGCGATATTTTGCTAAAAAGATAAGATTTTATATTTACAGCAAAAGTTTATTTTAAAATTCATCGCTGTATTAATACTTAGAAATTTTTCCAGAGAGAATCATTCGCCTTATATACAATATTTCAAATGAAAATCAAATATCAAATTAATTGCTTAAAAGGCGCAAAGGCCAACATAGTGAAAAAGATTCCATGCCGGAACTTGAGCCCGAGCCATCAGTATAGCACACTGACATTCTACCGACTAAACCACATGGAAAGACGCCCAGCCTGTAAAATTTCTCACTATTACATGTTGGCAAGGCTACAAACGCAGCACAAGATGGAATATTTATCGTGAGCCACCGACATGGGGTAAACACGAAACTTAATTAAATCCAACATCGATTGAAACTATATTAATAATCGGAAATTTTTCCAGGGAGAAATATTCGCCTTGCATACAGCATTTCAAATTAAAATTGCCTTTTAAGCAATTAATTTGAAATTTGATTTTAATTTGAAATATTGTATGCAAGGCGAATGATTCTCTCTGGAAAAATTTCCAAGTATTAATATAATTTCAATCGATGCTGGATTTAATTAAGTTTCGTGTTTGCATCATGTTGGTGGCTCACGCTAAATATTCCATCTTGCGCTGCGTTTGTAGCCTTGCCAACATGTAATAGTGAGAAATTTTCCAGCCTGGGTATCGTTCAATGTGATTTAGTCGGTAGAATGTCAGTGCGCTGTACTGATGGCTCGGGTTCGAGTCCCAACATGGAATCTTTATCACTATTTGCGTCTTTTAAGCAATTAATTTGAAATTTAATTTTCATTTGAAATCACAGTGTTTATGACAAGTTCGTCACAAATGACACATATTTCACAAATTGGTCACATTGTGACTTCAAAGCATTGTCGCTTTCGTCACAGGTTTGTCACAAAGTTAATGTCAAAATAGTCACAAATGACACACTTTTCACAAATTTGTCACACCGTGACTTCACAGAGTGGTCACAATGTGACGTCACAAACGACCTCTAAAACGGCCATAACGACCTCGCATTCTAGTCACTATGACGTCACATCGACGTCACGTGACGTCACATCGACGGTCACAAAATCACAGTGTGACTTCACGACGACGTCGCCGTGACGTCACCATGCCTTACGGGAAGGATGATCGATCACTGTACTCTCTAGATGGGTTATTTATTCTATAGGATTAAATCTTACGTAAAAGTGTTTTCTAAACCTTGCCGAAGCCTGGAGACACTGAATAAATTTCTTCAGGAAAAATGGATAAGAATCTTTTTTTCTACAATATATTTTATCATGGGAACTTTATATTGTGGTGGTCCCATGGCCACTATTTTAGCACACATGTGTGACATGTATGTAGACGCTTGTATAAAGTTACCACTACTATGTTGACACACTATTGCTTTATGTTTCCAATCACGTGAATAATGATGTCCATCATTGTTTGTAATAACCTGAGTTGCGCTCCTTACTGAAATGTTGGAAAGGCTGGCTCTACTCAAAGTGATACATTTTGAATATAGTGATACATGAAAAATGTTTAAAATGATGAAGACATTTCTGAAAATATCCATTTCTTCACTGGAAAGTGAGAAGTACAGTAGAACCTCGATTATCCGAAGTAATGGGGACCGACCCTATTTCGGATAATCGAAATTTTTGGATAATCGAGAATGCTTCAATTTTAAGATTAAGGAGAAATATGTGCAATATTTCTTATTATGGTAACAAGTGCTTAATAAAAATAAAGCAATAGCAAAATAGAAACAAGAATAAATTACCTGAATTTTAATTTTGAAATTAAGTACTTTAAACATATATCACAAGGGTTTGAGAAAATGTGTTTTTTTTTTTTTTTTTGTCCCAGTTTCGATTACCTATCCTTTGAAGCTCTACCAAGGAGTTTTTTAATTTTATTACTTCACCAGTATCACAGTCTTTCTGCTGCTCCAGCCATGGCAAACCTTTTGCAAAACATTTAAAAGTTTCAGAAATGCTAATTTGTTCGTTTTCTTCGTTCCACTCTGCAGCTTACGGGAGCTTAAGTTAAATTCAAAGAAGCTCTAAGAAATGGGATCAAAAATATTTATATGTACTCGTAGTTCGGAAAGTTCAAAATGGATTTTACACACAAAGAATGTAATAGTAAAAAAAAAAAAAAGAATTTCGGTTAATCGAGAGTTTTGGTTAACAGAGGATCTACTGTAATTGTAATGTACAGTTTCAAACCTTTAATACCAAAATATCAGAAGGGTGTAGGTAAAACTTATCGCAAAAAGTTTCTTAGAAAACTATGAACTTGCCAAAAATTTACGTTTAATTTAGATTATACCGTTGTCACATAACTTAAAACCGTTTTTTTTTTTTCGGCCTTTTTAACGAGACAAAAGGACTTTCAAACTAATTTTTTTCACTTTAAATATTATTCAAAGGCATACTATGTGCACTACGGTACATACAGGGTGTCCAGCGAATAAGACCCTGATTTCAAAATTAAATATCTCAAAAACAAAGATCAATAGAATTATGCGGTAAACGGTTTGTTTATTAGCTAAGCTGTAAAAATGCTATACAGAAGTTTCAAAAATTAGTTGCAAAAACCGCTAACAGATGGCGCTGTAATCGCAATCCCTATACATTGTGTTTTAAAGTCGAGAGCACTAGCGTCTCATTCCTAGATGGCTTCCTATGGAAGAACAAAAAGTGGGAAAGACCGCTTTTTCGTTGGGGTGATGTGCAGAAGTGGAGACATCTGGTCACAGAATTATTGCATCAGCTTCAATTTTAGAGAATTTCAATTAATAGAATTTTCAATAAAAAGTTTAGCAATCATTATATAAGACCTTATTAAAATATTTTATTTGGGTAATACGCAGAAGCGGAGCCATGTGTTGACAGAATTGAGACTTGTGTCAAATTTTGTTTTAAGCTACTTCGGTCCGGATACCAGTATCTCTGTGGTATGTCTTTTCTCTCCTAATTGGTAGATCGTGGAATCGAATCCAAGTAGAGGAGGATTTGAAAAAAAAAAAATGGAAATCTTTACTTTTTAATATTTAATTAAACTGTGAAAAATGTTTGAATAAAAAAATCCAAAGTTTCTGGTTTTAAAATTTAATTAAGCTAAAAGAAACCCCTTTTTTAAAAATCATTGAGCATTTATAATAATGATTCATAAATCATTATTTTAATTGTAGAGAATAGTTTGAATGAAAAAATACAAAGTTTCTATTTTTAAAAACTTAATTAAGTTAAAAACATAATTCTAATTTTAAAAACTCGTTTTCATTTTTTTTTTCATTGAGTACAGAAATATGGTGCAGCTTCTAGGGATAGGACCCGAAGTGTTGGAAAGGAATGCAGCATCCAATATACTTTTGCTTTGAGGTTGATGATACGACTTATCATCAATTTCTTTTAAAAAAGAAATAATTTAATGCATAATTTCTGTCTCTAAAACTTTTTTACAAAGAAAATAAATATATGTGTTGTGCTAAAACCAAAGTATTATGCCGTGATTTAAAAATAAATTAAAAGTGAAAAATTACTTTTTTATTTATAATAATTCAGGTATAAACAATAATACCAAAATATTATGCCGTGATTTACAAATATAAAAATAAATAAAAAGTATAAAATTATTTTTCTAAACATATGCATTTTGATTTAAATAATTATATGGCATTAAAGATTGAATTTAATAAAATATTTAATAAGTTCTTATAATGATTTCTAAACTTTTTATTGAAAATTCTATTAATTGAATTTTTTTTTATATTAAAGCTGATGCAATGATTCTGTGACCAGATGTTTCCACTTCTGCACATCACCCCAATGAAAAAATGGACTTTCCCAATATTCGTTTTTCCGTAGGGAGCCATCTAGGAATGAAACGCTAGTACTCTGAACTTCGAAGCAGTTTACAAGTATTGCGATTACAACGCCATCTTTTAACGGTTTTTGCAACTAAATTTTGCAACTTCTGTATAACATTTTTACAGCTTAGCTAATAAACAAACCGTTTACCGCATAATTCTATTGATCTTTGTTTTTGAGATATTTAATTTTGAAATCAGGGTCTTATTCGCTGGACACCCTGTATTTATCACACAAGAAATTAAAAAAAATGTTTTTGGAGAAAAATAAGAAATTTTCCTGAATATTTTAAACGTTACGAAGAACTTATCAAAATGTCCCACGCGCATTTTATATTAATTAAAATTCCCAATATGTTTTTTATGCAAGTTTGGTTTATTTATACAAATAAAACTGTGCATCGGATTTTATATATTTGAATATAAAGGTAGAAAAAAATTATTTACTGAATTTTATGAAATTTTCAGCATTTTTGCATCCTATTTCTGCAATTAACTACCTTTAAAATTTTCCAATTATATTTAGTTTCGAAAAACCATGCGCAGTTTTATGACATATAATATGCTGGTAAACAGCTATAGAAAATAAACAGCTATGGTAAATCAAACGAGAATATTTGCAATGATTCTGTATTCCCTTGATTTACCTAGAATTTGGAAAGAGATACTAAGTAATTGTAGAAACAATAGTAAAAATTAATCCACACTCGCAAATAGCCAAGTTAATTTTATTTTATTTTATGTTTTGCAATGTTTTTCAGTATGCTTGATGTCTCGTGACATTGTTTACCATGTTGTTTTTAAATTATGTGAAAATTAATCCACGCTCGCAAATAGCTAATTTAATTTTTATTTTATTTTATGGTTGCAATATTTTCATTATGCTTCATGTCTCGTGACATTGTTTACTATATTATTGTTTTTAAGTTATGTGAAAATATTTTCTATTATGATTGATTTTGAAAATGTCGCCGATTGTGCGATGAAACGATCGTAAGTCTTAATAAGGATATTCTATCACTTTTTATAGCATTATTTAACTTTAAAAAAAAACAGTCGAAGTGTTGTACACATGAACCAAGTGAAAACCCAATATAAAAATGTATAAATTTATATAACAGATGCAAAAAAATGCAGCTATAAATGAACTTATTTTATTTCATCATTGGAGCAATAACGTTAAAATACGCCAATATTTCGATAATTGGGTTTTTATCATGCTTCAGTACGTTTTTTCACACTCATATCCCGTTATACTATATTCACCACGTTCCTTTATATTTCTAATACGACGTAACATTCCTTTTTTTTTTTTTTTTTAAGGCGACAGTGGACGTTCAAAAACATTTTCTACAGTTTTTGCTCAATTGTTTTGAAATTCAATACACGCATAATTTGTGCAATAATTAAGAAAATTTCTTAATTTCATTAAAAAAAATTAATATGCAAATGAGTAATTAATTAATAATATGGTAATTAGTGATACAAATTAAAAATGCTCCATGCGCATTAAATTTTGTTTCAGAAACTTGTAATTTTTTTTAGGATAGCTTTATGATATTATATCAAAAGTTGCTATACATTTTAAAATTATACTAAATTCCTTGGCAGAAAAAAATTAAAAACCTATAATATTGATCATTTTGGATAAAATTCAATAATAAAATATTACTTTTTGACCTTTATATGAAATAATGTACACATTTTAATAGCAAGTTTTGTAATAAAGTATATCAACAACAATATTACCAAGTATTATGAAAATTGGTATAAAATTAAGACGCATGGAGCATTTTGAACTTACTCAGTCGGCGAAAATTCTCATTTTGAGAAAACTGGATTTAAAGTTTTACTTTAAGTGTAGATTAACGATTGTTTACGTTAGAAAAACAGCTGTATCTCTGCAAAAAATTATCGGATTTGAATAATTTTTATTATATTTGAAAGTAGAAGATTGCCAGAACATTTTTTTCCAAAAAACAAGAAATTGATTTTTTTAAATTTTTTTTGCGATTTTGAACGTCCACGGTCGCCTTAAATCAAACTATTTATTTTATTTTCATTTTTCACGCGGAAATCTTGCAATAGAAAAGTTATGACGTAATGTTTACTTTTATTTAAATTAGTCAAACTATTTGTTTCATTTTCATTTTTTTTACGTGGAAATATTAAAATAGAAAAGTTATGATGTAATATTCCCATTTTTAAAATTCATCAAACTATTTATTTAATTTTAATTTTTCACGTGGTAATCTTGCAATAGAAAAGTAATTGTTGTGGTAAGAATTTTATTGTGGAGTTTTAATTGTTGGCAACTGCTATAACAAAAATGTTTAAATTCGATAGGGAATTGCTGTTGGGTTTTTTTATTATTATTAATTAAAAATTAACTGTAAGTTATTTCGATTCCGGTTTACTTTAGTAGCCTCGGCCGTGTTTTAATACACATGTACATAACATTTCACAATTCTCGCTACCAAACTGTGGATTTGAGAGCATTACAGACAGACAGACAAATTTTCATTTTTATGTATTAGCAGAGTTGGCAAAAAACCAGGTTTTTTTTCGAAAAAAAAACAAAAAAAACCGGTTTATTTGGTTTAAACCAGGTTTTTTTTTTTTTGTTTAAACCGGGTTTTTTTTTTTTTTTTTTTATCTTTTCTTATTACATATACATGCATATTTACTGATAAAAATAGACTTTGATGGATATATAAGTAGTATAACTTCATTTGAAAATAATTTAAATTAAATAATTACAGTCAATTTATGTAGAAAATTGAAAAAAATCATATTTTAATTTGAACAGTATCAGTAAACAGTTAGGTTCAAAGAACAAAATACTCTACACAGTGAAACATTGCTACCCTGATAATCTTTATAAACAATCTTTTGATTACTAGTAATACATATTTGATATAGTTTGGTGAATATAATATTCTTTTTCTCAGTTATTCAAAAAATAAATTTCAAATATAATTCTTGGGGTTGACAATTTGAGTGACAATTCGGAGTCAACATTTTTGGTCATAAGACTCAGCAGATAACAGAAAAAAATATACTATAATAGATTGGTATTATTAAAATGCTATAACTAGCATCCAATTTTTGAATACTCTTTTATTCCACTTCATATTTTGATTTTAATTCTTAAAGATAATTTCCCCAATCAAGAAAAATTTGTTTTACAGCTTGACCGAAATCTTAAAGTACATCGTGCTATGTGGCTCCATATTCAAAATCACCATGCGTGTTATGACAGATTGCTTTAAATAATCTCTATTTTTTTTAAATGAAAATATTTTATACTAAATATTGAATGTTTTTAATCTATTTTATCTTTGAAAATTTCACATGTTTTAATTTTTTTTTCTTTAGAGCAATATATATGTTTGTCGATACATACTAATTTTCATCCTATGCATGTAAACATGACCTAGACCTAATATATCTAATGCTTATTGCTGAAATAAAGTGTTAAAAGTAGAAATTTTATATATCCGATAATTTGAAATATTTAAACTATAAAGAAAAAAGAGAAAATGTCATTAGATTTCTTCTAAAAAAAGCAATTGGTTTTTTTGAGAAAAAAATTGGTTTAAACCGTACCAACCCTGTATATTAGATCATCCATTTCTTCACTGGAAAGTGGGAAGTAATTGGGAGGTACAGTTTCAAACCTTTCATTCCCAAATATGAGAGAGGTAGAGATAAAACTTATTGCAAAAAACTTTTTTAGAAGACTGTGAACTTGCCAGAAATGTACCTTTAATTTAGATTATATAGTCGTCACATAACTTAAAACCGTTTTTTTTTTAGGCCTTTTTAACAAAGCAAGGGACTTTCAAACCAATTTTTTTTTCACTTTAAATACTACTCAAGCGCACACTATGTGCATTATGGTATCATCAGGTATTTTCTAAATTTTATGAAATTTTCAGCATTTTCGCATCCTATTTCTGCAATTAACTACCTTTAAATTTTCCAATTATATTTAGTTTCGAAAAACCATGCACAGTTTTAAGACATATAATATAATGACAAACAGCTATAGAAAATCCTCAATATTTATCACACAAGAAATTTAAAAAAAAATGTTTTCGGAGAAAAATAAGGAATTTTCAAGATATTTTAACCCTTTGGACTCCGGTGTCTCTTACACAAATTTTATCCGGTCGACACCATTTTTTTAAAAGAAGTTTCTTTCAAGTACACAATTTCAAAAATGCTCTGATTAAATAAAGTAAATTTTATTTTCCTTTAACACGTTGAGTGCCACGAAGACTGCCACGATGACTGCCACTGAAGCGCTGAAAATTTACAATGTTTAAAGTAATTTTTAAGAAAGTATAATCCTGTAATAAATAAAAGTTAAGTAAATTTTAAATATTTGTTCAGTAATTATTTAAAACAATGTATATTTTTTCAGTTTTGTATCATATTTTAGACGTCAGCCATCGGTGAATGACGTGTTTTAAACGGAAAGTTCACTGTCAGCCACCGGTGGCTGACGTGGCGCTTAACGTGTTAACTGGCAGCGAAAAACAAATTTTGCAAAGAAATATCTAACTCCGCAGCGGAGACAACGGAGTGTAAAGGGTTAAACGTTACACTTTATCAAAATGTCCCACGCGCATTTTAAATTAATTAAAATCCTCAATATCTTTTATGCAAATTTGATTTATTTATACAAATGAAACAGTGCATAGGATTTCATATATTTCAATATAAACGTAGAAAAAAAATATTTTCTAAATTTTATGAAATTTTCAGCATTTTCGCATCCTATTTCTGCAATTAACTACCTTTAAATTTTCCAATTATATTTAGTTTCGAAAAACCATGCACAGTTTTAAGACATATAATATAATGACAAACAGCTATAGAAAATTTTAAAGCATTGAGAGGAAAAATTATGAAGAAATGCAGTTGCAAGCATTTGTAAACAAATATCGTCTGATCAAGAGGGCCTTTTTAGGTGCGTTCGTAATTATATAAATACGTAGCACCTATAGTCGTCGTTCGGTCCGTCTGTCTGTCCGTCCGTCGCATATAACAGAGCAAAAACTACCCAACCGAATGGTCTGAAATTTTAAATATAAAACTGTTTAGTCATTTCAAATTTTATGAAAATCAGATGTATAGTTTAATGACAGGGACATTCAAAAGTTTCCCGTTACATGACGGCCAATGGGAAAAATTATTGCAAGTGCATTTTACCAATGTTACAGCCTTCCGAATGGTCTGAAATTTTAAATATATAATTGTTGCAAAATTTCGTCGAGTCATTTCCAATTTTATGAAAATCGGATGTATAGTTTAATTTCAGGGATAGTCAAAAGTCTTCCGTTACATTAAGGCCAATGGGAAAAAATTATTGCAAGTGCATTTTAATGATGTTACAGCATTTTGAACAGAATGAAATGGATATGCACTTATGAAGTGCAGTAAAATATACATTCAGTACAATATGCGGTGCAAAAAATATTTATAAAACTAGTTATAGTACGAACGCACATCATTTGCCACATTTGACGAGCAATTTCCAACTTGTTTTCTTTTAATCCGGACGACAGATTAGCTACTTAGTAAATATAATCTGTGTGATCTGGATTGAGATCGAGATTAAAACCTTCATAAGTTGTTTCCGAGAATTTTGTTGTTTAACACGTTGAGTGCTACGTCAGTCACCGATGACTAACATCGAACTTTGCGCTTAGGCCGCGTCAGTCATCGGTGACCGACAGTTATAGATTGTAAAAAGGAGATCTCATTTTGTGGTCCAAACGGAAAGTCAGACAAAATAGCCTTGGCAATCAACGTGTTAAATATATTTTTAGCTCACAGGCTATCAAAGCCTGAGAGCTAATGTGCCCTCCGGTTCTGTATGTATGTATGTACGTACGTACATGTGTATGTATGTACGTACGCGATAACTCTTGATAGAAACATGCGATTTGCTTCAATTTTTTTTTCTAGGTTCACTCTGATAAGGCGCTTCCCTGATTAGTTTTGGGGGTTCATTGGTTAAGTATAAAGGGAGAAAAGGGGGCTAGTTCCCCTCCAATTTAGATAAATGGGTTTTTCATGCAGAATTATTCGATTTGCTCCAAATTTGGTATACCGGTTTATTATGTTAAGGAGCTTCCCTGATTAAATTTGGAGGTTCATTAGTTAAGTGTAAAAGGGGGAAAGGGGGGCTAGCCCCCCTTAATTCAGATAAATGGGTTTTTATGCAGAGTTATTCGATTTGCTCCAAATTTGGTATACCGGTTTATTATGTTAAGGAGCTGCCTTGATTAAATTTGGATGTTTATTGGTTAAGTATAAAGGGGGGAACAGGGGCTAGTACCCACCTTAATTTAGATAAATGGATTTTCATGCAGAATTATCCAATTTACTTTATTTTTTTTTCTATCCTCATTCTGATAAGGAGCTTTCCTGAGTAGACTTGGAGGCTCATTAGTTAAGTATAATGGGTTAAAGGGTTAGACACCCCCCCCCTTAATTTAGCGGTATTTTTTTTCATGCAGAATTATCTGATTTGCTTCAAATTTGGTATACCTGTTTATTATGTTAAGGAGCTTCCCTGATTAAATTTGGAGGTTCATTGCTTTAAATATAAAGGGGGGGGGGGGGAACGGGAGCTAATCCAACTCAATTTATTTTTTGAGAGGCATTGAGTATAATATACAATTTGTGTGAATGGCCTGTGAGCTTAAGGCCATCAGTTTAATTGGGCACTTTTCTTTTTATTTTTGTGATTAAAGAAAAATTTCAAGCACAAAAATTCTATGAATTTTATTTTATCTTTTTTAATCTAAAATCTTTACTTCAGTTCTTCACTAAGAATGAGCTCTAGCGACCTGAACCTTTGTGGAAATTCTAATATACACGCATACACACACGTATATATGTGGAATAGATTAAAAAATAACGAAAACAAATTCAGAGAACCTCAAAATGTTAAAATATGCCACTATTTCCATACACGGATTTTTATCATGTTTCAATACGTTTTTTCAAACTCATATGACGTTATATATTCACCTGCTGATGTCCATTATATTTCCAATAGGAAATAATATTAACTATTTATTAAATTCGCCAAATGTTTCTGTGTGTGTTTATAGAATTAGTAGGTTAACACGAGATGTAAATAAAACTATATTGAGAATTGACATGTTACAATTTCTTGCATGTGCACAGGAAAGAGCGCTTGCAGTTTACAAGGACCGGGGATTTTGTTACCCGGCTGCGAAAATTGGGAATCACAGCTGGAAAGATGAGCTATTGCGTACAGTGTGAATGTTCGAGTTCAACTGCCTCTTCAAATGTACAATCACTGAAACCAGGAAGTGTCCTTGATTCCTTGATCAGCAAACATAAATCACAATAATTATTTTTAAACAACTGAGGAAATGAAAGTATCTTGATATGATAAACAAAATTGGATATAACACCATTTCAGATGATTCATGGTAATTGCTGATTGCTAAGGAGATAATATCAATAAGGGTTTTCTTAAACAAAAGTTATAACAATAAATCACTCTAAAGTGATTTTAGTTGAAGTAAATGGGTTCTCATAAATCTAAATTGATAAAATGTATGTTCACTGAACATGCTCCCCCCTATCAGGGCTTTAGTCCTGATACTGAGGGAGTAATGCTAACTTCTGCACCGGGCGTTTGAAGAATGAAGACCCGCGTTGCACAGTCACCACTCTGTTGAGTCCATCACTGCCTGGGTGGACCTCCGTAAAGCCGCTATCAGATTCACCAACTTTTCGAGCAATTTTTGAGCCAACTCTTGATTTCCTCCAACTTTTCGCGAAATGTTGTCTCGACACCCAGTGTGATAGCAAACAGCAATATCCCCAACTTTTTATCCGCATCTCAAAAAAGTCTGTCCTAGCCGCAACTTTTCCTCCCACCTTTCAACATTTCAGCTAATCAGAGATAAGCGATTGATACGAAAATGCGATAAATACTTAAATACTGACGGCTGGTACTAGTAGTACTGGTTTTCCCGGGTTTTCCTCCAACTTTAGCAAAGACAATTGTAACCTTTTTCTCCCTTTCAACTGGAAAAAGTTGGCGTTAAAATCGGCTGTAAAGTTGGTTGCTCGAAAAGTCGGTGAATCTGATAGCGGCTTAATACGACACAACGTCCAAGTTCCAGGCGGTTGATTTGCGTCCGTTAATAACACTACCTGGCCCACCTCGAAGTTAGGCGTGGCGATCTTCCACTTAGCTCTGGGTTGCAGCGAGGCCAAGTATTCTCTGGTCCAACGTTTGGAGAAGCCGGCTTTCATGTCTTGGAGCAGCTCCCATCGTTTCTTTAGATTGGTTGTAGTGGTTGCTGACTCATCGGACATAGAATGCAAAACATCCCCTGTAAGAAAATGTGAGGGAGTGAGAACATTTATTGAGTCAGTATCATTATCGTTTAACTGTATAAGCGGCCGCTAGTTGAGCAAGGCTTCTATCTGCGTGAGTAACGTGGTTAGCTCTTCGAAAGTGAGCAATGTCTCTCCTATGACTCGCTTGATGTGATACTTTGTTGATTTTATCGCAGCCTCCCAAATCCCGCCAAAATGAGGGGCAGAAGGAGGGATGAAATGCCATTCTAGAGAGCTTTCAGCTTGATAGTGGGACATTATTTCATTATCTGTAAATGAACGCCACAATTCATAAATTTTGTCCAACTTTCTGGATGCACCGACAAAATTGGTGCCATTGTCGCTGTTAAGATGCCGTGGGGTGCCTCGCCTTGCACTAAAACGTCGAAGGGCGGCTATAAATTCCTCAGCCGTCATATCACTCACAGCTTCAATATGCACAGCTTTTGTAGCCAAACAAATAAACAAAGCTATATAGCCCTTAGTTGTTTTTGCACCCCGACCCTTACTAAATTTAATAGATATAGGGCCTGCGTAATCGACACCGCTGGAAAAAAATGGACGTTCCAGGGTTACTCGATGCTGTGTCAAATTCCCCATTAGTTGAGGGGTTGCAATGGACCTTTTATATCTGTAGCATTTTAAACATCTATTGATGCATTTGTTAATGATCTTTTTTCCACCAACTATCCAATAATATTGTCTGATGATGTGGGATAGCAGTGAAGGCTCAGCATGTAAATGGGCAATGTGTTGTTGCTGTATTAATAACTCAGCCATTTTATGCTGTGAGGACAAGATTAAAGGATGTTTGTGGTTGAAGGATAATTGTGAATTTTGTAAGCGTCCTCCCACCCGTAACAGACCCTTATCATCAATAAACGGGTGGAGGGATTGTAACGTACTTTTCTTTGGCAAAACTTTCTGTTCTTGGATACATTTAAATTCTTCCTGAAAGTAAGAATTCTGAATCCAACGAACAATATTCTCTTCAGCAGCTTTTGTTTCTTTGTAAGTAAGATGTGGTGAAGAAATTTCTGTTTTGTTAGACTTCTTGCATTTTTTGATAAATCTTTGGCAATATGCCAAAATGCGAATAATTTTTGCAAGTGAAGAGTGCTTTTGAAACAAATTATCAAATAGATCATTTGATGTGTGGGCGTGAAAGGAAAAAATTGGATCAGACCTTTGTTCGGCTTTGATTTGATCGTCAAATTCCTCAACATTTGAGTCGTCTTTGGGCCAATTGGATGGGTCTAAAGTTAGCCAACTTGGCCCCTTCCACCACAAATCACAACCTGGAAGACATTTTGGATCAATACCGCGTGAAGCGATATCTGCGGGGTTCTCTTTGGATGGTACATGTCTCCAGTGCTTTGTAGGTAGAATTTCGGTAATTTGAGCTGTCCTATTCGCGACAAAAATCTTCCATTTACGCGGATGTGCTGATAGCCAAGAAAGGACGACTTTGGAGTCCGTCCAGGCGAAAATATCGAACTTGTAACTCTTTAATGTTTCCATGACGGAACGGAACGGCTTAGCTAGTAGATGCGCACCGCAAAGCTCTAATTTTGGCACTGAAATCTGTTTGATTGGAGTAACTTTAGTTTTAGAAACTAAGAGAAAAGAGTTTATTTTCCCCTTATAACTTTGTCGGCAATAAATGGCGGCAGCATATGCCAATGTTGAGGCATCAGAAAAAGCGTGTAATTCAAACGGGTTACCGGATGAAAGCGTGACACATCTAGGAACAGACAATTGATTTAGTCCGTTAAAGGAAATTTGAAATTGTAACAATTCGTCTGTAAGATGTTGCGGTATAACAGAGTCCCAGTCCCCTTTTGTAAGTCAAAGTTTCTGATAAAATACCTTTAAAATCACAGTACAGGGCGAAATTAGACCTAGCGGGTCGACAATCCGTGCAGACTCAGCTAAAATGTGTCTCTTTATAGAGGTGGAGTGAGTGTTAATGCAGTTATGAAAATAAAACTATCTGATGAAGAGTTCCAGCTTAAGCCTAGAACTTTGGAGCTTCCGTTGTCACTAGGAATGATTTCAAAATTTGATTCAGTGCTAGAAGAATCTATAAATTCATTAAGAAATGCCTGTGAATTTGAATTCCACTTCCTCAAGTGGAAACCATGCGCGTCTAAACAATCTGTAATTTCTTTGCAAGTTTCTATTGCTTCCCTAACAGTATTCGTACCGGATAATAAGTCATCCATGTACATATCCTCTTCTAACATACGCGAAATGCAAGGATTTTTTGTATAATCCTGAGCGATTTGTTTTATACATCTAGTTGCCAGAAAAGATGCTGGCGCTAAACCATATGTGACAGTTTTCAATTTGTAATTTTTTATTTCCTCATTAGGATGAGACCTCCAAACTATTTGCTGATAAATTTGATCTTCTTCAGCAACCAAAATCTGGCGGTACATTTTCTCTATATCCGCAGAAAAGACTATTTTCGGAAATCGAAAATTAAGTAAGATTTCGAAAATGTCCCGTTGTAACTTAGGGCCTATACCCAAAATAGAATTCAAGGAAACACCACTTGAAGTTTTGCATGAAGCGTCAAAAACTACCCTTAATTTAGTAGTGATACTAGAAGATTTAATAACCGCATGATGAGGAAGAAAGTAGTGTTTGTTTTCATAATTATTAATGTCATTTTGTGCAACTAATTCCATGTGATCTAATTCTTCATATTCGTACATAAACTCTTTGTACTGATTTTCAAATTCTGGTTTTTCTCTAAATTTGTTTTCCATAGCAAGAGGGCGAGAAATTGCGGCAGGTTTAGAATTACCTAATTCTGATTTAGATTGAATAAAAGGTAACTTAACCACAAAACGACCCTTGGAATTAATTGAATAATTTTCCTGAAAATGTGATTCAACAAATTGCTCTTCAGGTGACAACATTTGAGTATTCTTATTAAATACTTCTTCTACTTCCCAAAAACGCTTTAACTCTTTATCAATATTAACTTCATAAATGTGTAAATTATGTATTGAATTTGGAGATGTACTAGAATATGGCATTTTCCCTGATACTAGAAAGCCAAAAATTGAATTTTGAGCAATTAAATTGCTCTGAGTATCTGTTACTTGACCAGGAAGCAAAATAGAAAAGAAATAATCAGATCCTAGAATAATGTCTATTTTACTTGGTGTCCCGAAATGTGGATCCGCTAAGTTTATATTCTTTAAATGCGAAAAATGCTTCTCATGTATTTTTTCCGCAGGTAACGGAGCAGTTAAATCATCTAAAATAAATGCCTTAACAGACAACTTGGTGTCTGCATTATAAATTGATGTAAGATCAAACATTACGTAACCCTTAGTTACTGCGATCTTTGAGTTAGACAGACCCTTTACGGGGAACCTAGCATTTTTCCTTTTAATTCCTGACATTTTCATGCAGGATTCAGAAACAAATGTAGACTCTGATCCACTATCACACATGATTCTTAAAGTGTGCTTTTGACCCATGCAATCATTAATATATACACTAGCAGTGGGCAAAAGTGCGAAAGATGTTTGAACTGCATTTATGGAAGGAGAAATTTCCTTTTTATTCTCATCCGGAATCGAACCGGCCTCTGAATCAGGTTTGTTTTTGCGGCTCTGTTTTTCATTTGAACGAGAAGTTGATATTGCGTAATTTTGCAGCTTATTTTCCCATAAACTAGTATGATGTTTCAGCTTTCAATTATGACAAGAGTAAGAGGAATTGCATTGCCAGGTAGTGTGCTTGTCAGACAAGCAATTACTGCATAACTTGTTTTTCTTAACAAACTGTCTCCTATCCCTGATGCTTAATTCTTTAAATTTAACACACTTGTAAAGTGAGTGATTAAATTTACACAATAAACATTTGCTAATGACACTGGAAAAAGATCTATTGACGTTATACTGTTTCTCTTGTTTATGCGAACCTTCATTTTCACTTTTAAACAATTCTAAAGATGAACCTCTATCATTTATAAACTGAATAAATTGATCAAAAGACGGAAAGTCTTCGCTTGAGGTCAATTTTGCCCATTCCTCCCTTGTTTTAGAATCAACCTTTTGTAATAAAATATGAATTAGCCATAAGTCACGGCCAGATGCCTTTTCATCGATTGATTTAAGGCCTCTAATTACTTCATCTGATACATCTGATAAACAACCTAAGCTAAATGCATTTACTTGAGTAATGGGGGGAATGTCCAAGAATGTTTTAACTAAAGTGGAAACAATTTGTTTTTTCTTATCATATCTCGACAGCAATTTTTCCCACGCTTCTGAATAACTGTTTTCAGAAATAGGAATATGTTTTATAATAGAGGCTGGCTCTTCCCCTAGTAATACTGAAACTTCTGTATATTAGTTACGCTGGCATTGTTATGAACTAATGATAAATATAAATCTTTAAATGACAGCCAGTTTTTAAAATCACCATTAAATTGCTCTATATTGAGCCTAGGCAATTTAAAATTGTTAGAAATAGTAGAACTAACAACTGGAATCTGATCATTTATCATTTGAGGTGCATGCACATTTACGGTAACTTTTTCAAGTTCCGTTTGCAGTTTGGCTTTGGTTTCATAATATTTCTTTTCAAATTCCTCAATTTCAGATGCTTCAGTTGGTAATTGAGCATCATATTTATCAAAATCGGAATAAACTGTCTCTAATTTTTCTAATTTATTGTACAAGTCATTTTTTTGAAATGTTTGCTCAGCGTTAATGAAGTTGTTTATCCTTGTTAGAGCAGATTTAGCTCTGACACGTAAATTTATAGCTGCCTTTTCCAATTCTTCAGCAGCCTTTTTTGCGGCTTCCAAGTCGGTATTCATTATTCAAATAATGAGGTGAATAGCGTAAAAAACAAAAGCCAAACCGATAATAATAATAAGATAAAATGTACTTATCTGTAATAAATGTGATGCGAGGTGCTCCGTCGTCTGTTGCAATTCCACATAAGACTGGTGAAAACACTATTTAGAACACTGAAGTAATATATGATGAGTGTACATTAATCCAAGCTTGAAAAAGTATCCAAGATCTCGCAGCGGTGCCTCCAACTTTTATGTTTCTGTGTGTGTTTATAGAATTAGTAGATTAACACGAGATGTAAATAAAACTATATTGAGAATTGACATGTTACAATTTCTTGCATGTACACAGGAAAGAGCGCTTGCAGTTCACAAGGACCGGGGATTTTGTTACCCGGCTGCGAAAATTGGGAAATCACAGCTGGAAAGATGAGCTGTTGCGTACAGTGTGAATGTTCGAGTTCAACTGCCTCTTCAAATGTACAATCACTGAAACCAGGAAGTGTCTTTGATTCCTTGATCAGCAAACATAAATCACAATAATTATTTTTAAACAACTGAGGAAATGAAAGTATCTTGATATGACAAACAAAATTGGATATAACACCATTTCAGATGATTCATGGTAATTGCTGATTGCTAAGGAGATAATATCAATAAGGGTTTTCTTAAATAAAAGTTATAACAATAAATCCCTCTAAAGTGATTTTAGTTGAAGTAAATGGGTTCTCATAAATCTAAATTGATAAAATGTATGTTCACTGAACACCAAACTATTTATTTCATTTTCATTTTTCACGTGGAAATCTTGCAATAGAAAAATTATGACGTAATGTTCACTTTTTTTTTAAATTCGTCAAACTATTTATTCCATTTTCATTTTTCACGTGGAAATCTTGCAACAGAAAAGTTATTGTTGTGGTAACAATTTTATTGTGGTTTTTTAATTGTTGGCAACTGCTATAACGAAAAATGTTTAAATTTGATAGGAAATTGCTGTTAAATTAGTGGTTTTAATTAAAAATTAGCTATAAATTATTTCGATTCCGGGTTTACTTGAGTTGCCTCAGCCGTGTTTTAGTACACATGTACGTAACATTTCACAATTCTGGCTTCCAAACTATGGATTTGTATAGAATTACAGACAGACAGACAAATTTTCATTTTTATATATTAGATAAAAATTTAACTAAAATGCTAAAAAATCATCCAATTGCAAGAATTCGACTTGGACATGAAAGCTAACATGTTGCTTGATTTTTTGAGGACAAAAAATCTTCTTTGAGAATTTGAACGATTTTATTGATTTTGAAGGTTCTTTGATCCCTTAAAATCTATAAATTGCATTATAAACTTAAAACTTCCTATGTTTATAATTTGGTTTTAACACCAGGTAACAACCGGAAATAAAATTGAATAAAAATGGCACCCAATTTCTACCAATCCTCCAATCCTCTCCTCTCTTCAACCCTATAGATTAACCCTTTATGTACTGACGGTACTTATAAGTACCACTCACTTTAAACTTTCATCCTATAGTGAATATTACTAATATTCTAATGGTATTTTGCAAAAACGCTCTTTTAACTCCACTTTTTCATGATACATGGCAGCAGTAGTTCTAGGTCCGTTATTTTATCGAGGAAAGAGGCTATCTTTGAAACAGTCGATGTATTTTATGCCGGCATTTTGTACAGATTGTCACGCTTGTCTTTTTATAGCTGCAAACATACTAAAGGACATAAGATAAGTGTTGGATTTTTTTTTATATGTTCATTATGATCTTAGAATACAATTTGAGTAGTTATTTTAAGTGTATGTATTTGATTTAACAGTTGAATTACTCGATGATACATTTAAGTACCGCCAGTATACTGGGTGTTGGAGAAAAACTTTTTGTTTCCTTTTAATCTGTGTAGTTATCCATCGTTTTTATCTGCTTTATAATATTATAATTAAATTGTAGTGTAGTAATGTTTTTTCTGGTATTTCTTTTCTGTTTTATTATTATTTTTTAATAGGAAATCGAAAAAGTTGTGATACCGGCTCAATTTTGCAATGCAAGTTATGGCATATGTAAATTCATGTATTGCATATGTGGAGATGCGAGAGAACATGTTGTCCTTGAAATACAGGTGTTGCGTAACTAATGCTAAGACTAAAGTAATAGCATAGGGAAAAACTAAACTAGAGGAAACTAGGCATAACTAATGCTAAAGGACTGCTAAAAAAATCGAAACCTAAAAAACATTGTTTTTTTAATACCATCAATTTTGAATTTTTACTCATTTTCCATGTGTAAAATGAAACTATGTGAATTTAATATTTTTTATAGTTAACTTGCGAGTGTCTTCTTGTTATTTAGCATTTTTAAGAGATTAAATTTTATTTGAAATATCATGTGAGTTTTCTGTTACGAGAATATTTTAGCCATAGTGTACTGACGGTATTTTAAAGTACCACTTTAATTAATTACCTCAAACGAATTAAATTTCTTACGGGTTAGTATTTTTTTTTTTTTTTTTTTTTTTGTAGATCCTTTAATTTTCATTGTAGTAACTGAAAAAAAAAATTACTTGAAAAAAATTGCACTAGATCATAATGCAGTAAACAAAGGGTTAAAAGAAAACCAGTTTAAAAAAGAGAAGAAGAAAAGTATGCAACACTTAAGGAATAATAAAAACCAGGTAGAATGATTCTAGAAAGAACTCAGGTAATGACCTTTTGGCAGGCCTTGTAATATGGAAGCTTTTTACGTCATTTTGACATAATGATTGGCTTTTTTGAAAGTCATGGACTAAAATGCATAGAAATGACGTTATACGGAATACTATTCGAATGTGTTACAAAAAGTACTGGTAATAATGATTACAGTCATAAAAAGGTTTACATGATGATAAATTGATATCTTCAACTTTTTTTATATAAAAATCTATGAATTGCATTTTAAACCTTAAGCCTAAAGTTTCTAATTCAGTTGAAAATATATCAGAAATAAAATACAATATATTTATAAAATAAAACTATTATAAAAAATTTTCAAAAATCTAATTAAAAAAAAATGGTAAGTTTGTTATAAAACGTTCTTATTTTTATTTTTACTTTCTTCTATCTTTACAAGAAGAAATTATTGGATTCGTGAAAATTTTCGAACTCCGATTTTCGACGGGTTTACACGCTTTTACCTCAAGAACTAATTGAACGGAATTTAATAAAACTTTAGAACTAGTCAGTTAGCCCCCGATAAAAATAGGTGCTGATTGCTTTTTGGTATCAATCGCCTCGCAGGTGGCAGGGCTATGCTGCATTATTTATGATTTCCATAATAGCTATATCTCAAGAACTAAAGCATGGATTTTCAGAAAACTTCAGATTCAGTTAGTCCTCGATACAATTTGGTGCTGATTAGTTTTTGGTGTGAATCGCCCAACAAGTGGCGCTGCTGTGCTGCATTTTTCATGATTTCTTCAATAGCTCTATCTCAAGAACTAATGCACAGATTTTTATCAAACTTCAGATTCAATTATACCTTGATATATTTTGATGCTGATCACGTTTTGGACGTAAATCGCACAACAGGTGGCGCTGTTAGGCTGCATTTTTCACTATTTTCGTGATAGTTCTATCTCAACGGAACGTATACGGAATATATATGGTATAACGGAATGTATGTACGGAATTTAATAAAACTTCATATTATGTTACACTATTGATCCTTTAGAGTCGTTATGATAGACATATATATTGTTATTTAATCCTTTATCTACTGATGGTACTTATAAGTACCATTAAAATAATTTGTTATAAAATTCATTTAATACATCGATTAGTAGTACTACAGTTTAGAATGAGTTATAGATGCATTACTTTATCTTGTTCCAAAAGCATTATATTGATTACACAAAACAAAAATATTTTTAAAAGGATGATTTCTTTTGCCTTGGCATCTTTTCAGCTTTCTTGGCGTTAGAGGGAGGGGGGGGGGGGATTTTTCAATTCGGAAATATTTCTATTGTAAGAACATTATATTTGTACATTTCCTAATTCTATAAAATACTAAGAAAAATATTTAAAATAAAGGATTTGTGTGGGATTATAAATATTGCACAAAATCCTTATAAATTCAAATTTAATGAATCCTTCTAAATCCTTCAATCCTTCTAAAATCCTTCTAAAATTTATTAAATGATTTATATCTTCTAATGTAGTTTCAAAAATTCACGAAAAAAGCTTTAGAAGATAAATATTTTCATGAATTCATAATTCAGTACATAAAGGGTCAGTCGGCTGCAATAGGTGCGCTTTTTTACTTTTCGTTATGAAAGTTACCTAAAATTATGTACACGGGTGTGTTCCCGCTGACAATACATGATTTTAATATTTTTAGAACTTAATTATAAATCTGTTGCAGAAAATCTCTCATCTTGAGATATATTTTTTTCGTTATTATTTAAATGTTTATAACTAAATTTCTGTTAAAAATAAAGGTATGAAAGGTGCAGTGTTTTTTTCTGTAATATATTCTTTAAGTTGCATTCAAGCTCTTTATTTTGAAAAACAATTTTGAAACTATTATTATCTTAGTACAAAGTTGTTGAGAAAGGACTTTTTTTGTTTTAAAATTATTTTTTTAAGATAAATATTTTTCGAATCGTGAACACAATAATTTATACTTTTCTGTGCCCAAAATTGAAACATAATGCCATATAGCCAGGGTTCTCGCTGCCGCTTGCCATTGCGCCAAATCGCGCCAAAATGCTTCATTTGGCGAGTAAACGAACAATCAAACTCGGCAAATTGCGAGTGCTCAATTTCTTATCTTTTTTTTTTTGTCTTTTGTGAGTGTGTGTGCCAATACAGTCGAGATTCTTATCAGTGTTTCGTTACTGAACGATTGATGTCGCTTTTCATGTTCAATCGCACACGGTAGGGATTATGCGATAGGTGTTTGACTATTGTTATTTAATCACTTTCTATGCGCCGGTAAAAACACAAACAAAATGGCTCATATCAATCGCCAAGTAGAGAAAGGTTTTGCTGGAATGCGGGGTTGAAATTAACCATTTACCATACTTATTAGTTGTATGCAAAGTATCATTGACCGGTCAATTTTTTCTATCGGTTACAGCCGAAATCTCATTGCAATTTTTAATGTATATATTTCCAACGGTAAATCAAAGATAGCTGTTTTGAATTTTTATTTAGACTGCTAAAAGAATGTCCGAAACATTTACACATTTAGGAGACTTTTAGAAGGTATTTATTTTTAATAGTTTCTATAACGGATAATCGAATTTCTATTTTATAAGCAATTACAAAAAAAAAAAAGGGTTATTTTAGAACATATGAAAAAAAAGGGACACAATAAGGGGCTAAAGATAGATTTTTCAGTGTTTCATGCGGAATCTATTTTGCTAACTTTTTTTTTTAATTTGGCTACTGTTGTTTATTTCTTATTCGCCAAATCGCTAATGTTGGTCAAAAGCCAGCGAGAACCCTGCATATAGCCCAAGAAAAGTTATGCTTTTAGGACGCATATAAATTTTTAAACATGCCTAAAAGTTGACTTTTTAAAAATATTTAACTCATTTATGCCTAGCGTCCCATTTTTGGGACGTTCCGAATTTTAATAATTTTTTTATAATTTTCTTCTTCTTCACAGCATGAATATTGTATGAAGTAATTTAATGTCTTTATCTATTATCGAAAGAAGACAGCATAAGATTGATATTTATTTTCTTAAATGTGTTAGAAAAACTAATCTCTTTCAAAATTATATAAACTTATCATTAATCAAGATAAACTGTTTTTTTTCCTGTCATTCAAAAACACTTTTGCTGTCATAAATAAACACTTGTTTATTACTTTACAAGATTACTTCCTGTTTGTGAGATATGTGGATAAGAAACAAATAAACACTCAAATTAAATGACTGCTATTGTGACTTATATAAAAATTATTTACACAATTTATGACTTTAAATATTTTATTCATTTAAATAATCAAGATATGTTTTTATTTGTTATTTTAATCATTTATCAATAATATTTTTTCTAAGTTATATTTTTTATCAGTGTGTTTTCTCCAATGTAATGAGAAAGGAGCAAATATGTATGCTCCAGTTTGTATTTATAAGCATAGATAAAATATAGTTTAAAACCAGAATCTTCACAATGTTCCTGAAATATATATCACCCAAAAAGGATACACAATCTTTTAATAAAATAAATTCACCAGTTCTTATAGGTGACACATCGCTGAATATTTCAGTTTTATCTTGGATTTAATCATCTTCTTTTCATTGGATATGTTGAAGGAACTTACCTGCTTCGAAGTGGACGATCTACAATTAAAAGGTAAGGAGCTTTACCTTATCTTTATTTTGTGATTGAATGTGAATATTGTTATTTACCTTCAGTCTCATTTTTTTTAATCTAACAATGATTATGAGACTGACGCGCTGCCTTCTTTAAATATTAAATATTAGTATATGATAATTTAAAGGGTTTATTTGAAAATTAAAAGGTGGTAATAGAAGTCAAACATGACGACGCCAAAAGATGCACAGATAATAGAGAAGCTTAATTCGAACAATTATAATGTATGGAAATTTAAAATCGAGATGCTTCTCATCAAAGAAAGTAGTTCTACACAAGTGGTAAAGAAATAATAATCGCAAGAACTGTTAAATTTCTAGAAAACAAAAATACACAAGAAAAGGTAGAAACACAGTTAAATTTGAGAGAAAAACAACCCGATGAAAATGACAAATCACAGAACAAAAACTTAGTAGAAATTAAAGTGACAAACACTGAAGACACACCAAGTGAGTCAAAACAATTAACACCGGAACCAAGACGGTCAGATAGATCAAATAAAGGAATCCCTCCAGACAGATTCGTTTACATGACAACACAAGAACATATAAAAGAACCAGAAAATTTAATGGCATAATAAATATTGAAAACCCAGAAGAAAAACAACACTGGTTAAATGCGACACAAGAAGAAATAAATTCTCTTAATAAAAACAAAACATGGACACTAGTCGATCCCCCACAAGGTAAAAAAATAATTGGATCCAGATGGATTTTTAAAACTAAATATGATGATCAAGGAAGAATACAGAATTACAAAGCGAGATTAGTGGCAAAGGGATATTACCAAAAATATGGCGTAGATTACGAAGAAACTTTTGCCCCTGCTGTTTCATATACGACACTTAGATCATTCATAGCAGCGGCAGCTTACCACAAATTAAAAATTAATCATGTCGATATCAAGACGGCTTTCTTGTATGGAAACATAGATGAGGAAATTTACATAACTCAGCCAGAAGGCTATATTATTCCAAATCAGGAAAACAAAGTATGCCGATTAAACAAATCCATTTACGGCTTGAAGCAAGCAGCCAGGGCATGGCACACAAAGATAACAAAATCATTAAATGATTTAAATTTTAAACAGTCTAATTCAGACACATGTTTATATATTAGAAATGAAGGAGAAAGCAAAACGTATATTATCGTTTACGTCGATGATATCCTGATTGCAGGACAAGATGACGAAATTAATGATATAATAGAAAAACTTAAGGGAGAATATGAATTAAAAAATCTAGGAGAACTAAGTTATTATTTAGGAATCAAAATAGAAAAAACAGCAGAAGGTTACGAATTAAATCAAAAGGCTAAAATCGAAGAACTAGTAAAAAAGTTTAATTTAGAGGATGCTAAACCAGTCGGTACTCCGATGGAACCTAATTTTAATAGATTAGAAGATGATGACAATTTACTGCCAAATAATATTAAATACAGACAGGCAATAGGTTCATTACTTTATATCGCATCTGTCAGTAGACCTGACATTTCTGTTGCTGTGAATATATTGAGCAGAAGAAATGAATCCTCACGTCAAAAAGACTGGATGGCAGCTAAAAGAATAATACGATATTTAAACTGTACTAAAGAATTAAACTTGCGCATTGACACAAAAGCAGAACCGATTTTAAAGGCTTTCGCGTATGCTGACTGGGCAGGAGATACCAGTACAAGAAAATCAACCAGCAGCAATCTTTTTACCTTGGGTAATAATCCAATTCAATGGATTACAAAAAAAAAACCAGTCATGCATTGCTCTTTCATCAGCAGAGGCTGAATATGTATCAGCCGCAAGTGCAGGGCAAAAAATTATTTATTTATTGAAACTACTGGAAGATTTAGACTTAGCAAAAACAAAACCTATCTGTTTATATGAAGACATACAGAGTTGTATAAAAATGATTGAAAATGAGAAATTTTCAAAAAGAAGCGAGCATATTGATATTCGTTTTCATGCTATAAAACAACTCAAAGAAGATGGAATAATTGAATTAAAGTACTGTCCATCGAAATAGATGATTGCTGATGCACTAACTAAACCAGTCCCCAAACCTGAATTAGTGAATCACAGGAATTCAATGAACTTGTTTGCCTCATCAATCTGAAGAGATTAAGGGGGCATGTTAGAAAAACTAATCTCTTTCAGAATTGGATAAACACCATCAATCATGCTAGAAAAACTAATCTCTTTCAAAATTATATAAACTTATCATTAATCAAGATAAACTGAATTTTTCCTGTCATTCAAAAACATTTTAGCTGTCATAAATAAACAATTGTTTATTACTTTACAAGATTACTCCCTGTTTGTGAGATATGTGGATAAGAAACAAATAAACACTCAAATTAAATGACTGCTATTGTGACTTATATAAAAACTATTTACACAATTTATGACTTAATATTTTATTCATTTTAATAATCAAGATATGTTTTTATTTGTTATTTTAATCATTTATCAATAATTTTTTTTGTAAGTTATAATTTTTATCAGTGTGTTTTCTGCAATGTAATGAGAAGGGAGCAAATATGTATGCTCTAGTTTGTATTTATAAGCATAGATAAAATATAGTTTAAAACCAGAATCTTCACAATGTTCCTGAAATATATATCACCCAAAAAGGATACACAATCTTTTAATAAAATAAATTCACCAGTTCTTATAGGTGACACATCGCTGAATATTTCAGTTTTATCTTGGATTTAATCATCTTCTTTTCATTGGATATGTTGAAGAAACTTCCCTGCTTCGAAGTGGATGATCTACAATTAAAAGGTAAGGAGCTTTACCTTATCTTTATTTTGTGATTGAATGTGAATATTGTTATTTACCTTCAGTCTCATTTTTTTTAATCTAACAAAATGAAGGCCTTTTTTCTGTGTTTATAGATTTTTCATTTCATAAGATAGCGAAATGTTTATTTGTATTTCTTGTATCAAGGATCCAAATAAATAAGGCATAATCTTAACTTCTTTGAAAAACGTATTTTTTTTAAATGGCGAAATTATATGCCCAAGCTTATTTTTTATGCATGTTTGTAACGTACAAAATATAGGGCGCTAGGCGCAAATGGGCAGATATTTGTATTATTCATTTAGGGGACAGTTATTGATGTAAAGTCCTTTAAAAAATGATTTTGAAATAAATTATTTTTTTAGCCTCAAATATGATTATTCGTAATTTATTATTAATAACACTTATAATGTTATAAAGCTCTGTAAAGAAATAGATATATATTTTTTAATAGTTCATAAAAATATTAATTTTAGTATATAATGTTATTAGTCTCTGTAAAGAAATAAATATATATTTTTAATAGTTCATAAAAAATGCTAATTATAGTACATAATATACAATTTAAAAGCTTAATTTATATAAATTTAGACAAAACATATAATTATGCATTTTTTTACATATGGATATTCTCATATTTAGTACGTTTACATTTTATCAAACAAATACAAAAATATTTTACGTAAAGTTTTTTAGTATTTTTCCAGTTCATTTTGCAACATTTTAAAGAGCTTATACCAACAAATTTGAGAAAACAAAATTTCAGACATAAATGGGTTAAAAATTAAATTTATTTTTTTCTCAAGGGTTTTACAAATAAAAAGAAACGTTTATGCAAATACGCATTTCATTGAAAAACAAGAACGAAAAATTATGTGTTCAGCATAGATTATGAAACACTTTCCAATACATTCAGAAACAACTGTAGCAAAACTTTAAGGTGTTTGAAATTTAAGGGTTTTGAGGGTGAAAGATGATGTCTATAAATAAACAATTTGGAAACACACAACGAATTTGAAAACACAAATTCCGCTATTGCCATCACTAGTCGGCAAAATATCCTATTTTTTTTGTGTGTGTGTAGTTCTGTATATAATCTATAGATTTATTTGCATGTGTACTATGCAGCATGCTAAAAGTTAGTTAGTTAGTTCAGTTAAACGAATAGCAGAGTTGGAAATTTCGATTCAGCAATTTCCGTGAGTAAACGGAAATGTACTTGGAAACTTTTGTGCGGTCCTGTATACGATCTATAGAATTTATACACATCAGGTAATTGTACAAAAATAGTTAAATTTAAAAACGCGTACTGCGACTGAAAACGCATTTCCAGCAATTATTGTTCATAAGTTTTAACCCCCTAATTTACTACTACGTGTGAGACTCGTGGTCTTGTATTCGGGCCAAAACTGATTATCACGGGCCTGGCTCGTAGTCAATGATTGAGCCAAATGTAAAGTCTTCTTACATCTAAAATTTTATAGTAAATATTATATTATTTTATCGTCAAAATCTCATGATTAAACAAATTGAAAATCTTTGTTAAATTTTACTGATAGCTATGGATTTGCCAACCGTCGAATGACTTGAAGACTGCGCGATCCTGATTACGTTTGTGACCCAAGTTGTTGAGACGTAAATCATAGGTTAAGGGGTTAATAGTTCAATTATTGTTAATTTTCTTCTGTAGTCAAATTATTTTGTGTGTCCCTGTAAACAAACGGTAAATGCTACACACTTCATTTTCATTTCCGAACATTATAGGTCAAAATTAACATTTTTACCCAATGGCCACTGGCCATTACACTGACTTTTTTTCACTGGCCAGTTTTCTAGGTGCGTTCGTAATTATATAAATACGTAGCACCTATAGTCGTCGTTCAGTCCGTCCGTCCGTCCGTCTGTCCGTCCGTCCGTCTGTCCGCATGTAACAGAGCAAAAACTACCCAACCGAATGGTCTGAAATTTCAAATATATGATTGTTGCAAAATTTTGTCGAGCCATTTCAAATTTTAGGAAAATCGGATGTATAGTTTAATTACAGGGACAGTCAAAAGTTTTTCTTTACATTACGGCCAATGGGAAAAATTATTGCAAGTGCATTTTAATGATATTAGAGCCTTCCGAATGATCTGAAATTTTAAAGATATAACTGTTGCAAAATTTTGTCGAGCCATTTCAAATTTTAGGAAAATCGGATGTATAGTTTAATTACAGGGACAGTCAAAAGTTTTTCTTTACATTACGGCCAATGGGAAAAATTATTGCAAGTGCATTTTAATGATATTACAGCCTTCCGAATGATCTGAAATTTTAAAGATATAACTGTTGCAAAGTTTTGTTGAGCTATTTCAAATTTTAGGAAAATCGGATGTATAGTTTAATTACAGGGACAGTCGAAAGTGTTCCGTTACATTACGGGGAATGGGAAAAATTATTGCAAGTGCATTTTAATGATATTACAGCCTTCCGAATGGTCTGAAATTTTAAAGATATAATTGTTGCAAAGTTTTGTTGAGCTATTTCAAATTTTAGGAAAATCGGATGTATAGTTTAATTACAGGGACAGTCAAAAGTGTTCCGTTACATTACGGGGAATGGGAAAAAATTATTGGAAGTGCATTTTAATGATGTATCAGACTATGCGCTTTATGAAGTGCAAAAAAGTATACATTCAGTACAATATGGGGTGCAAAAAATAATTATAAAACTAGTTATAGTACGAACGTACCTCATTTGCCACGTTTGACGAGCAATTTCCAACTTGTTTTTTTAACCACTGGCCAGTAATAAAGTTACGAACACTTCATATAAAATTGTGTTTTTTCTAACTATCAACTTTGTAATTTACTAATATCGTTTACTTACCATTCAATAGGATTACACTCAACTGAAAAAAGAACTGATATTACATCCAAGATCTAACAGAAAAATATAACCAAGCAATTACTACAGTCAAACATATTTAAAGATATTTAGACATACTTAATGTAATGTATAAAAGAGACAAGAAAATTGAAATAAATTTTTATTGCTGCAGCAGGATCATATTCATTTAATTGAATTTTAGATTGTTGAGGTAGTTTTTCTAACAAATCAAATAACTGTATGGACGGCCGAAAGCGATATTATCCTCCCAACCCCCCCCCCCCCCTCCTTCCAGGAGAGAGAGGTTCATGACCTTTGAACTAATAAGGACTAGTTACCTACTTTCCAGGAGTGATTCTGAGTTTTAAAAAATTTCTTAAATTCACAGCAAATTATCTGAAAGGCTACAGCTGAGGGGTAAAATCCATTCTCGGCACTAACTATGCATTTTTTTCTGAGGCCCTTTGACGAAATTCACGTTTTTCCGTGATCTTTTGGAGAAATTTGGGGGGAGGTCGCCAATCTTTGAAGAAATTTGCGGGTTTTTTTGCGATCTTTTGACGAAATTTCTATTTTTTCGCCATTCTTTAAAGAAACTTGCTGTTTTTTTTTAAAAACTTTTTTTACAAAATTTACGTTTTTCGTCGATCTTTTGACGAAATTTGTGTCTTTTCTACGATCATTTGATGAAAATTGCGTTTTTACGCGATCCTTCGACAAAATTTGTGCTTTTTAGCGATTCTTTCACGAAATTTGAGTTTTTTACGCGATCCTTCGACAAAATTTGTGCTTTTTAGCGATTCTTTCACGAAATTTGCGTTTTTTTGCGATCTTTTGACGAAATTTCCATTTTTTCGCCATTCTTTAAAGAAACTTGCGGGGTTTTTTTTTCACTTTTTTTACAAAATTTACGTTTTTCGTCGATCTTTTGACGAAATTTGTGTCTTTTCCACGATCATTTGATGAAAATTGCGTTTTTACGCGATCCTTCGACAAAATTTGTGTTTTTTTAGCGATTCTTTCACGAAATTTGAGTTTTTTCCGAAATCATTTAATGAAATTCGCGTTTTTCCACGATCCTTTGACGAAATCTGCATTTTCCCGCGCTCCTTTGACAAAATCTACGTTTTCTCACTATCTTTTGACGAAATTTGCATTTTTTCGCCATTCTTTAAAGAAATTTGCGTTTTTGTTTTTCGAGTTTTTTTGACAAAATTTGCATTTTTGGCGATCTTTTGAGGAAATTTGCGCCTTTTCCTCATTCACATTTGACAAAATTTGTGTTTTTTTTTTTTTTTCCACAATCCTTCGACAAAATTTTCGTTTTTTTTTTTTTTTTTTTTTTGCGATCCTTGGAAGAATTTCATTATGTTTTTTTAGCGATTCTTTGACGAAATTCACTTTTTTTATGTGATCCTTGATGAAATTCACGTTTTCCGGGATTCTTTGACGAAATTGGTGATTTTTTTTCTGCGAATGATTAAGGAAATCGATATGTCCCAATTTCTTAAATTTTTGGAAAATTCGAAACAGAATCCAGAAACAGAACAAAACGCTACTTTCTTTTCTTACGCTTGGGAGAATCGCCAATCTGGACGTCATAAATTCCGAACGAATCCCCCCCTCCCCTTTCCGCCATAGCGTCGATACATCTTTCATCCATCGCATTTGGCGAGTATTGCCCATTAAATGTGGCGAGTGAGGACAATAAAGTTAATCGCCACGTTTGAAGTGTTACTCGACGATTGGCGAGTGGTGAGTGTTAATTTTGTGCTATACCGAACATGCCATATTAATAATATGCCATACCATTTTTTGCACACCTATTCTACAGTAAGCGCCTTGTAATACACCTCAGTGATATATAAAAATTTCAATATGTTTGAAATAGTGTAACATCATTAAAATATACCGCAAATGGTTTTCCCCCCATTGACCGTAATGTAAAGGAATTTTTTTGAGTGTACATGTAAACGAACCGTAAAGGCTACACACTTCATTTTCATTTCCGAACTTGCCATAGTAAACCCCAATAACATATATTAATTTCATGACAATCTGACTATATTTACACGAATTAGAACACGGACAGACAAATTGAATTCATAAACACTTTTCAACTATGTTGGAAAGTGTTAAAAAAGGAAAGTAAAAAACATGTATAAATATAAAAGTATAATTTATGTGCTCAGATCACCATAATCCGCAAGTGTTGTTCCAGAACACACTGTAAATTAATAAACAAATAAAAACGGTAATAAAAACCATCATCGCCAAAAATAAGAGGTTTTCTTCTTCTTCTTTTTACTTTCTTTAGAGATGGAAGAAAGGTGATGTGGAATTCGATGTACAACGTTCGAGAACCACGAAAGACGAGTTTTTATTTTTTCTATTTTCATCTGCTGTTCTTCGGTGTATCGTGTTATTCACCTTGAACGTGAAGTGAATCACCGTTGACTGAACAAAATCAAATCAACTATCATTTAAGGGGGAAAAAATGGACTTTCCATGGTTTCATTACAGTGGAAAAAATATTATCAAGTTTGCTGGAATGAACATTTTATAGTTGTAATTATTGTTGATAAAGTATTATGACGTAGACTGCCAGATTTATAAGCTATCTTGCTATGCAGAACCGTTTTTCGTATTATATCTACTAACGTTTGCGTAGGGGCATGTTGGAAAATTTTTGACAGTTCTGTGAATTTAATTTATAAAACTGCTTCAAGTTTACATTTTTGGAGTTTTTTGAGGTGACATCCAAGAACTGAAATTTTTGAGAACGAGATGTCATTATTTTGGACTTAAAATGGCAATTTTAATTGAAGAATAAAATGGAATAAATTAAAAGACCACATCTATTTATTTCGGTAAGTTATATTTTACGACTACATTATTATTATTATTATTATTATTATTATTATTATTATTATTATTTTCATGTATTATAACCTTTTAGAATTTGCTGTCTCTGTTGTAAGCGAATATATATGTTGATATAGAGCTGTTTTTCTCTCCTCTTTTTTTTTAATTTGGATCACCCCCCCACCCCCCATTATAGCAACGCTAATATGTTTTTAAAAACTTTAAATGAAAACCTCAAAATTTTTAGCTTAGTTCACTATTGGCCATTCTTCACTAGCTATTATTCACCTTAATCATGAAGTGAATCATCACTGATTGAACAAAATCTGCACTCCTTTACTATTTTTTTTTTTTTTTTTTTTTTTTTACTTTCTTCTATCTTTACAAGAAGAAAATATTGGATTCGTAAAAATTCTCGATTTCCGGTTTTCGACGGATTTACACCTTTTAGGGGTCAGAGATTCCGAAAAACACGTTTTTGCAAAATGTATGTCTGTGAGTCTGTGAATCTGTCTGTGTCTGTGTCACAAATTTTGTGGGCACTCTATCCCAAGAACTAATGCACAGAATTTAATAAAAATTTATATTCAGGTATTCCTAATATAAATTGGTGCTGATTCGTTTTTGGTGTAAATCGCCCAACAGGTGGCGCTGCTATGCTGCGTTTTTCGCGATTTCTGCAATAGCTCTATCTCAAGAACTAATGCACGGATTTTCATCAAACTTCAGATTCAGTTAGTCCTTGATATGATGGTGCTGATTACGTGTTGGCGTAAATCTCCCAACAAGTGGCGTTGCTGTGCTGCGTTTTTCACGATTCCCGCAATAACTCTATCTCAGGATCTAATACACGAACTTTCATCTAACTTCAGATTCAGTTAGGCCTTGATACAAGTTGTTGCTGATTAGGTTTTGGTGTTAATCGCCCAATAGGTGGCGCTGCTATGCTGGAATTTTCACGTTTTTCGCAATAGCTCTATCTAGAAAGCTCGAAAGTTCAATCTATATGCTCTACAATTCAATATTATATTTAATATTCAATTCAATATATTCAATTCTACGTTCAATCTGTAATGTCATCTAACTTCAGATTTAGTTAGGCGTTGACATAAGTTGTTGCTGATTAGGTTTTGATGTAAATCACCCAATAGGTGGCGCTGCTAGGCTACATTTTGCTGGATTCACATGATTTCAGCGATAGTTATATCTCAAGAACTAATGCACAGAATTTGATATCTTTAGAATCCTCATGATGGGCATAGATTGCCATTTAATTTTGGCAGTGTGATAGCGAATTTTGAAGTATTAACATGCATGAGATAGAAGAAAGTTTTGGGATTGGTACATCCGACTAGTTTTCTTTGGCGTTGTTTCATTATAGCGTAAAGATATTATCAAGTTGACTTGGAATAAATGTTGTATAGTAGTAATCAGGGCCTGACTAACGCAGGGGCATGCGGGGAAGCAGCCCGGGCTCTCCACTTGAGAGGGACCCCATGGGAGTAATTGTAATTTCCGTTGGTGGTTCAAAATTGTTAAAATTGGCTAAGAGTGAACAAAACTTTTACATTTTCGAAGATTTAATAAGGGAGTATGATCCCGCCCCTCTCCCCGCAAAAAAAGAATGAACTATATTATTAGAAATCTAATGATTAAAATTTTATTATAAGAACATAGTAGTAATCTATTACTGGCCTCATCAATCATTATTGGCCTTGTTTTTTGGTAACGAGAGGAGTTAAAATACTTAAGGGGTCTCAGGACTCTTAAAGCTTCGAAATTTTCGAAATTTTAATGTTTTTTAGATGTTAAGCCCCTATCTTTTGTGAACATTTTGATATAATTGTTTCTTTGAAATTCTCTTTATAACATAAGTTACAGATTTTAGAATTATATCCTCTCAATAGCTGAAGCGATGTTTCCGAAACTTTGAAGTCATTTTTCTCCAAATGACTTTTTGTGCATAACGCGCATGATATCTCAAAAACGTTTAAATATTTTTTCATGAAATTTTCAAAACATATGTTTCATGTTAGTCTGTATAAACCGAACCTAAAATTTCCTTTTTATTCTTCAAAAAAATATTTTTTGGGGTGAATGTACTGTTGAAATTTTCAAAATTTTGTATTAGCTAAATACAAATTTGTATTAAAAATATAAAAATGCTTTAAATACAAATTTATTTAGGTTCAGGATAATTATTATAATCAGAAGTATAAGTAGGCGCCAAAATTTTCATTCTAGTTGCAAAATTTATTCTCTAATAATGCGCGTAAGCCGTTACACCAATTTTCGGCTCTTCAGATGCCTGAAAATTTGGAGCCCCCTGTAAATGCTAATTCTGCATCTTGGAATTTTTTAAATACATGAAATGAAAGAACATATTTATATCTTTCATCGCAATAAAAATTGTGTTTTAAAATCGTATACATTTTAAGATATTAAATGTTGAAAATTGTCTTTTTCTTTCATTTTTTTTCTAATTTTAAGAGTCCTGAGACCCCTTAGTGACGGTCAATTGGGGGCATATATGACATACGTACGACAGTTTATGACATATAAAGAAAAATAAAGTTTGCGAACAATTCCGCCGACAAGTCCATCATTTTTCCTGCTAGTATGTTTTCTTAAAGTTATGAGCATCTTTCTTCTGATATCTTGTATACAGATGAGAATTGTACTAATTTATGCATACAACAAGTATAAAGTTTAGCTCTATACACTTCAGCATAATTTACGAACAATTTGTATGGATAGATAGAAGGGTGGGACCGCATAATTATGCTTGCCTCAGAACCCTAGATAGATAGTCTAAATCGGTTCCTGGTATACTGATTGCTGTTGGTACGCTATTGTGACGTAGGCTGCTAAATTTGTAAGGAATATTGTTATACGGAATTGTTTTTCACATAACATTGGCTAACGTTTTCTGAATTACGGATGTTAGAATTCTGTAGAAGCTTTACAACGAGGTGTTTAGATTTTCGGAGAGTTTAGAGCTCTTATGCAGAGATGGAAAACTAATGAAAACGAGATATCAATACTTGGACTTGAATATGCACTGCAATGGTTAAAAAAAGAAAAATGTTTCTTAATCTAGAAAAATATAACCAAGAATGAAACTATACAATAACCTCTTCTGCGATAACCACGGCTCCGAAAAGCGTTCTTTATATTTAGAAACCTCAGAAACCAAAACGTGCGATCGGTCCTGGTACCTATAGCAAACTTCATCGTAAGTTCCCAGTAAGTATATAATAACAGTTGGAAGGAAAGTATTTTTATGTCCTCGCGTTATTAGTTTGCAGTTGTTTTATTATATGAAATTCTACAACACCTAACTTGAAGGTAAGTGTACATTCTTATTTTCAAATGTTAATTCACACATTATGTCTACAAAATATATACATTTAGCTGTACATCCATGCTTTTATTTATTTTTGTAGTGCGTTGTTACGCCAAATATAATGCATTAAAATCCAACATGGCAATGAAGGGTAATGGTGCTCACGTGGAATTCCAGAAGCAGTTTCTACAGTGTGTTACTTTTTTAAAATTCAAATTTTTTGATTGACACCGTTTTTTTTTTTTAAATGGTAAAATTCCCCTTGTTTCCGTCTTAATATGTCATTAAACAGGGCGAATTTTACGATTTCAAAAAAGTGGTGGCAATAAAAAAAACCTGAATTTAAAAAAAGTAGCCCAGTAGCAACACTGTCCAGAAGTGATACAGGATAAAAACCACGAACAAATGCTTAGCTGTCTGGTACCCTTTCCGCCATGGTGGGTCGTGGTTTCTCTGTACAATATGTGGAAAGTGGCCGCATAAAGTCTGATGTGGTATGAATAGCCCACACAACTATATATGTGACTTTTCTCGTACTTAAATGTTGTATTCGAATTTTGAGCGCCATTACCCTACTATGTCGGGCGTTACCGCTCAATCGATGGTTAATTAAATAAAACGATAAAAAAAATTCATTAAACTTCAATGCAAATTAATTGATTGCAAACTGTTCCTTATGCTTTGGACTTATACTGCGTTAATAAAATATTGATTTTTTGTGGAAGTTTGACTAGCTATTCATGTTTTCCCTTAAGAGACTACTTCAGTCAAATGAAAAGACGCATTCGTTAATGCTAATCCCATGAAAGAAATTTATAAAGATATCTCGGTCGCATTTCAGTATTTTTAAATGATTTCTTTTGCATTGAATAGTTGAGATCGATCTGTATGCAGGCCGTTTTTTACTTTTTTGATTTTGACTGCAGATTTTTTTTATGAGGATGCTTTTACTTTCGAAAGGTTCCGAAAATGAAAGTGTCCTCATAAGAAATACCTGTAGACAAAATCGAAAAAGCAAAAAACGGCCTGTATACAGATCGATCTCAACTATTCAATGTAAAAGAAATCCTTTAAAAATATTGAAATGCGACAGAGATATCTTTATAAATTTCTTCCATAGGATTAGCATTAGCGAACGGGTCTTTTCGTTCGACTGAAGTAGCCTCTTAAGGGGTCTCGGGACTCTTAAAGCTTCAAAATTTTAGCAATTTTAATTTTTTTAGTTGTTAAACTTCTGTCTTTTCTAAACATTTTGATATAATTGTTTCCTTGAAATTCCCATTAGAACAGAAGTTATGGCTTTTAGAATTATACCCGCTCAATTGCCAAAGCGGTGTTTCCGAAACTTTGAAGTCATTTTTCTCCAAATGACGTTTTTTGGTCATAACGCGCACGATATCTCAAAAACTTCTCAATATTTTTTCATGAAATTTTCAAAACATATGTTTCATGTTAGTCTGTATAAACTGAACCTAAAATTTCCTTTTTATTGTTCAAAAAAATATTTTTGTAGGTGATCCTGCTGTTAAAATTTTCAAATTTTTGTAATAGCTAAATACAACTTTGTAATAAAAATATAAAAATGCTTTAAATACAAATTTTTTTAAGTTCAGGGTAATTATTACAATCTGAAGTATAATTAGGCACAAAAAATTTCATTCTGGTTGCAAAATTTATTGTGTAATCCTGCGCATAAGCTTTTATACCAATTTCTGCTCGGCAAATGTTTGACAGTTTGGAGCACCCTATAAATACTAATTCTGTATTTTACATTTTTTTTTAATTACATGAAATGTAAGAGCATACTTATATTCGTACATGATGATAACAAAATGATATTAATTTTAATGCTAATGCTGTTAATTAATCATACTTGTCTTTAAACCATTTCTGTTGAATATGAAAACATTTACTTGAGAATGGGCATCAGAAAGAACTATATTCCAAGTCCTGTAAACTATAGTTTGGTAACCTGTTGATAATAGGGAAATTAAAAACCTTTAACTTCTTAAGACTCCTGTCCCTGCAGGCGAAGACACTCGCCAGCTAATGCTAAACGTATGGGGAAGTTATCTTCTAATATCTCGTTTGCATTTCGGCATTTTTAAATAATTTTTATTGCATTGGATAGCTGAGGTCCATATCCTACATCGCTCCTTTTTTACTTTTTACGATTTTGGTTGCAGATATTTTTTAGAATGACACTTTCCTTTTCGGAACCGGTTTCGAAAATGAAAATAACTTTATAAAAAATATCGGCAGCCAAAATCGAAAAAATAAAAAAGGTGCGATGTAGAGATGGACCCCAGCTATCTAATGAATATATGTATATATACATATGTATATATATATATATATATATATATATTTTTTTTTTATGTCGAAATGCAAACGAGATATTAGAAGATAACCTCCCCCATAGGTTTAGCATTAGCTCGCGAGTGTCTTCGCCTGCAGGGACTTCATAATTCCCGGATGCACAGGTTTTTCCTCTTTCCGATCGCGAAATTACATGTTTTACGGGGAGAAATTTAATTAGTTGATTAGTCATCTACTGTATATATTATAAAGGACAAACATGTGAATGCGTAACGCCGACATCATTTTGACGGTTGAAACGGCAGACGATTAAATTTAGGTTTAACTGCAATTTTTTAAACTTCTAAACATCGAATAATTTCAATTTATACAACGTCAAATAAGAAAAAAAATCTACTTTTAAATGCAATTTGTTTAAAAACTGTATAGCAGTTTACTCACTTTTTATAGTTTTCAAATAATTTTCAAGCATGCATGATTAAGTAGATTTCGTAAGAAATAGTACCTATTACATTCTGCCCTATGTCGGAATTTCTGAAAAATTTCTGCAGATCTAAGCCGACCATGACCCCTAGAACCCAAAACCACCCCCAGTTCAAAACTTTGTCTATCTATCTATTTATATATATCACTTTTTTATGGATACAATAACTTTCATAATTCTGCCCAAATCTCTTCCAAACTGATACATAAAATCAACGGGTAGAAAATCTCGGTCAAGTTCGTTAATGGGCAAAATCGGACCAAGGAGCTGGAAATAGGGAGGGTTTTTTTGAAAACTTAAAAGATCCTATAACTTCTTAATTATAATAATACTTATCAGATCAGTATGTAAAGTTATTATAACTTCTAGGAATTGGGCCAGAATTTTTCTTAAAAATAAATACAGTCGGACATCATTTTCCCGACACCCGGTTTTCGCGTCATTCCGCTTATCACGTCAGTTTTTCAAAGTCCGATTTTCTATATAGGATTTTAATCGATATAAACTCCGGATTTTACGTCGTTGAATAATTTTCAACTCCGGATATCCCGACGGTTTAAAAAAAAATTGTCCATTTTTTATAATCCATCTTATAAGCACGGCAATTAAGCTGTAAGAAATGTCTTAGCCAAACTTTTCACGAAAGTGTCTAAATTACCCACTGAGATAAATGAGAAATTTTACTTCAATCCTTTACTGAATAAATAAACCCACACACTAGGAATGACCCACTTAAGCTCCAGAAGACGTATCAATCTACTCGCGGTCTTTTTGTTCTGGTCAGGTGGCGCTTTCTTGTGGCTACACGGCGTTTTTCATCCGACTAAAACCGAAGCATTGCATTGCATTGACACGATCAAAAATTATCTAACATCCATTTCTTACTTACTTACTTACACAATGGTGCTACAATCCATGTAGGATTTTGACCTCCCTCAATATACTTCTCCAGACCTTCCGATCTCTGGCCTTTACTTTATAATTTATAATTTGGTTTTCTGCAAGATCTTTTTCTATCTCTTTTATCCAACTCTTCCTGGGTCTACCAATACTTCTTTTCCCAATTAAATTACCACTATAAATCTTCTTTGTACTTCGCTCATCCCTCATTCTGATTAGATGGCCTAACCATTGCATTCTTCTTATTTTTATAGTATTTATTATATCTTTTTCATTATATAACTGTTCTAACTCCATATTTGTCCTTATACGCCATGTATTGTCTTCTTTAATAGGTCCAAAAATTTGTCTTAGGATCTTCCTTTCCCAAGTGATGAGGAGCTTTTCATCTTTTTGTGTAGTGGTCCAGGTCTCACTACCATAAATTACTATTGGTTTTATAACAGTTTTATAAATGTTAAGTTTGGATGTTCGAGATATTAGAGGTGATTTTAGAATGAACATCCATTTCTGGAACAATGAATATTGATTACAATTCATTGCATAATATTGAAAAAATAATTGTAGGAAGCATATCTGGGGATAAGCAATCCTTAATTAATATTTCATGTAACGATGAAAAAAACAGTCATCATAAATCTGATTTTTATTCTTTTCAATTTTATTTTTGTGTTTATTTTGTTTAATAATAATAATATTTTATTGCTTAAAACTGAAAGAACAGTTATGAATTTAAAATTGTCTTAAATTAATTAAAAATACAGCTTTTTATAAACATATTTTTATCCAACTCCGGTTATCGCGACACTCCGGTTATGACGACACTTTTTGCTAGACATTAGAGTGTCGGGAGAAGGAGGTTCGACTGTATTCCTTCGCGACGTCTCTTGCATTTTTTTTTTTTCATTTTCCTGCGTCACTTTTTCTTAATTAGAATTCCTTCACTTATTTAATCGACAAAATGATGTGATTAAATAAGGAAAGAAAAGGTGTTTAAAAAAAAAAATTGTGTTCAATTTCAAGGATTTTGCGCAGCTTATACGGGTGTCTTTTGCACGAAGGTGTTAAAAGTTGTTTTCTTTAAAATCGATGATTTCTGCATGTTATTATTATTATTATTATTATTATATTATTATTACGAGGTGGAACCCGTTGAACTTCGACGAGAGAAAATGTTTTAAAATGAACTGTCACATCGATTTATAATAAACACAAAATTAAAAATCCATCGAACATTGGTTAGTCTGACTCTTAAAACAAATATTATTTTAATCTAAATTTACCAAAATACTATTTCCTTAAACTACACCTGTTCCAAGTTATTGAAAAAATAAACTTTATTATTGTACGTAAATTGTAAAATATAATCAAGATAGTAACTATGATGAAATTATCAATTGAAGCTCTTATGCTAACGGAAGGAAAAATCAACAAAATTATTTCACTCGGACACAATCGTAGAATTTTTTTCTCAATGAAATATAAACCTTACGTCATTTTCACCTCCCCTCTCATATCCGTATTCACCATTTTAAAGATACTTTTACACACAATAGATTATTACTAAATATTTTTACAAACTTGAAGTCATGTTTGTCAGCTATACATCTTTGTATATGAACATTCGCACTCTTGGCTTGAAGTTCTAATCTCAGTACCGGCGAGTAAAAATTTCAGAAATTTATGCATTTGTTTATCAAAGAAAATATCAGTTCTCTTTTTAAAATGACGTCATTTTCTCTCATTTCAATGAAGCATTTCGCCTAGCGTCTCATCAGTAATCAATGGAGAAAAAATATTGAAATGTAACAGTTTTATGGGGTAAATGTGTGTTTTTTAAAGCGTGACGTCATTTTCTTTTCAAAATTTTTAAAGTTCTTTTTAATTATTTTATAAGCACATAAATTAAAGTCCGAATTCCAATTTTTTTATTATTAAAGGTAGACATATATTAAGGCAGACTTTAAACACAATTAATTCACTAAACCCAACTACTTTTTAGGGTTTCGTCTGACGAAACCCTACTCGTCTCACTCCACTGTCTGTCTGTGTCCGTCCGTCACAGTGCCCGTTCTCAGAAACTATATATGTTGGAGACTTGAATACTTTCAGGATATACAAACGCGTACGTTGTTTTATAATGATTCTGATGTGACCTATAATATGCTAATTTCCTCAGGTGGTCTTATAATTTCTTAACAGTCACCTTATTTATGTTATAAAAAAAATAGAAGATTTTAATAAAATGTAACTTAAATTTTAATGTAGCAATTATAACAGAAAATGTTCTACGATCAATTTTAAATACACACGCTAAAAATTTACATATTGTGTCTTCAGAAGTGCACCAATTCGTTAGTAGTCTTATAATTTCTTAACGCACTGTAATAATAGATGAATAATTAATTTGTATGGTGAAAACTTTATTCAAATGCTCATGAATATTATGCTCATTCATAAATGCTTATATACTCATTTACTCCCAATCTCTTTCTTTTAGCACAAAAACAAATATCAGAATTTACTGTGTTCTAATCAGTAATAAATATAATTTATTTATTTTAACTACAGATGTAGGATTTCATAGTTAAAAATATTAAAATATTTCGTTCACTATAATTTTAATGTTGGCAAATGAATTGTTTTAATAAACTTACTTTAACAGTTTATTTACATAAATATAAATATATATATTCATATAACTAAAAAGTTCGAAATATTCACTGCTCTATTTGGTATAATTTAATATATTACTTCCCCCAGCCCCTCTAAATCTGTAACATTTAATGCAATAAGTAGCGTGTCAAGTATCAACAAACGGATTTCAGATTTCAGCCTTAGAGTTCAATAATTTGAAACAGAGGCTATTAAAACCGATGTACCGATGTAAAGCCAACTGTTTTTTTAACATGGCAGTTCAATTGAAATATTCTCAATGTAAAGTCAATATTTCTGCAATTAGTTACATAAATATAAATATATGTATTCATATAAATAAAATGTTCCAAATATTCACTGCTCAATTTGGTATAATTTAACATACTACCTTACTCCCTTCCCTCTCTAAATCTGTAAAGTTTAATACAATAACATGCGTGTCAACTATCAACAAACCGATATCAAATATTCAGCCTTTGACTTCAGTCATTTGAAGCAGAGGCTATTTAAAGTAATGATATGAATCATGCAAGCTATTTTGTAAACTGAAAAAAAAAAAAAAACTGAACATAACGGAGAGATATACAACAAATGAGAAATCGTTTGCCTCTAAATGCAGATATCTTCATACATTTTTAAGCGATCTTAATTAAATATTTATCAGTTGTTTTATTGCAAAGCTTATGATTTTGTAATTAAAAATATATATAAAAGTAATTAAACATTTTTTAAATTTTTGAAATATGACAATGAAATGCCAATATTTCTAAAATAAAACAGATTTTGCAACGCATTGTAAATATTTCCAGTGTACAGCCGACTATCAATATTTCTGCATTATTGGACTTTTATTGCAAATAGGGGAGAGTAGTACACAGTGAGACAGCAGCCACTTTGACATATAGTTGTAACTTTTCCTCCAAGCTCGCACACACACATAGAGACCTCATCTTATGCAACACGTGGATGTAGTTTCGGCACTTCAGTTACCCGTCCGACAAAGCAGTGTTGATTTCTTGGGGTGGCCCGGGGGTGGGGGGGGGTACAATTCCTCCCCGGAGTAATGAGATGTCCTCTCCGGAAGATTTAAGATTTTGTGTTTTCAATAGTAAAAAAGCGCAATTCCCCCCGGAACTCTACAATGTCCTCCCCGGAGCCACACAAATCCCTCCCGGAGAAAAGTGCCTGAATTCAACACTGCGACAAAGTAGTAAATAATTTTTTTATTTTATAGTGGTTAAAGTTACATAAACGTCTAATTTAGAGTTTATTTCCTTCAATATGACATATATTTACTTAACCAGACATAGCTAAATCTAAAAATAGACTATTTCGACAAAACGACACAAACTTTTTAAACGATGAAATTGGTGTAACAGATGTGGCATCCATTTTGTTACAACGTAACGCAAGTAAGTACACAGTGAGACACACAGTTGTGGTACACAGTGAGACGTGTCTCATTGTGTACCTACTATGTGGTTCTGATGTTAAAAGAAGTTATTTATTAATAAAAGAAGGTTTCTCTCTCTCTCTCTTTCTGTGTGTGTGTGTATTGTGTGGGCGTGCGATGGTTAAGGAAATCTACTAAACGTAACAGGCTGAAAATTTGCATGAAGGTAGCCCAAGGTCTGCCATTGTCCAACGGAGGCTCATATTTTTAATATTTTAAAAATCTATAAATATTAATTAGAAATCATAAACTGCAGAAAATTATTGATAGAGTGTAAAAATATATGATTTATGAAAATATATACATTGTCTCACTGTGTACCACAAGTGGTACACAGTGAGACAATTTCCGACACTCCATTATGCTGCTTTTGTGCTTTTATAAATAACTTTTTTAAAACCATTTATACATTAATGTGTAGCGTATTTGTGTAGCTTAAAGATGTAACAAATTTTTTTTTCAAAAGAGTAAAAATCGTCGCCATTCGTTAAGTAATAATAATTTTTGTCTCATTGTGCACTACCCTCCTCTATATCGCATATAAGACCAACATTTCTGAAATATTGGTATTTTATTTTAAACATTTCTAAGACCAATATGTCTATAATGCCTTTAATTCCAAATATTTCCAATGTAAATATTTCTATAATATTATTGTAAATGTTGCTAATCTAAGACCAGTATATCTACAATATTAGCCTTTAATTCGAAATATTTCCAATGTAAATATTTCTGTAATATTATTCTTTAGATACAAATATTACCCATGTAAAGGCAACTGTTTTTGCAACGCGGCAGTTCATTTGATATATTCCCAATGTAAAGTCAATATTTTTGCAATATTGGCTTTTCATTGTAAATATTTCTAATGTAATCCAATATTTATCGAATATTGGAATTTCACCTGATGTATTTTCAATACAGAAATATTTCGCTGATATGTAGTCGATATGTGTATTATGTTGGTCTGTTGATGATAAGAATGTGTGAATTCACATACTGTAAAAGCACTTATTTTCGCGAGGCTTTAATTTTCGCGATTTTCGCGAGTCGTCGTAATCGCGAAAATTTAAGCCTCGCGAAATATTTTTTTTTCGCCTCAAATAAAAATAAAAAAATCAGAAATTTTTCACTTATCCAAAATTTAATAATTACAATTACTTAAATAAGAAATAAGTACAAAAATTTCTTGAATACTTACAACAACTATTTCTTGAATACTATACAACTATTTCTTGAATATAAACAATAATACAATTAACAGAACAAACTTTTCGGACAAAAGGAAGTTTCTTAAAATGCCTTATGCAAAAAGGGTTCTATTTAGGTAGTTTCCGGATTTTTCAACTTTCGGTTTTGTTCATGTAAAATTCGCGAAATTTTCAGCTCGCGAAAATAAGTGCTTTTACAGTATGTGAATTCACATACTGTACTGTACATGTACAAGTCAACGATATCTTGATTTTCGCGAAAATAAGTGCTTTTACAGTAAATAAACTGTTCGAAATATTCATTAATTCATTTCTATGTTGTTTAACATAAGTATTACATTCTTCCCTCTAAATAGGTGAATTGAATACAATAAGATACGTCAAGCATCAACAAAAATATATCAAATATTCAGTCTTTGATTTTAAAGAGGCCAATAATACGTTAGCAGAGATTATTAAGTATGATGATCTGAAACACGAAGGTTCATTTTAGGTAACATTCAACACATTTAGGTAGTTTCCGGATTTTTCAACTTTCGGTTTTGTTCATGTAAAATTCGCGAAATTTTCAGCTCGCGAAAATAAGTGCTTTTACAGTATATGTGAATTCACATACTGTACTGTACAAGTCAACGATATCTTCATTTTCGCAAAAATTACGACTCGCGAAAATAAGTGCTTTTACAGTAAATAAACTGTTCGAAATATTCATTAATTCATTTCTATGTTGTTTAACATAAGTATTGCATTCTTCCCTCTAAATAGGTAGAATTTAATACAATAAGGTACGTCAAGCATCAACAAAAATATATCAAATATTCAGTCTTTGATTTTAGAGAGGCCAATAATACGTTAGCAGAGATTATTAAGTATGATGATCTGAAACACGAAAGCTTTTAGTAAATCGCATGAAAAATAATAAATCTTTTCGTGAAAAACACCAATTACTTCTCATTACAATTGGCCGATTTAGAACATTTTTATCATTTTACTAGCTTGTATTTTATAGATCGTCAAATAAACAATTGTACTCTATTCATATGATGAAATAATAATATAATTTTGTATTTGAATTAAAAAGTATATGTATTAATTAATTTCGGATCCTTTTTTTTTGTTGTTGTTGTTGTTGTTGTTTAAAAGCAGTTTATTTTCACACTCGAAAAACGTTTACAGATACTTCTGCGAAATCCCGCTTTTGATTTGTAACATTTTAAGAATAAATTCGGTATGTATGAAAAGTTTATTATATACAGGTATTAGGACATAATGTTCAACATCTGCGACGATGCACAGTGGATAAAGGCGTTTTAGCATAGGATATTTTCTCAATAATGAAGACGACAACAGACGCGGCCATCCCACCAGTCCAAATAATCAAGACTCCGTAGATGTGCTTTAAATTCAATGGCTTCAAAGTGTTATCCGAGTAACTCGTACACAGGGTACTCTGCTCGAATATGGGTTTAAACCATTTTCCACTCACATCGGCATCAATCAATCTTGTTAAGCTGTGTAAAATAAAAAATATGTATTTGATATTATTTTAATATTAATAGTCATCTATATCACTACTTTATACTAAAGAAATGTTATAATAAAAGAAGTAATATGAAAAAAAAAATTAAAGTCAATTCCTACTTAGATCAACAGAAATTTTTTTTATTAACGATTGAAAATTTAATAAGATAAATTTTTTTTATCCCATATAAAACTAAATTAATTAAATTTAATTAATGAATTAATATTTGAAAAAACTGCATTAACATCAAGTGCCATCCACTACAAGTTAAAAAAAAAATGTATTTGAACTTGAGTAGATGAATAATAAGTATTTTATTAGCGATTGAAAATTTGAACAAGATATATAAATTTAGGGAGAGTGTGATACATAGGAATTGAAAAAAAGTTGCGTTTTTGAGATAATACAGAAGGTGTTCGCACATTTTCTAGACGTCTTTTAAGATACTTAGAGAACTATTTTACAAAAAATATTTGTGTTTTAAATGTTCAGTTTCGTAACTCTTAAGGTCCAAATAGAAGTATCATTGAATTCGCGGTGTGTTTCTTGTAGTCACTCGGTGCTTTTCATCTTCAATAGCTTTAGAAAGAAACGGACGGACATTCTGCAGGAGGAAAAGCTTTTCTTCAAGTCGATCTAATCTTCTTATCTCCAATCCATTGCTGAATCCCTTCATCCTTTTGTGAATAAATTACAGACGGCTGGAGGAGAATACTTTATACTTTTCCTAGAAAAGTGTTGAAGTAAGGCAAAACAAGCGTTTAAACGCAGCCTTATTCTGAACTACCTTTCTACACCTTAATTTCCATGAGAATAAACTTTTTGTAGTTTTGGAAGAAGTATTTTGGCTCATTTCTCTTGAATAGCTTTCCAGATTCCATGTAGTGTTGTAGGTCGACGTTTGGGTAGCCCGCTTTTTAAAAGTTTAAAACCGCAAAAATCCATGGGAATTTTTGCGCTTCGGCGGGGTGGAGGGATCCATCAGGGATCCATACAAATCCATATGGATCCATTAGTAGGAGATTTAGCAGGTATATCAGTGAAGGGTGTAGCCCTCCTGACACTTGTTTCTCGCTCAGTTTTTTCCAGGAAATTAACAGTGGATTGTAATGTGGGACTTCTTGCTTTATCTTGCTGCAGTTCAACAAACTGATGGCTCTGGGGGTAAAGAGATAGTATTTCCTGTTTGAAAACTGGGAATAAAAGATGTTTATGATAGTATGTGGGCTTGATCTGAACATTTTTCTCTAGTCTATTCATTTTTAATATGATGTTATATGCAAAATCAGCAACAATCATAAAACCTTTGCTAAAACTTTCTTTAGATACTGTAAATTTTCGCGAGGCTTTAATTTTCGCGAACCCGTCGTAATCGCGAAAATTTAAGCCTCGCGAAATATTTTTTTTTTCGCCTCAAATAATAATAAAAAATCAGAAATTTTTCATTTATCCAAAATTTAATGATTACAGTTACTTAAATAAAAAATAAGTACACACATTTCTTGAATACTATACAACTATTTCTTGAATAAAAACAAAAATACAACTAATAGACTTCAGCTCTTTCACTTACAATATATACCAGCTTCTTTGAAGCCATTCAAAATTATCTCATGTTTGGCTTTAACACCGTTAAATGTTCGCACAAGCCAAGAAGCATGAATCGGTTTTAGTCGAGATATTCGCAGTCCACAGATTCTTTTTCCCCTAGAAATTTAAACAAAAGGAGTTCTATTTAGGTAGTTTCGGGATTTTTCAACTTTCGGTTCTGTTCACATAAAATTCGCGAAATTTTCAGATCGCGAAATCACCGATATCTTCATTTTCGCGAAAATTACGGCTCGCGAAAATAAGTGCTTTTACAGTACATTGAACCGTGTTTTAAGATTTGTTCTCTTCTTTTATGATAATAAAGGGATCTCTTTTGATTATAATCCTTTAAATAGAACCAAGATTCATCAATTTTAACAACATTTTTTCTTTCATTTTTCTCCCGATAAATGTTTTTTATAAAGAATTCTGCAATGCGTTCTACATTCGGCGATATGTCGTGGAGAAAGATAATGAACATCGAGTTTTTTGGCCTTTTAAAAACTCAAATCAGTACTTATGATTTTGTTATCAGTTGACACTGAACATTTTAGCGATTTAGCAACAGTCTTTTGACTTGGAGGATTTTGTTTTCCATAAAATAGTCTACCTTTTGCAAAATTCGAAGAATTCCTTTTTGTTGTTGGATACGTATTTGGAACGATTTTTCCACATGAAGTCAGACATTCAGGTCTTTTCCCCGTCTAATTGACAACAATACCTACTGTAACTTTGGATATAGAAAAACCATGCCTTTCACAGAGTTTTTGAATAATCGAATGCGAATAATTTTCTTTGGAAAGTGCAGAAATATAGCCTTCCATTCATCGATTCTTCAAAAACGCCATTTTGCATGAAAACAAAAGTTTCAGTTGCCAGACGAGAATATTTAAAAATATATATATTATCTGTGGAAAATAATTTCTGTATGCAGACGATTTTTTTTTTTTTTTAAACACCGAAGCAATATATATAAATATATATATTGCTTATATATTATATTTGCAATATATATAAATATATTTCTTCGAAAAATATGCGAACAGCCTCTGTACTGTACTATAGGGAAGAAGGTGGGAATATGGAACACTTGTTTGCGTACCATTTAAAATTAAAAATTCCATAAATGACTTCATTTTCTAAATACTTAGAACATCTAAGGGTCAAACCTAAACAATGTTTCGGAACTTAAAGTAATGTGGCAAAATTATTATTTTTAAACGCATCCCAGAAACGAGATTTAAAAAAAAAACGGATTGTAGTACGGACCACCACTAAAATTCTTAGAAATTGGCCATTAAATGACCCATATAAAAGTAGTAATTTCAAATGCGTTTTAAAATTACTTTAAATTAATTACAAGCAATGCTAACAATTTGCGTTTGACTTAGATGAATAGATTAGATACAGTAGAGCACAGATTACCCGAACTCCAATTAACCGAACTTCCAATTATCCGAACAGCCTAATTCTCTCAAAAGTTTTTTTTAACCAAACTTCCAATTATCGGAACAACCTATTTCTTTCAAAAAATTTTTTTTAACAGAACTCCCAATTATCCATTGACTTGAAATAAAATTTTAAATAAAAAAAAACTGATATTTGATCAGAAAATAAGGAATGTGAAAACTATAAAGGAGATGAAAAGAATCCTAAGGCTATGAACAAAATGAAAGTAACGAGTGGTTAAATAGGAAGTATACATGGCCCTGGATATTAGATTTTAAATGATGATGAGATTGTGGATGAGATTCATGATGAAAAAGAAATTGAAGAGAATGAAAACGAATGCACTGAAAATAACTCAGGTCCATCCCATAACGAAGCCTTTGAATGTTTGGAAACAGCTATGAAATGGCTCGAACGGCAGAAGAACGCTGATCCCATTCAACTAACGGTAGAGATAAGGCAGCATTGAAAAGAATGTCTTCGTTGAACCCAGGCCCCGATCATGACTAATTGGGGTCCTGGGCAAAGATAAACTTGGGGGCCCCTTTCGAATCGTTGCAACATTATTCAAATAGAACTGATGATCAGTCATAAGTGTAATGCATAAACAATGTTTTCGCACCTTGGATTTTAAATAAAAGAAAATTCTCAGCACCGTCAATTCTAAATTAAGTACCTTAATTAATAAAATACTCTTTTTTTCATAATACAGAACAAAGTTCTTAAAAAAAAAACTTTAGCAACTTGTTATATTACCATAAGATGAATTTAATAACTTCAACTTATGGAAGAGTATCAAATATTCTAACATGAAAATATGAGTCAATCAAGATACTTTCTTTTACATCTTTTTAAGTTGTACTACACACAACATAATATCAAATCAAATACATTATATTTCACAAGTAGAAAGTGTTTTTTCAATAAATCTAAAAAGATGGCAATTCTGGGTTTGTTTTTTATATTTAAATCAAAGTTAAAAGAAAAAACTTTGAATACAGAAGAAAATTTATCTCATAACAATTAGGAACTGGTCATTTTCAACCACTAAAATTCAGATATGTTTTAAGTTCATTGCTAATACAATCTATTAAAATTAAAATATTATTTCTTATTTAATAGAGGTTGAGGTTATCTTTGCTAAAGCATTGAGCTCTGTGAATTCAAAATGAAATTTGTTTTTTAGAAAGTTTAGTAGAATCTTTAAAAGATGAAATTTGTAAATGTATTTGAAAAATTTCAGAGTGGGAATTGGAGAACAAAAAGTAAATAGTTTATAAATTAATATATGGATTTGGGTGCCCCTGGGCAAAGTCCCGATTTGCCCATGCGATAATAAGGGCTTGGTTGAACCAACAAACAATCAAAAGCTTTTTTCCTTAAATCATAATCTCTGTAGTTCAGAAAATGATAAAAAGAGAGAAAAAAAAATTAATGATAAAAATGTAAACAATAACAATTTAAAGAAAAAAAAAGACAACAAGAAAAAACAATTTTTAAATATGCCAGCACTAACTGGTGCTGCCAGGCCTAAGCTTAGATAACGTGTGAAAGTTTCAGTAAAGTCAGGAATATGCCTTAAATTGTCTGTCCATTTATCCGAACTTTTGCTTATCCGAACTAGGGTCGGTCCCGACTTGTTCGGATAATCGGCGCTCTACTGTAGTTCCTTTAGGCTTAAATTAAGATAAGTCAGTGACAGTGAGTTGATTTAAATATAATGACCCAGTCCGCTGATATTTGAGCACTCAAGGAATCAGTGGAACCAAAATACCACGGTAGAGCTAATCTTCGACCGATCACAACACAATAATGTAGTAAATCGTCTGGTTCAGTGGCGCCAACTTTGTTGGGACTATGGGGCTTGAGCCCACCCAACAATTTGAGCTCTGCACCCACCCAATTTCGATAGATTTATTTCGTTATTAATTATTTTATTATTTATTTATTTAATCGCTGAAATAAAATTTTATTTTATTAATATTCTCAAAATAATTTTTTTGTAAAATAGTAAGGACATCCATTAGGCCAATGTCAGACGGGCGTCTTTTTGCCTGCTTTTTTGCTTACGTATTATCCATTCACAATGCAGCATTGTGAATGGATAAGCAAAAAAGCAGGCAAAAAGACGCCCGTCTGACACTGGCTTTAGACTTACAGGACCACTGAAAACCCGTTCAGCAGATGTACAATTAATTTTCTCTCAAAAATAAATTTCCTGTATATTTTGCCATCTGTTTTAATGTCTTGAATAGGTAAAACACTCTATTGTGTTTTTTTTTTTTTTACATTTACTATTTGCACTTTCAAGAGTTAGCAATTTTTATCTTAATTATAATAAATATCAATGTATTTATAAGGAATAACTTGGAAATTATCCGAGTAAAGATAAAAAAACATATTCTGCAAGGAGGTATTTGATTCTTTGATGTAAATATAATTTTTCTGTTGTTTTGTTGGGAATGGAGGGTAAAAAAGCAATAAACGTCAAGTGTTTTAACAAATGCTTGAGAGATGCTTTTTTCTTTCGAAAGTGTCCAAAATATTGGCGTGCGTAAGTTTTCATTTTTTACTATAGGCGTAGTTTCAATTATAAGCGTAAAAGTAGAGATCGATTGAAAATTCGGTTTCGTTTTCGGCTCAAAATCTAAGTTTCGCCGAAAATTCGTTTTCGTACTCCAAAAATTTCATTTCTCCCTTCGAAAATTTCCAACATTACACATTGATTTGAACTGTATCGCCTCAAATGAGACACTCTTTTTTTATTGCTATGAACTTTCACTGTTTATAATTATCAGTCATGACTGACTCAAGACGTGAGCGCAAATTACAAAGCAAGCAATGCATATATGATTAAAGTTTGGAGACTCTTTTCACGAGTTCATTAAAAGCTGCAGACTTAAAAGTAATAGAACATTTTTTTTTTATTTATTTTTTTTTTTTTTTTTGAAGCAGCAGAAGTGTTTCGAATGCTCCCTGAGAAAGTTTATGAAAGAATTATGTATATTTATGTATGTATTAATTATGAAATTTTTTTGGAATTTTCGTTTTCGGCCGAAAATAGGAAAATTACCGAAATTCGGTTTCGGTCTTAAAAACCTCTTTCGGTCTATCCGTACCTAAAAGTCATACACGATGATAAGATGTCGGTAATAGAGCAATCAACATTCGTTTATGGAGGTATAACCATAAGCAAATTTGCATAAGAGCAATGGTAACAATTATCTCAAAATATAGAGGTCGTACGAGAGTAAAGTAAGAGGAATCAGATGTCCGGTTAAATTGCATAAGTGATGAATTGAAAGAGAGACTCGGGAAAAAAGAAATCCCCCACCCACTTCTCCACCCAAGGAGACTTTCTCATTTACTTAGAAACAAAATGATTGTTTTGTAAAGTAAACTGAATTATATATCCAATAATAAATAAATAAATAGTGTAAATAGCATCAAAACTGCCGGTTTTTTAAAGTGAAATAAACCTATTTTATTTAATAAATGAAACCAAATAAGTACTTCAATTGAGCAACTGAACAGTTTAGGCCTTTCTTGGACTTACTAGTTGACGCCAACTTTACACCCTGTTTAGGAGTGACTGTTTTTCTGAGAGCACTTCGTAGAAACTAAACAATTAAATAATTTTATTGAATAAATTTTCTGGTTTCATACATGTTTTTTGACTTGGAAAAAAAACCAAAAGATTGGCAGCTATGCGTGCCTATTTGAAGTTAACTTAGGTAGGTAAACCTTTAAAATTTACAATATTGTTCATTTAGACTGCTATATCTTGGCTTTTCATTAACGTAGGAATTAAAATAAAACTGTTTTGTAAAGCTAAATAAATTATCTATTCAATGCAGAAGAATGTTAGTGCAGATTTACAACGGATTTAGATAAGAATGCTTTAAAAGTTAAAATTTGGGGCTATCTCAACCACATTTTTCAATATCTCATCTTTACATTAACCATTCAGCCGCGGGTAACGCTCATAATCCGTTTCACATATTCTACACAATTCCGCGGGGCACGCTATTTTCGCTTTCCAGTGTTGCCAGTGGGCTACATTTTTAGGTAGATTTCGTGTGAAATATTAGGTAGATTTCGTATGAAATACTACATATTGGCATCGTTCCTATGATGGAATTTCTGAAAAAATTTTGCAAATCTACACCGATCATGACCCCTAGAAACCAAAACCACCCTCAGTAAAAAACTTTATATATGTATATCTATCTATCTATATATATATATATATCACTTTCTTCTGGACCCGATAACTTCCACAATTCTGCAAAAATCTCTTCCAAACTGATACATAAAATCAAGGGGCATAAAATCTCGGTCAAGTTCGTTAATGGGCAAAATCGGACCAAGGGAATGGAAATAGGAGGGGTTTTGTGAAAACAGAAAAAAACCCATAACTTCTTAATTTTTGTACATATCAAATCAGTTTAAAGTTTTTATTACTTCTAAAAATAGGACCAAAAATTTATGTATCACAGATTTTTGATAAAATTAAAAATGGGCTCAAGGGGCGAAAAAAATAGGGTTTTTGGGAGAAAAAAATTTATAACTTCGTCAATTCTCAAGATATCAAATCCAATTAATTTTATTATACATCTCCTTAATATTAGCTACATCTTTTATATTCACAAGTTTTTGATAGGACCAATTCGTACCGCAAAAGAAAAAAAAAAAAAAAAAAAAAAACGAAAACAAAAAAAGGGGAGTGAAGAAGAAAAATTTCCATAACTCGTTCAATTCACAAGATATAAAATCCCCATGACTTTATCATATATCTTCTTAATATTGCCTTCAACATTTATATAGACAAGTTTTTGATAGGACCAATTCTTACAGCAAAAACAAATTAAAAATACATAGCGGTTGAAGAAAAAAATCATCTTATTAAGATTGTATTCAAATCCAAACTGCTTATTTTCTTACTCATTTTTAAATTAATTTTTGCTCTCAAATGCGTCCAATTGATAGATTCTCTTCTTCAGAAACTATGTGATGTACCGTAATGATCGATTTTTTGATAGAGGCAGAATATATTTCAAAAAATGATGTCAAAGTGGACATTTTGAACAGAATTTCCCGAAGCGATTGTGTTAGAAACGAAAAATATTGCCCTACTGAAAAAATAATTGTTTATTAATCAAGTTTCAACTAATTGAAAGAAAAATAAAAACACATGCCGCTTATAAATCTTTTCAAAAATCACGTCAGCAAGTTTCGTATTCTTTCTATTAAAAATTAATCTGAAAATGTGTCAGAAAATTTCGAGCTGTTGAGCATGGTAAAGTATTTTTTTTAATACCGCCTTAACATGACTCTGATAAAACCAGTTATTATATAAAAATGAAATAAGAACTCATCAAAAGCGGTCAGATAAAACTGTTAAAGTGGATTTATATCTACTCATGATTTAGTTTTGGTTGGTGCAATTAATATACTTAACTTCAAAATCTACCTCCGCCTGTAGGCCAGGCCGGCAGGGATTTTTTTTAACTTAGATTGCTTGATTCCCATCAATTTTTTTAAAAGCTTATAATTCGGCTTATTCTCGCATTATTTAATCTATAATTAAATAAAGTGACTATTTCTACTTCAAAAAAGTGGTGGGTATCAAACAATCTGAATTAAAAAAAAAGCAACCCACTTGCAACACTTAAAAATATGCCTCAGTTTTATCCAAGAAAATGAAAAAGTCGCCTGCGGCTGGAGTGTTCAGAGATTACATACGTTCTCGGCGACAAAAAATTGACATATTTTAGATTTTTTTTAGGAAGGGAGTAAAACTAATAATTTCACGTTGTTTTTTATTGCTCCAACCATTTAAAAATATTTTTGTTGTTAAATTTGGTCACATATTATGTCGGAAACCTGCAGCCGCGTTGATCTGTACCAAAATATCCGGCTCGATGGGATTCTTAATTTCCTGTAGATACAAAATATTATTAAAATCTCAGTTTCTTCTTGAAAATAAGATTGTAGCTAACAGCCATCGGCTAATTTTTTTTTAATTTTTGAAGAATAAGGAAATTGTGCTATTTTGTAAAAAAATTTCCTTTTTCGTTTAAAATTTTGACCTACTTATTGGAAATATATAAAATACAGTAGAACCTCTTTTATCCGAAACTCCTTTAACCTAAACTCTCGGTTAACCGAAATCCCTTTTTAAACATTTTTTTTTTTCTTTTCTTTTTTTTTCTTTTCTTTTCTTTTTTTTCCTAAGTATCACATTCCTTGTGTGCAAAATCCAAAGCTTTTTTTTCTTTTTCTTTTTAACTATCATATTCCTTGTGTGCAGGCGGTCCATTCCGAACTACGAGTACATGTAAATATTTTCGATCCCCTTTCTTATAGTCCAAGAGCCGACAGCACAAAAACCTATGTTATCAAGCACAAGAAAAAAACCTTTATTTTATGGAAGAGTAGAAGTAGGGAATCTTACCATTCATGTCTGCCGGAAGTGAAGTGGTGCATAAGCCAAAAATTAATACCACCAGCGGTTGACTCGTAGGTTTACCATTGTGTTTTCCTACTCCCAGTCCTCCATGTTTTCATATCTTTGTTTGAGGGACAAACACAATGGTAAGCCTACGAATCAACCTCTAGTGGTATTAATTTTTGGCTTATGCACCACTTCACTTTCGCCAGACATTGATCATTAGATTCCCCTACTTCTACTCCTCCATAAAATAAAGGGTTTTTTTTCTTGCGCTTGATAACATAGGTTTTTGTGCTGCCGGCTCCTGGGCTATTAGAGTTCCTTTGAATTTAACTTGAGCTCCCGTAAGCTGCGAAGTGGACGAACAAAACGAACGAAGAAAACAGACAAATTAGCAATTCTGAAGCTTTTGAAAGTTTTGCAAAAGGTTTGGCATGGCTGGAGCAGCAGAAAGACTGTGATACTCGTGAGCTAATAATAATAAAAAACTTCGTGATAGAGTTTCAAAACAAAGGCAATCGAAACTGCGACAAACAAAACATTGTTTCAAATCCTTGTGATATATGTAAAAGGTACTTAATTTCAGAATTAAAATTCAGGTAATTTATTCTCGTTTCTATTTTGATATTGCTTTATTTTTATTAAGCACTTGTTACCATAATAAGAAATAACGTATATATTTCTACTTAATCTTAAAATTGAAGCATTCTCGATTTTCCGAAAGGTGGTCGGTCCCAATTACTTCGGATAATCGAGGTTCTACTGTATTACATTTTTCAAAAAATGACTCAATAACTCTTAGAAAATTTAATTATACGTAGATGATCGCAAACTTCATCCAAAAATGTTAAAAATTGTTCAAGTTATCATGCTCCCCATGTTGAAAAATGTAGTTTCCAGAAAATGGCGTTTAAAGTTTTAGGATTTAATATATTTTGATCGTGATGCTCACATTCTTGTACACATCTTTCTTAATAATTGAGATATCACTTTAAATCGTTTTGCCCATAATTATACATACTGTAATGATTTAATTTCCGTCAAAAACAAAAAATCGGCTATTTGAAAGTTGAGAACGTAATTAACCCCTTAACTTAGAGACTATGGAAAAGATATTTTCCAAAACTAAATAAGCAATCTGTCCAATCAATATTTGTAAAATGTATGAAGGGTGTCCCGAAAGATAGTGTACCAAACCTAACCTCTTCAGTTCCGAAGCTAAAATAATAATACAAATGTTTATTCATTGGTTTTTTCAAACAAAATGACATCGTAAACGACAGAAAAGATATCTTTTTTTAAATTCATCCTTTAGGCGCGTATTAATTTAGGTTAAAAAATATGGATCTAAAACTACAAACCCCCTTAAAAACATCAATTTAATAACCATTAACCTAAATTAACGCAATCACAAATTTAAGAGCTTGAAACAAGTAAATAATCTACGAATCCTCAAAAATTTTTATTGAAAAAGATTTAAGTTAAATACTTATGAAATTTTCTCACTTTCTTGGTCATACTGTCTTTTGGGCATTTTGAAAACTCAGATGAAAATAACATTTATTTTATGTGGGAATCAGCTTAGATACTGCTGTTTATTCGTTTGCTTTGAACACAAAAAACATTCAGCTATTAAGAAGTGATGTGAAAATATAAAAAAATCTGACATTTTAGTTTTCACAAGGAAAAGAACAGAGGTCCCCGTATGGGGACCCAGGGACCGCAGAGGTTAAGAGTATATAGTCACTTATAAAACTTACCCATAATTGAATTTAACCAGAAAATCTTTCGGTAATGATGGCTGTAGAGCCATGAGAAGCGGGAATGGATAGAAAGCATTGTTAGAAATGTGGAAATCGCATTTTCCCTTTTCCTGAAAATATTTGCCGAGGACTGATTTCAGTATGAGTACGCCATGAATTATACACTTGCTTCCATCTTCTAGTCCTTTGAAGGATTTGTCTGTAAACACATCATCGTATATCAGATATGGTTCAAGTTTTCTCCATGCATCTTCATAAGTTTGAATTCCGGAATCCTACGAGAAGATATGAAAAAATAAATTAATATTGCACCAAAAATGAAAGATTTAAATTTTGGCTTTTCTTTCAATTTGTCTAGAAATAATAGTAGATGAATAGATAAAATAAAATAAATCTATTAGAAAATAAAAAACCCAAAACCGAAATTCTCAATTTTCTCCTGTGACGTGCAGCTATATTTAATTCAGTTATGATAGTGTATGCGTCATTCTCCCTCAAATGTACATTTTCAAAACTACATTTGTAATATTCCCTATATCATCATTCATGTCTTCAAACCAAATTAGCAATCTAACGCACAAAGTTTAACAAACCAACAAAAAATTATTAAAAAGTCACATTCACGATAGAAACTTATTCTAGATTTGAGATAAGCGGTCATTATAAGTATCCGGGTTTGATTTCAAACCAAGCTAGTGCCTGTATCGAGTCAGGTAACTAATTTTAGCCAAACCGATATAATCGATATCACCGATATGTGTGAACACAATATGTGTTCACCGATGCTGGGTTTATTTGTGCCTCATGTTTCGCCGCAGGATTGTGTGCTCGTGCAGACTATTCCATCTTGTGCTGCAGTTGCAGCCTTACCAACATATATGAGTGAGAGATGGTAAGCTGGTATTCTCCTCGTAGCTGAAATGATAGAGCACTTGAAGCGCTATTCCAGGGGTTCCGGGTTCGATTCCCGGGTTGGACATTTTTCACTTTGTTGGTTCTACGCTTAGTTAGCAATGTGATAAATCACGTATTAAATATTCAATAGAAAAAATTTTAGTCCCAGGGAAAAAACTGTTTGTCATTAGTCTTGAGCATAATCCAGTGAATATATATTCCAAAATTTCATCAAAATAGGTCGGGTATTTTTCGAGGAAACGAGTCTTAAAGCTTGCATATTTCCCATAAGATCGCACCTAATCTTGCTTTCCCATAAGGATTTTACGCTTTCATGTACTCTTTGACAGCTTCATGCATAGCTAAGTGCTATCATTATAGGTCACAGTAAAACAATACCAATCTTCTTTTAGCTCTCTTTTGAAAGGTAGTATTATTGAGTTGTGTCATTTTTCTTGTGAATGAGCGATATGTTTCAAAAAATTTTCCCTCCGTGGATTATTTTCAGCGACGCCCTTGGGAACGTCGCTTTGACGAGGCTTTTCAGAAAGTCGACAAGCTTAAGCTTCAGACCGCAGATACATCTTTTCTGAGATTTAAACAAACTTACCTTTAAAATTTCATGCAATTCAATATCGTGAGGTGCGATGCCAATGACGTCATCCTTGCGAACAAATTCATCCAGAGAATCCACTACCGGCATCGATCGGACAATGGCCAGTTTCGACACCAAAAGGCTCTGAAAGACAGTCATGATGACCAAAGAAATTCCAACCATCCAACAAGTGATGAGAAGGGGCATCAAATGTAAAAGTATGGTTCGTCTCTTGGTGTTGAGAAACACCCATTTATCGCTTGGAGCTAGCAAAGAATAAATAAATTTTGAATCAAGATATATAGAACCTGCAAGTCAACGTAGAAACAAGAATGAAAAGTCGTACGTCCAACATGGATTATGTAACACTTTCCAATACATTCAGTGTACTATAACAAAACTTCACAGTTTATCTAGTTGATATCTAAATAAATAATTTAAAAATGTTTTGCGAATTTGAAAAGCCAATATCTGCTATTCCAATCAAGTCGGAAAAATATCAGTTTTAGGTAGATTTCGTAAGAAATACCACCTATTGCAGTCGTTACCATGGTGCGACTTTTGAAAAATTCCTTCATAACTTTTCATTATATGACCACGGGAACCCAAAACCACCCCCATCTGAAAAGTTTGTATATTTATATATATATATATGCATATATATATGTGTGTGTGTACTAAATTTTGTCCGCACGATAAAAGTCGCAATTATGCACGGATAGTCTTCAAACTCGCTAAAAACTTTGAGATGGCTAATATCTCGGCGGGGACTGCAAACGGACAAAATCGGCCCAAGGGGGTGAAAATGGGGAGGGTTCAAAATTTTGAATACCGCCTTACATGATTCTGATAAGACCAGCTCTTACAGAAAAAATGACAGGAAAGAATAAACATTTTTCGTTACAGTAGTTGCCAACCATTAAAAAATAATAATAAAATTCTCACCACAACAATTACTTTTCTATTGCAAGATTTCCACCTGAAAAATGAAAATAAAATAAATAGTTTGACGAATAAAAAAAAAAAAAAAAAAAAGTCATATTGGAAATATAATGAACGGCAGCAGGTAAATATGTAACGTCATGTGAGTTTGAAAAAACATATTAAAATATGATAAAAACCCAACTATGGAAATATTAACATATTTTAACATTTTGAGGTTTTCTGAATTTGTTTTCGCCGTTTTTAAACCTATTCCATATATATATGCGTGTGTGTGTTCGTGTATATTACAATTTTCTCAAAACGTTCAGGTCCCTAAAGATTATTCTTAGTGAAGAAACTGTCTAATCTATCTAAACTATCTGTCTATACTATCTCTAATCTTGATTTAGGTTTTTTTTGGTGAAATTAGTACTTAACTTCGAAATCTACCTCCGCCTGTAGGCCGAGCCGGCAGGGATTTTTTTTTTTTTTCAGCCCCGTAAATGATCTATGGATTTGTATGTATACTACATAGTATGCTAAAAGTTAGTTCAGTGAAACGAATAGCACAGTTGAAAATTTCCGTGAATAAACGGAAATGTACTTGCGAACTTTTGTGCAGTCCTGTATATGATCTACAGAATGTATCCACACCAAGTAATATTAAAAAAAAAATAGTTTAATTTAAAAACGCGTACCACAACTGGAAACGCACTTCCAGCAATAGACTTCAACAGTTCAATTTCTTCTGCAGACAAATTCTTTTGTGTGTCCCTGTAAATGAACGATATGTTCTATGTACATCCCACACTACAGTAAGCGCCGTAGGGAAGCAGGACGTTTCGGTCCCGACACTTCGGTCCCGCCATTTCGGTCCCGCCATTTCGGTCCCGCCGTTTCGGTCCCAAGACATTTCGGTCCTGAGACATTTCGGTCCCAAGACAATTCGGTCCCGAGACATTTCGGTCCCGAGACACTTCGGTCCCAAGACATTTCGGTCCCGAGACATTTAGGTCCCGAGACATTTCGGTCCGGAGACATTCCGGTCACGAGACATTTCGGTCCTTGGCCATTTCGGTCCCGAGACATTTCGGTCCCTTCTCCAGCAAGCTGAAATTTTGTGCACTTGAAATAGGTGACTAATTTTATAGGGGACATTGTAGAGTTTTTTAAATAAAGGCCTTAAAATTTTATTAACAGCTCACACAAATTTCGTATGGTAATCATTTTAAAAAGCAGGGGGGGGGGGATTGACATTTTCTATATTTTAGTGTATTATCAGTATAAGGTCCTGATAAATCAAAACATTTATATCTCCATCTATAATTATCGCAAAACACTCATATTTTGTATGGTAATCGTAATCTTTATAAAAGGAGGGATATTATCGGATTTTTTTAACGGAACCCTGGAAATGTAGTATAACCCGAATATAAGGACCCGAAAACCGCAAACACTTATAACTCGGATACAAACTGTAGCACATCATGAGGACCCCAGAAGCCAAGGGATACAAGTGACAAAATTTTGATTTGGAGTAAATTGAGTTCAAAGTTTATCATCAATAGTATCTGACTGAATTAAAATAAAAACTGTTGCTTATTTCACGGCGGTCTTTGAACTGTTATTTCAATTACTGTGAAAGAAAAGTGGAATGAAGTATTTGTACAATGTTGCATTATTATTAATGTTATTATTATTATGTTAAATTAATTAATTATTACTTAGGCTATATTTTTGACTGATTTTTCAAAAAAATTCAATTTTATTTTTTTGAAAATAATAAATCAAAAATTTTGAATGAAATCTTTAAGTGTGATGAATAATTGCTATTAATTAATTCTCAAAACAGTTAGTAATTTTAGTATAAAAATTAAATTAATATTTTATTAAATATATATTTTTTAATTTAATGTATCCTTAATTTATTAAACTAATAGCATTATTAATATACATTACAAATTTTTACTTTAAAATAAAATCGATACATAATATATATTATATTCAATTTATCATTATATTTTATAGTAGCTATAAACTGAAATTTATCCGTTACCTGTTTATTTTTATATTTAAAGTTACCGATATGTAAAACTATTAATATAATTATTAATAAAAGTAAAATAAAAAAATATTTTTTTTTTTTTCTGGGAAAGTGGGAGGAAAAGGGTAATATAAAAAATAAATAAATAAACGACAAATATAAAAAAGCTTAGTTTTGTCAGTTAAAATTTACAGATAAAATTAATTAAAATAATAGTTACATTATTATATAAAATAAAAAATAATAATCTTATTACAAAGAAATAGGCCCAGATTCAATAAAATTAGCTCACAAAAATAGTCTTCAAAGGGTGAGAAGACTTTAAAAATTGAAGCAATAATTAAAAAAAAAAGAAATGAAATGGTGGGTGGAGTTTTCTGAAAACAAAATATTTTTCGTAGCAAGCCTAGTTACCAAATCACTATTGTTTTCCCAATGTTTATAATGGTAAAGTAACTTATGAAAACAAATTTATAAGATGCAACTTTGTATTATGAAAAGTAATAAGAAAAATTAAATTTGCGCTTCAATAAATATATCTCATTTCTGAATTATTAAAGGAGAGGTTGTAGAGGGGTGATTTGAGGAAATATTTGCATATAATAGCTTATAAGTGTCTAATTGAATTACTGAAGACATTTATGATTAATCTAATTGGAAGAAGAAAAAATAAGCACAGTTTAATTATTTAATTAATGATAATTTAAACGTTCTAAATAATATATGGAAACAACCAAAAAAACATTTATGGTAGTTTATAGTACATATAAAATACCTAATAATAATAATAAATAATAAAACTTAAAAAATCCATTCTGTTAAATAATAATAGTTTTAAAAAAAAAGACAATGTCCCCTGTAAAATTATAACACATTGTTCAATCAAACAAATTTTCAGCTTGCTGTGATTTCATAATCACGAGTTATAAAAGTTTAAATTTATCGGACTGTTATATTCAGCTTTTTATAAAATTTGACGGGGGGGGGGGGGGGGATATTTTTTAAAAGGGCGCAAATAATGTTTAAATTGCAGCGTTTTGCGGGTCCACGACAATTAGAATCCGAGTTATAAGGTGGTGAGCTCCAAAATTGCCAGGGACCGAAATGTCTCGGGACCGAAATGGCCAAGGACCGAAATGTCTCGGGACCGAAATGTCTCAAGACTGAAATGGCCAGCGACCGAAATGTCTCGGGACCGAAATGTCTCGGGACCGAAATGTCTCGGGACCGAAATGTCTCGGGACCGAAACGGTGGGACCGAAACGGCGGTACCGAAATGTCGTGTACCCCGCCGTAGTACACCTCAGTGATATACATAAATTTCAGTATGTTTAAAATAGTGTGATATCATTAAAATACACCGCAAACGATTTTCCCCCATAGACTGTAATGTAACGGGATTATTTTGAGTGTCTCTGTAAATGAATCGTAAATGCTATATACTAACGTGCCATAGTGATACCCAATAACATCTATGAGTTTGAAGGCAATCGGACTACATTTAGGCGAGTTAGAGCACGGACGGACAGATAAACCGAATTCATAAATTCTTTTCAACTTTGTTGGAAAGTGTTAAAAAACATGTTAATCCTTTACTGTAATTTCCCCCTCTCTATTTGCATAAGAACTACAGACCTGGAGCCGGCAGCACAGACAATCATCTCACCGAGTTCACGGCTGAAATTCCAGAATCAGTTAAAACTCGATTCGCATATTAAAACGCAATCGATCTGTCCAATCATATCTTCGTGGGAAAACACCTGAAAACCCGATTTTAGCGATTGACTCGTAGGTTTACCATTGTGCTTTCCTGCACCCAAAAGTATGAAAACATGGAAGACTGGGAGCAGGAAAACACAATGATAAACCTACGAGTCAACCGCTAAAATCGGGTTTTTAGGTGTTTTCCACCAAGATATGATTGGGCAGACCGATTGCGTTTTAACATGCGAATCGAGTTTTTAACTATTGGGTTGATCGGAAAGTCATGTCGTATTTGCTATCAGATATCGTTAGTGCATTTTTTGGAGTAATAGCGCCATGCGCACGCTCCTCACTGAAATACTAGATAAGGTCACACTTCTAACACATTCAATAAACAGGAAATTGTTCGATTCAAACGAGTTGGATAAATTTTATACGGATTTAAAAATGGAGGAAAAAACTGTTGATTTTCGCTAGATTTTGCTTTTTTTATTTCCGCAAAGGTAAGAATGTGACGCAAGCTGGTGAAAAGTTGTGTAAAGTTTATGGGGTTATAACGATACGTCAGTGCAGCGGTGGTTTGAAAAATTCCGTTATGGCGATTTTGATGTGAATGATGTACCTCTGTCAGTAAGGACATTGGAGGCTGACGATGACGAAATAAAGGCAATGGTTGAGTCTAACCCGCGGTACACGACACGAGAAATTGCAGAGGTACTGCACATTGCTCAATCAGCCGTTGTTAACCATTTAAAGAAGCCTGAATTCGCAAGCAAGCTTGAAGTTTAGGTTCCTCATGAGCTGAAGGAAATTCATTTGGTGAAGCGTTTGAGCATCTGCCATTCCCTTCTTAAACGTGAAGAAAACGACCCTTTTCTGAAGCGTATGGTCACTGGCGACGAGAAATGGATTGTTTACAATAACGTCGTACGCAAGCGGTCTTGGAGGAAGCGCGATGAACCACCTCAATCAACGTCCAAAGCGAACATTCACCAGAAAAAGGTCATGCTGTCAGTGTGGTGAGATTTTAAAAATGTTGCGCATTTCGAGCTCTTACCACAGAAGCAAACGATTAATTCAGCTGTGTACTGCCAGCAACTGGAAAAATTGGACAATGCAATCAATCAAAAGCGGGCAGAACTCGTGAATCGTAGCATTGTGTTCCACCACGACAACGCCAGACCACACACGAGTTTGGTCACCCGCCAAAAGCTGTTGGAGCTTGATTGGGATGTGTTGCCCCACCCACCGTACTCATCTGACCGTGCACCTTCAGATTACGATTTGTTTCGCTTTTTTGAAAATTCCTTGAATCGTGAAACATTCGATTCCAATGAGGCTGTAAATTGGCACCTGGTACAGTTTTTCGCTTCTAAAGACAGGTAATTCTACAAGTGTGGAATTATGAACTTTATTAAGAGATGGCAAAAGGTCATCGAACAAAATGGCCAATACGTTATTAATTGTATTCTTAGTTTTATAGGAATAAATCACCTTTGAAAAACATAGTAAAAATACGACATGCTTTCCGATCAGCACAATAATTCTGGAATTTCAGCCGTGAACTCGATGAAGTGGTTATCTGTGCTGCTGGCTCCTGGTCTATACTATTTCAATGATTTTTAAAAGCGTCCCCCCCCCCCCCCCCCACAGGAATGTATGTGTTCTGAAAAATGACTGTCGTTACTTTAAGATTCATATTTAATACAAATTTTATAAAAACTTCTCAATGAGAAGTTTTATTTGTGCAAGAAAAACGTCAAATATATCGTTTAAACATTCTAACAAATCCTCGAGGTTGCTGCATCTGTTATTTTTTTTATGAAATTATTCTGTTTTCATAGATTATATGATTCCCCGAACTGTTGGGCTGATAGTCTTTTAAATATAACTAAAAAATTACCCATCGGATCCAGCTGTGATTTTACATATGCATATTTGAAACTTCTAGAAGAAAATTCTACTTGAAAAATTAAAGGTTATAATGCATAATTTTTCCAATATTAATTTCATAATTCATATTTCACATGTATATTTTTTAAATACCTAAATAACGACGTAGTTATCTTTATAATAATTAATGCTAACGCCACGGAAAAGAAAGAGTGTGAAAGAATTATTACATGAGATATGATATGTCAAACATTAACCTAACATTAAGCGGTTAAGATTTTATATTTTATAATTTCTAAGTTTCTTAACAGAATAGCTTCCTATTTAATATCCAAAGTTAAAATTTAGCCTAGAATCGAAGTATTAAGTTAAATTTGGGTGTCAGTATTGAAAATTTTAAAGTTTGTTATGTATTTCAACACAGAGATGGTCCCCTCATTTTTTAAAAATATATCTCCCGGTGGTAACAAAGGATATGTAAACTCAACCCCAGTTACTTTAATTAAAGATACCATTATCATGTTACCAGCGGAAGTTTAATATAAATTTAAAGAAGACAAAATTCCTAATCAAATGACTCTTTTCGTTTTTTCTTTTTTACGACAATTTGACGATTAAAATGCACGGTGTTCTTTATTATTATTAGCCCCCGATATGCTATTTCTTTCGGCCAGCAATTAATATGTCATCTCTAAAAAATAAGGTTCCGTTATATAAGCCGTAAAACAAAGCAGATGTATCATTGTAAGGGATAATCTCTACAGTAATTTTTTAAACTTCTAAGCATCCCACAGCTTCAATTTTTATGCCGTCGTATAGAGAAAAAAAAAGTACTTTTAAATGCAATTTGTTTGAAAACTACATCTCAATTTATTTTTGAGATATTAATTTTTTAATTTTTTTTTTAAGTTTTTAACGAATTTTTTTTAATTTTGGCAACTGAAGTACTCCATTTCTGAAGAAAGTAAAGGAAAATGATAGATTATTATATCTTTTGGTTGACATTTTCCCATAGCAACTGAAAAAAAATTGTAATTAAAATACTTGCTATGTTGAAAAAGAAAATTGTGATTTCTGAGGAAGCATGCAGCTAATATAAACTATATTTAATTTTATGTAGCCATATTAATGTTACAAACATATCAATCATTAGATCCTTTTTTATTTTGTGGAGTTTCTTGAATGAAACATCGCTTTTTTTCTGGATTTGTGTATTATTCCGCTATAGTGATGTCATATGCATACTTTTCTGTAGATGTTGTTTAAGATTGGATAATAAATGTGGAGTGCTGTGGCGGATGCGAATGACGTCCTTTTACATAAAATAAAACCGTGTGTTTTATGCTTTGTACTATCTATGTTTAAATATATTTTTTTTTCTTTTTATCGAGGGCGACACTAAATTCTGAAAAGCAAAATTCCTGTTTTCTAGTTTATTTATTTCGGCCGACTGTGCTTCCATACTCAATGTATGACGCTTTAATAGTTATTAAAATTCCAATTAGTAAATTAGGGGCACAGGTCTTAATGTAATTATATCTTACTTGAGGTCTGATCCTGAAAGTATTTTTATTTAATGACAATAGAGCAGGGTCGGCGAACCTTTTTACATCCGCGTGCCAATGTTTAAAAAAAACTTACAACTGAACATGGCGTGCCAACAACGACCCCCCCCCCCCCCGTCCACGTCTCATTCCCGCAAAAAGAAAAAAAAAAAAAAAAAATTGCGAAATTAATTTAGTAGTGAATTAGTTTAATTCTTATAATGATAAATAATAGTGTGAAAATTATTTATTGTTATTATTAGATTATTATAAATATAGCTAATATACCTGCAGGTACCAACATACGCATTAAATTAAACAATATTTAATATAGAAAACTCGAACCAAACCATTTTTCACATGAAAAAATTAATTAATCATAGAAACAGTTATAAAAAATATAATTATAGTTTTCATTTCATTTTACAAATGTTTTAGCAATCAAATTATTATTTTTCGATAACTTATGAAAAAAGTTATGTTTTATTAGTTTTATTAATACTTTTATCATTTAAAAAAATGAAAGATCAATTAACAAATTCTAGGAAAATTTATAAAAAGCCCCAAGTGCTGGTCAAAACGCGTTAAATTATGCAGAAATATTACAGCATAATTAGTAATTTGAAGAATAATTTGAATAATAATTGCAAGAATAATTTGATTTGCTAGATTTCTATGTGAATCATAGGTGCAATCACAACGAAATCGAGGAAATGGAGAGTTGGGAAGAGTCAAATATTTCTAAGCGGGAAAGTTCAGTGATATAACGAGTACACAAGTACCTATTATGGAAAACAATAGCTATTTTGAATTATGCTCCGTGTATTAATAAAAAAAGATTAAGGAGGAGCAGCATTTTGGGAATTTAACTGAATTTTGATTTAGAACTTCAATCAACGGCGTGCCAAAAATATTTTCCCGCGTGCCATAGGTTCGCCAACCCTGCAATAGAGCATTATTAATCAGATCATCATTCCTATCCTGTTGTGAAACTTTTAAATTAGAAAATCATTTCTCTTGCACTGATTTACGTTTATTACTAAATCGGAGAACGCTAGCATTTCTTTTCCTCCGTGTTACTGCATCAGATAGGATTTATTTATTTATTTATTTATTTTAATACGCCTATTAATCAATAGTATACTGTTTACCTCATACGGGTATCTGGTGTCAGCAGAAAACTGATTCTAGAAAAGACGATGGGCGAATAAATTTCATCTTCGTTCTATAGGAACTTTCGCCGTGTTCTTCAGCTACCCTTCAAAAGCTAATATCTTAATCACAATGGCCGCGCAAGGTCAACAAAGAAAAAACAAGTTTGATATGCAATAGTAACATTGCGAAAAGTGAGAGACATTTCATTTTCCGTTATTAATTATTATATCATATGTTTTGCCTACGGCAAAATTGAGTTTGTTTAAAGCAAGTGAAATCTTGCTTTTGTGGTATCATTTTGACTCCAATTTAAAACTGTATATGATGCCGCAAAAACCGCGTTAGAAAAACGTCAGATGTGAAATAATACAGAAACGTCATCATCCTCGAAATGTTTCATTCAATTAATACAGTTACTTCAGGTATTTCATAAGGCAAAGAAAAAATAGAGTAGAGTAAATTATGATTTTTTTTTTTTTTTTTTTTTTTTTCCTGAAGCATAACGATAATACAGTGAACTCCCGTTAGTGGGTACTTACTTCCAAGGGAAGCTATTTTTCAACTGCATTAACCTTTAACTGATGTTACCGGTCTCACTGACCGCCGCTTTTTCAATTTTTATAGTTTAACTTATAACTTTCAGTTTAACTTCAAACACTACTGAAATTTTGTTCCGTTTGGAACTTTAGTAACTACAACCAGAGACTTTTGAATAGGTGAATTTTAATTATAACAGACCTGTACAAAAAGTTTCGTACAAAAACAACATCCTATGAGTTAATCGCGTCTTTTATTCATCTTTCGATGGAGCGGTCTCACAGACCGCTTCACAGTAGATATGTGACAATTTCTGTAACATGAGTTAAAGTTTAAACGATGTAAAAAAATGGCATTTCTCGATTAACCCGTCGACCACTTTACATAGAAAAAACACCATAAACTATAGGAGTTAGCGCCAAAAATGCATGATCGTGACGTCACACTCAATTGATGTAAAGATGAGTTACGCGTGTTTGTTAAGTCATCAAATAATTTTGAATTCGACGTTTATCTTTAGATTTAATGATATTTTAATTATTTATTAGTTATTTCGTGAATCGTTACTTGAAATAACAATTAGGGTAGGTGGGGGTAAAGATACGCACTTTCCCTAAATTTTTATTTTTAACGAACACATTGGTCTAAACTTATGTGACGACTGATTAAAATGTTACATTAGAACCTTAGGCGAGTGCTACCATCAACTGAAATTCGGTCAAATTATAATTTCGTAAGAAATTACAAAAAAAAAAAAAAAAAAAAAAAAAAAAACCATTGCTCTGCGTATCTTTGCCCCATTGGTTGGGGTAAAAACTCGCAGTGGTGGGGCAAAGATACGCAGTGCCTATTTTTTTTTTTAATCACTTGTCATCTATCTAGTCAAGAAGTATAAAGACAAATTGAATCAAATGCTTAATCAAGATTTATATTTGAGATGAAAATAAAAGTGTTCTTAGAGTTTAATTTGTTCGAAAAACAAGTTTCTATCCATTAATTTCACCATGCGACTTGCAATTAACAGGAGTTTTTTTTTCTTTCTTCTAATAGCTCGACATCTATTAAGAGTAAACATAAATTTAAACAAGATATGTTTAATTAAAATTTGGTTTTGAAATAAAAATAAAAGTTTTCTTTAGAGTTTAATTCATTCGCAAAACGATTTTCGTTCCATTAATTTCGCTATGTAACTTGCAATTAACAGTATTTATTTTTTTTTTTAACTAATAATTCGTCATCTATCTTAAAAGAAAAAAAAACTTTTTAATATTTATTTTCTTAGTTTTTATTAAGGCTGCTCTCAAATCAAAAGAGACTATTTTCTGACACATTTTTTAATTCATTTTTGATCGGAAATGCATGAAATTGGCAGGTGTTGTTACAAACTACGTAATCGAAAGATGTTTTGCAAAAGATCTTTCAGAAAATATTGTGAAAATGGTCGTTCTGAACAGAATTTCCGCACGCGACACCGCCGGAGAGGAGAAAAACAGATCGTCATGTGACCACGATAGTTTATAACTCGATATGTAATTTATTTATCAAAAAAGTGGAAAACTCATTTCGATTTCAAATCGCGTGTCTCTCTGAATTACTGTGCAGTTGGACTTTTAAAACAAATTCTTTATAAGCGACAACCCAAAACGACGGATGGACTCTGGAAGATTGTGGTCGAGCAGTGGAACAAAAATGACCCTTAATATTTTAAGAAAAGATATCTTTTAAATTGGAAATCAAGACGTAATCGGATAGTTCAAGAAAGGGGCTATCAGATTGTACATATCATCAGAAAATAAAATCCTTTGTTTACATATTTCTTTTTCCAAAATCGTTAGAAAAATGTGTGAACACACTCTGCATACATAGGGTGGCCCAGAAGTAGGTTACAGTGTTACTTATACAGCAATACTTTTAATAAAGGTTTAATGCAGGTTTCATTATATATATAGTTACATATTTAATCCAGAAGGTGCTCAAAATGTCCACCTCCTCCATTGATGCATTCCTGCAACCTGTCCCCGACCACTCTCACACAATTCAGTGCGACACAAATTCCGGTTAGAACGAATTTCCTTAAACTCATCATCGATGGAATTCTTCAACTGTCGTACTGTGACGTGGCGGATTTTCTCGAATAAACTTTATCCTTTACTACTCCCCCGAAGAAGAATTTGTTTTGAACAATCAGTTATGTATATGTAACTGCATACCTACTTTTGGGCCACGCTGTATATCTTCGCTCACGCGAAAACACTCGCTCGCTAATGTTAATCCTATGAGACAATTCTTTTAAACTATCTCGTTTGCATTTGAATATTTTTAAACTTTTTTTTTTTTTTTTTTTTTTTTTTTGACAGTTGTGGTCGATCCCTACAATCGCAGTTTTTTTTTTTTTTTTTTTTTTTTTTTTTTTTAAATCGTTAAAACATTTTGAAATGCAAACGCGATATTTTAATTCAAAAGAACTGTCCCATACGATTAACATTAGCAAGCGGGTGTGTTCGCGTGATAAATCACACTGTAAAAAAATTCCATTAAAATATTTCCATTAAAATATTTTGGGAAAAAAAGGAATTTTTTCCTGGAATTTGCGGGAAAAAAATTCCGTTAAAATACGGAAATAGTACTGGCGTCTCGATTGCCAGTACAATTTCCGTATTTTAGCGAATTTTTTTTTACAGTGTAGGATTGAACCCGAAAAGTATTTGTATTCAAGGGCGAGCGAGGATTAATCCTATCCGATTTAAATTGTTTTTCTTAAGTCGTTCTTGTCATTTTGATAAAAATTGACAAAAATGTCGAATTTCAGATTTTTATTTTAAAATGTGCCTTAGCATTCTTAAAACATTCTGTCCAAATTTAGGAACGATTCCATAAATTATAAAGGAGATATACTTAATTTCCCTAGGCCTTCCCGTTCAACGTCCCTTTAACTGTCAATGTTGAACCCTTTATCTACTGACGGCACTTATAAGTACCATTAAAATAACTCGTTATACAATTCATTTAATACATCTAATAGTTGTAATACAGTTTAGAATGTGCTATAGATACATTAATTTACTTTGTTCCAAAAGCATTATTGGTTACACAAAACAAAAATATTTTTAAAAGGATGATTTATTTTGCCTTTGCATCTTTTCAGCTTTCTCGGCGTTGGGGTGGGGAGTTTTCAATTTGGAAATATTTCTATATTTCTATTGTAAGATATTTGTACATTTCCTAATTCTACAAAATACAAACAAAAATATTTAAAATAAAAGATTTAAGTGCTGTTATAAATATTGCACAAAACCCCTATAAATTCAAATTTAATGAATTCTTCTAAATCCTTCAATGCTTCTAAAATCCTTCTAAAATTTGTTAAATGATTATGTAAATCTTCTAATGTAGTTTAAACAATTCACGAAAAATGCTTTAGAAGATAAAAATTTTCACGAATTCATAATTCAGCACATAAAGGGTTAAACTCATTTTCTCAGTTCGCAATTTTTTATATTTTCATTTTAATCGAAATGCTAAGTCTTCTACAATAACTAAGCAAATTGTCTGAAATTCTTTTAAAAAGTATCTTTAGACCCTGTATGTGATATCAAAGTATCGGATTCTTGATATGTTTGTAACTTTAAACAAAAAAAGAAAAAAAAAAATTAACTTAAAATTGTGCTATTTTCCCATATACTTTCACTAAACTTTTTTTTTCTGCTGATCTAATGGACTAATCAAAAATCAGATAGATTTATAGAAAAAAGTACTCTAAATAAAAGATTAAAAAATAAATCTATTTCCAAATATGAAAAATGAAAAAGAAAACATAATTTTAAAATTGTTAATTAAAAAAAAAAAAAAACAATTTTTGTTTAAAAAGTTATTGCTATATTGAGAATTTAACACTTTTTATGATCTATTATGACTATGCTTTATTCAAACATGAACCTAAAACTATAACTATACGTTCAGTTACAAAATAAAAAATTTTGATATCGAGTTCCCTTAAGGATGTTCTCAAATCCAAAAGAGCAACTTTCTGACATAAGTTTTAATTTATTTTTGCTCGAAAATGCATGAAACTAGCTGGTGGTGTTGTTCAGAAACTATGCTCATTGAGCTGTTTTTTCCATTTTTTTTTTTTTTTTTTTTGCAAACGCAATAGATCTTTCAGAAAATATTGTCAAAGTAGGCGTTTTGAACCGAATTTCTGCGCGAAGGAAGAAAGAGCACTCAAGAAAGCTCGAAAAACCTGTTTATCACGTGATCGAAAATGCGTATAACTCAATAGGTAATTGATTGATCAAAAAATGGAAAAAACAGTTCAATTCCAAATCGCTTCCATGGCCAGGCTTTCCAATTTTATACCTTTTTGTTAAAAAATGAATTTGTAGGTGTGTCAAAACGTTTTGCGCTTGTTGAGCAGATCATTTAAGAACAGCCTTAACCAGGCCTACCCGGGTGCGAAACCTTGAAATTAAGAAATCCTCTCCGTTACACTGATTTTCGTTTATTACTGAATGGGAAAACGCTACTGCTATTACTTTTCCTTCATATTTTTCTTCATTACAGGTGGATTTTTTTTGCACTCCTGCTCACGAGTATATTGTTTATCTCATAGCGGATATCAGGTGTCAGAAGGCATCTGATTCTAGAAAAGACCATGGGTGAATAAATTTTAACCTTGCCCTACAAGAATTCCAGTGTACCCTTCAATAGCGAACATCTTAATCACATCGACCGCACAAGGTTAACCAAAGAAAAAACACGTTTGTTATGTAAAAGCAACATTGCCAAAAGAGAGAGACATTTCATTTCTCTTTATTAATTATTAAATAATATGTTTTGTTTACGGAGAAATAGGGTTTGTTCAAAGAGAGTGAAATCTTGTTTTTCTGGCTATCGTTTTGACGCGAATTAAAATTATGTATGTTGCCTCAGAAAAACCCCGTTAGCAATACGTCAGATGTGAATAATATAAGAACGTCATTAACCTGAAAATTTTTTAATGAATTCACAAAATTACCCCGAATATTTGATAAGCTAAAGGAAAAAATAGAATAGAAAGTATTGTGATATTCTTTTAGGAATCATAATGATAATAGTGTTTATTAATTATTTAACAAAGCGCAAATTTTGATGTAATTCGCAATTTTTAGTCTTTAACGGCAATTTAGAATATTTAGAACACTTTTGTTTAAATATTGGACTCTTTTTTTGTTGTTGTTGTTTATGGCAACTTTTAGTTTTAGGTTTTTTTTTTTTTTTTTTTTTTTTTTTTTTGCATGTGTGTGGTTTTTAACACTTTCCAACCAAGTTGAAAAGTGTTTATGAATTGCGTTTGTCTGTCCGTCTGATCGTGCTCTAACTCTCTTAAATATAGTGCTATTACCATGGAATTGATACACGTTATTGGGATTTACTATGATACGTTCGGTTTTGAAAATGAAGTGTGTAGCACTTACGGTTCATATACAGGGACACTCAAAAGAATTCCATTACGTTTCGGTCTATGGAGAAAATTCGTTTGCAGTGTATTTTAAAAATATTACACCATTTTAAACATATTAAAAATTACAATAGAACCTCTTTTATCCGAAACTCTTTAAACCAAAACTCTCGGTTAACCGAAATTCATTTTTAAAGCTTTTTTTTTTTCTATCGCATTCTTTAAATGCAAAATCTTTTTTGAACGCTTTTTTTTTTAACTATCATATTCCTTGTGCGCAAGCGGTACTTTTCGAACTACGAGTACATATAAATATTTTCGATCCCTTTTCTTAGAGTTCCTTTGAATTTAACTTGAGCTCCCGTAAGCTGCGGAGTGGAACGAAGAAAACGAACAACTTAGCAATTCTGAAGCTTTTGAATGTTTTGAAAAATGTGTGACATGGCTAAGCAGCAAAAAGACTGTGATACTGATGGTGAAGTAGGGTCATTCTCAGAAAAATCAGGAATTTGCGTTACTGGTTTTTATTACAAAGAGTAAGGTTTTAAAAAGTAATTTAAATATATAAAACATCTTAGTACAACTGATAAAACATATAGAAGTTGCAAGTTGAGACAAAAATATTATATTTATTGTTTAAATTTTGTCCACAGAGTGTGATTTGTCACATCCGTGAACAGTCACTGCTCATTGTTTTGTTAGTTTCCAGGTTTATATTTTATACAGCAAACAAGAAATTAACTGTTTAGACTATATTTTAGATTAAGAACACATTTTAAAAACTTCTCCAAAAACTTTAAAGTTAAATTTAATTTTTATACTTGTTTAATTGCAAGATTAATGTCTGTAACCAGAGAAATAGGTCATATCTGTGGGCAGAAACAAATGTGCCAATAAATTCTTCCATGTGGCAGCACCATAGTATATTGGTTGAAGAATCAACACTCAAACAGTCATTTTGTTCAGTGATATAGAAACAGAAGCATGCTTTTTGACTTGTGAGGTTTTATTTAAAGTTTTTGCTGTTGATTTGTAGAAAGTAAAGATCAACTTGTCACATCTGTGGCGCATACAAATTTAAAATAATCAGGTAAGATAACAAAATAATTCAATAAAATCATAATATTAGATGTAAAATATTTGTTTTCCACCTTTCATATCATAACTTCAAAAGCACATGTTCTTAAATGTAGAAAATAGGTGTTTTTATCACGTCCGTGGACACAGCCTATCCATGGATGTGACACAGTCCATGGATGTGATTTTAATAAAAATTTGGTTGAAATTTAAGCATTGAAATAATATATTTAAGACAAAGTTTAAAAAAAAAAGTATCAGCAATTGATATGCATGTTTTATTTATTTATTTTGTTATTTTTTTAAATTACCTTGTTGCTTGGTTCTGTAGATCTTTTTAAAAAGAGATTCAATCAGCACATTCAAATGTGTGGTAATTTTGAATTTTAAAAGCATTTTATGTGCCTGCTATTTTGAAAAATGTTTTAAAGTTTATTTAGTGTGTTTGAAAGTTTAATACCTGATTGCATTGTCTGTTTTTTACCAAATCTTCAAAATAGGTAGATTGGAGAATTTGATATAAATCATGCCTTTTTTCAGTTCTGCAATTTTCCAATATGGAATTCATAACTCAAACTGCTTTCAAGGTAAATTTTAAATCTTAAATTTTAAGGTATGCTGTTCTTTTAATTTTCAGAATCAAAATGGAGAAAATCCAAACAAGAAACAAAATGAAAGAAAAGCCTAAAAAGAAATCTGAGAGGGAAATACAGAGAAGAAGAGAGATTAAAAAGCTAAGTATGAGGCGTGCAAGAGAAAAATTAAAAGCTGATCCTGAGAAATATGAGGAAACTAAAAGGAAAGATAATGAACGAAAGAAATTATCAAGGATGAAAGTTAGTGAAATGAGTGACCATGAAAAAAGAAAGATAAGGAGAGGCTGGCGTGAACGAGCTAAAAAACACAGAGAAAAGAAAAAAGAAATAGAAAAGGCACTTTTAATTGTTGGGACACCACCTGATAGCCCTCAATTTTATGAGCCTGAAAACAGACCATCTTGTTCCAGAGTTAACAGCGGCTATAAAAAAAGGAAGCAAAACAGGGAATTTGTGAAAAAAGAAGTAGATAAACTGAAAGAAGAAAATATGTCACTGAAGAGACAAGTGGCAAAATACAAACAAAAGTACTTTCGGGCAGTATCAAAGGAGGATGATACTCCAAAGAAAGATGTGAAAAAAATGCTGAGTGGTAAAAAAGTTCCTGAGATAATTCGCCAAAACCTTGAGTTTGGAGCAGTGTTAAAAAAACAAATTAATGAAAACTTCAAGAAAGAAATAATTTTGAGTAAGAAAAGAAGCTTAGTAAATATGATAACAGGAAAAATCATCAAGAAGTACAGATTTAAGCAAAAGATTTCTCTTTTGACTTCTAAAAAGTTGTTGAAACCAAAAGTTGGTGTTCAGAAAAGAAAATATCTCCAGAAAGAAAAACTTCAAAATTTAATTATCACGTTTCTTGAAAAAGATGAGAATACCCGGCTCTGTCCTGGGAAAAAAGACACGCTAACAAAGAGAAAACAGAAAAAGAAAAAACGACTATTGTCTGACTCATTGAAAATCTTGCACCAAATGTTTACAAACTCATTTCCAGAATATAAAGATCTTAGCTACCCACAGTTTTGTCGAGGACGTCCATTTTGGATTGTTTCTCCGGATTGTCAAAAGCGAAATACCTGCAACTGCAATTTGTGTGATAATTTTGGGATGATTGTGAAAAAAATGAAGTTGCTAGGAATGATTGAAGAAACATCTCCTAATGCAATACTTCAAAGAATAACATGTGAAAAAAAAACTTGACGTCATATGTTTGGAGAAAACTTGTGTGGAATGCTGCAACAATGATCCAATTCAGATTATTAATGAATTTGAAGATGAAAAAATTTAAGTATGAGCAATGGATCACAAAAAGGGTGAAGATTGAGACTAAAAATGGATGTAAAATCAAACAAAATACATGCAAAGAAGAAATCAATTGCACCAAGAAGGAACTAGTTTCAAAGTTTGCAATGCTAATTGGACAGTATAGGCAACATGTGGCCAATATTAAACATCAATATCAAGTCACAAGTGCGATAAAGAAATCCTTAACTAAAGATGAAGTTTTTGTACACATTGATTTCTCCGAAAATTACCAGTGTAAATATGGTGAAGATATTCAATCGGTACACTTTGGAGGTTCTAGAAAGCAGGTGACATTGCACACTGTTGTCTTGTACTATAAGACTGAAAGAGATGAATCTTTGCAACACAAGTCTATCTGTACTATGTGTGATAGCAAACGACATGATCCTGTGGCTATATGTGTCCATTTGAAGCCTGTTTTTTCTGAAATAAAATTATTCCTGATCTAAAAACAGTGCATTTTCTGAGTGATGGTCCTAGTACACAGTACAGGAATAAGATGTTTTATTTGGCTGCAACTTTAGTTGCAAAAGAGTTGCAAGTTGAAAGCCTTCATTGGCATTATTCTGAAAAAGGGCACGGGAAAGGAGCACCAGATGGAATAGGTGGATGTACAAAAAGGTTAGCAGACACTATTGTCAGTCATGGGGCAGATATACAAAATATAGATGCTCTTGTGTCAGCACTAAAAGAAAGCAGCAGCACAATAGATATTCACTGAATTTATTCTGAAGATATTGAGGAGTTGGATAAACAACTCCCTAATAAAAATACAGACATTCCGGGGTACTCTAAAAGTACATGAAATTACATGGAGCAAAACCAACAAGACGACGATTCAGGTTAGACGACTTTCCTGTATGCAGTATACAGCTGAACAAACTTGCAATCATTATGGGATTGGAAACATCAAGATTGATGATCCAAAAACTATCCAACATGCAACTTGGAAGCCGTTAAAGGGGCATGAGGTATATTCTGATGAGAAAAGCGATAAGGAAGAATTGGAGACCATCGCGCCTAACAGCTGCGTAATTGTTGAATTTATATCAGAAAGACTCCTTATTGAGCATTATGTTGGTATGGTGGAAAGAGTACAATCTGAGGAAGAGTTAATTGTAAATTTTATGCGAAAGTCAACTGGAGTTGGAAAATTTATTTTTCCTGATGAAACGAATGTGGAAACTGCTGATAAAAGTGCTGTGGTTAAAGTTTTGGAGCAGCCAGAGATAAATAAACGTAACCAATACATTTTTACAGAAAACATGGAAAATTTTAAAAATATGCGTTGATTTTGCTAATTTTTATTGCCCAGAACTCATAGGTCCATATTCCAATATGATTTGTAAATTGCCTTGTAATTTTTCTCCTTTCTATGAATAATATTGCTTACATTGATTTAGTTTTCAATTGTGTAACGGTAGTAAGTTAGTAAATTTTATTTCATTCACTATATAAGCTCTCTTATTATTTCTATCACAAGTATTTCTATTATTTCTATCATGTGTGTTTTTTATTATCTAATCTGTGTGACAAATTGTCATATCTGTGGACTGGGTGTCACGTCTGTGGGCCTGGTTGTCAAGTCCGTGGACCTGACTTTTTTTTTAGGTTTAAAAAACTTAAAATATGTATATGTTTGATCTGAACAACTATAACAGTGATATTACTTTAGGTAAGATCTAACTTAATTATAAGTTTTAAAAAGTTTGAAGAAATTTTATTTTTAAAAAAATCAGTAATGAAATTCCTGATTTTTCTGAGAATGACCCACTAATGATATTAAAAAACTCAGTGATAGAGCTTCAAAGCAAAGGCAATCGAAATTGCGACAAACAAAACATTTTTCCAAACTCTTGCGATATATGTAAAAGGTACTTAATTTCAAAATTAAAATTCAGGTAATTTATTCTTGTTTCTACTTTGCTATTGCTTTATTTTTATTAAGCACTTGTTACCATAATAAGAAATATTGCATATATTTCGCCTTAATCTTAAAATTGAAGCATTCTCGGTTATCCGAAAATTTCGATTTCCCGAAAGAGGGTCGGTCCCAATTACTTCGGATAATCGAGGTTCTACTGTATATATATCTCTGTAGAATCTGGTGTGCATATATTTAATCGTTCAATTACAGGGACGCACAAAAGTTCTTTTCGACAATACTGCCTATGAAGAATAATTGCTGGCAGTGCTTTTTAGTTGTGATACGCGTTTTAAAATTTAATTATTTTTATTTCATATTACTTGGTGTATATATAAATTTTATAGTTCATGTACAGGGATACACAAAAGATATAGAGTACATTTCCTTTTATTGGCGGAAATTGCTGAATGGGAATTTTAAATTGTGCTATGCGTTTAATTGAACTAGCTTTTAGTATACAATGTAATATAAATACCAATCTATAGGTCATATACACAGTTATACAAAAAAATTCTAATGTTTTTCCAACTACATTCCAACTACATGAACCTAAAACTATAATATAAGTTACAATTACAAAATATAATCTTTTTTGGTACTGAATTCCCTTAACCACACCTACCCGGTACAGTATTTTGAACGTGTTGGAAAGTGTTTCATAATCTATGCTGAACGCATGATTTCTTTTATGTTCTGTCTTTTTTAACCCTCAAAATCTATGTTGTTTTAAGTTGAACAAATAATGTGGTCCCGTTTAAAAAAAAAAAAAACACGCATTTTCACTCATGAAGCTGTTAAAATTCAATATTTTTTCATTCTGTTGATACTGAATTTGAGACGGTAATCTCAGAGGCAGTCGAAATTCTTCAGAAAGTGAAAATGACGTCGTATTTAAAAATAAACCAGTATTTTCTTTGATAATCTATAATAATAAGGGAAAAAGTTTGTGTGTGTGTTTGTCCGCTTTGTTCTGAAGAGACCGCTGCGCGCAGAACTATAAAATTTGGGAGGAACATACCTCTCTATGTATGTACTTATACACCTCGAAGCCCGATTTTGGATTTTTTGATTAGATTTCTTTTTAATTTAATTTTTTATGCGATTTTAAACTTTTTTTTTTCATTTTGAGGAGATTTTCTCACATTAATAAAAAGAATCCGGTTGCAACCTTTTAGCCCAATATATAAAAATTTGTCCTCTTTTCAATAAAGCTTATTCGAAATTCGCACAGCGATTTTTGAAGTTTCGCGAATCTCTTTCCTAACATAGTAAATTTTGTCCACTTTGATTTTTTCGTCCCTCCTGAAAGGTTTCCGATTACAGTGTTTTCCATCATTATAAATAAATTTCTACCCCAGCGATTTTTGAATGTTTAGCAATTTTTAGTGCGACTTTCAATGCGATTTTTCAAGTTCCGCGGCGATTTTTTATATTCAGAAACGAAATTCGGTTTCAAACCTTTAGCCTAATATAGTAAATTTTCTCCTTTCTTTTTTGCATTTTTAGTGATTTTTAATGCGATTTTCAATGCGTTTTTTGGGTTGCATGGCGATTTTTCGACATTTATGAAAGGAATTCTGTTTCAAACTTTTAGCCTATTATGAATGATTTCAAACTTTTAGCCTATTATAGTAAATTTTCTTCTCCGCGATTTTTAATACGACTTTCAATGGGATTTTTAGCGTTTTATTCGAGTTCCGAGGCGAGTTTTCGACATTCGGAAAAATCATTTCGTTTCAAACTTGTAGTCTAGTATAGTAAATTTTCTCCTGTGCGATTTTTGATTTTTTAGCGATTTTTAGCGTTTATTCGCGTTTCACGGCAATTTTTTGGCATTCGTAAAATGAATTAGTTTTCAAACTTTTATCCTAATATACTAAATTTACTCGATAGTTTTTTTAAAAAGTTTTTGCGGTTTTTAAGGCGATTTTTACGTTTCATCGCGATCCGCGGCGACTTTTTGAATTATTATAGTAAATTCTGTTCTCTCTTCAATAAAGTTTATTTGGTTTTCATATAGCGATTTTCGAATTTTTCGTGTATTTTTATGTGATTTTAAAAGTTTTTTCGCATTCCGCGGATATTTTTCGACATCTGTAGAAGACATCCTCCTTTAATATTTTAGCCCAATGTAGTAATTTTGTCCTCTGATATTTTTGATAGTTTGCTATTTTTCGCGATTCGCTGCGATTTTTCCACATTAGTAAAAGGTATCCGGTTTCAATCTTTTAGCCCAATATAGTATTTTCCCCCCTTCTTTTCAATGTTTATTCGGAATTCGTGCAGCGATTTTTAAATTTTTCGTGATTTTTTTATTGGAATTTTATAGTTTTTTTTCGCGCTTCGTGCTATTATTTGACGGCCCAGACAACGCCGGTCAGGCCAGCTAGTAGTAAATATTTCACTACGAATGCATCTGAATGACATAAATTTCTGAATTTGAGGTGGATGTCAAGAAAGCCAATTTTCACATGAACAAGCTGTAGCTGACAAATGTGGCGTCAAATTTAGAAATATAGTTATTAATAACCTATCGCGTTTTAAAATGTTATAAACATGATGAATATGAATACAGTAATACCTCGACTTACGTCTGCAATTCGTTCCAAGTTAAGCGATGTAAGTCGAAAACGACGCAACTCGAGGTACATTTTAAATAAGCAAAAAAGTATAAGCAATAAAAATTCTCCAAAATCTAATGAACATATTCTATTGCATTTAGGGACTATGTTAGATACATTTAACTTTAGCAAAAAAAAAAAAAAAAAAAAAAAAAAAAATGCATTTGCAATGCAAGAATTTGGAATAAATCAATGCGTTGTTAACTTCCAATTTATTGTTCTTCTAGCTGTACTGCTCGAGTCTTTGAGGATCCGAAAAAAATCTTGCATTGAAGTTTGAACCGACAAATTTTTCTTTTTTTACATTTAGAAGCTCTTTGTAACAGCAAAGTAAGTGAGTTTTCTAAGTTTTTCCTAGTGACTTTTTTTATTTGTTTCTCACTATCACTTGCCTGTCACGGGAAAGGTTCCCTTCATGGAACCAAAAGTCTTCAAAAAAGTTCAAAGTGCGTCTTAATTAACCTCTTCGTTCCCGAAGCTAAAATAATACTACAAATAGTCATTCATTGTTTTTAAACAAACAAAAAGACATCATAGATGACAGAAAAAGGACTTCGGAAATTTATACTTTAGGGGACTAGTAATTTAGATTTACAAATAGGGATCTAAAATTACAAATCCCCTTAAATCATCAATTTAATTATCACTAACCTAAATTCACACAATCACAAATTTAAAGCTTTTTATCAAGTGAATGATATGCAAATCTTCAAAACATTTATTATAAAGGATTTAAGTTAAAAACGTATGAAAATTTGTCAATTTCTTGGGCACACTGTCTTGAATGCATTTTGCAAACTCAGATGAAAATAACATTTATATTTTGAGGAAATCAGCACAGGTGTTGCCATTTATTGATTTGCTTTTAAAGAAAAAAAAACATTCAGCTATTAAAAAATAAAGTCAAAATGTAAAAAAATCAAACAATTTAATTTTTATGAGGAAAAGAATAGAGGTCCACGAGTGTGGACCTAAGGTACCGAAGAGGTTAAGGGATTTTTTTTTCCAGGCCAGACGACGTATATGCGGGGTGACGTAAGTTGAGGGGACGTAAGGGGGGTACTACTGTATATGAAAAGTACGCAGCCGCATAGAAAATTTGAAAAAAAAAATGTTAATTCTGTATATTTCACTATCTTATAATTATGTGTACTCTCATTTTTTCCTGTAGGGGAGACCGGGGCTAGTAGGCGCAGTTTTTAGTTTTTGATTTTTATAAATTTTTTATTTGAATTTTTTAACAAACTTTAACTGCACTGTTAAAGAACAGACATTGGGCTATAAATACCCGGAGTTTTGAGTTTGTAGCTTTTGTAGTTTATGTTTAGCGGAAGCCTAAAGTAAAAGGAAAATTGTGCGCCAACTTCCCCCGTCACGGGGCAAGTTGCCTATACCTATGGGGTAAGTTGGCACACGTTTTATAAAAATTTAAATGAAGCCCAAATAAGACACGCAGTTAAGCGAAATCAATTTCATTATTACCAGTAAGTTTAGACTAAGACGTTATAGCCGTACGATGTAAATTCTAAATTATACAGACATAAAAATAATGAATAAAACATTAACATTGAGTAACTTCTATCCTACTCGATATCATCATCAGAGTTACAGTTACCACAAATAAAAAATCGAGTGTCTCCATTTGGACAAGCCACGTGTGCCCAAAATCTTGCATTGCAACCACTTTTCTCGTTGTTTGCTGATTTTCAAGCTACCAGTGCACACCAAATACCGAGCCAACTTGCCCCGTGTTCAATGCGCCTACTTGCCCCATAATAAATTTCTTCACAAAAGGGACACGTAATCCTCTAAGCATAAATAATCCAAGTAAATCACATATGAGGTAGGTACAGTTAATCATACACTAAGAAAAACTGCACAAGTTAAATCGCAATTATTAAGATAAGTATTAGAAATTAAAAAAAGAATGAAGCAACAAAAATTTACTCATGAGTGCAAAAAACAGAAAAATCGTAATAAATGTCCACTGCACGTAGGTAACGATGCAAAACTACTTTGAGGATTGTAAAAAGCAATAAGAAAGGTACTCTGTGACTGGTTGCGCAATCTATCCACAAACAGGCAATTTATGAGGACTGCGCCTACTTACCCCTGTAGTCAACTTGCCCCGGTCTCCCCTATAACACATATTACCACGTTAAAAGACACAGAAGTATGGCGATTCCGGATTGGATTAATTATATTAGTGAAAGTCTTGTTCTCATGAACAGAATATCAACACTGATGAGATTTATAGAAGAAAATGAAGTCATTTTTAGAAATAATTATCCATACCTCTCGGACACTTCTTCAGACGATGATTTATGATTTTTAGTTTTTTGATATCTTCTTTGTTTCCATTGTAAATAGTTTTCATATATATTCATTAATTATTATTATTATTATTTTTATTATTATTGGTATTATAGTTATTACAAGTAAGTGTTTTTGTTACTAATATTTTGTATTTATTATAAATCGTCATGTTTTGAACCAGACAGCTATATTGAGAATCTTACAGTTTTTTTTTTTTTTTGAGTTACTAAAGCATAAATACTATAAACATTGAGCAATCTTTTTAAAACTGCTGTCAAAAGGATGAACTAACAAATGGGTTTCGGCCGCCGTTCGTAGGAAAACCCCCCATCAGGCTTACAGCTTGGAGCTACGGCTCAAATCCCCCCCCCCGCCCTATACATAATAAGCCAATGTTTTTGCCCAACTCATTTGTATCTACCTTGTATTGTTTCAATATTATATTGAAACCAGCATATCACCCCCGTCAAAAGTGAAGATAGGTTGATCTTCGTTTCATTTTCACAATAATTCATACAAACAAACAGCATCAAGATTTTATTATTGAAAGGTTTGTACTGTAGTAAAGTAAATTTTAAAAATGACAAAGGATTTCTACAAATACAAATTATGAGGATTTTTTTTTTTTTTTTACTCAATATTCCATTTCTGAAATAGTTCAAACGTTCAATAAAAGCTCCGATGCTAATCTTTAGATATAAGAGAGGAAAGATTGGTGAAAATGACGTCATGTTGACACAATCATATCAATTTCTCCCCTTCGTTTTATTAATGTAAAACTATATTTCAAGCTAAGCTTAAGGTCGCCGGCGCAAGCTTTCAAACATGCGTTATATACGTACTTTTATACTTAACCACAGTATATTTAAATAAAAATATTTTTTCTATTTAATTGTAATGTAAAAAACTAATAAAGTCATAATGCATGAAAATAAAATAAATCTAATAGACAATAATTCTCGTGATGTCGCAATAAATAGGATTTTTTTTTTCGCTTATTAAAATAAAGTACACGTACATATGAAAATCTTGCAATAGAAAAGTAATTTTTGTGGTAAGAATTTTATAGTGTATTTTTAATTGTTGGCAACAGCTATAATGAAAAATGTTTAAATTTGAATGGAAATTGCTGTTAAATTTGTGGTTTTTTATTAATTAAAAATGAACTATAAGTTATTCCGATTCCGGATTACTTTAGTTGCCTCGGCCGTGTTTTAATACACACGCACGTAACATTTCACAATTCTGCCGTCCAAACTGTGGATTTGTAGCATTACAGACAGACAGACAAATTTTCATTTTTATATATTACATATTAGATAGATAATACGTTTCGCCTTGGAATGGTTACTCACACTTTCCTACACTTGGATTTTATATACTGGGTGTTCCAAAAATGACTGATGGATTTTAAAATTCAATAACTTGCAAACGGTGACAGATATTTAAAAAATTCTTGCAGGAGTGTTATGTAAGAGGTCAGAAGTTTTTATGCTACGATTCTCAGTTTTAGTAACAAATAGCATCAATAGATGGCTATCTGTCACCGTTTACAAGTTATTGAATTTTTAAATCCATCAGTCATTTTTGGGACATACGGTAAGTAGATAACATTATTTTAACAAATTAAAAATTCAGGAAAATCAGCATCAAAAGTTTACCCTAAATTTTTGTCTTGCGTTTTTACTTTTACAGAGCAAATGACTAGATATCATTCTCACGATAAAATTGGATTAGTCATTTTCAAAAATATTAATACCTTCTCTGAGCATAGAAGCGACGTAAACCCAGAAATACTCCAAAAAAGCTGACTTCCAAGCCAGGGGAGAACGAATTATCCTTAGGTACAACAAAGCTGATAACAATACCATGACCAAAAGCGTTATTCCTATAGAAGCCCACACCTGAAAAGAGACCAAAAAAAAAAAAAAAAAATAATAATAATAATAATCATTAGCGGGGTTATGATAATGTATGAAAAAATAATATATGATAAAATGTAATATGTAATATATAAAGAATGCATAGAACTAAAATATGACGTTAAGTATTAAGTTTAGAAAAATGTATTTTAAAACTTGTTCAGTAAATAATAAGCAGAAAACTCTAAATAAGTTTTCCTTTCAAAAATTTAAAAAATGAAAGTTATACGCATTTATTTTAATGTTTCTGTTCATATAGTTTTACTTGTTTTTTAAATTACGTATTTGAGAATTATGTATTTTTAATTTGTTAATTAATTGCAACTTATAAAATCCTTTCCCGAACCCAGAAGCAGGCGCACATTTCTCACCACTGTTTTAAGAAAATTAATTTCTGACTTATTTTATTACAGAATTTTTAATAATTGTATGCAATGTGTCCAGTTCTTTGCGTATCCTTGTAGGGGGAAGTAGGGTAATGACGCTCATTTAAGGGATAACATTAGGTCAAACATAGCTGCGGTAGGGTAACATAGGGTAATATAGGATAACATAGCTGATCAAATTTATACAAAAAATCAATATTTTATTAACGAAGTATAATTCCAAAGCATAAGGAACAGTTTGCAATCAACTAATTTGCATAAAATGTTTAGGAACTTTTTTTTATCGTTTATTTAATTATACCATGGATTGAGCGGTAATGCCCGACATGGTAGGGTAATTGCACTCAAAATTTGGATACAATATTTAAGTACGACAAAAGTCACAGACGTAGTTGTGTGATCTGTTCACACCATTGCAGGCTTTATGCGACCACTTTCCACATATTGTGCAGCGAAAGCACGTGCGTTATATCTCTCGAATTCTTAGCAAAAACAGCATATTTCTGTCTCCATATCCTGTCCGATTAGAAGCAAATCATCTGCGTCATCATCATCACACAGTTGCGACTCATCAATGCCTTCCTTTGAGCTTTTGTCATATAACTTCCTTTTTGAAATCTTACGTTTCGTTAGTTTGACGTTTGACTTCTTCGAAACATTTTTCTTCGTAATTTTTTATTTTTTATTTCCAAGATTTACACGTGAGCGCCATTACCCTTCATCGGCATGTTGGATTTTTATGCATTATAGCTGGCGCAACAACACACTATAAAAATAAATAAAAGCATGAACGTACAGCTTAATCTAATTGCATATATTTTATAGACAAGGAGTAAATTAGCATTTGAAAATACGAGTGTACACTTACTTTCAAGTTAGATGCTGTAAAATTTTACGATAAAACAAACTAATAACGTGAGGACACGAAAACTCTTTTCTTCCGACGGTCACTATATCTCTACTGGGAACTTGCAAAGATGCTCGCTAAATGGCGGTACCGATGGCGCGTTTTCAATTCTGTTCTGTTTAGTGATATTTGAGTGAGCGGGATTGCCTGCTGAGCGTCATTATCCTGCTTTCCCCTATACAATTTTATTTATATTCTACAAACATCTCTTAGTATACTAAATATACTTCAGATAGAAAATACGCAACTCAAAAAGGCACCTTTAAGCAATTCATTCTCCTACACAGTAATGCTTAACAATTCTTATATGTAGCCCTATATATGATCTACAGAATTTATGCACACCATGTAGAACTCATATTTTTTAAAACTTAAAAACGCATACCAAAACTGAAAACGCACTTCCAGCATTTATCGCTCATAGGTGGTAGTGTAATCGAATTATTTTGTGTGTCCCTGTAAATAATAGATAAATGCTATGAACATCATATACTATATAAAATAGCAAATAAAACCTTTGTGCAACAATATTAAATATTAAAAAACAGGAAAACCAACGTTTAAAAATGCATAAATAATTCATGAAAAGCAGCAAACAGCTGTTTCGAATCTACTAGCGAGATTCTTCTTCAGTGCAAGATAGGGAAGAGGAACAGCGTGCTAGAAAAAGCTAGCTCAGCCTTGCTTTTTCTAGCACGCTGTTCCTTTTCCCTATCTTGCACTGAAGAAGAATCTCGTTAGTAGATTCGAAACAGCTGTTTGCTTCTTTTCATGAATTATTCTTGCATTTTTAAACGTTGGTTTTTCTGCTTTTTAATATTTAATTATATACTATAATAAGGATCTTATAGCGAACTTCAGAAATGTATATCAATCTCAATATATTTGATATACTGTAACATTATTAAAATACACTCAAAATGATTTTTCTCCATAGACCACAATGTAATGGAATTCTTTTGAGTGTTCTTGTAAAGTAAACGAACTAAAAGTGCTACACATTCCATTGGTGAAGCTCGATGAAATATATCAATTACATGACAATCCGAGTTTATTTACAAGAGTTAGAGCACGCACAGGCAACAGATAGACAAACCGAATCCATAAACGCTTTTATACTGTGTTGGAAAAATGGTAAAAATAATAACACCGGACAACAATCGTTCTGTCACAGAACTGAAATTAGTTGATTCTTCATCAGTTTTTTGCGCTGATTCCGAATATGCTTCCCGTTTTACTCTAGATCAAGGCTGTCCAACGCGGTGTCCTTTGAAGGCCACCCTTTTGAAGGTTTCATGTTAGTAAAAGGTTTTTTAAAAATGAAAATCCATTTTCAAAAGTGCTTCTTTAAAATCATTAGCGTTCCACATGATTTTTTTTTCAGTATAGGCGGCGTTAAATTTTTGGCTCCTTTTTTTACAATTTTATTTTGAGATAGTCCTCTCTCAGAAAAATGTAATTCTAAATTTATTTAGTATAATTTATGATTTTTTCAGTTCTTATTTTTTATATCGAGTCCTACATTTAGTAGGAGCCCTTATTACTCACATTGTGAGGTGTCTTTGCATCTTATAAGACGCCTGGATATCGCTATTTCCAAACATGTTGCCAGTTTGGTCTTTTTGTTTATTCAGATATTCCGAATACCTATCAGAAATTACGAATAGTAGTTTTTGCTTTATTTAATGACTAACGTTTCCTGATTATTTAAAGTGATAGTTTTTCTTTCGGTATTTCTGAATACAAAAGGATGCCAAATTCGCATCCCTGCCTTGCCCCTCCCCCCTTACTATACTGAGGTAATATTGCTCTATGTTTGCAGTCACGCGGATAATGGCGCCCTTCAAAGTTTGTCACTAGGTAAGATGCGCCCGCGATAGTCAGTGGATTTAGCGTAAAAACATTTCACTTCCGGATACCAGTATGAGCTGTGGAGCATTGCTTATATATATGTTAAGAAATAGAAAACTGCCGGGAGGCAATCGATCAGAGGTCAAAACCCTCCATAATGACGTCATCAAAATGGCCGCCGCGACGATGGACACAAGCTCATTAAAATGCTCACATCTTCATTCACAATTATAATATTATGATATTGTGATATATCATTTGAAAGCTCTTGAAATCAGCTACAAAAAGGCTCTCACAAATTTGTTCCGTGACAAACGGTTTAGACGTGTTTGCGGCGACAAAGTAACACTCAGCCAACTTTTACATTGTTACGATGTTTTCCGATACACATTTTGCACTGGGTGCCACTTTTAGAATTGTTTTTCGCTTTTTTCACTTCTAAACTCTCCTCCCTACCCCCTCCTAGATATATCTTAGAGAACATGTTTATATAATTCTTCGTATGAATATGTTTCCTGTAGTTCTAATTTCCATAAGAAGTAGTAAAAATGAAAAAAAGTAAAGGCATAACCATGACTCTGAGCTTAAACAAACCTGATATTTAAAGCAAATTTATTGTTATAATGTAAAAAGTTTACAAATTTGCAAAAAAAAAAATTATTCACTGCATTGTCCCTCACAGCTACAAAGTAAAGTGCAACTTATGCCTGATTTTATACATCGATAACGTGTGCATATCTCTTTGCACTTGCATGCAATCCGTTCTTGCAGCTTCTCCATGGTGATTTCCCAGTTTGAAGACCAGAGGGGCTAGTAGCCATTGTCCACCTTTTTACATCCCCATTGACACGGATTCAAACGTGGAAAACTGCGTTGAAGGTAGTTTGTCCACAAAGAACACTGCAGGATAGCCTTCTGCAGCTGATGTAGGAGAGCGTTGCTGGTTGATGGAATATTTTCAATGGGTATATTCTGCTGTGTAAATAGAATTTGCCTGGCTTCATTTACGGTATCCACTGAACTTGACGCATAGTATTAAAGGACGACGAACCGCTGAATAAGTAAAAAATACTTGTCATCTTCTGTGATTTTGTCATTAAGTTTGAAATAGGCCAAAATAGCCTTGTCCACGTCTCAAAATGTCATCCATATTTTCCAGAAAGTAGATTTACCGATGCCTGCAAAACTAGACACCGTGTCAGCTCCTGCAAAGACATGGAAGAAAGTTAAAAGATCTGGAATTTCTTGGTGAATTTTCTTGTGCAATTTGTGGATGGGAAGGTATTATTGATGCTTTCCACTTCCATACTCCAACCATAATTCTTCTATAAAATATTTACATTAAAATCACAGACAATACATAAAACAATTAAAATTATTACATAAAAACACTAAAAACGTATTAAAATTGGGACGTTTCGGATCATCACGATCCCTCCTCAGCCAATTATAAACGTTAAGTCAATGCTATCAACAGTTACAAGAAAAACACAACAGAAAGTCATCAATTTCAGGTTACAGTTAAAATAAAATAGGATACTCGGCCGGCACAGATGCAGCTTCGTTAATCGCTAAATCCATTGTTTTAGTATGCCAGGCCTCTAAAAACACTCTCCCTGCGTAATTGTTGCAGCCGGATCGGATCACAAAAGCTTTATTAAAATCTGGAAAATGGTCGGTTGCAATAGTATGCTGAACGATCTTTGAATTCAAATTTCTACATCTAAATGCCTGTTTATGCTCTTTAAGCAGTATTTCAAATGTCCTGCTAGATTCACCAATATAAACCGCTTCGCACTGCTCACACGGAATTCCGTAGACGATGTCTTTAAAATGCAGGATGGAATATCTATGTTTAAAATGACATAACAGATTCTTAAGAGGATTTTGGGGAATGAGAGATGTATGAATACCAACGGATTTCAAATAATGCGAAATCTTTTCAGAAATGCAGCTATAATAAGGTATGCTTGCGTAAACATTTGGTTTTGTACGCTGGAAAGGTGGAGGGGTATTCATGTCTGCAAGGAGAATTTCTCTGAGAATTCGAAGACACAATCTTAATGGGTAACCATTTAGCTGTAAAACAATTAAGATTTTTTGTTTTTCTATGTTGAAAAGCTTCTCAGTACTGCAATAACGCAAAGCTCTAGCAAACAAGGTTCTAATAACTGCAATTTTATGGGATTTGGGGGATTCTGAATTAAAATTTAAATACTGTCCAGTGAATTTTGTTTTTCTATAGACTGTGGTTACAAGGGTTTGGGAAGTGGAAACAGAACTTCTACGAATCAATATATCTAAAAAGGGGAGCTGTTGGTCAGTTTCATATTCAATTGTAAATTGTATAGAACCACAAATTGAATTTGCATGCGTTAAAATAGCCGGGAGGTCATGAAACTCAGCAACGAGGAAAACATCATCCACGTACCTACGCCAAAATTTAATTAAACAACGAGTAATATGAAAAATCTTTGTTTCTATATACTGCATAACGATTTCAGCAAGAATAACAGACAATGGTGACCCCATTGGAGTACCATTTATTTGCCTATAATACTTTTCATTAAAAATAAAGCAATTCGATGACATAAAAAACTGTAAAAGTCTCAAAAATGTGCTCTTATCAATAACAGAATTCAAATTTACATTGTCAACAGGCCAGATTTCATCAATAACTGTATAAGCATACTCAATTGGAATTGAAGTAAAAAGACTAACAACATCAAATGAGGCCATCACACAATCGAGAGGGAACTCAAAATTTTTAAGGTCGTTAAGAAAAGTGAGGGGGGAATTCAAACTGCATGGAGATTTTAAAGATAATGGCTTTAAAAGGGACGAAAGATATTTTGAAAGATTATAAACGGGCGAACGCGTAAAGTCAAAAAGTTTGAATTTCCCCCTCACTTTTCTTAACGACCTTAAAAATTTTGAGTTCCCTCTCGATTGTGTGATGGCCTCATTTGATGTTGTTAGTCTTTTTACTTCAATTCCAATTGAGTATGCTTATACAGTTATTGATGAAATCTGGCCTGTTGACAATGTAAATTTGAATTCTGTTATTGATAAGAGCACATTTTTGAGACTTTTACAGTTTTTTATGTCATCGAATTGCTTTATTTTTAATGAAAAGTATTATAGGCAAATAAATGGTACTCCAATGGGGTCACCATTGTCTGTTATTCTTGCTGAAATCGTTATGCAGTATATAGAAACAAAGATTTTTCATATTACTCGTTGTTTAATTAAATTTTGGCGTAGGTACGTGGATGATGTTTTCCTCGTTGCTGAGTTTCATGACCTCCCGGTTATTTTAACGCATGCAAATTCAATTTGTGGTTCTATACAATTTACAATTGAATATGAAACTGACCAACAGCTCCCCTTTTTAGATATATTGATTCGTAGAAGTTCTGTTTCCACTTCCCAAACCCTTGTAACCACAGTCTATAGAAAAACAAAATTCACTGGACAGTATTTAAATTTTAATTCAGAATCCCCCAAATCCCATAAAATTGCAGTTATTAGAACCTTGTTTGCTAGAGCTTTGCGTTATTGCAGTACTGAGAAGCTTTTCAACATAGAAAAACAAAAAATCTTAATTGTTTTACAGCTAAATGGTTACCCATTAAGATTGTGTCTTCGAATTCTCAGAGAAATTCTCCTTGCAGACATGAATACCCCTCCACCTTTCCAGCGTACAAAATCAAATGTTTACGCAAGCATACCTTATTATAGCTGCATTTCTGAAAAGATTTCGCATTATTTGAAATCCGTTGGTATTCATACATCTCTCATTCCCCAAAATCCTCTTAAGAATCTGTTATGTCATTTTAAACATAGATATTCCATCCTGCATTTTAAAGACATCGTCTACGGAATTCCGTGTGAGCAGTGCGAAGCGGTTTATATTGGTGAATCTAGCAGGACATTTGAAATACTGCTTAAAGAGCATAAACAGGCATTTAGATGTAGAAATTTGAATTCAAAGATCGTTCAGCATACTATTGCAACCGACCATTTTCCAGATTTTAATAAAGCTTTTGTGATCCGATCCGGCTGCAACAATTACGCAGGGAGAGTGTTTTTAGAGGCCTGGCATACTAAAACAATGGATTTAGCGATTAACGAAGCTGCATCTGTGCCGGCCGAGTATCCTATTTTATTTTAACTGTAACCTGAAATTGATGACTTTCTGTTGTGTTTTTCTTGTAACTGTTGATAGCATTGACTTAACGTTTATAATTGGCTGAGGAGGGATCGTGATGATCCGAAACGTCCCAATTTTAATACGTTTTTAGTGTTTTTATGTAATAATTTTAATTGTTTTATGTATTGTCTGTGATTTTAATGTAAATATTTTAAAGATGGAATTCAGACGTAATATTTTTGCTTATATAATTGATAATTCTTCTAGATTCGGTAGTCTAGAGAAAGCATACATGGAAATCACTACACACATCACTGTCAACAGTTTTTACTGTGATCTTTGAATGACTCGAGTATTCAAAAGCATGTCGAACATGAAGTAAAAAATGTGAATCCGCTTCTTCATGGGAGATGGGAGGAATGGCTGCAAAAATACCCTAATGCGGACCAATTACCGTGTCCCTGTAGGTGCAAATGACTTGTTTCCCAAGGGGCAGATTTATCTTGACGAGGTTTGTTTTCTGCTATAAATCCCAAACAAAGAAGAAATCTTTGTTTTTGATGTGAGCAAGAAATTTACTGGAGGATTTAGGAATGACAACATTGGATTTCACGTCTACTCTTGGACCAAATCCTCTCATCTTTCTTGTGTAATTTTTAACGTTTCCATCTAGATAGCGGTCGAAAACCAAATCGACTCTATATGCAGTTTTTAGCCTCATCGAAACGTATGGTCCAACAATCTGATCACACTACTGGTGAAAGTTTCGACTGGATTGAGAGATAAGCAAATGGACCAAAGCAGCTCCATCGATAATAATGGAAGAAGAATTAGGTTCAATGACAGTCGTATGAGATATTCCACTTGACATTAAGATACGATACAACATACTACATCGGATTTGTTGATGGGTTTTCGAAGTTAGCCGAGGTCAGATATGGAAGGTGGACAAGAGCTATTTTCATGTGCGAAGAAGCCTTTGACATCTATTTGCATTGCTGGGCTACCAACGTACAGCTTGGCAAAAAGCGTACTATCTTTTCTCAGGTCAAGAATCTTTTGTCTTTGGACTTAATAGAAACTTTCTTTCCACTCATTATGGGTAAGTTGTTTTTATGACATTACGGACCTTTATTAGTAACAAGCGATCTTCGACAAATTCTTCAACTGTCTTTTCCCTATTATATTCGATAACATGTCAGACCTCGCACATTCTTCCGGTAGGACAATCCTACTACTGTTGACGGTAGTCAACTCTCGGTCGGTCTTCGAAGGAATTGTCATGATCTTGAAACACTTCAACAAGATCAGAAACATGGGGTTGAAATATATTACAAAAACTTGCAGTGTCTTCATGATGCTCTTCAGAAGTGATGTCTGACTGCAGGTTATGATTCTCTTTGAACTCTTCAATCGTTCGTGCAACCTCGGACACCGCAACCATACATTATATCAGTCCCTTCTCTTCACTTAGACGTGATAAGTTATATGAAGTGTTTTTCCATAATTTGTTATTTTGTTCATGCAACTGGTCATATATCATCCTGGAGAATTTCGTGTTAATTTTGGAACCAGACATATTTCCATTTTTAAACTCGCAGAAAACAGAGGTATGCACTTCTGGTAGTTGCTTCAAGTTTTAAAAAAATACTGGCAGCCATCGAGCATAGTTGGTTTGACCAAGAGCAAACATGCATGGGCAAATTTCCTCCAAAGTGGAAATAAAATCTGTCAAATTGCCCTGACGGATACTCCACACCACATCTAAAAGCAAAGATTCTAACGTTTTGGTGATATGCCAATACTTAAATTGAGACGACTTTTCTGATTCCAATCTTCAAATGTTTCATCTACTCCTTCTTCTGTTCTATTTTGATCGACTCTCTCCAACAGGACTTGTGGAGTTTCATAATCGAAACCTCGGGAGCGTATCGACACGTGCGACATTGTCAATATTTCTTCCGCTCTTGCTGATGTTGTAACATTAGTTTTTACAAGGTTATCAGCCCATCCATTTCCTTCAAGCCATATACCTATCGCATTTCTATCGCCATTTCTATACGGAGACCACCTAACATGATTACGATTTTGCCTTCCCCATATTTATACGGTATAGCTGCTCACTGAAGAGATTTCAGCAAAGTACAGGCATGTTGGTCAGCTGTGATGACAGGGGTTTGGTTGGGATTATCTTTGCACACACAATATTTGCTGCATGTCGGACAACCGATGACGAGTTGATGTCTTCATTGATAACTAAGAGCAAGACTGTCCTGCATTTGTTTATCGTCGAATTCATCTGTTCTTTATTGGAAAAGTAGGAAGCACATGGTCTTACACCTTCACATCAGGCAAATTTCCTACCCTTGTTCAACCACTCGGCGAGTTCAGGTGAAAGTTCAACTCTTACATCCTGCAGCTCAATGTTCACTGTGCTCATTGGAACTTCGCTGCTGAGTTTTGGAGTTTAAGGCAATGTTTTCTGGGAGTAGTGCTGCCTTGAAATGGTTCTTCAAGTTTAGTTTCACGGGCTTTGAAATTTCTGTGTTCTTGGATACATATTGAATCAGAGAAATGGAAGTACCGTGGCACTAATAAAGCAGTTGGGAGAACAACGCGCAAAAAATTCTATTACATTTTAAAAGTAAAAAACATAATCCATAGACTAACATGAACACGCACACTATTTAAAAATATAGAGTACTAAACTTAATTTGTCACATAAAATATTTATATTAAAGTTCTAGTTTAAAATTTTATTCTATCATTCTAATTGTTCTTATTTGTTCGTTTAGATGCCAAACATCGTATTTCTTTCGCTTTTCGAATCTGTTCTTTTTAGTTCAGAAAGTTAAGGTAGTGGCTAAACCAAGGGGTAAAGAGTGCGAGTTCGCAACACTTGCGTAATCTGACAATCTTTTTTAAATTTGTGCAAATTAGTCTGTTTAGATCCTGTGGGATCTAGACAGGGTTGTCTCGGTTTTAACCATGGTGGTTTTAACCAGTGGTTTAAACATCCTGGTCAAAATCAATTTTGACCATTTTGACCACTGAAATTGACTATTCAATTTATTTACTAGTAATCAAATATGTTTTAGTAGCATATGTTAAAAACTAAGTTAACATTTGTTAAAAATGTCATAATATAAGTAACATAACACCAGCAAATACCAAATTAAAAAAGTCATAACATAAATAACATAACACCAAGATACAACACAAATGTTTTAATTATTTTTTATACACGAGTTCTTTTATTTTTTTTTATGTAAGTTGTGTTGAATTTAAAAAATGATTACAAGTAACAAGTTTTGCAGTTGTCTCTAAACTTAGATGGTTTCGTAATTTATTTTGGATTATTCCAAATTTAGAAAACAATCTTTCAGGGGTGCAGAATATGTCCGATCCGGCGATCTAGGATCGGGGGCAATTTTAACCACCTGGGGAAATTTTGCAGAAACATGTACAATTGATTTCGATTTTAACAACAAATTCCATGAGATAGAAAAATTTCACTACAAATCAAGAGATCCGTATGGCGACCTTCACAAAATCGATCTCAGAATAATGTGTAAAATATATAGAAGGATATTCTGTTCTGAATTTTCCGAAAATTTAAGGTATTCGGTTCCGAACATTAAAAAAAAATCGGTCATCAATGTGAAAATTCGGACATAAAAATGCCGCGAATTTTGTCCAATAATTACGGAGAAAACGAGAATTTCGTCACAAGATCGCAAAATAACCACAAATTTCGTCAAAAGATCGCGAAAGAACCGCAAGTTTCGTCAAAAGATCGCGAAAGAACCGCAAGTTACGTCAAAAGACCGCGAAATAAACGCAAATTTTGTCAAAAGATCGCGAAATAAACGCACATTTCATCAAAAGACTGCGAAAAAGTCGTAAGTTTCGTCAAAAGATCGCGAAAGAACCGCAAGTTACGTCAAAAGACGGCGAAATGAACGCAAATTTTGTCAAAAGATCGTGAAATAAACCCATATTCCATCAAAAGATCACGAAACAACCGCAAATTTCGTCAAAGGAACGCGAAAAAACAGCAAATTTCGTCAAAAGATCGCAAAATAACCACAAATTTCGTCAAAAGGTCGCGAAAAGAACGCAAATTTCGTCAAAAGATCGCAAAAGAACCACAAATTTCGTCAAAAGATCGCAAAAGAGCCAAAAATTTCGCAAAAGAACTACAAATTTCGGCAAAAGATCGCAAAAGAACTACAAATTTCGGCAAAAGATCGCAAAAGAACTACAAATTTTGGCAGAAGATCGCAAAAGAACCACAAATTTCGTCAAAAGATCGCAAAAGAACCACAAATTTCGGCAAAAGATCGCGAAACAACCACGAATTTCGTCAAAACGGGCGAAATAACTGAGATTTTTGTCAAAGAATCTTGAATTTCGTCAAAAGAGGGCGGAATAGCCGTGAATTTCGTCAAAAGGAAGGCAAAATAACCAAATAACTAGCCAAAAGATCGCGAAATAACCACGAATTTCGTCAAAACGGGCGAAATAACCGAGATTTTTGTCAAAGAATCTTGAATTTCGTCAAAAGAGGGCGGAATAGCCGCGAATTTCGTCAAAAGGAAGGCAAAATAACCGAAAAACTAGCCAAAAGATCGCGAAATAACCACAAATTTCGTCAAAAGATTGCTAAAAAACGCAAATTTCGTCAAAAGATCGCGAAAGAACCGTAAGTTTCGTTAAAAGATCACGAAAGAACCACAAATTTCGTCAAAAGATCGCGAAATGAACGCAAATTTTGTCAAAAGATCGCGAAATAAACGCACATTCCATCAAAAGATCACGAAACAACCGCAAATTTCGTCAAAGGAACGCGAAAAAAACAGCAAATTTCGTCTAAAGATCGCAAAATAACCACAAATTTCGTCAAAAGGTCGCGAAAAGAACGCAAATTTTGTCAAAAGTTCGCGAAATAAGCGCACATTTCGTCAAAAGATCGCGAAAAAACCCGCAAATTTCGTAAAAAAATCGCGAAAAACCCCGCAAATTTCGTCAAAAAATCGCGAAAAAACCCGCAAATTTCGTCAAAAGATCGCGAAAAAACCGCAAATTTCGTCAAAAGATCGCAAAAAACCACAAATTTCGCAAAAGAACTACAAATTTCGGCAAAAGATCGCAAAAGAACTACAAATTTTGGCAAAAGATCGCAAAAGAACCACAAATTTCGTCAAAAGATCGCAAAAGAACCACAAATTTCATCAAAAGATCGCAAAAGAACCACAAATTTCGGCAAAAGATCGCGAAACAACCACGAATTTCGTCAAAACGGGCGAAATAACCGAGATTTTTGTCAAAGAATCTTGAATTTCGTCAAAAGAGGGCGGAATAGCCGCGAATTTCGTCAAAAGGAAGGCAAAATAACCGAAAAACTAGCCAAAAGATCGCGAAATAACTACAAATTTCGTCAAAAGATTGCTAAAAAACGCAAATTTCGTCAAAAGATCGCGAAAGAACCGCAAGTTTCGTTAAAAGATCACGAAAGAACCAGAAATTTCGTCAAAAGATCGCGAAATGAACGCAAATTTTGTCAAAGGTTCGCGAAATAAACGCACATTTCGTCAAAAGATCGCGAAAAACTGCGAATTTCGTCAAAAGGGGCGAAATAACCGCGAATTTTGTCAAAGGAACGGGGGAAAATCGCAAATTTCGTCAAAAGATCGCAAAATGAACGCAAATTTCGTCAAAAGTTCGCAAAAGAACCACGAATTCCATCAAAAGATGGAAAACAATCGCGAATTTCGTCAAAAGAGGGCGAAATAACCGCGAATTTCGTCAAAAGGAAGGCAAAATAACCGAAAAACTAGCCAAAAGATCGCGAAATAGCCACAAATTTCGTCAAAAGATTGCTAAAAATTGCAAATTTCGTCAAAAGATCGCGAAAGAACCGCAAGTTTCGTTAAAAGGTATCGAAAGAACCGCAAGTTTCGTTAAAAGATCACGAAAGAACCACAAATGTCGTCAAAAGATCGCGAAATGAACGCAAATTTTGTCAAAGGTTCGCGAAATAAACGCACATTTCGTCAAAAGATCGCGAAAAAACTGCGAATTTCGTCAAAAGGGGCGAAAAAACCGCAAATTTCGTCAAAAGATCGCAAAATGAACGCAAATTTCGTCAAAAGTTCGCAAAAGAACCACGAATTCCATTAAAAGATGGAAAACAATCACGAATTTCGTCAAAAGAGGGCGAAATAACCGCGAATTTCGTCAAAAGGAAGGCAAAATAGCCACAAAACTAGTCAAAAGGTCGCGAAATAACTACAAATTTCGTCAACAGATCGCTAAAAACGCAAATTTCGTCAGAAGATCGCGAAAAAACGTGAATTTCGTCAAAGGGCCACAAAAAATATTGTGCTGGGATTGGATTCCCCCCCCCCCTCCCTTTTCCCCACTCTGCTGCAACCTTTCAGAAAATTTGCTGTGAATTCAAAAAAATTTTTTCACTCCGAATCACCCCTGCCATATATACTCGCTCATAAGTTGAGAAATATTGGAAAAATAAATTTTCTATACATACGGTAATACAGCATTTACCTATAACATACCGTAAAATTTTGGGGAAATTTTCATGTGGATTGGGGGAAATGTTGGGAGTAGAAACATTTTCTGCACCCCTGCAATCTTTCAATTGATGATGACAACAGTTCATTAGATGCAATGTGAATTCAACAAATTGTATATCAATGCCTTTAACCTTCTTCATTGCTGCCCACCAGGCATCAGGCCCAATTGTATCTTTTACACTTTCAGAAAAATAGGATTTTGGATATGGTGAGCATTCTGCTTGAAATACAATCACAAGAGGCAAAAAGGTAGGATCAAAATTATCGTGTAACCACTGCCTTGCTATTTTTTGCTTCTCTTCATCAATACTTTTACTCATGTAGACAGGATTCAGCATATGAGACAGAAAATGAACTGGGGTAACATTTTCATTAAATCAAGACTATCATTTTAGAATAAGTTTCAAGATCTTTTTCTTTTAACAATCTTAACCATTCGTCGCATGCATCAGATATAGTAGCATCTTCTTTTTTAAGTTTATCTAAAGCAGGGGAAATAGGCTTAAGTTGATTTTATAAATGTTTTACTTCTTTGTATACATTGTTAATGATTTTAACAATGTTATCATCAATATTATCTTCATGCTCATCTGCAATTTTTCATTTCAATAACATGCTTCATTATTGAATTAATTTTGTTTGTGTTTGTAATATCTTGTCCTACAAGATTCAAGTAATGTGCAGCACATCCATAAGAAATAAACAGTTCATCTCTATATGCATTTTGAAATTCTTCTCTCATGCGTTTCATCTTGTTTTCATTGTCACTTACAAAACTTCTTACTTTACGAGCAAACTTGTTTTCTACCTCTTCTTTAGCATCAGCTGCTAGTTTTAAACAATACTGGGCAGTTTTTTTAGATGCCCCTGTATCAACAACTGAAAGGAAGAATGATTTTTTCCCTGTTGATACACTATTAATATAATTAGGGCAATTATGGATCTAGCTTCCTTATTGTATTGCATAAGCATATTTTACTAATGGCAGGGTTGGCATGGTTTAAACCAAGTGGTTTTGTTTTAATCATGGTTTAAACCAATTGGTTTTTTTGTCAAAAAAACCATTTGGTTTTTTTAGAAAAAACCTAATATAATATTTAATTTTTTTCGTAATTTAATTGTTTTAAATTATTGATAGAAGTAATTTCTACTTTTAACACTTCATCTCAGCAGTCAACATGAGACATAATGAGCCTAGGTCATGTTTCTATTCATGTAGAATGGAAATTAGCATGTGCTGATGAACATATCTCGTACCCTAAAGATTTTTCTTAAAACATGTGAAATTAGAAAAGATAAAATAGATAAATAATATTCAATATTTAGCATAAAATATTTTCATTTAAAAAATGCAGATTATTTACAGCAGTTAATAACAAAATACAATAATCTCTAAGATTTTGGTTAAGTTTTAAAAGAAAATTTTCTGGATTGGGATTGGGGAAGATTATCCTTAAAGAATTTAAAAGAGTAACTTAAGATATCAAATTGAATAACACAGCTTGCAAAAATTGAGTGCTAGTTATACCATTTCAATAATACCAATCAATCTTTTCTGTTAGTTTCTGAATCTAATGGCCAAAAATGTTTACTTGGAGTTATCACTCAGAAAACAAAATAACCAGAAGTATTTGGATATTAAAAAAATAATAATAACAACAACAGAGTAATATATTATATTCATGAAACTGCATCAAATGTTTATTGATTATTATATTATTAATCAAAGGATTCTTTATACGATTTTCAAGGTATCAATGTTTCACTGTGTAGAGCAGTTTACTTTGAACATAAGACATAGCTGTTACTAATAATGTTTAAATTAGAAATGATTTCAATTTTCTATATAATTGATTGTAATTATTTTATTTAAATATTTTCAAAAGTTATATTACTTATATAATATCCAAAAATGTTTATTTTATCAACAGATATGCATCTGTATGCAATAGGAAATTATATTTAAAAAAACCCGATTTAAACCAAAAAAACCTGGTTTAAACCAAATAAACCGGTTTTTTTTTGTTTTTTTTAACTAAAAAACCTGTTTTTTTTTCAACCCTGCTAATGAGCCTCTTTAACTTATCAGTGTATTATTTTTTTAACTGCCTGTTACTTTTATTACTTATTAAGTTACTTTTAATTGCAAAGAAAAAATAATTATTAAAATTAAGACCATTTTTAACAGTTTTCACCATTTCTGACCACTTTTGACCAATTTTGGACGGTTAAAACCACTTTTATCCAGTGTCCTGGTCAAAATCAATTTTGACCGGTTAAAATTACAACCCTGGATCTAGACGGGGCTTTTCGAGCGTAGCCCGTAGGGTACAGAGTCCCTCTGAGTATTAAATGAAATAATTTGTCAAAATTTGTAAATTTGTCAAAATCGAAAATATTCAATTGATCCCTTTATACCCTAGAGATCATTGTAAATACACCAAAATTTCACACTGCGAACATAAGAATGAATTACTTAGCATATAAAAATTTCAAAGCTTTAATATACTTTCAAGTTATTGAAAAAAAAAAGGATTTTAAAAAAATATAGAAAAGTTTTCAGATTTTTATTTCAGATAGGCCATTTATACCCTAAATATCAATATTTCTCCCTTAAAATCTTACACAGTCATTGGATACATAATTTATATAATATACAAACTTATTAAAGCTTTAGTACAAAAACAAGTATTTAAAAAAAATAAAATGTTCTCAATATCTGTCACATGGCATTCAACCGGGTACCCCCCCGGGAGAGGGGGGGGGGGGGCTTGACATATGTTCGATTGCCTCCCGGTGATTTTTTGTTTCTTAGTATGTATATAAGCGCTGGGCCAAATCTCATACTGGTATCCGGAAGTGAAATGTTTTGGTGAAATTTGTCGCTAACTCCACTGACTACGATGAGTGGAAGGTCTGGCAGCCCTGCTTTAGATAGTCATGTTTTTGAGAAATTTGCATATTGAAGTTTATGCAAATTTAGGGTTTTTTGTGCTATTTTATGGAAATTTTAGATACAATATGTCAGATTGAATTACCCTTTCTAGATTATGTCTACTGGACTGTTTGCTTCAGATAAAGGTCACGATCTGCATAATCTTAACATTTATCATGTAACAGATATCACTTATTAAGCCTAATTTGCATATTTTTCAGTGGTGATAATGTTTACATTACTATCAACTTTAACCCCTTAATTCTCGCTCCCGTCATATTTCCGGGCTGGAGATTTATTGCTGGAAAAAACTTCTGAAACCAGAAAAATTTAACTGGCATTTCGGTCTGATGAAGTCTTTGAGTATTGCCGTTTGAATTTGGCTTTTGCGCTGACTGTAATGTTGGGCTTTGTATTGCATGTTTCGAAATATGTAACACTCAAAAAATTATTAATAATCAGAATTTAATGTATATATATTATTTGTAAAAATGTGTGTGATGATGATAAATAAAGATCTAAGATGTGAAAAATAAAGGTTTTATTCGCATTAATTTGTACGGTGTAAAACAAACATTAAGACACAGAATTCTCGCATGATGGCTTTTCTACAAATATGAATTTGTTCTATAACATCTTTTTTTTTCACCTTAAAAAAAAACTAATTGCATATTTTATTTAGAAACCTTATAATTATTCAATTTCTGTAATAAAATAAATAGGTACTTTTTTGATGGTTTTTCCAAATATTAAGCGATCGTGAAGGGGTTAAAGTAGTTGCCCACAGAATCTATGTAATGCTTTTCCAGATTAGATTTTTATGATGACTTCAAATCTCCAATCTGTTTCTGTATATCGCGCCTAGTTTTTGAATTTTGAATAAAATGAATTTCTACTTTTGTACGATATAGACATTTTTTTTTATATAAGATGCTTTTTAGGGATGCGTTACCTCATTGTCAAAAAGGTTAACAGTGTCAAGTTCCTATCATGGACACAAACAACAATTTATATATTCGAAAAAAAAAAACAAATAAAAAAATAGTCTAATCTATCCTAAGTAGTTGAAATACATCACAAAATAGCATAAAAAACGATTTCTGGCTTTTGTGACCAAAAGATAAATTTTCACTTTTTTCAAAAACTAGAAGACGTGATAGAAGGAAACAGATACCAGATTTGAAATCAGCGAAAAATACTAGTTTAGAAACATATTAGCGTACTCGTGTTGCAAAAATATTTGGACATCAAGAAACATCATTAGAAAAACATGAAAAATAGGCAAATTAGGCACACTATTTCACGATCACATGTCAGTATAATTTCAGAAACAACGTTTTTTAGCTAGATTTCGTATGAAATACTACCTATTTACATTCTCCCCTATGCTGTAATTTCGGAAAATGTTTTGCAGATCTACTCCAATCATGACCCCTAGAACCCAAAACCACCCCAAGTAAAAAACTTTATCTATCTGTTTATCTACCTATCTATCTATCTATCTATATCACTTTTTTATGGACACGATAACTTTCATAATTCTGCACAAATCTTTTCCAAATTGATACATAAAATCAATGGGCATAAAATCTCGGTCAAGCTCGTTAATGGGCAAAATCGAACCAAGGGGGTGGAAATAGGGAGGGGGTTTGTGAAAAATGAAAAAAAAACCCATAACTTCTTAGTTATAATACATATCGACTCAGTTTAAAGTTTTTATTACTTCTAAAAAAAGGGCCAAAAATTTATGTATGGCAGATATTTGATAAAATTAAAAATGGGCTGAAGGGGAGAAAAAAAATAGGGTTTTGGGGAAAAAAATTTCATAACTTCGTCGATTCTCAAGATATCAAATCCAATTAAATTTATTGTAAATTGTCTTAATATTATCTACAACTTTTATACTGACAAGTTTTTGATAGGACCAATTCTTACCGAAAAAGGGGGGGGGTGTGAGAAAGTAAAAATCCCTAAGTTCGTCAATTCACAAAATATTCAGTCCGATTAAATTTATTATACATCTTCTGAATATTATCTACAACTTTTATACTGACAAGTCTTTGATAGGACCAATTCTTACAGCAAAAACAAATTAAAAATACATAGAAGTTGAAGGAAAAAAATATCGTATTACTCAAATCCAAACTGATTATTTTCTGACTCATTTTTTAATTCATTTTTGCTTTCAAATGCATCCAATTGGTAGGTTCACTTATTCAGAAACTATATAATGTTCCGTAATGGTCTATTTTTTGATTGAGGCAGAATATATTTCAAAAAATGATGTCAAAGTGGGCATTTTGAACCGAATTTCTCGAAGCGATTCTGTTGGAAACGAAAAATGTGGTCCTACTGAGAAAAATCGTTTATAAATCAAGTTCCAATTAATTGAACGAAAAATAAAAACATAGGTAGCTTATAAATATCTTAAAAAATCACGTCAGCAAGTTCATGTTTTTCCTTTTAAAAATGAATCTGAAAATGTGTCGGAAAATTTCGAGTTGTTGAGCATGGAAAAATATTTTTTGAATGCTGCCTTAATATGGTTCAGATAAAACCATCTCTTATATTAAAATGAAATTAAAAACTCGTCAAAAGCGGCCAGATAATATTGTTAAAGTGGGTTTATCTTTAATCATGATTTAGTTTTTGTTGGTGAAATGAGTACTTAACTTCCAAATCTACCTGGGCCTGTAGGCCGAGCCGGCAGAGATTATTTAAAGTAAACTACACAGCAATCATAACATAAAACCAAAAAAGACAGTCTGATAATGCTTTATGCCTTAAATTTGCATATAATTGCACAAAATTTATTAAATTTGCATAAATCGAAATATTTCAAAAACAAGACCTGCTGGAATAAATTTAAAACTAGATTCAGAATCAGCACAAAAAAACCGCATACGAAACAACTTTTGTGAAAGAGCAAAAGTTCAATTTTTTTTATCAGCGTAAAGAAAATATTTCTTTAAAATCTGCTTTTCTTCCGTTTAACAGGCATATGTTCTCCTTTCGTTTTCATTTTAAATAAAATTCAATTAACTTCATTTACCCCCCCCCCCCCTCTATATTCATTCTAAAACTTTTCAATTTAAACAAGTTTCTTGAAGAACGAGTCAGATTTACAGCATGCCCTAAATTCTTTTGAGTTTGTATACTATGCTTTTTTCTGTTGTGGATGCGATGTTTTCAAGGAAGAAGATCTTTCGCGGGGTACGTACGTACTTTCCCTTTCTGTTTATCTTACACTCACTCACTAATTTATTTTTATAAATGTCTCCTGCATGAATTATTTTTGAGCGGATGAAATACACACCTTTTACTTAACCCTTTTGGGTCTGAATTTTCTTTGCAAAATAAACTGGAAAAATATTTAAAAAGTTTACGTTTTGTTTTTTTTGTTTTTGTTTTTTTGTGTGTGTATTTATTTGAAAAAAAGTAAACGTACTAAATATGGGAATATGCATATGTGAAAAAATGCATAATTATATATTTTGTCTAAATTTTTATAAATTAAGCTTTTAAAATGTATATTATATACTACAATTAGTATTTTTATGAACTAAAAATATATTTTTATTTCTTTACAGAAACTAATAACATTAAAAGTATAATTAATAATAAATTAAGAATAACCGTATTTGAGGCTAAAAATCAGTTTATTTCAAAATCATCTTGAAAAGGACTTTACATCAAATACTGTCTCCTAAATGTCTAATAGAAATATGTACCCATTTGCGCCTAGCGCCCTATATTTTGTACGTTACGAACATGCATAAAAAATAGGCTTGAACATATAATTTCGCAATTTAAAAAAAATACGTATTTCAAAGAAGTCTACAAGCTAAGATTATGCCTTATTTACTTAGATCCTTGATACAAAAAATACAAATAAACTTACTTTTTACATTTCGCAAACATGAGAAACGAAATATCTATAAATACCGAAAAAAGGCCTTCATTTAAAAGCAAATAAATATTAATCTTATGCTGTCATCTCTCGGTAACAGATAAACACATTTATAGTCAATTCATTCAATTTTCATGTTGTATATAAGAAGAAAAGTATAAAAAAATTATTAAAATTCGAAACGTTCCAAAAATGGGACGCTAGGACGCTAGGCATAAATGGGTTGTGGTTTACAGAAATTTATGGGGATCTGTCATTTTGATAAAAAATGACAAAAAATGTCGAATTTCAGATTTTTATTTTTAAATGTACCTTAGTATTCTTAGAACATTCTGTCCAGATTTCAGAACGATTCGATAAATAATAAAGGAGTTATACTTAAGTCATAAAGAAGAAATTGAATATCAATTATGTGTAAGTGAAATGTTTACGGCTCATTTCACGCGTGACAACATTCAGGAGTTTGTATAACTCATTTTTCTCGGTTCGCCATCTTTTAAAATTTCATTTTAATCGAATGCTAAGGTTTCTACAATAATTAAGCAAATTGTCTGAATTTTTTTAAAGGTACCTTTAGACCAGTGGTTCCCAACGTGGGGCGTACGGCAATTTCAGATTTGTTATTAACAAATGTTCTGCCATTTTTTTCTAATGAAAATAGTGTGGCAGTCTAAAAATAGAAATAATACATGAAAAAATTTAAAAATAACTGAATAAAAATTTATTTTCGAAACGTTCTCATTTAAAAGTTCAAAATACACTGACACCGGAATAATTATGTGAATTTGTTTTAGATATTTTGACACCTTTTTAATATATTAGAGAATCATTCTAATTTTTCTAGTTTTAATATTATTTTAGTACAACACACTTCTTTTTTCCTTATTTATTTTTAAAAAACTTGTACATCCATTCATAGTGCAATGTACCCATGAAGGAACTTTTACATATGAAATTTTGTACAGTATACCTAAAATTAACTATTTGGACATGTTTATTCCAAAAAATGTTTTAAATCATGTAAATGGGGTACTACTTTTATGAAATTAATAAATCCTTTGTGCATTACATAAGGAAATGGGTAGAAAGTAAAATTCTAATGGCTCTTCTGCAAACCACATACACAATATATAACCATACTTCATAACATAGACATAAACATTTTTAATTTTAAATTGGAGAAAACATGGTGGTCAAATTATAATAATTGGAAAAAGAAAGCGTGATATCAAAGAAGTATGTTACAAAAGAAAAATATTTACATAAAGTGTTTAAAAGCGCGAATCCGGAATTGTTACTTGTGAATCTGTTATCCATGCAGTCTCGGTGATAAACTTGTTCTGAATGAAGTACTACTAAAATCCATTATGAAATGTATCATTTCAATTAGATACCATACAATATGTGACGGGTATTTTAAGAAATTTTACAATGATAAAAATGTAGGCTATTAATAAATTTTTAATTTGAGTTAAGTTGTCAAAAAAAAAAATCTTTTGTAGATGTAAATGCAAAGATCCATGGCCTCATTGCATTCATAAAGTTATGTTAAAAACATACTTGTAATTTAAAAAAATATGATTTTGATAAACTAAAGAATGTGAAACCACTTATCAGAGTTAATGTTATTTTCGGATCCTTCCGGGAAAATTGAAGTTTATTTTTTATGTTATAAGATTTATGACATAGAAGGGAGGGGGGGGGGGGGGCAATCATGATTTTAGAGAGGCTTAGGTGGGGCACGGCCAAAAAAAGGTTGGGAACCACTGCTTTAGACCCTGTGTATGATAACTATGTATCGGATTTTTGATATGTTTGTAACTGTCTAAAATATATATATATGAACTTAAAAATATGTTATTTTCCCACGTTTTTTTCTACTAATTTTTTTTTCTGATCAAAAATCCGATACTTAGATTTATAGAAAAAAGTACTCTGAATAAAGGATAAAAGATATCTATTTCCAAATATGAAAAAGAAAAAAGAAAAAGGAACATTAAAATTGTTATTTTTATTAAAAATTAAATTTTCATTAAAAAGTTATTGCTATATTCAGAATTTAACACTTTTTATGATCTATTGTAACTATTCTTTATTCAAACATGAACCTAAAAATATAATATAGGTTATAGTTAGAAAATAAACAATTTTGGGGTACCAAATCCTCTTAACAAATGAATCATAAATGGAAATCCGAGGAATATAGTTGATTTGCGTATGACAATAGCACAGATCTGCAACCATAAAACTCCATAGCATTTATTGGCTGTTTCTTATAGATTTTTACTCGCTGAAAGCGTGAAAAATATAAAAAAAAATTCCATCACGTCAGGTTTTCTTGCAAAACTCATGATTTTAGTTAAATTAAGCGTAAAATTTCTGTTTCTAACACGAAATCTGGTCCTATCTTGAGTAAGAAACCATATCCAATAATGATTCGATATACAGCCGAACCTCGTTATCCCGACACTCTAATAACCAGAAAAAGGTGTCGTCATAAGCGGAGTGTCGCGGTAACCGGAGTTGAAGAAAAATATGTTTATAAAAAGCTGTATTTTTAGTTAATTTAAGACAATTTTAAATTCATAACTGTTCTTGCAGTTTCAAGCAATAAAACATTATTATTAAACAAAGTAAACACAAAAACAAAATTGAAAAGAATAAAAATTAGATTTATGATGATTTTGGTTTTATTGTTTCATGAAATATTGATGAATTAAGGTTTGCTTATCCCTAGATGTGCTTCCTACAATTCTTTTTTCAATATTATACCATGAATTGTAATCAATATTCGTTGTTTCAGAAATGGATGTTAGATAATTTCTGATCGTTTCACTGCAATGCAATGCTTCGGTTTTAGTCCGATAAAAAACGCCGTGAAACCACAAAAAAGCGCAGACTGACCAAAACAAAAAGACCGCGAGTAGACTGATACGACTATCTGGAGCTTAAGTGGGTTATTCATAGTGTATAGGTTTATTTATTCAGATAAAGGATTTCTCAAAGTAAAATTTCTCATTTATCTCAATGGGTATTTTTGACACTTTTGTGAAAAGTTTGGTTAAGACATTTCTTAGGGCTTAATTTCCGTGCTTATAAAATGGACTATGAAAAATGGACGATTTTCCTAAACCGTCGGGATATCCGGAGTTGAAATTTATTCAACGGCGTAAAATCCGGAGTTTATTTACATTAAAATCATATACAGAAAATCGGGACTTTGAAAAACTGACGTGATAAGTGGAGTGACGTGAAAACCGGGTGACGGGATAACGAGGTCCGACTGTATTAATTTCATATTTTTAAGAGTGACACTCAAGAGAAATACAAATTGAAAATGCGAGGAATTTGAGGTACGAACAAAAACAGTTACACACAGACATAAGCTCCTACTACGATTCACACAACATCTACTGCAATGCAAAGTGTAAGACTAATGTCAGACAAACGTCTTTTTGCACGCTTTTTTCCTTACGTATTATCCCTTTACAATGCTAGCGTCATTGTGTAGGGATAGTATGTAAGGAAAAAAGCGTGCAAAAAGACGTCCGTCTGACATTAGCCTAAAGAAGGGGGGAAAGTATAATTTGGAACATAGTTATTTGTAAAAATATGTTGATTTTTAGGTAGATTTCGTAAGAAATACTACTTATTGCAGTCGTTACCATGGTGCGACTTTTGAAAAATTCCTTCATAACTTTTCATTATAAGACCCCAGGAACCCAAAACCACCCTCACCTAAAAAGTTTATATATATATATATATATATATATGTATGTATGTATGTATGTACTAAATTTTGTCCGCACGATAAAAGTCGCAATTATGCACGGATCGTCTTCAAACTCGCCAACAACTTTGAGATGGCTAATATCTCGGCGGGGATTGAAAATGGGCAAAATCGGCCCAAGGGAATGGAAATGGGGAGAGTTCAAAATTTTGAATACCGTCTTAACAAGATTCTGATAAAACCAGGTCTTACACAACAATGACAGGAAAAAATAAATATTTTTCGTTATAGCAGTTGCCAACAATTAAAAAAAAAACAATACAATTCTCACCACAACAATTGCTTTTCTTTTGCAAGATTTTTCACGTGAAAAAATAAATTAAATAAATAGTTTGACGAATTGAAAACAAATTGAATATTACGTCATAAGTTTCCTAGAGCAAGATTTCAGAATGAAAACTCAAAGTGAAATAAATAGTTTGACGAATTAAAAAATATATATATTACGTCATATTGGAAATATAATGTACCTCAGCAGGTGAATATGTAACGTCATGTGAGTTTGAAGAAACGTATTAAAACATTATAAAAACCCGACTATGGAAATATTAACATATTTTAACACTTTGAGGTTCTCTGAATTTGTTTTAGCCATTTTTAAACCTATTCCATATACATGCGTGTGTGTATTCGTGTATATTAGAATTTTCACAAAATGTTTAGCTCCCTAGAGCTCATTCTTAGTGAAGGAACTGGGTTTATCTTTAATGTTGATTTAAGTTTTGTTGGTGAATTTAGTACTTAACTTCGAAATCTACCTCTGCCTGTAGGCCCGAGCCGGGAGGGATTTTTTTCTTCGCAGTTGTGCTTTTCTAACGTAAATTCCCCATGTTTTGCAACAATGATTGATGTACGTGATGGAGGAAAATGGAGGGGTTTTTTTGTTTCAGCACACTAAAAAAACTAAAGTTAACCAAAAATATTCCATGCAGCTGAAAGAATCAATTTTTTTTCAGAACAGTGTAGTCCAAGGAAGAATTTTTGAAGACTTTTGGAAAATGCCTTATTACAACAGGATTAAACTTACTAGTATTTTTTTATGTTTTATCACAAATTATTACTTCGGAAGAGCAGTTCCTAGTTTAAATTTAAAGAGTGAAACATATGGTTGAAATAAAAGAAAATTCAACGGTTTAACGAAGGAAGCTTTTTATTATTATTATTATTATTATTATTATTATTATTATTATTATTAAATGCTGAAACACAAATGAAATCATAATAATAAATACATAAACATATGCTACGGCGCTGTACATGTATAGCGTTATCATTCTTGGAGGAAGGGGGTGTCTGACACTTGAGGTCGTAAGATATCGCTAGAGTGATGGAGGGATGGAGGGATTGTCTTTTGATATCGTTATCCTTTTTGATCCAACTAAAGTTTTGGTTTTTAGGTAACTTTTTGCATTTATATAGTACGTATAGTAGTTTATATAATACGCATTTTTTTTGCTTAGTATGTTATTTATTTTTTACTAGAAAGGTAGCCCGTCAAAAATGACGGAAATTTAGATATAAATATATATACAACTCATGTGCAAGAATATGAGTTTTCTCGCTTGTTCCGCAGTGATAGATGAAAATAACACATTTTAAGAACGAAACACATTTATGAAAAACTGTGTACAGTAGAAGACGTCTAATCTGCACAGTTTGGTTCCAAGTGTTATGCAGATTTGAGGCTTTTTGCGGTCATATCTATTCAATCTTTGTTTACATTTTTTTTTTATTTATATATTGGACAATTTAGATTATAGAGCCTTAAAAATAAATAAATAACACACTTGAAGTAAGGTTAAAAACTATTAAATTATCGTATACGATTTCATGAAATGGTATTATATGGTATTGTATGTGTGTGCTTCACGATCTTGGTTACGACGTTGGCGAAATTGGCTGCAACTTGTCATAATCCTAATAGTGTGGGCCGCTATAACAAAAAAGTAACCAGTTTTTTGTAAAATTTCTAATATAAAGTAGCTTTCAAAAACGTGTGTAAAATTGCAGGCCATTCTCGTGTTATGTCAGTCCTAGGAATAATATTTCTAACACTGAAGATTTTCCATGTATATATGGAATTTAGAAAAGCTTCTCCAAAAGAAAGGTCCTGAAATGACATTGTAATTCCTCTAACTTCAAAGTTTAATCGGGCCTTGATGTTGAGTACTGAAATCTAATAAATACAGTTATTTTGAATATTACAACAGAATTAAACAGTTAAACTTATTTAACTTAAACCCGCTGTCACTTCCCGATGTTATTTTTTAGTATTAAGAAAGAAAATTATTTAAAATTTTCAAATCATGCATTTATGATTTTTTTCCATCTTTAATAACTAAATAATGAAAAAATAGGCTTTTGTTCTGAGCTCATAAATATGACAATAAAATAATGTAACTAAGAGACATTGGAAAATTAAATCTTTGTGATTACAAACCATAAACAAACGATACCGCCACCATTTTAGCTACTATGACGTCATTAGAATATTACCCATTGATTGTTGAACTTACTTTGTGAATGATTACCTCAATGATTTAATATTTTTGACGTTTCACGATGAATGAATCACTTGTGTTTGTTTAGGTTTATGGAATGAGATATTAAGCTGTGAACCTAATTTCAATTGAAGTTATCCAAGGATATATGTATTTTTAATCGAAATTAGAAACAATGCTTTGATCTCGAAATAAAAAGTTTTAGTTTGTATAATTTGTTATTTCTGTTAATTATATATTTAAGTACTTTTCCATTATAGCGCATTTAAAAAAAAAAAAAAATCTTGGCGCGATTCGGGCATCAGAAAATGAGATATGTTGCGAAAATATATAAACAGCTATGAAAACAAATCTAATGAACTTTTATCTTTGTTTATATATGCACTTATATACATAAAAAAATCGTTTCTAAATATATATAATTTTTTTTATATACAAATTACGGCACATGTTTCAGATATGAACCGGGATACCTAACTGGCGCCAAAATGGTGTTATTTTGCCTGCTATGGTAACCCGGCTATTGTTTTTTATTTATTAATAAATTGTATATTTACTTTTATTTTCTGTTTTTTAATTATATAAACTGCTTTGTTCTATAGTTATTATTCAAACTTTTATTTATTTATAGTTATTTCCTTTTCAAAATGATAGCAAATAATTGAAAAATATATAAGTAACTGGTATTCGAAAGCGAGATTTCCGCCAAATTGGCGTCATAGAAAAATCACGCCAACCCCCATGCGTATATGACATCTGTGCAAAAATTACTTCTGTTTCTTTATAAAAATGGGTAAATAGCTTTTTTTATATTAAATTGTCGGCACAGATGTCATATACGCCCATATTGGCGCGATTTTTTTTTTGACGCCGATGTCATATACGCACCGGGTACTTAACTGGCGCCAAAGTGTCGTTATTTTGCTTGTAATGGTAACCCGAATGTTGTTTATGCTGTTGATGTTTTCGCCAAATTGGCGTCGGAAAAAAATCGCGCCAATATGGGGTATATGACATCTGTGCCAAATTGTATACATATGGAAAAAATTGCTTGTGAGTGTGAAGCAGTAAATAGGTTTCCAGAAAATACGTTGGCAAACTTTTTTCTCGCCAAGAAACTTTTCTCTGAAGTATTGTACATAAGCAATGATTGCTAGAAATGCATTTTTAATTATGATATGCGCTTTTATGTTTCACTACATTTATGCATACTATACTGTGTGTATAAATGCTACAGTTCATATGCAGGGCTACACAAAAGAATTCGTAAGGGTTACTGAGTATGAGAGTAAATTGCTTAAAGGTGGTTTTTAAAGGAGTTATGCATTTTTACGCTGAACTGCATTTAGTTTCCTAAAAAATGTTTGTAGAATATAGATAAAATGATATACATGGGCACGCAAAGAATTGGATACATAACCGTCTATGGATGATAATATCTGGAAATGTGATTTCAGTAGTTTTAAGAGTAGTTTAAATTAAATTTTAGCTAAATAGTGGCATGTAATAACGGTACTATTGACTATGGACGGTAACTGCGGAAATCAGTTTTTAATTTTTTTTATGCGTTTTCTAAAATGTTTACTTAGTTATCTTGGTACTTCTTAGTTATCAAGTCGACCAAATTACTGTCGCCAAATTGTAAGATTAATTGCCAATAATGGTTGCCATTAATTAATTAATTGTAAGATTAAATGCCAATAATGGCCAATAAAACCATTAATTCGACGTTTTATTTGTATTTTTGTTAATGTTTTACTATTGATTTGATTTGGTGATTTATATAATTTGGCGAAATTGGTCGACGGGATATCTAAGAAATAACGTTATCTTATTTACCTTATTTCCCTAAATAACGAAGTTTTGTTAAAGCATTCAGGATGTGTTGGAAAGTGTTTCATATTCTATGCTTAACGCATGATTTTTCTTTCTTCTTTAGTCTTATTTTGCATTTATTTTATTCTTAATTTTTTAGTCTTATACTGCTTTATAGAAACTTTGGCACAGTTGTCATATACGTTATCATATATTGGCGCGATTTTTTTCCGACGCAAATTTGACGAAAACATCAACAGCATAAACAACAACATCCGGATTACCATATCAAGCAAAATTACGACACTTTGGCGCCAGTTAAGTACCCGTTGTGTATATGACATTGGCGTCAGAAAAAAATCGCGCCAATATGGGACATCTGTACCGAATATAACATCTATATATATTCGGCGTATATGACATCTGTGCCGAAACTTTAATATTTAATGTTTAAACTCTTCGCTCCACTCCCCTTGCATATAGTACAAACTATAACACGGATAGCGCAAAATAATAGACAGTGTGGTACTTTTCCACTGTAGGGGCTTTGGCATTTTTTTTAAAAAGCTTGGTGTAATTAGGACATCAGAAAGTGAGATTTGGGTACTTTTCCATTATGCTGACACTATTGTCGCCAAGCGTAATAGTTGGCGCAAAATAGTGAATTGAAGCATTTGAAAAATAAAAGAAAAACCATTGTCGATACTAAAGTGAGCATTTAAAAAATATAACATTTGAAAATTCCAGACTTTTACGAACTATTTCATCAAATCACAAATATATACTTAAAATAAGTGAACAAATAACTGCTATAAAATAAAGCAATAAAATAAAACTCATATTAAACTGCTGGCATAAAATTACAAATATCTTTTAGCATTTTGAAATAATTGGCGCATTAGCATACATTTTGGCATGGTGTCCCTATAACGGAAAATATCGAGATTTGTTGTCAAATCATATAAACAGCTATGAAAACAAATTTGGTGAGCGTTTTTGTTTGTTTTATATGTATATTATTGATGTTTTTATGTACAAATTACATCTGTTTCTGTATAAAATTAGAGAAACGGCTTTTTTATGTTAAATAAATCGTATAAATATCGAAAAAAATGCGCGTGTATATAGAATGAAACAGTGAATAGGTTCCTGGAAAAGATGTTACCAAATTTCCTTTTTCGCCAAGGCACCTACCTATACTGGAAAAGTACCTAAAGCACATTAAAATCGCGCAGTTAGGAGCTCACACAATACATCGTTGTCTATTGGCGGTTATTTTATTAGTAGCATGGGAAGGAAGATGTAAAGATGTACTTTAAATTCTCATCCATCGATTTCGAAAAAATGTCTTAAAAGAGTGGAGTTTAAATTAAATTTCGGTGACCTCCATTATGAAAGATTAATGGTTTTAAATGGGAACTTCACCAAATTATCCAGCTATCGCCAAGTTGGCTAACATTTTGCGCTACTGTGGTAACCCTGCATTAATATTTTTCAACAATTACTCATTTCAATGAGGCGGCCCTACTGGAATAGTGAGGGACACACAGAGACTTGGATTTTATATAAATAGATGAAAATACAAATTTATTATTAAAACCATTAAATGATTAGAAAATCATTACATTTCACAACACGAAATAACCCAACGTTCGCCATCCTTATTCTTCTGCCATATGTGTATATAATTCGTATTAGAGAATCCAGGTTCGAAATGATGCTTTTTATGTTTACTAGTTAAAAATGGAGAAGGATGTTGTCCACCTGTTTTGTTTATAAGAAATTCTGCCTAACCCCGTGTAGGAGACAAGTGCAAGAAGACAATATTATTGTTAAATGCATTATGTAACAAGAAAAAACTATCATTAAATACCTTTAAGTGGAATTTCTTTAAAGTATCATTTGATATAATTTTTTTTAATCTATAATAGTGATATTTTATTAACTTATTCTCTTGATTTAAATCAGTAAAGAGTGCGAATAATAAATGTATAAACATATCTGTATATCGTTGCAAACGTATAAAAAGAAAAGAAAGAAAAAAAAAAGAAAAAAGCAATTTAACAAATTACAACGACCATTTGGAAAATGATTTTTCGAAGACTAAAATTTAAGACATAAAAAATCGCACGGAGTTGATCCTACATTACGTACGCCATGAATTAAACATTAACATTCCTGGACCCATCATGAACAAATTTTAAAAGAAATTTCAGTTTTATAATTTCCGGAGTTTTTTAAAATTTACAGTAGTAAATTTTTAAACTTCTACGGAGCTGGTCATACATTACGTACGCCATGGATTAAACATTAATATTCCTGGGCCAATTTTAAATGAAATTTCATTCTTAAACTTCTAAACATCCCACAATCTTACTTTTTACACCGTCGTATAGAGAAAAAAATGTACTTTTAAATGCAATTTGTTTGAAAGCTGTGTCTCAATTTGTTTCTGAGTTATTAATTTTTTGTGTAGTTTTTATTACTTTTTTGTCATAGTGGCAACAGAAGTATCCATCTCTGTTGAAAGTAAAGGGAAAATACAGATTACTGTATAGACCAATCAGAAAACGAATAAAATGCGGATTCAACTAATTAAACGCTTCAGATATGTTTTTGATTTCCTACCCTGACAGAGGACAATAACCATTTTTCCAAATGGTTAAAAAAAGAATTTTTAGACACTGATAACGATATCATTAAGGGAAGTGGGAGGATTCGAGGAATGATACCGTCGTAAACGAGGGAGGGGGTCCAAAATTTCCAAAAGTTGATAACTTTATATGTACAGCCCCCTTTACTGAAATTTTACAAATGTACTATTAAGGGAAATCTAACGAATATAGTTATTGAATATGACTATAGTCTAAGGAAGAATTTTCGGAACATGTTTGCAAAATGTCGTATTACAACCGGATTAAACAGACATAAAAAGTTACTAATGTTTTTTTATGTTTTATCACAAATTATTAGTTCGAAAAAGTAGTGGCTAGTTTAAATTTAAAGTGTGAAACATGCATTTGAAAAAAATGAAACGTCAACGGTTTAACGATAATTAAGGAAACTTTATTATTATTATTATTATTATTATTATTATTATTATTATTAACATAACTAAATGTTGAAACACAAATGAAGTCATATTATTAAATGTATATACATATACTGTCATTATTAGATACTGATATTAGCAAAAATAATTGTTAACATAAAATAATACTCAATGAAAGACTTATAAGTATTTTCCACGTCAAATTTCAAGTTTCTATCTTTTATAACAGCATAGAAATCGTAATTTAGAACATTTTTCGGATACTTTTCGCTCATTTTCACCCCTTTTAAATTTCGAATTTTTAAGAAACTGTTCTTAGAGTGCATATATATATTTTAAGTAACACATCAAATTTCAAGTTTCTGTCTTTTACAATTGATTAGAAATTATAATTTAGAACATTTTTTGAACATTTTTTGAACACTTTTCGCTCATTTCACCCCTTTTTAAATTTAGAATTTTTCAGAAACTGTTCTTAGAGTGCATATATATCTTTTAAGTAACACATCAAATTTCAAATTTTTATCTTTTACAATTGCATAGAAATTGTAATTTAGAACATTTTTTGAACACTTTTCGCTCATTTTCACCCCTTTTTAATTTCGAATTTTTCATAAACTGTTTTTTTAGAACCGTTCTTTTTCAGAAACTGTTCACATTTATTACAAAATTACATGTATGCAAAATTGAGTCAAAAGTGCAACTGCCCCTATTGCTCCCGTGACGTTCTTGGCATCTCTTACGTGCAGAGGCAAATGTATCTTTTCGCCATCGTGATTTACAAAAATTTAAATTTTATGTGCATTCTTAAAATGAAAGACTATTTCTGATTCCTTAAGCGTCCTGGTACCTTAAAGTTAAAATAACCCCAAATTCTTTAAATAATATTTTTAAAAAGGCGGATTTTTTTCAAAAAAATAAATTTAAAGAGAGGGTAAACTATTCATTATTTATTGACAACAAAAAAAGTTCATATACATTTTTTTTATAATTATTACTCAGGAATTGTTATCAATTATGAATTAGTTATTAATATTTTAATTACGAGCCTTTGCTTACGAAGAATTTACGCCAATCAAGACCCTTTCTTGCTTCCATGAAGCGTTTCGAAATTTATACGTATAAATAAACGTATCGCGATCATGGAAATGATTTTGATGGGGAAACTATAAAGGTTCTCAATATGTGACAAAATAATTAGTACTACACGACTCACAAACACACACACATACACACACACACACAAAAAAAAATCACAAAATATCTTTAAATGAATAGTGTGTAAAATGGAATAATGAGCAAACTGCGGCCGTTATTAAAGTTACTATATTGCAGAAGATTAATGTGTGAAGTCAAGAATTTTCTTTAATATTCTTTCTTGTTTTAGTGTCAAATACTACCAATGGATGGCTCAGCACTTTCTCAAACTGTAAGACGGCATTTAAAATATCAAGAAATTTTCACACTAATTTATTTTTCTACTAAGTTCCTTTTTGGCAAAAAGAAAGAAAAATAGTGCAATAATAACTTTACTGAAAATTTTAGATATTCTTGTTCAGTCTCAAATTAATCGAGTTTAGCATTTTTAATGGGTTTTGTTTTAATCCTTTTTGTGTAAAAAAAAAAAAAAGTAAAGCACTTTACAGAGAACACGGCCAAAGATGACGTTTTATCGATATTTTTGCAACTGGAAAAGTCCCAAAAGAGGTAGTTATCAATTGAATTGAACTAGAATTTAAAATTTATACCATTTTTAGGAAAATAAAAACTTTATTTGATTATTTAGAACTACTAAAAGTTATACATGTAGGAGGAAAAATGATTGCGTAGTTGTGCAAAATGCAAAATTTGAAATTATTCTTTGATGTGTTTGGAAGGAGCAGTATTATGCGACAAAAATTTTTTAAATATAAATTGAAAATAATTCAAACAAAAATTTTAAAATATGAATTGAAAAAAAAATCAAATACGTTTTAAATTATGTTACTTTTAAATGTACTAATAAGATTTACCTTCGGCTGGAGGACACTGAAATACATAAAAAATCCTCCTTCCTTCTTTTGCTTTCCTGAGAGTATCGTCATAGCCTCGTAGATAACAGGATTTGTGTAGTACGCGACTTCGGCATAGTCTGCGCCTGGCGAAAGTGGGTTTACAATAATATCAACTTCCTGAAAGTAAAAAAAAAAGAAAGTAAAATCACAGGTCAAACATACACTTTCTAACAGTTTCCGAATTTGTTAACGCAACGGTGAAAGAAGAAAATGCATAAAACAGCTGAAAACCCTATTTCAGAAATTACCGTCCAAACTCGGTAAGATATTTGAATTCTTTTGTGCAATTCTGTATATCGTCTGTAAGATGTTTATATATACCATACAAGTATGCCAAAATTTAATTCTGCTAGAGAATGCATAACACAGTTGAAACTTCAGTAATTTTCGATCATGGAATTTGAATTCTTTTCTGCAACTCTGCATGAAATCTGTACACTTTCATATACATCACACAGTATCTTACAATTTAACCCAGCTATAAAACACTTAACTAAACATAGCAGTGTACATAACATAAGTAAAATCACCATAGCTGCCCAAGTTTTACGCTTTATTGATATACCGCTAATTTTTAAGGGCAATTTATGTTTTATTTAATCGAAGAAATTTCTGATTAAATAACACAAAAAATTCCATAAAAAATAGTGGTAATGAAGAGGCGTAAAAGTTGAAAGCTATGCAATCACCCATGTGTATCCTGGCAACTACACATACACAGACGGCGGCGTACCCAATTTCTTTATCCTTCATATAGACAGTACTATACTCGATTTATTTTGTGTGTTCATGTAAATGCTGAGTACTGCATATTCTATAAAAAGCATTTTGTAGTACACCTTAGTGATGCTTATCAATTTATTACATTTGAAATAGTGTAACACCCTTAAAGTATACTTAAACATTTTTTTGCAATAAACCATATAATGGAATTCTTTTCAGTGTCCGTATATAAACAACAAATGCTACACACTCCATTTTCAATACGGAAGTCCCATAGTAAACTTCAATAATATGCACTATATGGCCAAAGATGACCGGTCACTTGCGATTATAGACGTTTTCTTAAATATCTAGAAAAATACATGAGGAATTATCCTGAAACTCCAGCTGTGCAAACAGAATAGCACAGGTCATATATTTCCGTGAAGATTTCTTCACAAAACCCCATAGGGGGCCGTCAACAAACTGAAAAAGAACGAATATCTTTTGGATAACCCTGTCGAAACTAATGTAGCAAAAGCATTCAAACTGTAGATTATGATTAAGTGGCTTATTGTCATAATTTGTGTTCATTTTTATGAGGATAGCATGTATAGTCGAAGAGAAATTCAGGTTTTCATAAAAACAGTCTCAAATTTTGCCAAGTTTTTTCCTTATAATTTGCGAGTTCTTAATATAAAAAAAAGTTATTTTCAGAAATCATGTCAAACAACATTGTACACAATACCCTGCAATTAGAATTAAAATATAGTAAAAAATGTATGAAAAATGAGCAGGTTTACTAAATAATGTTTCACTGCGCATGCGCGAATGCAATCAAAATACAATGTGCATAATGTGTTAGCTAAATGTATAGAGGAACTTTTGTAAAAGTCTCAAAAACATAGCTTGAAAATTCTGAAAATTATCGTTGATAGAATAAGCTCAAAATCCGTTGTTCCCAAAATGAAGCAAAAAGATGAGAGGCTGCGTATCCATATATCCATTGATTAGTGTCAATCTAGCATACACAATATTGCACGTACTACTGTATTTGGATACAGCCCCTCTATTTTTGCTTCCTTTTGGGAATAACAGAATACTAAAAAACCCAAACATAAATACATTGAATTTGTAATTTAAAGAAAATTATAATCTGAATTATGAAATAAATATTCGAAAAACATATGAATTGCAACTTACAATTTTTTTGATAGATTTATATTTATTATGTCCTGCTTTATGCGAATTCTCAATTTAATTTTTTTTTCCCAAGTAATTTTCGAATTATGATTAAAAAACGTCAAAATGACGGTTTAAGGAGCCGTCTATGATCCGCAGAAAAGCATAATTTGAAAAAAAATATATACATTTTTTGCTCATTTTATTGAAACATATGGGCTGGTAAATAGTCGAAACATATTAAGCGAGTTAAAGGATCCCATCGGCAAGAACTAACACTATTAATAGAAGTGACATTATCATTCTGTTGCATTTCAACAATCGAGTAACGAACATCAGTTTGGATACAGCCTCTAAAATAGGCTCATTTTAAAATAGTTAATTTCTCTGAAACTAACCGTACGAATTTCATGAAAATTTGGAATTTAGGTTAATCGAAGGGTGTAGGATTTATTTATGGTGTCGAACTCGGGTATTGCTATTGCAAGAAACAAAGTTTGGGTTCGTTTTTACATGTAAATGGCCCCTGAGCAAATTTTATACACGTCAAAGTAGACTTTATTTCCAATCGTTTGATACCAGTAAATTTTTTCTACAATAGTTTGTTGCTGAGTTAGTAGGTGGTGTTTACTTTTTTTTCACACTATACGTGATAAATAAATTGTTGCTAAAAGCGTCATATCTCCGCCCAGTATTAATTTATTTTGACTGTCTTTTTTCTTGCCTAATTTTAAAAGTTATTCATGCTTTTACACGCTCCTGTTTAGCTTAACTTGGTTCATTTACGCAGATATTGAATTTTGTAATCGGCTTTTCATTTTCTTTCTCTTATTTGTTCTAAAAATTATCTACAGTCGTGTGTTTCTCGAGACATTATAATGTACTTCATTAATTCAACACAATTATTCTAATTGATAAACAAATACTACTTGTTAAGATTTTCCAACCGAGTGATAAAGTGTCCAGACCACGATTTATACCAGGGACCTTTGGTTAAGCTGCTAATGCTCTACCAACTGAGCTATCCTGCACAAATATGGCGGACACAATTCACTCACATACAGTACTTAATTTGCGCCGGAGCTCACAGTAGCTCACCTCTTTGTTTTTAGTCACTGTTTAAATATTAGTCGGAATTCACTAGAGCTCATAAATACTGCGCTCCAGAGCCCAGTAGATCAGCGCTTCCGAAAACCTGAAACATAAATAATCTGCTCCCTTTTTCTCCAACACCAATCCTTTGCATCTTTTTCTACCAAAGCGCTTACATACAGTGGCTCTCAAAAGTGTTCGTATACTTAAAATATTTTTAGTAAAAAGGAAGTATCCTGCAATTGTATTCGAATATGACGTCTAATATTGTTCCACATCATAGATAAACAAACAAGATAGGACACTTCAATGGAGCGTAATGGTAATGCGATTGCGATCACAGCGACTTTAGTGACAATGGAGAAGAAACTTCCATCCTTGTAATATTTTTGTTGTGATCTTATTGTGATCTTTCTTTTTTTAATCTTGCATGTTTACGTTTTCAACAGATTCTTACCCCAATATATAACATAGAAAAGGTATTCTATTCTATTACCTAATATTTATTCTATGTTCATGTTCGATTATATATATATATATATATCGTATATATGATGGGTGAACGATTTAAGTGCAACGAAAAAAAAGCTGAAAATTTCATCTTGAATGTTATATATCAAGTAAGTATAATATAATTGGATTTAGAGCTACATAAAGCAATCGTGTAATATAAAAATATACGAAATATTGTACTCTACAAATCCCAGAAAATTTCAGAAATATTCCTATCTGGTAGGAAAATTTTTATAGCCGATGATTAATCAATTTATGAAGTTTAATGTATTAAGCAATCGTTACAATAATCTTTTTAAATTTACGTATTTTCACTTTTTTAGAGATAAAATAAAAAGGTTATTTTTAATGTAAATAACGTACAATCTGTTCAATAATATTTATAATATTAACAAATAGATAAGAAATAATAATAAAATTACAGATGGATTAAACTTCCTTTTTGCAAATTTTTTGAATTATATAAATCTAAAAGTTTAAAAAAATAGAGATACCGATATTACACTTGATAAATTTTATTCGATGTGAATAAATTAACACAATACCTGAATTTGATTTTTTATAATTTAATCTCACAAACTTACATATTTACGTTTTCAACAGCCTTTTCGGGGGGGGGGGGGGGGGTCTTTTATATTATTATCATAATTATAATTTTGTAAGTTAAAGGTGAACGATACAAGTACTATAAAACAAAAGCAACTAAATAAATGAAGCATAAATACAATATCGTCTGCGTTTATCTCGTTTAGGAAAGAATAGATATTCAAAACATAGAGCGTAAACATATTTCATCGACATAGGTGAAGGGTAAATTTCGGAGGCTTGAGAAGGCTTGTTAATTTTTCCCCCTTGTCGATAGTGACGCTAGTATTGTTGCCTTTACAAATTTGGACAGAAGTGTCCTATCTTGTATGTTTATCTGTGTTCTACATCATCCCACCTAACATTTTATTTAAATATTAACTAATTTTCTTTTTATGTAAAAATGAAAACGGAAGGCGGTAGAGAAAGAACACGCCGCAAAAGTCTTCGTACACAAAAACATTTTCGGATACATTCATAATTAAAATTACCGTCTGTCGCTTTATTTTTATTTTTGTATTGTGGTGATATTTAAAAAATCCTTTGGCTTTAATTTTTGCTTGTTTCCTCAGTAATATTTTATTTATTATTTAAAAATGGCTCGTAGTCGTAAAGAAACAATTACAGCAATCGAAAATTGATTATTTTTCATCATAGTAGTGGCAAATCAGTTCGGAATATTGGTAAACTAGTTAATTTATACCATTCTATGGTGCAGTATGTGATAAAACGCTTTAAAGAAGAAAATAGGATCGAAAACAAGATAAGAAAAGGGCGTCCATCAAAGTTAACACAACGTGATCAGAGATTTATAATTAGAAAAAAATGTGAAAAATTCACGTTTAAGTGCTGCAAAAGTTGCTACAGAATTGAATGAAAAATTTTCTACTTCAGTTTCACCTGAAACTGTTTGACGAATGATGAGATCAGCTGAATTATAGGAGTATTCTGCCCAAAGCGCTATAAGTAAGCGTACAAAGTTAATGCTGGAATCTGCCGTAAATTGACACAGCTGCGCCATCTTGTGGATGGAGTGAATAACGCAAATACGCGGGTTTTTTGTATGACGTCATATATGACAGAATATCTACCATCTGCGCATCTCGTGCGCAGGTCTATTTGAAGATATTTACAATTTAAGAGTTATAGGCGGAAAAGCAAACAAAGCTATTTTAGAGAATACCTGTTAAAATTTTAATCATGAATTTCAAATATTTACTCTCTCATGGAAGATGAACCTTGTTTACCAGATTTATTGCAAAATATTTTTGTTACAGTTTGTTTTGATGAAAATATGTGTATTTAAAAAAAATCGCAATGTCATTTTAATTTCGGGAGAAAAAGCACTAATGCTACGTAAACAGTATTGCCTTTTGCCCCGAAACTAAACTGACATGCAACTATTTTTTAAATACATATACTTTTATCAAAACAATTGTAACAAAAATATTTTGCAATAAATCTGGTAAACAAGGTTAATCTTTCATGAGTGAGTAAATATTTGAAATTCACGATTAAAATTTTAACAGGTATTCTCTAAAATGGCTTTGTTTGCTTTTCCGCCTATAACTCTTAAATTGTAAATATCTTCAAATGGACCTGAATTTTATGCAAGCTATTTAGGTTTTTTTCCACATTGGAAGAAACTTGCCCACCTTGGGTTTATGTTATTATTTATTAGAAAAGAAAATGTATTTTAAATATAATGAGCGAAAAGCATGTGTTTAAATTGATGTAATATACCAGTATGTATGTATTTTAAATAAAGTTATGTTTTTCAAATGACGAGTATATTTTTAAAATGATGATTTTATATTTTGAATGAAATGAATGCAACATAAACGCTGGTGATGGGGAAAATATTTGACGGTTTATGAACTGCTGCCGGCTAACATAAAAGTACTTTTTTACACTGTTTATTTAATCTAACCCTGTTCATATATATGAAAAGATAACAAATTTTAATCGATTTTTCCCTCCCAGATATGCTAGAAAAATAAAAATTATGTACATGGATGTGTTTCTAGTAACAATACAACATTTTAGTATTTTTACAACTTGATTATAAATTAGCAAATTAATTTTACGTTATCTAAACGTAGCTGATAAATCCTTAAACATTCTTTATGGTTGTTACAACTGTATATACAAGTACAACAATTGAGTAAGTTATGTAACAAACTACGATTTCTAAAATATACCAGCTGGTTGGGAAATTGCAAAAGAGAATTATTTAAAACCTTTAAGCATCTTAAACGTGATTTCCAGCCCTATAATTTTTATAAAAAAGTTAAAATATTTTTTAATATATATTATTAAATGTCATTTATTTTAATACGTTCAATTGGCCCATCCCCGTCCGCTGCACTTTTTTCTACTACTTATTCCGACTCTTTTGCGGAAGCCAGATTGAAAAAAAAAAAAAATTCAAAAATTGAAACCGGGCAAAATTAAAAGGGAAATTTGAAATTATTGGCTACCGACCAACAACTGCTACGTCGAGCTTATTATTAGTCTATAGTTTTCAGTTATTGGCGATTGTTGTGTGTTTCATAAGCCTTTTTCAAATTTGGAGAATGTTCCGCAATTGGGTTATTTCGATAAAAGTTACTTTCATTTTCTAACCATTATTTAACTTTTATACAGTTACAATTGTATACTGTTTTTTCATTTGACGCCAATCATAGCTATCGGCCCGATTACGGAAAGTTATCCATTTTACCCCTGCGAAGAACCGGTGTAAGATAATAAATGTTTAATTGAGCATACCACGTACTATTTGTAAATATTTTATATTTTATTCCAATTTTTGAAGTTTCTTCTATACTTTGTATGCTTTCTGCAATGTTATTCACCTGTGCGAAGTGCAGGTATCCCATGAAAACTATTTTTCCCCCGATATGACACAATGACCGACATATTTCTGGATTAAAAAAAAAAAAGTAATTTGTCGATTTTAGGAATTTTTTTAAAGCTGTTGTCTAAAATTCTCAAAATATTTAAAACTATAAATAATCAATTATTGCTGGTTTAATAGTACAAGAATTACTGCTTGCATTTTAAATCAAAGTGGATCCTAATGTAAAATTAAATGAGTTTTAAATGGAATGAATGAAATGTTTCTATTTTAAATATTATAAATACAATTCGATCAAGAGAATATTTGGTAATTTATCGCCTGCGCCCGGTAAATAAAAAATATGCCTTAAAATTAATTAAATAATTTATACTTAAACTCTAAGCGTAATAAAACGTTTAATTCTCATTGGAAATACGCATGTTTATGTAATTTTTATAACTTTATCTTATCAGGAATTGAATTAAAAACGCTGCTGTAAAATTCTATCTTAACATACATTAACTAATTTTTATATGTCCTTGTTCATTGCATTACAAAAACATAATTCAAATAGAACGTATTAAAATCACTGACATTTAATAATACATATTAAATAATATTTTAACTTTTTTATAAATTGTAATAAAACACAAAACTAACCTGTTTTTCTCTTTTGGGAAGCGAAAAAAATGAGTTCTCTCAGATAGAGAGTTATATTTGCAGTTTTGAAAACTGCAATAATTAGAACGCCAACGTGGCATTTTCCCAAATAATATAAGTTCTTAAAAGAACTGATTTTGTTTAAATAACTAACTTGAATTAATAAATTAAATAATGGCGAATAAATAAATCAAATTATATTTATACTTCCAAGAACTGCAGACGATAAATGAATAAAATCACGGCTGCGCGTGCGCAAGTTATTTCATAGATATCGAACTTATAGATCATCCACAAAGGGGAAAGAAGTTAATAATCCTCTTGTATTTCACTCCATCTGCTGGGTGGCGTATGACCTTCATTGACGTGACCTCGCCTTTAATCTTGCGATTACCTCTCCCATTTAAGATAGGACGCTTACTTATATCGCTTTGATTCTGCCTGTAGAAAATTTTTTGTTAGTTCGAAAAACAGAAAACTTAGTCTTTCCTTTGCAAAATCAATGATAAATAAACCCGAAGAGTATTGGGATAATGTCTTATTTGTAGATGACAGCAAATTTAGCATTTTTGGTTCCGATGGGCGCAGGGGCGCCATTTGAGGGGGCGCTACAATAGCTCCCCCCCCCCCCCCTAAGGAATTTGATTTTTGAGAAATTTCATCAACCACCAATTGTGAGACTCAAACAAAAATTTAAAAATTGCTCAGATGCTAATGTAACGAAAAATTACAATATTTACTAATGTGTAGAGATTTTTTTTAAAGGTACAAAGACTTTTGTGAGATAACTTTTTGTTATTTTTTTATTGTTGATTTCTTCAAAATAAAGTTTTAGTATTATTTTAAAAACATTTTATGTAGTTTTGTTAAGAATAAGTTATAGATTTTATTATTAAATACCCCTTCTGCAATATTAATTTTAATTAATGGATAGAGCACTATTTCATTGAAATTCGTTAGTGTACGAACACTTTTGGAAGTCACTGTATGTGACCGTGACGTAATGTAACGTTAGAGTGAGCTAGGACTAGGCTCTAGTTGGAACATACATATGAGTTGTAGTTTTCCAACTGGGTGAAAAATGTCCGCGCCAGGATTGGAACCATGGATCTCTTGGCTGAAGCTGCCAAGTTTCTGCCAACTGAGCTATCCCGGACGAATCTGGAGGACCTAATTCTTCCAGCTAACCTTATTGATCATACCTTCTGGTCTGATATATTAATCAGCTCAACAGAAGAAATTGAGGTAATGGAACTCCAGTAAACTCTTATTAATATTTTTTTACAATGTACTTAAACATTTACAACAAAATACAATACAGTAGAACCTCTTTTATCCGAAACTCTTTTAACCGAAACTCTCGATTAACCAAAATATATTTTTTCAGAGCTTTTTTTTTTTTTTTTTTTTTTTTCCCTATCAAACTCCTTGTGTACACAATCCATTTTGAAAGATTTTTTTAAACTACCATATTCCTTGTGTGTAAGCAGTCCTTTCCGAAATACGAATACATATAAATATTGTCGATCACCTTTCTTGGAGTTCCTTTGAATTTAACTTGAGCTTCCGTAAGCTGCTCTGTGGAACAAACTGGCAATTCTGAAGCTTTTGCAAAAAGCTTGGCATGGCTGGAACAGCAGAAAGACTGTGATACTGGTGAGCTAATAATATTGGAAAACTCCATGATAGAGCTTCAAAGCAAAGGCAATCGAAGCTGCGATAAACAAAACATTTTTTCAAACCCTTGTGATATATGTAAAAGGTACTTCATTTCAAAATTAAAATTCACGTAATTTATTCATGTTTCTATTTTGCTACTGCTTTATTTTTATTAAGTACTTGTCACCATAATACGAAATATTGCATATATTTCGCCTTAATCTTAAAATTGAAGCATTCTCGATTATCCGAAACTTTCGATTTTCCGAAAGACGGTCGGTCCCAATTACTTCGGATAATCGAGGTTCTACTGTATTTCCGTTTATAGGCAAGGATATAGCAGATACTTCCCTACTTTAAATTGCACTTTGGGATATTAGGGTTACTAGGTTATATCACTATAAACATACCATTCCCGTCTTTCTTGACCATATACAGCAAGGCTTATCCAGTGCTACGACCGCACAGGTCTATCCGAAATCTCCTCACACACGTACACTTCTAAAAAGAAACACTCTTCATGCACACCAGCATGATCAACGTTCTCCTCCAACCCTCAACTTTCAACTTCTTCTCTTCCTCTCTTAAGCTGCGTTTAGACTATACTGCAAAAGATTGTCTAGAAAAAGACATAAATTTTATCTTTGAAGAAAGCGGCATCACCGACCCTTTAATTGAGCGGAATAACAGGTTGCTAGTTTGGCATTTAATCGCCAGTGTGATGAATATCCTCTTTTTCAAAGTACCAAAACACAAACAATATGCAATTATGATCTTTTTTCCGTATATATCTTTAACTACATTATCCAGAAAAATAAATGTAGTATGCACCTAATTAATAATTAAATTTTAAATTTAAAAATTCATCTCACTAAAGCGTGATTAAGTGCTGGGTGCATGATAAAACTCTAAATTATGCATATAGAAAACAATTTTTGAACAAAATAGAATCATAACGCACCTACTTCTAAATTAAAACCAAAATGTACACAGAATGTTTTGTTTGAAATTTAATTTTAGCACAAAAATAAACAAAAAGTTCCAAAATTGAAAAAAAAAAAAATCAAGATTTTCAAGTGTAAAAAAATAACCAAAATATGTCATTTTTTTGGTTTTAGCATGTAGGCTATAAAGAAAGGCATATTTGGCTAACATTTTTTAAGCTGTAGCTTACATTGTAAGTTACAGCGCGCAAACTCCAAATTTACTAATTTGAGAAAAAGCTTTTTAAAGTTTCAATATCTATGCACATTCAATTATACTCACCGTCTATAAATGATTGTAACTCAAGAAATAATGCATATTTTTGAATGGAGTTTTTTTGCATATTGTTGAGAAATATTCAAAACGAAACAAAAACCGAAAACTGATTTTGTGAAAATTCAAATGTCCTGTGCTCCCGGTGAAACGGAACCATTATAAGATCACTCCCGTGTCTATCTATCTGTCTGTTACACCCATGTTACTCGGAAACTATGGAAGGTGGAAAGTTCAAATTGGCTGAAGTAATAAAGACTATTGACCCACATATTTATAGATTATTAACTATTCGCAAATACATTTAGGAAAAATGTATAGGGGCTAATTAAGTTACTTGAAAACAAATTTTTCCTTTGTATATCGTGTGAAAGCTTTGGTAACGCAAAACTCAAAAACATATGTCTTTTAATTTTAGATATTATATTTTCAGAGGTATTGTCGAAAATATAATGCAAAAATATGTCCCCCCCCCCTCCCATCTATTTCCGAATCTAGTGAAACTAAAATTCTGTTAAAATTAGGGGTTAGTAGACATTATTTTAAACTTTGCAGGAAAACTTTGTCGATTACCCTAAGTCACATAGTTTTTGAGAAAATCGCATTTTTCCGTTACACAAAAATTTTGATTTGAGGACCTTCAGCAATGGTACCTATGGCTGGAGGTACCTATTTTCGAGGAAGTATGAAATGATTATTGATAATGAATTTCGAAAAAAAAATTGTCGCTAATTAGCCGTGTTATTCTCAAATAGGATTTTTTCCCCCTATTTCATTTTGTGAATAAATATAAAATCTACAAAAGCCACAATTTTTATCCTTTGTAAAACTATGACAGAAAGACACAAGTTCTATTTTCTAATAATTCTGGAAAATGACTTTAAACAGAAAGCGAGGATCGACGAAGGATATCCCACGGCTTCTTTATTTTACTATCACTGACCGTGAAAAAGCTTTAGATTCAGATGAAATATTTCTTTCTGAATCCCATCAATAACAGTAGTATTCCTTTTAAACTGATTTCTAAAGGCTTGTAAAACACTTTATCGAAAAAAGATTGTAAAATACTGGTATAGAAAGTTCAGTTATTCATATGCATTCATTATAAAATTCAAAGATTTTTGCTTCTAAAGCTTTGTTCATATGAGTGTAGTCAATATTAATTTTTTATATTCCATCAGTTTTTAATTTTTTTTTTCTCCTGTGCCGTCCGGACCCAAACAAAATACAGCTGAATATAATATCTTATGGTATTATTATTCGTTTTTCAAAAATCATGATGATTTGTCTGGCTATTCGATGCAAAGAACAAATAAAATTATGAAAAAATGTCATGGAATATCCGACAATGCTGTTTTTGTTGTTTGTGTCATTTACGTTGGAAGAAAAAAAAGTTAATGTTTGTGTGTGTGGGGGGGGGGGGGGGGGATAATTACTCTTTTTTTTTTTTCCAAAAAGAGAAAAGAATTTACTTTTGTCATTAGGAATAGGACATTTTCATTACAGCAATATAATTTAAATATAGAACTCGCGCACACACACAAAACGAGAAAACCTAAAAAACGTGTAAAAATTTATAATTATTGAATACACTAATTTCATAACAAAATTTTAATCAAATTTTCTCTTAAAAAACAGTTTTCTAAAATTTATGCTCATAAAAACGTACTACTTAAAAAATCCTTTATTAAAAATACTAATTAAGGTAAAATACTGATTATTTTTTGACAGATTTTTAAATTCATTTTTGTCCGGAAACGCTTGAAATGTGCAGGTGTTAGATTATGAAATAATGTAATCGAAAGACGTTTTCCATTTTTCGGTAAAGACAGGAGATCTTTTTGAAAATACTGTTCGAGTTGGACCGAATTTCCAGGTGTGACAAGAAGAAAAAAAAAACCCTGTCATCACGTGACCAGAATCGTTTTAAACTCTACACGCAATTTATTTATTTAAAAAAAGGAAAACGCTATTCGATTTCAAATCGCTTCAACTGCTTGTTTTCTACATTTACGTTTAAAAAAAGAATCGGAAAATGTCTCGGAAAATTTCGCATTGTTGACAAGGGAATTTGAGAACCCCTTAAGAAATTTATGAAAGCATATATTTAAAAATAATAGAAAGTTCTGGCGGGGGGGGGGGGGACTTTTCTACAAAGTTAAATATTAAACCTATAACAGAAATTGTCCATTTTAATCGCTTAGCAATTGTAAACAGTAAAATTACATATGAAAAGAAATTCCTAAACTATATCCATGATAGAATATACTAATAAAATTATGGTGTAAATTTTACGAAATATTAATAATCGTTGATAATTAAAATAAATGTTTATATTACTTGCTTTGCAAATAAGAAACTAATTAATGCGATGAAAAATAAATAATGCACTGTTTTGAAAAAAATCAAACAATCTGGCTAATTGTTATAGCACTTTTCTCTTTTTTTCTTTTCTTTTTTTATGTATCCTTTTTTTTTCATTGAAAGATCAAAAAGACGCTACCATTTCGCACTTGGCGAAAATGTAAATTTATTTTCTGCTTATTTCAAATCGCCAAATAAATTGCAACCTTTTTAAGTGGATTGGAAAGGAGACAACTTCCAAAGCATATCGAATTAGCAAAAGGAGTGTAAGTTTTTTGGGCAATTATCTCCCCAAACACTAGTCGTAAAACTGTCAACGCAGTTGAGCGTCTAGTTTCGTCAGGCAACTCCCTATCCTTCTCCTGCAAAACCCATTATAACATCAAATGCTCCGACTGTCTGGATCAAACACGCCGAAAGGTGACCGCAGGAAACTAGATAGTGCGTACGCAGCCTTACTCCGTCCTCTTATTTTAAATCTACGGAGCCTCTCTTCTATTTTCCCAGACAACCCATGTGCCGCTGTTGTTGCTTACCCAGTGGCAGGTCGTCACAAAATATTATCTTCTATTCTCCGATTATCCCATCCTCCGCTGCATATCTTAACCCCTCTTTTAGAATTTCCCTCCATACTTTTCCCTCATTTTAACCATATAGATAAGAAAATGTGTCCATAACTCAAGTGCGTAGATATTGATATACAGATAAATATAATACATAAAGAAAATAAAATTAATTAAACAGTAATTTACATTAAGCATATACGTCTCATTAACATCAGAGACCTGACAGAACATTTGTCTTATTCAAAGATATGAAAATCTAACTCACATTTCTGAACAGCATGCCGCAAAGTCCAGTCCAGGAGTTGTTCTCCCAAGTTCCATAGCGATCTTCAGGTTCTCGGATCCATTGCAATCTGCGAAGCGAAACTAAATTTTTAACCAATTAAAAAAAATTGTAAAAAAAAATGTTTTTAAATCTATGAAACTATAACATAACAATGAATGTAAATATACACTGAAAAGAAAAATGGATTCTCAATATTGAGCAAAAAAGCACTCGATTTTAAATACATCACATATTTAAAATACAGTAGAACCTTCGTTATCCGAAGTAATTGGGACCGACCCTCTTCGGAAAATCGAAATTTGCTTGAAATAATTAATTGTTTTCTTAATTTTTTTGCGTAATTATAATTTCTTTTTTACTTTAATAAATAGGCATTTTGTAATAATTATTTGAAAAAAAATGTTTTATTCATACACCAAAGTATATCAACTTGTATATTTTTCGCAAAACATCGTAAAATAGGTAACTTTTTATATAGGGGTCATTTGACCCCTTTTGGTAGGAATAGGTATAAAAAAATATCGGTACGTTTAGTGTTAATGAAGAAACACCAATGTAATGTCATGTGACACATTATAACAAAGGCTAGAAAATGATTTTCAGTGAAAAATGATACAGATACATAAGCATTAAAAATACTGAAATTTTCAATCAGCTAAAACTTTTTTGTTTATTTATGTATCAACCTAATTTTACACGGGATTTTTTATACTTAGGTTGAATTTTCAAACCACCATAGTATGAAAAAATTTTGAAATGTATCATTTACATAACACCCCTTGTTTGTAATGACTAAGACAGTGACAAGTCACATTAATTTTCACTTAATAATAGCATTGGCAATGTACATAACTTTTAATTTAGTAATGAATATACGAGAGATAATTTTTGTAACTTTCTTATTTGTAATGACTATGCCAGTTTCAATTTATGTAACTTTCTTATTTGTTATCACTATGCAGTGACAATTTAAATAACTTTTCACTTAATAATGGGTGCGCTAATGACAATTTATATAATTTTCCATTTGGTAATGAATATGCTAGTGACAATTTATGTAACTTTTCATTTAGTAATCAATATACAACAGGTAATTTATATAGTTTTCTTTTTTGTAATGACTATCCCACTGACAATTTATACTGCTTTTCACTTAATAATAGGTATGCTAATGATAATTTATGTAACTTTTCATTTGGTAATGAGTATACCAGTAATAATTTATGTAACTTTTCATTTAGTAATGAATGTACGAGAGATAATTTATACAACTTTCTTATTTGTAATGACTATGCTAGTGACAATTTATATAGCTTTTCACTTAATAATGGGTATGGTAATGATAATTTATATAACTTTGCATTTGGTAATGACTAATAACTTTGCATTGGCCAATGATAATTCATGTAACTTTGCACTTACTTTAAATCCATCATCTCAGCTATACTACGCAATATGTCAGTCATAAATCCTCCAATTATGTCTTTGCCATTTTCTTGTCGAATTTCAACAAAAGGTGGAAGCTTTAAAATATTTCGAGAAAAAAAAATCATTGTTAATTAGATCATTAAAAATTACGTTAAAAAAATCTTTAAAAATGGTCACAATCTATAAAAGTATTTGTTTAAGAGAACAGATGTAAAATATTTTGAGGAGGCGAAAAGGAAAAGTAGCTATAGGAACTTTTAAGTCCTATTAAAGGAAATGCAATATAAAATTTATTTAATTCGTCTACTAATAAAAGTATATGGTACTTTTCATACAAAATACTTTGCTGGGTCACATTCAGTAAACAGCGAAATATTTTTAAGCTAAATATTTTGTTCAAGCTAAATATCTGTTTAAGCTAAATATTTTTAAAGCGGTTATTTTCTCAACGATTTACATGGATTTAGCAATACATTTCTTTACATTGTTCTTGTAAGACTAGTGAGGTTTCCATAGCAGTATTTTTTGTTAATTAATCTAATTATTCTTGTAAATATTTAAAAAAAAAAAAACTCTTAACACTTTATGCTCCGACGGTACTTTTAAGTCCAATTTATCAAATTAGCTTTATTTAAAAATCAAATTGTTATTATATAAGTTGTTTTGGATATCGTCAGACATTAACGAAGATAATTACAGTAGACTTCCTCAAATCAGCAACCCTAAAATCAACAAACGTCTAAAATCCGTACATCATCACAGATGTAAACAATGAAACTTTCAATTCAGATGTAGAGTCAAAATTAAAGAATTTTTTATTTTTGTTTAATTCTGTACGTATTTTAAATGTAATTTTCATTAATATGTCTGAACTCGTGCTTTTTCATGCAGGAAGTATAAATTTATTTTTCAAAAAATTCAAGATATTGCTGATATCTTTGGTAACAACAATATTTTTACCAAATATATTTATGTGTTAATCAAGAATTTTTGGTTATTAAGACTGGCTAAATCTGGAATAAAACTTCCTTATTTTATGATTTCGATGTGAATTAGTGGGGTACCTTTATGAGGCAAGTTGCATTGAAAAATTCAAGAAAAATGTATTTCTGGTGCATGTTTAATTATACATTATTAATTATTTACTTGACGTTTATTTATAATAATTTGATCATTTTTAAAGTCATGTTAATTTTTATTATTTTAGTTAATTACTTTAATTATTTTGATATTTTACTATACTGTAACCGTTCATTATAATATTCATTGCATTAGTACATTCAAATTATGTTTAAAAAATGTAAACGAATCAATGACCAGAAATCCACAAAATTCTAAAATCTGCACAACCCCCAGTCCCAAAGAGTGCGGATTTGAGAGAGGCTACTGTATTGAAGAGGAGCAAATTTATAATTTATAATTCGGGACGTAAAGAGTTAAAGAGACTCAATATCTGTCAATCGTCAAAAATACCGATTCGTCAATTGATTTTGAAAGTTCGCGTATACTTTAACATACATCTAAGCAAAATTTCATATATTTTATTATAATGCAAGCAACAGCATTTTTTAGATACATCTATTAGCTTTTTCTCCACTCCTTTAAAAATAAAATCTGATATTACAGAGAAAGAACTGTCAGCTATGACACCAGTACTTGAAATCTATTATAAACTTAACTATTCTGAAATATATTTAGGTAGGAAATTTCAGAATAATCGAACTGCTAAATTTAGAAACATTATCTAAAAAAGGTTTTTTTTTTTTTTTTTTTGTTCCTCCGTAGGAGTGTCTGTTTCTTGTAAAATCAACAAATACTCGTAGATTGTGAAACACTATTGAGGATATTAAAAATAACTCTTTAACTTTTTTACATTGTATTTTTTATGTTGTAGAATTTTATTAATTAAGCAGAAAAATAATGTACTAAAGCTGAGTTTAAAAATTAAACAATGGACTGTTATTTGTATAGACTAAATTAGATTTATGTTGCATCTGAAGAAAGGTTTTTGGAGTTCAAGCTCCTTTCGTAAATTGCCGGTTTTTTTTTGTTTTTTTGTCAGTTCAAAATATCAAAGTAACTATGAAAGACTTACATAAACAAACCCATTTTTTTTCTTCTTGTAACAGCTAGTTACAGTGCCTCACTATCTCAAGGGCAAACGGGAAAGAAAGGAAAAGGACATTTATCTTAGTGTAAATTATTACTATAAAATGTCATGGAGGCTTCCAAATGAATCCCCATGTAAGCCCCACATATGGCCCCATGTAGGATTAGTTGGTCCCTGTATATGTGCAAGCCCACCGTGGAGAAAAAAGCCTAGGCTGTTATCAGGGGCGTAGCTACAAAAAAAATTTCGCGGGGGGGGGGGGAGTTCAAAATTTTCCCAACTTATAATTCAAAAATTTCCCAACGTGAAACAAATTGCTCTATTTTCCAATTAAAATGATATGTTCAATGTGTGTTTAATGATAATGATAGAGGAGAAGGTCCAAATACAGACTACTAGGTGTTCTGAGAACTGAGCACAGCGCAGCCCAGCCGGTATTTAGACCACTCTCGGTTGCTCTGCTTGAAGGGGAGGAAAAAAATAATTTAAATATTTCCTTAATTAATAAATTAATTTAAATGGTTCAGAAAAAGTTCCAGTTCCAGTCCCATTTCGCAATATGAAAAAAAGCAACCGTGGACATAATTCTTCAAGAGCAATGCTGGTTACCGGATCACTTCGCTAAAAAGCGCTGTTAAACACTCCAAAATTACCTGCAATAAATATGAAGTGAAAGAAGAAAAATGACGGAAGAAAACAGGTGAAAGGCGCAGAAATTGGATTTTTAAAAAGTGAAAAAGGAAGGTATCCAACAGAGGAATATGATGCAATTTGTGTCTTCTGCATGGATGCTTTCTCCGCGGACAAGAATTGGGGGTGTGATTATGGGTTCAATGTTAAGAATGCGATATGTGGGCCTACAGCAACTGCACTGACGCAGAGAGTGGTATTATGTTTGTGATTTTTTTCAGATTAAATAATTTTCATTTCAATCAGCAAGCTTTTTTTTTTTTTTTTTTTTTACACGTTAAAAAACAAAATTAGAAACATAATGTAAAGAAGAATGTGAGAGATAGTCGTTAAGAATTTTATAAATTTGACAAAAGTGCTTGTTTATTAATAATTACGTTTTTTCTGTGCATGAGAAATGTCATTAATCAATAAAATTTATTAAAATAATATTCTAATTGCTTAATAATTGTCATTAGCTCTATTTGTGTGATCTTTTGGGAAAAAAAACCTAGGTAGCCGGTATTTAGACCCCATTTCCAAAACTCAAAATTTGAAGACTTTCGGATTTTTGCTTTTTATAAACAGAAAACGCTTTTTAAACTGATTTTTTTTCTTCTATAAACAGGCGTAAAACATATCAAGTTTTGCAGTCAGTTGTCAATAGAATGTGTGTCAAAACATGTCACACATTCTGCTGTCACTTTTTCTTTTACTAATTTTGAAAATTGTATGATCTATATTGAAAACAAAAGTGGTAGCCGGTATTTGGATCTTCTTCTCTACTTATGCGCCAAAAATTCTTCAAGAAAAATGCTGAAACTAAAAACATAAAAATTATAATTATTGGTTCATTTAATGAAAGTTTTTGTCTTCAATTGTGTACGAGTCATAATCGTACTTCATATTAAAATAGCCTCATATTTTTAGATTTTTGAGAAAGGAACAAAGTTTTGGAGCAAATGTATTAGAGACAGTGTTGATAGACAACAATAGAAAAATTTAAGTCTGGTACATGTATGATATTTTCGTAGCAGAGAGAAACATAATGAGATATTGAGTCTGACTGCTTTTTTGTATTTATTTTGAAAGTTTAACAATTTTACTATTACGGAACTCAGAAAGAAAGGCAGTCAGCAAAACAATAAATAATTCTTTCCTTTTTTACTTTTTATTTAAAAAAAAGAAAAAGTGTTTCAAAAATCTATAATTTCCCAACTCTAAGTTCAAATTTTCCAAGTTCACATATATATGGGGGGGAGGCTCCCCCCATAACCCCCCCATCGAGACGCCTCTGGCTGTTATTAGTAATCCTTGCCCCTGAAAATAAAATGTTAAACATTACAAAAATTAAAAAAAAAAAAATTGCTTTTTTTTCATTCCGAAAACGCCTTGTGGGATAGATGATAATATTTTCAAGCAACTTTAATTTAAAAGTCTTATTAATGTAAAAATATTACTCAGCCAGTACGAATAAGAACGATCGTCAAAAGGGTTATTGCACACTTTCGAGAGGTGAATTAAGTTATTCTTTTTGTACAAAATGAGGTGCAAGCTGGCCATTAGACAAATAACCAGGAAATAGTACATCCCTTCATGTTATATATATATATATATATAATTTTGATTTAATATATCAATTACTAATTTTTTAAAATACAATTGCATATATTTATTAACATATTTTTAATTATTATTTAATTCTCATATATCTATCTCTAAGCAGTATTTGCTTTAAAACTTAATCCATTAATAGTTATTAATAGTTTTTATTTTACTAATAAGTCAATAGTTGGCAGCACCACGCTGATTTATTTGAATACATGGAGCAGGTCATTCTCAATTCTAAATTATCTATAGAGGGTGCTGGTTATATATAATGGGAGTGTGCTTGGCTATGCTGTATATTGTTGATCCTTGGTCCACCATCACATAAAAAAACTTTTTTGGCAACATGTGCTGGTGATCTCCAATGAGTGTATATGTTATGCTTACTGCTAAGACAGTATGGATTTTAATTTGGTAATTTATTTTTTTTTTCCTCTATCCTTTTTAATCTTGTTTTATTTTGAACTTAATTGGTGTTCAATGGTTTATTTCTCAGTTTTATGTGTGTGGTAGTCCCAAATTCATATTCTTTAGCTAATTTATGGCTAATATGAAGATGAAACCACACATTTTATTTGTAGAACTTAAGGCATTTGGGACCCGACGATTCTGTCTAAGTTCTACAAATTTCCATTATTTTATTTCAGTTATTAATTCCTGCTGTTTTTTACTATGTTTTTGAAATCTATGTTAAGTGTGTTGGAGGGAACTGTATTTTTGTCAATTTGTTAACGTCATTTTATTCACTGTTTTTGTTGGTGGTCGGATATATATATGTATAACAATTTGCACAGTTGTCAAGCAATTACTTTTGTGTAATATGTAGAGACCGACCAAAAGCTCGCTTTAGTTTTCGGTGACCATTCAGTTTCGGTGAAGAAACATGCCAAACACTCAGTTCATATTGCAACCCTAGTCGGATCCCATAAGAGCTTGCTTATTAGAAGAACTCGTTCACAGACCATAGTACATCATTCAAGTATTTTTCATTCATACTCTCATTGTTGGACAGTAATTATGATGCAGTAATACATTAATTACATTAATTATCGTTATCGTGATATTAACGACAGGATAATTCGAACACTATTAATGACTATAAATTTCTTAGTAATAACAATAATTGTTCATTTTTTAAAATAATATAGAAATAAAACAAGATGTGTATGACTAAAATACATTGATAGAAGTTCGATTTGCACTGGATTTGAATGAGCGAATTCGAAACAATCGGTAAGAACATGCTATTATTTATTTTATTTACAATCCTTTTAATACTTATATTTGTTTCAGCAAGAAAAAAGAACATACATTTTTTAAAGAATGTTTATAAAACATTATAAAACTGGCTGCATCGTAATCAACCATAAAAGTCATAATACATTTTTCGCTAAAACAAAGATTCAAGATAGGATCAATGATTCAAGATCAATAAGGAAGCTCGGTTGAACAGTAGCTAAAAGTACATGTGTCCAGAAGAAAAGCATTCTTATGCTACACAATTTGTTTTGGTGTTAGTGAGGGGGCATTAAGCTGTTTTTAAGCGTTTTTAAGTGTTGAACGAGTATTTTTTATTTTCCTGTTTATTTAAATGTGGGTAGTTCGTCATTGCATATTTCGTATCTAATGAATATTTTAAGTAAATTTCTTCGCAAATATATGCATGCTTAGATCTTTTTACTACTGATCAAGTATTTTTTTTTTTCTTATTTCAAGACCTTGTAACTCTTTAGCCCATTGGAATAATAAAGTCGATTTTTTTTTTTTTTTTTTTTTTAAGAGCATTACTAGACCTTCTTAATCATGGTATTCTGACAATTTTATTACCTGGCCCATATGGATTTTGGGAGTTGTTAATAATAACCTAAGTTTTTTTATCTGTACAACTTACTCATATATATGCGTTATAAGGGGGGGGAAATGGATTCTTTTAACGTAAGTCTTACATCGTTATTTTAATGTAAAAAAAAAAAAAAAAAAAAAAATGAAATTCTTAATGAGAATTTTAGTTACAAAAACCTCTCATACCGAACCATGTTAAACTAAACCAATAAAAAAGGGGTTTTTCAATAAAGTATTAAATAAGTTAAAAATGAAGTGGAAAATTAAATAAATTTAGTCATACTTATTTCACATGCAAAGTACTAATTTCTAAGGAGTGAATTGTGACAATCATTTACATATGTTATGAATTCAATCCTTACATTCACATTCATATTACACCATATATCGGGTGTAAAAACCGGTGCATCAGTGTATATTAACAATCTAACACCGATGTCAAAAATCTATATTTTTGACCGGATATAAGGATATTTTCGATGTATCGATATTTTGCTACCATACCTATTTCCAATTCGCAATGTTTTTCTCCTAATCTAATGCCAAATAACAAAATCCGCTCTTTAAATTTGTTGACAATATTGCTATTGGAAGCGAGAATCATGTAATAAATTTGAAAAAGTAAAATAGGTTATTACTTTAAATTTTTATCAAATGATCCCTCATATTAAAATTGAATATGTGACATAGATATACCGTATATACTCGCGTATAAGTCGACCCCCTAACTTTCAAATGCAAATTCTGGAAAAAATCAAAAACCCGCGTATAAGTCGACCCCCTAACTTTTTGCTTCAATTTTGCACAAAATCAAACCAAAGATTTCACTTGCCAATGCAAAAAAAAGGTAGTAAGTTGACAAAAACAAATCATTGAAGTTTTTTAAAATGGTAAATTATCATTATTAGTATATTTTATATATTATTTTTCTATTCATACACATAAAATGCCATATTTTTGCAGTATTCGAAGTTTTTGTTTTTGCTGTTTTAACTGACTCGCGTATAAGTCGACCCCCCAAATTTGCTTACCGAAAATTGTCAGAAATTCCTCGACTTATACGCGAGTATATACGGTATCAATAAAAGAGGGAGAGAAATAGATACTGGTAAATTAGTTTTACATAAAGTAAATAATTTTAATTAATAATTAATTAAGGTGAGTCCTTTGGCCATGTTGATGTACACTGTTAAAAATTTGCAGCATTCTGGCAGGTCATTTGACCGTTTTTTCCGAAAACGGTTACACAACCGTAATTTTAACACTATTCTGACCATATTATTGGCCATTTAATGGTCTGAATATAGTTAAATTATGGTTCAGAAACCGTTTTTTTATAAAACTGTCGAATGACCTGCCAGAATGCTGCAAAATTTTTAACAGTGTAGATAGTGTTACACTGTTTAAAAAATCCGTGAATTGAAAGCATTTCTCCATTGATTATTATTTTATTAGAACATAAAACTTTTCGCTTTGTTTTACCCATTTTTTCCCGAAATATATAGAAAATTCCCCAGTCTAACGTAAAAATTATCTGATATTCTCCAATCTGTAGCTGAATTTTCGTCAAATCACAGCGGTGTTCTTGCAACTTTGCTCTTAGTACTTTTTGGTATAATAAACGGAGTTTTTACGTATGTCTTTTTTTTCCTCAAAACATGAAAAATTCGTAAATCTAAGCTCAAAATTACCAGAAATTCTCCAGTCAAAAGACGATTTTTTTTTTAATAACAGGAAAATCTTTTTTAATCACAGGGGTGTTTTTGGCAACTTACTGCCTATAATTTTTAAGTTTTTAATGACTCAAATGAATACACAAAACTATTTTTTTAAATATTGTATACTGTTAAAAAAAAGGGGGGGACTAAAATACGGAAATACTACTGGCAATCCAGACGCCAATACTATTTCCGTATTTTAACGGATGTTTTCCCGCGTAACTGCCAAAAAAATCGGAAATTTTTCTGTAATTTACCGGGAAAAAGTTCCGTTAAAATACGGAAATAGTACTGGCGTCTCGATTGCCAGTGGTATTTCCGTATTTTAGTACCGCTTTTTTACAGTGTAATCTTAAAAACAATACATGACTTACTTCAGCATATGCAACTTTTACGCTCTTTATTTCGTATGCCATGATATTTACAGAACATTTTTGACTTAATCAAAATATTATAATATCTACTCCATTGCCATCCTTTCCAAAATCCTTCATACGATAGTCTTACAATAACAAGAAATACTTGGTAGCCAAAATAGCTGATTAGGATCGTATATTCTGTGTCATTAAAGGCGGGTGCCCTACAATTTTACGATTGTGTGCTCTGCTCCTCAGAAAGTCTGCAAAAGAGAGAAAACTCAATTATTACATGACTAGCAACACTCGCGGCTTTGAGCGGGTGGAAATAAAACATATTTGTTGAAAAAATTTTAATTTTTGTATGAATGTATTTTCTGGGCTGGTTAACTTGAAGTAAATTTTGCATTGCTATGTAGTATAATAAAAATACCGTAATTTACATTCTAGGACGCGCTTTTTTTTTTCCAAAATCGAATTCGTTTTAATGGAATGCGTCTTGTAATCGAGTAGAACTCGTAATACCTGGCAACCAACGATGGGTATTATGGGTTAAAGAAAAATCTATATTTTCGAGGTAAAAATTAAGATGCGTCTTAACCCGTTAGTGCGCAGCTTTGCATATATGCAAACAACAGTGTTTTGAATTTAATAGTTTTTTTAATGCGTATATACCTAATTCACACCAGAAAATTAAAATAGCAATATCTGCTTTAATTAATAATAGACATTCCGTATTTAAATAAAGCGAAATTAACCATTTAAATTTTCTGGTGTAAAGTCAGGTTCTCTGAACTAAGAAATTTCTAGAACGTATTCTATCACGGGAATTAAAGGGTTAAATTAAAGGTTAAGTTTTATAAAATAAGTAATTATATAAAATAAGGTATTTGGAGACATACTTCTTAAAATATTTACTAATTTGTAGTATTTTAGCGTAAAACAGCCACACGACAGTAGTTTTTACTTATATTGCAGGTGTGCAACAGAAGAAAAGATTGACGTATTCCAGTGTTGCCAGATTGGAGACTTTTTTTGTCCCCAGATTGTTGATTGTCACCGCTTTTTTTTAAATATAAATATTCAGCCTATTTAAAAATAGATTAAAAATTCTGAAAACAAGTCGAATTATACTATTTTTAAAAAATGGTGACATTCAAATAATCTGAATTAAAAAAGTCTCCAATTTGGCAACACTGACGTATTATATGAAAAATGTATCTCTGATTTTTTTTTCGTTATTTTTTCCTGTGTAATAAACCTTTTAGAGAATCATATATAATTTTTTCGAAACAAAAAATCGCGCATTTAAGGTTTAAGATTCAGTAGCGTCTTAGATTAGCGATACTACTAATTGAAACAGAAAATCTTCGTCCCAAGCCACTTGCAGACACTTGCTGACGAAAAACAGATAAAAAGTTACCTGTTTGTGAATTCCATCAACCAGCTGTCCTACTGTAAAAAAAAAAAAAAAAAAAAAAAAAAAAAAAAAAAAAAAAAAAAAATGCTTTAAATATAGTGGGTGACCAAATTATTAGTTACACTGCAATATTTTTTACTTTTTAAAATTCTACACTTAAAAATTAGCGTAAATTTGTATTCTTTCTCTGCACGTCCTTGGATTTCAATTCTGCCAATGTTCGTTTAATGTTTTAGTACTGACGTCACTGGCAGTTGAGATTTGACAGGTGTCATTAGCTGGTTAAGTGTTTCTTAGTGGATATAACGTGCTTTAGGGATGTTATGGAAACACGTGGCTTTCAATTGTTTATTTTAAATTATGTTCAATTGTGTGGTAATTAGTGCTTTGTGCACTCTAATTCTCTACTTGTCTTCTCTATTTATCTCTATGTATCCACTGTAGTGTAAGACTTCAACTACAGTTGTTAAGAATGGGTAAACGTGAAGATTTGTCTTCGGAAAAAATGTTGGCGATCACTGCATTGTTGAAACGTTCCCATCATTCACAAAGACATACTGCTATTCATACGCATGTATCCGCTATGACTGTAAGTAGAATAAACTCTAAACTTGATAAAAATGTTGTTATAGGGGGCCAGAGGAATGAAAATCGTGGGTGGCGACGCATCACTACACCTCTAGATGAACGAAAATCCGTTTCATTTGCCTTGAAAATAGACGAAAGTGCACAAAAGAATTGACAAGAATAATTATAAATGAAGCTGGCATTGCTATTTTTGCCAGAATAACAAGGCGCCGTGTTGCAGAATTGAAGTTAATGCCGCAAACCATCCAAGAAAAAAACTGATTCCAGCTATAAAGTTTGAAGCGCTTGGATTCGGCACAAACAACGTCGACATATGACCGCTGATGACCAGGAAAATGCGAATAGAGTAGTTTTTCATTTCTGTCTTCTTCGTACTATATACATATTTCAATTCTTCACAATGCCCCTCTATACTATTAAGTTTGTACTATACGTAGATTCTGTAATTTCTAAAGTACTTATCAGACAAGCATAGTAGGCCATGACCATAAACTTAATTCCAGGTTGGATAAGAAAAGGTTTATTACGAAACAACGAGGTGAGGGAGCGAGGGATATATAACTGAAAGCAAGAGAAGGCAAGTGGCAAGTGTACGTACCTACAGTCTCGCCAATAAATTTGCCAAAAGGTTACAATTTTTGGAGGCTATTTTCTGGGAGGGAGATTTACATAGAATAATTTGCAATGTAACGCCTTTAGCCTTGAATCCCTTTTAAAGTCCCATAACAATTTTTGAACGTTGCGCTTCGTGCAATAGAAGGGGGCTGGGCTTTTGAAAGAATACTGTGGAATTTTTTATTGCGGTTTAGCGAGCCAAATAAGGAGACGTTTATATTTTCTGCTTAGCAAGCTAAACTGACATAGAGGCTTTTAGCAGCTACCATATATGGTCATGGACAGAGGCAGAAAACTAAATGAAACTGAAAATCATAGCAGATGGTTTCTAACGGCTAACTTAGGAGGGGTTTTGTATAAATTGCAAAAAATAAAGATATGGAATGTGTTTAAATAACTGTGGTTATGCTGTAGGTTATATAGATATAATTGAATTTTTTGAATGGAGTTGGAAGTTAAAATAAATGTAAAGGAGAAATTTTAGGATATAAAAGGGAATGGGAAATTTTATTAATATATGATTTTTGATATCATACACTCTGCACTAATTTTGATATTTTTCAGGTTTGTTTGTCACGACGAGTCTCACATCAAAATAATGATGGACAAATTTTCATTTGTTCAGAGAAAAAGACGAAAAATATCAACCGAATTGTATTGTAGAGACCATCAAGCACCCATTTATTCTGTCTTTTAATAAAAGTTTATTTTTCTTTCTACACAAAATACTCTGATCGATAAAATTTAGAAAGTGTAGAGAAATAGTAGAAGCTAAATATTTTCGAAAAGTGGTAATTTTCCTAATCATTTACATAGATATAGCTTTTATTTTTTAAAAAATTAAATGAAACATTTTCATCAAAAAAAAAAAAGCCTTTCCATTTACAGAGAAGATCATAATACATTTAAATACATTGTTTTTATCAGAATTGTGATATTTTCAGAAGAGTATTTTTGATTAATTAATCTGATTATTTTTGTAAATATTTTATAAAAAAAAGTTATACCGTTTTATTTAAACAGTTTTAATGAAAAAACATATTTAAATTTCACATTATCATTATTTAAAAATTCCAGTATATCTTCAGATTTTAAAGAAGATAATTATTGAAGTGAAGCAATTTCTTGATCAATAATTCCGTATATAAAGGGTTAAGATCATGGTGTGGTCTGTCGTCAGTGGAAACACGGCAAAGGTACAGGCTGTCTTTACATCGTTGATGGCATGATGAATCAGGCCCAGTATAAAAAAAGTGTTGGGAGGAAGATTGTTTCCTCAACTAAAGGAATGTTTTTCACGATACCTTCTAATGTATTTTCATCACGACTTAGCACCCTGTCATAAAGTGAAGGCAATCATGAAAATCTTAACTAAGGAAAAACTGAATGTTTTGCCGCCAAGGCCTGGCAATTCTCGGGATTTAAACCCGAACGAAAATTCCCGGGAGCTTCTAAAGTGAAAAGTATGAAAAGAAAACACGACAAGAAGAATAAATTTGACAGAAGCCTTAATTAAGGTCTGGCACTATTATGAAGAACTGACGGGAAATGTAAAATATATATATACGGTTCAATATCTGAAAATTGGACAATTTGCGTCCACTGCCAATGATATTCCATTAATTATACTAAAACCAAAAACTGAAAAATGTAATATATTGTAACACTTGTTATAACAATTACCAATGATAAATGGACAAATGATGATGTATAAATAATTAATTTTAAGTTTTAAACAAATGAAATCATCATTTCAATCACAGGTACAAATATCCAATATTAAATGTAAGCTGTAATTTTTTTATAAATATTTTTAACTTTTGCTATTATATATTTATACCTATATATATACAATATGGGAAAATATAATGTTCCTTTACTCGTATAGATTGTATAGTAAAATACTGTAGTAAATATATATTTGTCCCTGATATTGACCATCATCTCAGTCCCTCTAACCACACATTTAGGTTAACAGATAGTAGGTGGTGCTGGTAGAATTATTTCCATTGCAACAGCAACTATAGTTCAACTATCCACCATGGATGAAGGTAAGTTGTTCTCTCATTGTTTCATTTTTTGAAATATTTAGTTTTTGTTCCGAAAAGGGATGAGTATTTTCTATAGCATCATTCATGTCCCCATATTTAATTTTTTATCTATAAAAAAAATCTTATTGCAACTTTATTTATAGAGCATACAAATGTCACATGGAATATTTAATCATTTACATGTGTTCAAAATGAATCAATAAAATGGCTATGCAGCTTTTAAGACAAAAACATCACCTCAATCCCTATCATCTCAGTCTCAATTATTACACACTGATTATGGTGTTAACAGACACTTTCTTCCATAAAAGTTTGTCCTACGCATAAAATATACATCCTTAATCTCAAAACACTACAGCATTCAAATGACAAAAGATGTATCATAGTATATAATTGTATTTGCAAGTTGATACATTAATTCAAAAAAAATAAAAATTCTGGAGTGAAATTGTCCAGTTTTCAGATATTGACCCATACAGACCATGCCAAAAAGAGTACAGACCATAATCGACGCTAGGGTAGGTTCCACGAAATATTGAGGAATTTGACTTGAAACATTTGTGCTAAGTTTTTTCACAATAAATTTCTATTTTATGAAGGATTTTTTTTTTTAAACCATATGTATTCGATCCAAATATACCTAAAATAGTTTAACAATCCACCTGTAAACAAAGATATATAGCTTTAAGTTCATCACAGTGTAAATTTTAGGCATGTAACTAATAATTTGGCCACCAACTGAAGGTTCGCGAATGTCAAAGTATTCGTGTTTTTAGAACGTTTTTCTATCATCTCACCCTTTTAAATTTCGAAATTGAAAAAAACTGTGTCTATTAAACATCATTTTTAAATTTCTAATCCTAACAGTTTCAAAGCAATCATAATTTTAGACCTTTTTCGTTCTTGCATCTGCTTTGGTACATGTATGCCGAAGTTCAAAAACAGAAAAAGAAAAAAAAAAGACTAGTGATAGACACAATTATAATGCTAAAGGAATTTTTCAAATCTGTTCGATACTTACAGAGTAATCGGGATTTTACAAAGCTGATTTCATTCTTTTAAATTTGAAATTAAAAAAAACCTTTTTAATTTTTCAAAAATTTAAATAAACTACCAAAATATGATTAAAATAAACATTATCTGCTTATCATAATGTTATTTTAGCGTAAAAACTTTTCTGTACGTATTGATATTCATGTTATTTTGTATTATTAAAAAATATTTGAAAATGGTCGTTTTATTTCAAATATGACGTCACTTTTTTTTTCACAGCGGAATCTCTTTTTAATAATATAATTCTTGTTCGTTTTCTTTTCCTGGTAATCATGGCGTTACTTTTGACACAAAACTATCTTCTGAATGTAACAGATATTCATGCTCAGTAATCAGTATGAATAAAAAATATTTCAATTTTTCATTTCAAATATCATATTCACCTTCTTCCTGTATTTATTAATATTCTTACTCTTACAATTATTAAAAAATATTTTTAAATATCCGTTTTATTTCAAATATGACATAATTTTTTTTCTGAGTGAAAGCTTGTCTTAATAGTATAATTCTACAAATATAAATAAGTGCGAGTATTAAGTCAAAATTACGTCCACTACTAATCGTATCACAATATTGAAATATTTATTTGTTTAAAAGACGTTATAAAAACGCATTAAAAGTAAATTAAAAATCTATATTTAATAATATATAATCTATGCATTTGTAATTTTATATTATAGATTCTGATGACGACTCAGAAAATTAGTTGAAACATGTAAAAATAGATTTTTAATTTACTTTTAATGTGTTTTTATAACGTCTTTTAAGCAAATAAATATTTTAATATTGTGATAGTATAATTCTAGTTTATTTTCTTTTCCTGTTAATCTTGGCGTCATTTCTGACAAAAAGCCTCTTCTGCGCGTAACCTATATTCATGCTTAACGTACTAGTAGAAAATATTTTAAATTTTTGTGCCAAATATGACGTCATATCATCTGCTTTTTAATTCTCAATTCAAAAGAAAAATTCATTATTCACACGTAAATGTTTCAATTAAAAATTAATTGCTGGTGTTATTTGATTCTCCATGAAAATGATGAAATCTTGACTTATTTAGAAAATATATCATATAGTATATATAATGTATAATATATGTTTTTATATATTATATAACAAACCTTTTCTAGGTTATAATCCATCTATATGCAAACACAACATAGGCATTCAATCATCCGTTTTGAATAAGCTGATTTCAGCTGATTTCATTTATTTATTTATATATCTTGTTTAAATTTTCAATCGTTAATAAAATACTTATTATTCATCCTATCAAGTTAAAATAAATTTTTTTTAACTTGTACTGGATGACAATGGATGTTAATACAGATTTTTCAAATATTAATTCATTAATTAAATTTTAATTAATTAATTTTAGTTTTATATGGGAGACAAAATGGCGGCCATTGGTTATTGAACAGCATTTAATGCATCTTCATATCTATAAGGGGTGTTACCATAGTGGGGGGACCCTGTTCGGTTGCCAAATACCGCCAAGTTTGTCGCCAACTTGATGATATATCGCCAAATTTGGCGACCAAAATGAGTCGCCAAAAGTGACGCCAACTTGGCGATATCTCTAATATTTCGCCAAATTCCCATAGATTTCCATTGTAAACCTACTTGCTTATAGAAAATCAACAAATTGAGATATTTTAATTAATGCAACAAAAACTAATATTAGCTTAAGGGATTATATTAATTTTTTCTTTGATGACCTAAGTAAGAATTGACTTTAAAAACAAAATTTTTACATTACTTGTTTTACTTGTAATTTTTAAAGCTAATAAGTATAAAACTAAATTTGCAATATATCAAAAATGATTTGGGATTGTTTTAAGGGGGTCCGGGACACAAAAATCTTCAAATTTTCTTTAAAAAAATATATTGCAGTAAAAAATTCTCCGCTTTTTTTCTACTTAAAATGACGCTTGAATCGTGTTTCTATCCTTATTATAGAACAGAACATATTAATTTTTTCGTTTTGGTTTGTTTTCAAAATCTAGCTTTCAAGCAATGGTTGTCATGCAAACGACTTCTTGTGAAAATGCGTTTTTCTTCATGATGGGTTTTTTCAGACCATTTTTCGTATTTAAATTGTTATAACTCAAGAACCGTTAAAGATATATGGTTCAAACTTGGAACATGTCTTTTTCAATTAGTTTACTTTAATTTTGATTCAGAAAATTTGAAAAAGGTATTCAGAAAATATGATTTTTTTTTTTTAAGTTACATAATTTTTTCCTTAATTTTTACTTTAAATATTTTTTTTTTTTTTTTTAAATTAACAGATTTAAAAATGCTGAATCTAAATTAAAACTTATATATTTCTGTTTATTTAAATGATAAAAAATTTAAATTCTACAAATAATATTTCGAGTTATAACGATTTTAAATTACCCCACTTTGTTAACAAATTTTAAATTTTAAATTTTTTCTTAAAAATTATGAGAAGTTTTATCATGTGATTTTGTTTACAAATGATATGGTTAACCATCACAAAAAAATTCAAAATTTTAACTCAGTCAATAAAAATTATTTTAAAATGTGTCCCAGACCCCCTTAATGTAAAAACAGGATTTGTACATTTTTGCCACAGTTTTTGAATAGACTTTTTCGCCTTATTTAACCACAGAAAAATATTTCAAATTCTGTGGATAAACAACGCGATATTGCGAATTCTGCAATTTAAATATTAAATAGAAAATTTCTTATGTTAAATAGCGGTGGCAAACTCCTTAAAAATTCAAAGGAGTATACCTTCGCACCTTGTAAAAATTACAAATAAAATAATCAGAAATCGAGCTCTTTTAAAGGGTATCATTTGAAACCGGTAGATACAGTGCTAAAATTTTAACAAGTCGGAAGTTGTACGCCAAACGTGGCAAATGAGGTGCGTTCGTACTAAAACTAGATTTATGAATATTCAGATCTTGGTGCAATAGCTCTTGCACAGTTACGCAAAAATGCATGAATACAAAATTTTCTATGATTATATAGTATTAAATCCAGTAATACGGAAATAATAGGACTCCATGTTAAATAGGACGTCAGCACCATGGCAACCTAGAATCATTACCTATCATGGGATAGCATTGAGTTAATTACGTAGGATAGGATTCAATAGAATGAAGAAAACTTTTACATTGATATCTTTTTAAGTTTTGATTCGATTTTCATAAAACTTGAAATAACACGACAAAATTCTGCAACGATTTTATATACTAAATTTCAAATCATTCAGTTGGGTAATTTTTGCGCTGTTATATGCGGACAGACAGACGGACGGACCAGAGGACGACTATAGGTGCTACGTATTTATATAATTACGAACGCCCCTAAAAACGGCTTCAAGAAAATCTTTGTGGAATATCCGACATTCAGAAAATGCAAGAAAAAAAATTCATTATTTGAAGCCGCAAAACCCCCAACCTCCTTAAAAATGTAATTAAATGGGAAAATCCAACCTTTCTTCTTCTTTTTTTTAATAGAAAAAAAAAATTAGGCACAATAAATTAAATAAGAACATTTGTTACTCTTACCCCTTTTTCCTGAAGATTTTCAAATGAATAATAAAATAGGAACCGTATCCAGAATTCGATTGAGAAAAAAATTACTACATCTTACATATAAAAGCCTGTGTCAGATCTACCATTACCTTATTTCTTCTGAAGTTATCTCGAATCTATCACGTGGCCCATGAAAGTAAATATTTTCTTATTAATGTAAGCGATATGTATTGAACGTTTAACCTATTTATTATTAATAATATATCGTGCCTGGTATTAAAGCAATTTATAATATAGCTTATTACTTTTAAATACGCCCACGACACGTTTTTAATCAGAAATAGGGAAAACAGTTCTATATTTTATTTTATACTCCGTTGGAGCTCTGTTTTAATTTATTTATCAACGAGATAATATGTTGGATCAAAATTGCTAGCAAATCGAATAAAATTAATGCTAATCAGCATCATATTAGCTTTTGATTACTATATGATTTATTAATAGTGTGTAAAAAATGTCATATTCTGATTTATTATAATCAGGCATTTGTAATTTAAATCAGACTTATTTTTCAGCGATAAGAACTGTAGGTTTCCAAAATAAATAAGCCCTTAATTAGATGCTAATAAGAAGCATAATCTGTATTTTTACACTCTAATTAATAAAATTACAATTAGCAATTGTAAAAATAATAATAACAATAACTGAAAACAATTTCAACAATTAGTAGCAGAATTAGTAGATCAAAAGTACAGTCTTGGCCAGATTAAGCACCCCCAATACTTTTAACAGATTTTTTAAAGTAATATCTGGATACAGATGTTTGTCTGCATGAAATTATGAATTCAGTTTTTTAAAAGCTGTCGCAGAATGTAAGAAAATAACAGATAATGAACAAATCTACATTTAAGTAATCCTTTTAACTAAATCATTTGCTTTAAAAACGAACAATCTTTTATTATCCTCATATCTGTAAGATTAAGATATACAGTGATTTTTTCCGATTCTAAAGTCATCTTTGGAATTCAGGAAAAGACTTTCTAATTAATTACTACATTTCCCTGAAATATCACTTTATTAGTGTATAAATATCGAAATGATGGTACGTATTTCACAGATACAACGGCAGCAGTAACCCAAGTTTTGCAATCGAGTATTTAAAAAAAAATATACAAACGTATTACTAGTAAATAGTTTATATTTATTTTAACACAATTACAGTCAAATCCGGTTAAGACGCTCACGGTTAATACGCGATCCCGCTTAATACACGGATTTTTTCCGATCCTTTGAACATCGTCCATAAGGCTAAAGCAAAAATATCACGTTTAATACGCGAACGGTTACTACGCGATCCCGCTTAATACGTGAAAAATTTTTGGTGCTTTGATGAAAAACAATCAGCGAATTCATTGATATGCGAATTCCTTATCTCTTCTCGATTTCGAGTGTTGACAATTGAGCGGATATTTTTTTTATCATTATTCAGATAAAAAGCACTGTTTCCGAATAATATTATTTACTTTATTTAATAAAAGAAAAGATTAATTAAGGTGAACATTACTAATCGGTAATAGTGGTAGAAATTTGAATAAAACAAAACCCCTCTAAACTAACACAATTACAAACCTTCTTTGATTCCGCCCCCTAGCAGTCTTTGTCCCTCGCTTTATGTATGTTTTTGCTGTAGTAGAGAGATACAGATGAATTCAGGTTACTCAGAGACGTTATAAAAAATTATTATTATTATTAGTGATGATCATACTTGTTAGTGAGATTTTAAATGTACGTTATATCTTTATTATGTTTTATAATGCATATTTATAGGCAACAAAAAATGAAACTCTTAAAGATTAAACAAATAAAACTGCGGTTGAATAATTCTTTAATGTTTACTTTTTGCTATGCTAGCAATACTCGTATAACAATAAATAAGGATAGTTTTTTCTTATGTTAAAAAGGACAGCTTATAATGGTACTCATTATTACAAGTATTAAGCTTCAAAGAGTTAATGATTTTTTTCTTTTTGTTAAAAAAAAATAATTCTAGTAAGAAAATTATTTTTGTTTCATTTTTGGTTGCAACGACAATAAATCCATGTTGGAATCTATATTTATTTCCTGTTATTAATCTAATCGGTCCTATTAAAAGAAACAATGAGTTAAAATGGAATGCAATTAAATGTTAATCTAAATGTACGTAAAAGACACAATTTTTGACCGTAAACATAAATGAAAACTCTAAAGTTCATTTACATGATTAAATGTGTAAATAAGACCAGTTCCTGCAACGTTATACAAAAGACACAATTTTTGACCGTAAACATAAATGAAAACTCTAAAGTTTATTTACATGATTAAATGTTTAAATAAGACCAGTTCCTGCAACGTTATACAAATCACGTTTAAAACGCGTTCCCGCTTAATACGCGACTTTTGTCCGCTCCCTTGAAACGCGTCTTAACCGGGTTCGACAGTATTCTAATTGGCAAAAAAATGACATGAGTTGTATTTTCAACTGAGTGGAAAAGCGCCCAAGCCAGGATTAGAACCAGGGACCTTTGGCATAAGCTGCCAATACTCTGCTAACAGGATTCCATCCTGGACAAATCTGACGGGCACAACTCAGTAATTTTCACTCAGTTGAAAAATTACAACTCGTGTGATTTATTTACCAATTAGAATAATTGCGTTAAAATAAATATAGTATAATTACGTATCCAATTTTTTCTTGGAGTTAAATTACCTCAATTTATTGTGTTGAGCTGATTCAGGTGCCATAATCGAAAAGGTTCTTTGGGTGAATTGTGTCCGTCAGATTTGCACGGTATAGCTCAGCTGGTAGAGCTTTGGCAGCTTGCGCTAAAGGTCCCTGCTTCGAATACTGGCCTGAACATTTTCCCCTTCATTTGGAAAATTACAACTAGTAAATAGTTTGTTTGGTACGTATTTGTTTTCTGTGGAAATTTCGTTGTTGTGTATTATGCAAGTTGGTATGTGCAGAGAAAAATGGATGATGACATCAGAAGTAATATACATGATGGTTTTCACCTGCATTTTGAAAACCGGGAAGCCCGGGTTTATCCCCTTGTCTATCTATATTATAAAGGACAAACGAGTCCGTGCATAACGCTGACGTCATTTTGACGGGGGCAACAGCAGACGATTAAATTAACTTGCAATGCAACTTTTTAAAACTTTTATAAATCGTACATTTTAAATTTTTACACCGCCGAATGGGGAGAAAATGTGCTTTAAAATGAAATTTCTTTGAAAACTATATCGCAATTTGTTTGAAAAACGTATCGCCATTTATTCAGTTTTTATTAATTTAAAAAAAATTTCCAGGCATGAATTTTATATATATATATATATATATATCGCTTGCAGACGATTACGAAAAATAAATCCGTTTGCATTTACTAAATAGCTCAGCATTTGTTTCCAGCTTATATTCCATAACAAAATTAAAACATTCACCAATAAATAAATAAATAAATAAATAAAATACCCAACATATAACACTCACAGAAAATGCCAAGTGACTAAGCACTTAGTCTTCATCGGCAACGAAATGATAATGGGGAGTTCAAAATCCGTTATCAGAGAAACACTCTGAAGGTTAACCGCCAGTCTTAAGGCTGTTCTTAACTGCTTTACTCAACAAGCGCAAAACGTTTTGACACATTTACAAATTCATTTTTTAACGGAAAGATATAAAATTGGAAAGCCTGGCCATGGAAGCGATTTGGAATGGAACTGTTTTTTCCATTTTTGGATCCATCAATTACCTATTGAGTTAAAGCGTTTTCGATCACGTGACAAACCCGTTTTTCACCCGCTCTTGAGTGCTCTTTCTCCCTTCGCGCGGAAATTCGGTTTAAAACGCCCACTTTGACGCTATTTTCTGAAAGATCTATTGCGTTTGCAAAAAAATGAAAAAAAAAAACCAGCTCGATGACATAGTTTCTGAACAACAACACCAGCTAGTTTCATGCATTTTCGAACAAAAATAAATTAAAACTTATATCAGAAAGTTTCCCTTTTGCATTTGAGAACACCAACGAAAAACACTTTAGTTGTAATCTAGCCTTTGACTAAAGGCCTTCAACCTATTCGAAACTTCTCATCATTCGATCATTACATGATCTAAAGGGTTTCCTTGTTCTCAGATTATCCTCTTTTCTTCGCCTTATAAAGAAAGTCACATAAAAATTGGGATCTCGTTCGGATTTCTATTTCCGTAACATTTTGAAGATAAGTTTATCTTTATATGTGAAAACCTGTCTTTACAAAATTAAAATTATTATTACACTGTCATTAACTTTGCTTGTGTGATATGCTTTCTATATTACTATAAAGAACAAACGTGTCCGTCCGTAACACATGGCTGCATTTTGACGGTGGCAACAGCAGAGGTTAAATTTAACTTTTACTGCAATTTTTTTAACTTGTAAATATCGTACATTTTCAATTTTGACACCAACGGGTAGGAAAAAAATATTCTTTCAAAAGCAATTTTTTAAAAACTGTATCGCAATTTTGTTTCGAAACTGTATCGCAATTTACTCAATTTTTATTGTTTTTAAAATCATTTTCAACCATGATTTTTTTTTTTCAAATCTATCTCTTTCGCGTGCAGATGATCGCGAATCCGCTTGCAGCTAAATTAATATAAATAGCTAAGCATTTGTTACCACTTTATATTCCATAGCTAAATTAAAACATTCATCAAATCAATAAAAAACTAGTATGTTGTGGCCATCACAAAACTTTCTTCTATATAGATAACGTCAATTAAATCTTTTAAATAATACAAGAAATTACATCAATTTAGCACCAATTTATACCAAAGTATATCTGAATCTGAAGTTTGATGAAAATTCGTGCATTAGTTATTGAGATACAGCGGAAATTCTGAAAAATGTAGCATAGCAGCGCCACCTGTTAAGCGATTTTCACCAAACCATAAACAGCACTAATTGATATTAAGGTATACCTGAATCTGAAGTTTGGTGAAAATTCATGCATTAGTTATTGAGATAGAGCTATTGCGGAAATTCTGAAAAACGTAGCATAGCAGCGCCACCTGTTGAGCGATTTACACCAAAATGTATAAAATGTCAATTCCTGTCAAGGACTAACTGAATCTGAAGTTTGATGAATATACGTGCATTAGTCTGGAGATTGAGCTATTGTGGAAATCGTGAAAAATGCTGCATAGCAGCGCCACCTGTTGAGCGATTTACACCAAAAACTAATAAGAACCAATTTATATCAGGGACTCACTGAATATAATTTTTAGTTCTTGAGATAGATCTTGAGATTAGTTCTTGCATTAGTTCTTGAGATAGAGCGCTCACAAAATCTGTGTCACATACAGACAGACAGACTCACAGACTCACAGACAGACATTTTGTAAAAACATGTTTTTCGAAATCTCTGACCCCTAAAATATGTAAATACGTCGAAAACCGAAAGTCTAAAATTTTCACGAATCCAATAGTTTCTTCTTGTAAAGATAGAAGAAAGTAAAAATGAAATATAAACAAAACACAGAGACATGCAATCGAACAATGCGCTTAAACCACTGAAATGATCAGAATCAAAAAGGCTTATTGTAAATAGTGATCTTTGGCGATTTCTTCGGCTGTTAACTCTTATTTCGATGCCAATACGAAAATATCGCTTTCAATAAATTTCAAAACTTTATTTGAACGCATTATCGCTATTTTTCATATAAATATATGATTTTTAGTATTGTTAGTGGCCATACTAAGAAGTATATTAAATGTAAAAATCTATTAAGAGTTATCAATTTACGAAAACCAGTAGATCCGTGCGAGGCTTTCTGGCCGCAATCTTTGCTCTTGTTAGGTCATTATTTTTTGATTAACTGCATTTTTTTTTAAATCAAACAACGTGTTTTAACGATATGGAAGTATTAAAGCACACATAAATTAACGTCTGAATTTATTTATGTATTTATTAAAGGTACATATACAATGGCGGTTAAAAGTTCCCGGCCAGCATAAATTTTTTGGTTAATTTGTAAGTATACCCATATGAAGAGGAATCTCAAAGTAATACTCATACATTTTATTTACATAATAGTTAGGAACTTATTTATGGAATAACAAATAAATATCCATAAATTTAATTAACAAAGTTAATTGCAAAGGAAAACGCATGTCCTCAAAAGTTTCCGGCCATCTTGGCAAGTGTGAAAAAAAAATGGTGTTATAATAGAAAATAACAGTGATCTATAACATTTACAATTAGCATTTTGTCGACATACCTTTAGCAATAAGTACTGCGGCGCAGCGACGTGGCATCGATTCAATGAACGGTTGAAGATCGTCTATGTTAACTTTTTCACACTCTTCTTGCAATTTTTGGGAAAATTCTGCTGAATTGGAATATTTATAATTCCGAACTCGTTTGCCAAGTTTTTTCCAGAGATTTTTCTATAGGATTAAGATCGGTTGATTGCGCAGGCCATTTCAAAAGCAGAATTTTTTTCTGAGAAAGCCACTGCTTACGAACTTGCATGTATTCTTTGGGTAGTTATCATTCTGAAACAAATAGTTGCGACCAAAATTTTTCCTCCAATAAGGCAGCGAATGATCTTGCAGGATATCCCTATACATTGCACCATTCATCTTGCTGCGGAATTCAAATAACGGACCGACGCCTTTTCCAGAAAATGCTCCCCACGGCACAACGTGTCGTCCGCCATGCTGCATTGTAGGAATAACATATCTCGAATCATATTTTTTGTTTTTAGAGGATCGGAGGATCGGACGTAATGTCTGCCATCACTCCCAAAAAGCTTGAACTTCAATTCATCGGAAAATAGTACTTTTTCCAGATTTCATTTGACCAGTCTTTGTGCTCATTGACAAACGCCAGTCTGGCCCTCTGATTTTTTTTTTCTTATGAAAGGTTTTTTAACACCGAGTCTTCCATAACATCCTACGTCACGTAAGCATCTTGACTAGGTAGATCGATTTATTTCATCTATGTTTTCATTCCGTAAATCGCCGGATATTGCAACGGCATTTTTTTACGGGTCAACTGCTGATCTCCTGATAATTCTGCCCACACAAATAGTTGTTTTCCGGGTCTCCTTTGGACCGCGGCAAGTCCTGAGGGCCATGGCCATCTTTATATAATTTTTAAAACATCGTTCACAGTAGATTTTCCGATCGATAACTTTGCCGCAATTTCACGAAAGGATTGGCCCTTTAGCGACAAATAAATCACTTGTTTACGAACAATAATTGTTGAACTTTTCATTTTTGAATTTCAGTTACGTTATTCATATGTATTAAATAACAAACACGGCCAAAAAAATACTTTACCGATAGCAAAAACAAACTAATCATGAATGGTCAGAAACTTTTGCACACGCGAATTTTGAATTCCTCCCCTTTGCATCAAGTGTCTTCAGTATCCAATTAAAATGATCACATGGTCAGAGGTCACTTGCATTTTCCTAAATTTTGGAACAATTTTCCTACTTCTTCGCTGAAACATTCTGGCAAATAAATCAAAGAAACTAACTGGCTGGAAAACGTTTGATCGCCACTATATACTAACACAGACTTGAACACAATTCATACAATAACCCAACAGGAGTGACAAATTAGCCGGCGCCAGGATTCGAACCTGGGTAATCAGCGTACCGTGCTGTTGCTTTACCACTAAGCTACCCTGGCCGATATCTGAGCTCGGAAATTTCTCACTAATAAACCATGTCGGAGAACGTCATCGGCCGGTAACCGCACGGCACACGATGACTGGAAATTACGATGAATATACGATGAGAATACGATGAACATATTTTCCCGTCATCGTGTGCCGTGCGGTTACCGGCCGATGACGTTCACCGACATGGTTTATTAGTGAGAAATTGCCGAGCTCTGATATCGGCCAGGGTAGCTTAGTGGTAAAGCAACAGCACGGTACGCTGATTACCCAGGTTCGAATCCTGGCCCCAGCTAATTTTTCACTCCTGTTGGGTTATTATATTAATTGTGTTCAAGTCTGTGTTAATATATATATACATCTTTAATAAATAGATAAAAAAGTATACTATGTCAAAAATCTCTTGCAGAACCTTTCAAAATTACCTCATTTTTTTTACTGCGCTTTTGGTATATTACAGAGAAAACATGAATGGTGACATCAGAAATGATACATGATGTTTTTCGCCTGCATTTTGTGTCCGTGTTTATTCTCTTGTCTATCTATATTATAAGGGACAAACGAGTCCGTGCATAATGCTGACGTCATTTTGACGGAAGCAACAGCAGACGATTAAATTGAACTTTTACTACAATTTTTTTAAACTTCTAAAATTCGTGCATTTTAAAATTTTTACACCGTCGAATAGGGTGGAAAATGTACTTTCAAATGAAATTTCTTTGAAAACTGTATCGCAATTTGTTTGAAAAAGTATCGCCATTTATTCAATTTCTATTGTTTTTGAAATAATTTCCAGGCATGATTTTTTTTATCTATCTTTATCGTCTGCAGACTATTACGAAAAATAAATCCGTTTGCATTTAAAATAATATAAATAGCTCAGCATTTGTTTCCAGCTTATATTCCATAACGAAATTAAAATATTCACAAATAAATAAATGAATAACTAAAATATCAAAAGTAAAACACAAATTTAAGACATGTAATTAAACTATGCACTTAAACCATTTAAATGATCAGAATCAAAAAGGCTGATTGTAAATAGTGATCTTTGGAGATTTTTTTGGCTAACTCTTGGCGTGGGGCCAATACAAAACTATCGTTTTTGATAAATTTCAAAACTTTATTTAAACGCATAATTGCAATTTTTCATATAAGTATGATTGTTGGTATTGTTAGTGCGCATTCTAAAAAATATATTAAATGTAAAAAATCTATTACAGTTATCAATTAATAAAATGGTTTTCACCTATATTCTGTAACCTGAGTATATCCCCTTGTTATTAACAAAAAACAAAGTTGTAGCTGCAATATTTATTTATTTTTAAATATTTTTATGGGAAAAAATTTTACCAATTTTTCGTTCCCTAGTATACTAAATGATATTTAAATTAGATACATCACGTTTTTCAATTCATGGGTTAAAAGTCATAATTGGTAAAACAAACAATAACGAAAAATCATGCATCCAGCACAGATTATGAAACACTTTCCAACATATTCAGAATACTGTAACGAAACTGCATTCTTTATTAAGGTGAAAGATGATTTCTAAATAAATGTGGTTCAACTAGGTGAGGAAGCCTTACCCAAGGGCTAAAGCTCTACTATCTAACTAAATAATTTGGAAAACGCATAACGCATCTAAAAACTCAATTTATGTTATCGCCATCAACAGTCTGGAAAATATCCGATTTTTTTGTGCAGCCCTGTATATGATCTATAGATTTGTATGTATATTATACATACAGTCGAACCTCGTTATGCCGACACTCTAAGGAACAGAACAAAGTGTCGTCATAAGCGGGGTGTCGCGGTAACCGGAGTTGGAGAAAAATGTGTATAAAAAGCTGTATTTTTAAGTAATTTAAGACCATTTGAAATTCATAACTGGTCTTGCAGTTTTAAGCAATAAAACATTATTATTAAACAAAAAAACACAAAAACAAAATTGAAAATAATAAAAATCATATTTATGGTGACTTGTTTTTTTATTGTTACATGAAATATTAATGAATTAAGGTTTGCTTATCCCTAGATGTGCGTCCTACAATTAATTTTTCAATATTATACAATGAAATATAATCAATATTCGTTGTTTCAGAAATGGATGTTAGATAATTTCTGATCGTTTCAATGCAATGCAATTCTTCGGTTTTAGTCGGATGAAAAATGCCTTGTAACCAAAAGAAAGCTCCACCTGACCAGAACAAAAAGACCGCGAGTAGACTGATACGTCTATGTGGAGCTTAAGTGGGTCATTCATAGAGTTTGGGTTCATTTATTCAGATAAAGGATTGAAGTAAAATTTCTGATTTGTCTCAATGGGTATTTTAGACACTTTTGTGAAAAGTTTGGTTAAGATATTTCTTACCGTTTAATTTCCGTGCTTATAAGATGGATTATGAAAAATGGACAATTTTTCTAAACCGTCGGGATATCCGGAGTTGAACATTATACAACTACGTAAAATCCGGAGTTTATTTACATTAAAATCGTATACGGAAAATCGGGACTTTGAAAAACTGACGTGATAAGCGGAGTGACGTGAAAACCGGGTGTCGGGATAACGAGGTCCGACTGTAGTTACTTCAGTAGTAGTACTTCATAGTTACTTACTGCTAAAAGTTACTTCAATTAAGGGGTCTCAGAATTCTTAAAGCTTCAAAATTTTCGAAATTTTAATTTTCCTAGATGTTAAACTTCTATCTTTTCTGAACATTTTGATATGATTGTTTGCTTGTAATTCCCATTAGAACAGAAGTTACGGCTATTAAGATTATACTCGCTCAATAGCTGTATCGGTTCCCGAAAATTTGAAGTCATTTTTCTCCAAATGATGTTTTTGGGCATAACACGCACGATATCTTAAAACTTCTGAATATTTTTTCATGAAATTTTCAAAACATATGTTTCATGTTAGAATGTATAAACTGAACCAAACATTTCATTTTTATTGTTCAAACAAATATATTTTTTAGGTGATTTTACTGTTAAAATTTTCAAAATTTTGTATTAGCTAAATACAACTTAGTATTAAAAATATAAAAATGCTTTAAATATAAATTTATTTAGGTTCAGGGTAATTATTACAAACTGAAGCATAATTAGGCACAAAAAAAATTCATTCTAATTGCTAAATGTATTTTGTAATCTTGCGCGTAAGCTGTTATACAAATTTTCTACTTGGCAAATGTTTGAAAGTTTGGGACACCCTATAAAAACTAACTAGCAGGAATGACCGAGCTAAGCTCGGTCAAAATTAGCTTTGTGTTTATCTCGATATATTATTCCCACTGAATCATTCTTGCTGTTTTAGATGCAATTAGCTTGATCCTGAGCGATAGTGACCCAAAAGGACCCACTAATCGAATTTGTTCAAGCATACGACCTCACACAATGCTCTTCTCGAGCCTGAAAACGAAGAAATACAAAATTTAGTGAAAATCGTTAGTCGTTTTCCAGATAAAATAAGCTTGACCCACGTTGATTCAAAAATGACCCACTAACCGAAATTTATCGAACATGTGACCTATTCCAATGGTCTTTTTGTACAGTGAAACGGTATAATAAGAAAAAAATTGTCAAAATCGTTTGAACCTTTTTGAGATACAGTTAGCTTGAACCCGACCCATTATCACCGAAATGACTCACTAATATAATTTTCTTGAGCATGCGTCCCAGCCCAATAGTTTTACCTTGCCCAGAAACGGTGTAATACAAAGTTTTGTCAAAATCATTTGAGCCGTTTTTTAGACACAGTTAGCTTGATCATGATCCATTAGGTCCCAAAATGACCCACTGATTGAATTTTTTTGAACATGCGACCCTGCACAATGGTCTTATCATGCCCGGAAACGGTATTATACAAAGTTTTGTACCGCTTTTTAGATACAATTAGCTTGATCCTGACCCATTGTAACCCAAAATGACCCACTTATCGAATTTTCTTGAGCAGGCGACTCCGCCCAATAGTTTTATCTTATCCAGAAACGGTGTAATACAAAGTTTTGTCGAAATCGTTTGAGCCGTTTCTTAGATACAGTTAGCTTGACCCTGACCCATTATGACCCAAAATGACCCACTAATCGAATTTTCTTCAACATGCGACCTTGCCCAATGGTCTTGTCGAGCCCGAAAACGATAGAATACAAAATTTAGTCAAGATCGTTTAAGCCGTTTTTTAGGTACAATTAGCTTGACCCTGACCCATTGTGACCCAAAATGACCCACTAATCTAATTTTGTTCAACATGTGACTTAGCCCAATTCTCTTCGCATGCCCAGAAACGGTATAATACAAAATTTGGTCAAAATGTCTGGAGCATTTTTTTAGATTCAATTAGCTTGACCCCGACCCACTGTGACCCAAAATGACCCACTAATCGAATTTTCTCGAACACGTGACTTAGCCCAATATTCATCTCATGCCTAGAAAAGATATATTACAAAATTTTGTGAAAATGTCTTGAGCCATTTTTTAGATATAATTAGCTTGACCCTGAACCATAATGACCCACTAATCGATTTTTTTCGAATGCGTGACCCATCCCAATGGTCTTTTCGTGCCCGAAAACGATAGATTACAAAATTTCGTCAAAATCGTTAGAGCCGTTATCTAGATAAACTTACCTTGACCCACGGTGACCCAAAAATGACCCACTAATCGAATTTTCTCGAACATGTGACTTAACCCAATGGTCTTCTCGTAATCCAAAACTGTAGAATATAGGGTTTAGTGAAAATCGTTAGAACCGTTTTTTAGATAAAAATAGCTTGACAAACAGTGACCAAAAAATGACCCACAAATCGAAATTTCTCGAACATGTGACCTAGCATAAAGTCTTCTGGTACCCGAAAATGGTTGGATACAAAATTTAGTCAAAATCGATTGAGCCGTTCTTTAGATATAATTAGCTTGACCTTGACACATTATGACCCAAAATGACCCACTAATCGAATTTTCTCGAACACGTGACTTAGCCCAATATTCATCTCATGCCTAGAAAAGGTATATTACAAAATTTTGTGAAAATGTCTTGAGCCGTTTTTTAGATATAATTAGCTTGACCCTGAACCATAATGACCCACTAATCAAATTTTTTCGAATGCGTGACCCATCCCAATGGTCTTTTCGTGCCCGAAAACGATAGATTACAAAATTTCGTCAAAATCGTTAGTGCCGTTATCTAGATAAACTTACCTTGACCCACGGTGACCCAAAAATGACCCACTAATCGAATTTTCTCGAACATGTGACTTAACCCAATGGTCTTCTCGTAATCCAAAACTGTAGAATATAGAGTTTAGTGAAAATCGTTAGAACCGTTTTTTAGATAAAAATAGCTTGACAAACAGTGACCAAAAAATGACCCACAAATCGAAATTTCTCGAACATGTGACCTAGCCCAAAGTCTTCTGGTACCCGAAAATGGTTGGATACAAAATTTAGTCAAAATCGATTGAGCCGTTCTTTAGATATAATTAGCTTGACCTTGACACATTATGACCCAAAATGACCCACTAATCGAATTTTCTCGAACACATGACCCATCCCAGTGGTCTTTTCGTGCCCGAAAACAGTAGAGTACAAAATTTTATCAAAATCCTTAGAGCCGTTTTCAAGATAAAATTTACATACACACACACAATGTTTGCTCGCATTGTAGTATAAGATTTGAATCTTGCAATTTTTTAAATACATGGAGTGAAAGAACAAACTTATATCTTTTAATCCCAATTAAAATTGTGTTTTTAAATAATTTTTAGATATTAAATGATGAAAATTGTCTTTTTTTTTTTTTCATTTTTTCCAAATTTAAGAGTCTTGAGACCCCTTAAACGCGTAGCACAGTTGAAAATTTTCATTCAGCAATTTCCATCAATAAACGAAAATGTATTTGAGAACTTTTCTGCAGCCTTGTATAGGATCTATAAAATTTTACGCACAAGTAATATAGTTAAATTTAAAAACGCTTACCACAACTGAAAACGCACTTTACAGCGGTTATTGTTCAGAAGCTTTCAATAGCTCAATTATTGTTCATTTCCTTCTTAGCCAAATAATTTTGCGAGTCCCTGTAAATGAATGATAAATTCAATGTACACCCTATTCTGCAGTAATCATCTTGTAGTACATCTTAGTAATATATATAAATTTCAATATTTTTAAAATTGCGTAATATCATTAAAATTTTAAAATACACTGCAAACGATTTTTCCCCATAGACCGTAATGCAGCGGAATTTTTTATTCTCTCTGTAAACGAACCGTAAATGCTACACACTTCATTTTCCGTACCGAACATGCCATAGTAAATCCCAATGACATAATATCAATTTCATAGCAATCCGAGTATATTTACGCAAGTTAGATCACGGACAGACAAACCGAATTCATAAACACTTTTCAACTATGTTGGAAAGTGTTAAAAGTCAATGACAAAACAAACACAAAATTATTCGTTCCGCGTTACAACGTTCAGCTTTAATAACAAACATGAAGAAAAGTACAAACAACAAAAATAATTTTAGCACACAGCTATTTCAAGGTTTTATAAATCGAGCCCTTCTTTTGCATTAGATGAAAAAAAAAAAAAAAAAGAAAAAAAAAACAGCCGAAAAGTTTTTACTCACTTAAAATAAAACAAAATAAAACCAAACAAAACAAAAAGAAAAAAAAAAGAAAGAAATAATCATGCATCAAGCATAGATTATGAAATACTTTCAGAATAATGTAACAAAACTGCACCGCTTAATAAGTTAAAACGTTATGTCTATTTCAACAATATGGAAACGCATAACATACAGTGATCTCTCACTTATACGACTTTCAGGGGACCGGAGAAAAAAGTCGTATAACTGAAAGAGTCGTATAAGTGAGAGACCGTTTTATTACACAACTTTCTAACTTTATATGCATTAATTATTTTGCCTGTAATTAAGACGATAAGTTTTCAGTACTAGGAACATATTTTAACAATATTTATAAAATATATTAAAAAATAAAACATAAAATATATCAAAAATGTCCACAAAATAGTTCACTTACCGCTGTGCTTATTTTAAGGATTTAAAGATAAGATTTTCTAAAAAAAAAAAAAAAAAAAGAAAGAAGTGATATTAGTTTGTCTCTATCCTGATGAAAAGGGAAAATGTCTTTTTCAAAGTCTAATAGAGCTTTTAGGCTATTTTGGGAATAATAATTTTGATGGAATAAGTCTTTAATGTATTAAAGCGGCACTTGTTTCTGAAAAATTTACAACAGCAGGAATACTGCTCTCATCTTCGCCATCCGCCTCGCTCACGTCTTCATTATTGATACTCGTATCTTCAAAGATTTCTTCAGCAGTTCTTAGTTCTGACAGAAGGAGCTTTTCAACACATTCTACACATTGGCAGACAGACACAAGGAAATTCCATATAACCAACCTGACGCCATAGATTTATTTCATCGTTAATAATACACGAAGGTAGATAAGCAATGTTATTCATTATTGAAAAACACTTTTACAACATTGACAGGATAAAGGTATGAAAACGTGAATGATTTGTAGTTTGAAGATTATAAAAAAGAATTCTTGAGTGAGAAATGTAAAATTGCCGTATCCGTTTAAAGCGTCGTATAAGAGAGAGAAGTAGTCGTATATTTGAGAGAAGTTTAGCATTATTTCCCGTAAAACGTGGACGGGACCAAGAGAATTCGGCGTATAATCGAGAGAGTCGCGTAACTGAGACTCGTATAAGTGAGAGGTCACTGTATTTGAAAACCCAATTTCAGCTGTTCCCATCTACAATCGGAAAATTATCCGAATTTTTTTCAGCAGACCTGTATATGATATATATAGATTTGTATCTATTAACTACATGCATACCAAAATTCAGTTCACTTAAGAAATACCTCAGTTGAAAATTCCCCTTCAGCAACTTCCTCTGATTAAGAGAATGGTACGTGAATACTTTTGTGCAGCCCTGTATATGAGTTTACAGAATTTATATATAACGAGTAACATGCAAAAAAAAATAGTTACATTGAAAAGCACATACCGAATTTTAAAACGCACACTTTAGCAATTATTACTCAAAGACAGTAGTGTAACCGATTTCTTCTGTGTGTCCTTGTAAATGAATAAAAAATGCTATGAATGCTCTGTTCTAACGTAATCGTAGTGGAATTCAGTGATTTATATCAGTTTCAATACATTTGAAATAGCATAATCTCATTAAATACTCTGCAAACGATTTTCCCCTCTATACCATAATGTAATGGAATACTTTTAAGTGCCCCTGTAAATGAACTATTAATCCTACATACTTCATATACAATACTAAACAAGCTTTGGCGACCATAAATAAACTTTATCAACTGCATGAAAATCCGAGTATACTTACGGGAGTTAGAGCGTGGACAAACGGCCAGACAAACCGAATGAATAAACACTTTTCAACTTTGTTGGAAAGTGTTAAAAAAAGAAAAATAAACTATTTTTATGTTCCTGTGAAGCAACGATTATTATGACTGTTCTTTTATGTGTGGCAATGGCTCAAAGTCAAAACCACTTCCAGGCGAAGATCCTAAGTGGGCCACTCCTTTAAATCAGACAGTAAAAAGAAAGTAACAAGGAGAAAAAAAAAAACGTGCACATATTTCAAGTTTTATAAATTTTATGCAATATTTGCATAGCAATCGAGGGAGCATTATCAAAATTTGTTCCTTTTTTCCCGATGCAATAGCCTGGTGTTATTATTGTTTAACGAAGGACTCCTACATGGAACTTTACTGAAGTACTTTATTTAGTCTTTTCAGAATATGTCTTCTATTATTCTTAAACTTCCATTTTTTATATAAAGTTGGAAGTATTGCATCATTTTTCGGAATTTATCTAAGATTTTTTTTTTCTTCTGCGTATTTGTGTGAGGTGGTAGAGATGAATTCGGGTTCACTTTTCGGAGCCCGGACCCGCCCAGACTATAGGTGCAGATTCACAAAAATTTTAAGAAGCCAGTGGCTCCTAAACCCAAAAAATCTAGTCGCCACATTGTGAAAAAATTGCATAAAAGCAATAACGTTTATATGAGAAAAAAATCAGGAATTCAAAATGAAAAATAATTTGTTTAATGTATACTCATGTACTACAAAACATAGACTAAATATATCAAATCTGTACATTTAATTTAATCTCAATTTTTTTTTAATTAAGTGTAATATAAATTTTAAACTATGTACAGTTCAGAATATAACGTTGGGCAAGATACAGGTTTAAAAAAATATGCATAAGCTAAGCAATCACGGGAGTGGAGAATATTAGGAAAACAATATTTCTTATTTTCATTTTGTCCTACAAGAGTACATTAAAAAAAAAAAAAAAAAAAAAAAAAAAATCAGAACGTGTGAGTATTATTATTTAGCACTAAAAAATCAAAATACAATTCAAACACGTGTTTTTGAAGAACACACAAGAAAAATTATCTTTAAAAAAATCTTATCACACACTATTACAGGGGCGATTCTGTTCCGAATTTTCGGAAAATTTAGGGCATTCGGTTCTGAAAGTTCGGGAAAAAAAAATAGCACGAATTTCAACAAATGGTCGCCGAAAAAAATCAGTTTCGTTATCGTTCGCAGACGAAATCGCCAATTTCGCCAAAGGATCGCAAAAAAAAAACTTTCGCAAATTTCGTCAAACCGTTTTGATGTGACGTTTGGTGTGCGGCACATCAAGCGTCATTTTTTTCTCCTGAACCCGCGGACATCGCAGTTTTTTAGAAAACAATAAATTTACGATTCTGCGGAAATGTGATGTACATGTTGAAAAAAAGAAAAGCGGTAAATATCGCGGGGTTAGGGAGGAGGCATAATCCCGCGATTGATCAGAAAAAAAGATACAGTAGACGCTCGATTTTGCGAACCTCTTTTTTTACGAATTCTTTGTTTTTACGAACTGATGTACTTGTCCCGACCAGCTTCCCATTGAACTAATGTTATTCCCATTTACGAACTTTCAATTTTACGAACATATTATGCGTCCACTCGAGTTCGTAAAATCGAGCGTCTACTGTAATCCGAAAATCATTCGACTTAAAAGGGGCATCCCTATAAGAAGCATGGCGACTTAAACGCCAACAGTTAGTCGCCAAAGCAAAACATTTAGTCGCCACGTGGCGACTGGTGACTGTGAATCTGTGCCTATAGCCCGAGCCCGACGATTTTAATCCGAGCTCGAAACATTTTGTGCCATTAGGAGCCCGATACCGAAAAAAGTACCAAAAAAAATTGCATATTATTTAAAAGTTGTTCTAAATGTAATACATCTCATTTTTTACCAACGTCTTACATGAAAATAACTGGTAATCACTAGCACATAATTAATGTTATGAAATTTACATTCAATCTTATCAAAAGAGAAGTTTAGTATCAAATAAAAATATACTTTCATTTAAAAAGATTCTCATATTTTTCTTCCGCAACAAGCAAATCTGATGGACACATTAACGAAGTGCGTTTTATGAATGAATGAAATTTGCAGAAATTACAATTTATATGCCGAAGAATCGAACGAAAAGAATGGAACTATTTCCTATAAAAAGTGTATATCTTTCGTAATTCTCGTGCCCTTGAAAATCAGCTTAAATTAAACAATTGGCACTGTTACCTGGAAGATACAATGCGTTTATAGGAAAATAGGTAATACTGCTCGATTGATTTCTATCGGGAATTACAATACATGCCAATTTTATCTACAGGGTGGTCATAAAAAACTTTTCGGATATATGGTCCTCTAGCGGCCGGCCTGTTATAAACCGATCAAGATGAGATTTCAAATAGAGTTATTCAGAGATAGAGATCTGCACGGGCCGGGCCATGGCCCGAAGCCCGATCCTGGCCCCCGCGATTTTTATTTACGGCACTCGGGCCAGACCGGCCTAGTCTCCACTCTTTTCGGGCCGGGCCCGGGCTATGCTTTTTTCTGACGGCTCGGGCCGGGCCTGGTTTCATTCCTAGTCTTCACGACCCAAAATTTGCAGTCCTACTTTTGACCCAGACCGTATGAAAATCATTGTCTCAGCGTGGCCTGGTCCATTCAAAGGTCAGTAAAATTAGGTCTGGCCCAAAACTTTTTGCAAAGAATGCGTAAATTTTTAAATCGCCATTATTGTAAACTTAAACATTAAAATTTATTCTTTTTAAAGGATGGTAGATTTCTACGCTTATTAAAATACAGCTAAATTAAAATATAGTAAAACGTGTGAAAAAGAACCTGCCTATGACGGAACCCTGTTTTAAACTGAAAAACATGTTGATCCATGCAAAATGAATATACTAATACGTTCGAAAAAAATATATAATACATTTACACTTGCTATAAGAAGGGAACTTGTCTATAACGCATTTTTTTTTTCTTTTCTATGCAATTCCGTCATAGACGATTTTACTGTATAGCATTTTTCAGATTTTTAACACTTTCAATACATAATACATCGAATATGGAATAATTAATGATAACTGAAACATTTACATACAAGAAATAGAGATTCATTAAAAAAATAAATATCGCAGCCTGCGGCACTTCTATAAAAATGAAGATTATAAACATGAAAAAAAAAAAGTTAAGATAAATATTTTTGGTCAGAATTCCTCCTACGAGACGAATTTTTAACCAAATCGAAGTAAAAATCAATGCTTTATAGAAATTCACACGGGCCGGGCTGAATTTTTTTTTTCTATGAGTTGGGCCGGGCCGATTTTTTTTTCTATGAGTCGGTCCGGGCCTGGGCCTGGAAATTTCGGCCCGTGCAGACCTCTATTCAGAGGTATGAGCTCGGGATTCTACGAACGGCAACAAAGTGGTGCTCACGGTTACAGTTATTATAGGTACAGAAACCGCTCATTTTTTTTCCGTCGCAAAAGACTCAGCGCATGCGAAAATCCTAAAGAGCGTTGAAACGGTACGCGTATCACAAAAAACGTACGCGTTATGCACGCACAAAAAAAGTTCTTTGAACGGCCAAAAAAAGACGATCGGGCGTACGGAGGAAATTTGCATATGACAGAGTCAAGATACTAATCACAGAACGCCGTTCGACAGACATGCAGCGTAAAAAATGGATAAAAAACCGGGTAGGAATGTTGGCTCTTTAGTCGGGAGCTCGCGCATGCCTTCGAAATGATTCTGCCACCGAAAGTTCGTGATGGTGATGATTTGGTAAAACTCTAATATCAAAATCGATAAATGCCGCGTGTTGACCATCAAAACCATCTCCAAATAGTGACGCATGTACCCCGCAAGCTCTGCGCGAATTAGTAAAGAAATTCGAAGAAACTGGCTGCACCTGTGATAGACCGCGATCCGGGCGATCAACTGTTTCTCAGGACACTGTTATGGAAGTGAATCACACAGTGACTTCAGGACACATGCAAACTGCAAGAGGTGCAGCTCGTGTATTGGATATACCGAAAACAACGATCCTAAAGCTACTGCGCTCTGTAATCCGCGTGTTTCCATACCGTTACTAGCGCGTCCAGATGCTGGACGCGAGGGACCATCTACAACGTATGGACTTTACAAATGAATTTCTTATCCGATATGATGTCGATAAAGACTAGCCTCTTCGCATATTATGGATGGACGAGGCACATTTCGCCTTAACTGACAACGTCAATACCAAAAATTGTGTACACTGGGCAGACACGAATCCGCACGCTGTGGCACCAGTACCTTTATACGACGCCAAAGTTACTGTGTGGTGCGACATTGCAGGCAGAATTGTTCTCGGTCTGTACTTCTTTGAGGAAGCGACACCAACGGAACGGTGTTTGCCACGTGCTCTATGACAGGCTCTCGCTATACAGCCATGCTACAAAATTACGTCATACCAGAATTGCTGCCACGAAATGCATGGAGTGGTATCATTTGGATTCAAGATGGCGCACCTCCACATGTAGGGAAGTCTGTTTGCAGGATCCTGGATCAGTATTTTGGCGACCGCGTCATCCAACGTCATTTTCCATGTATGTGACCTCCGCGATCCCTCGACCTCACTTCTGTTGATTTCCGGTTCTGGGGATACCTCAAATCTAGAGTGTACGTGTGCAATCCGTAAACTTTGCCGGATTTGAAAGATTCTATCAAACGTGAGATTGCAAATATCCCTCATGCTATGTTATGTTCGGCTGTATTGTCCAATGCAATGAGCAATTGCCTGTGATGGCACACATTATGGAAAATGAGTAATCCAACTAAGTTTTCTTTTCTCCGTTCTGTGTTATAATCATTGATTGGTGTCTTTCCTCTGTCATATTCGAATTTCCACCGTGCTCCCCGATCCTGTTTTTTTTTTTTTTTTTTTTTTTGGCCGTTTTCGCAGAGTTGTTTTTTGTGCGTGCATAACGCGTCCGTTTTTTGATACACGTACCGTTCCAACGCTCTTTAGGCGGTTTCGCATGCGCTGAGCATTTTGCGACGAAAAAAAATCGGCGTTGGGAGAAATTACCCAAAAATTCTGTTTAAAGTCAACCCGAAACACGACAAATTAAAATTCGTTAACTCGAACCAGAAATGGAAGAAAATTAATTCACATTTTAATACAATTATGAAAAAATATTCTACAATTGTACCTCTAATATCAATTACAGTGAAACCTCCCTGTGCGACCACCTCCCTGAACGACCACTTTTTCATGGAACGAAATTTATTCCATAGGTTCAATACTAATTTTACCTCCATTCAGAGACCATCCCAGTTGAACTCCCTCCATGAGCGACCCATTTCTTTGAAGAAAATGAAACAAATTCCATTTTTTCCTGGTCGCTTGAACAAGGTTTTATCAGAAAAATAATTCCGGAGAGCGCATTATTCATCAAACTCCTAAAGTAAGTTTAGAATTTTTTTTATTCCGGTAACTTTTAAGTGTTTAAACCCCTGTGTGCCTTTCTAACTCTGATGACTCTGATTAAACTCTGATGACAAATTAAGAACGACGGTCCATAAACTCCCATGCCCTATTCTGTCAGGAAACTCTCAAAGAAACAGGTAAAGTAATGAAATCGTCATTATTTGTTCCCGTCCAAAAAAAAAAAAAAAAAAAAAAAATTGCATTTACTTACTGAATTTTGAAAGGACTTGGTAATAAAAGCTATAAAAGATAAAACCTTAAAATCAAAGCAAACGTCAGTGTATTCCTTTTTTAAACTCTTTAGTAATTAACTTATGTAACTAACTGATTGTTTTGATACTTAAATTTTCATATTTTTTCCTAATGGGAAAAATAGATTTTAGTAACATTAATTATTACCTTTTTTCAACCATTAAAATCTAGATTTAAACATGACCTCCATTAAGAGACCATCTCTCGGAGTGACCCATTTTTATTGGAACGGAACGTGGTCGCTTTAGGGAGGTTTCACTGTATATCCTTTATGTTGAAAAATGAACGTATACATATTCATTAATGCTCAAATATATAGTTTTTTCATCTGAAAAAATATTATAGACTTTTTTAAATAACCACTCAATCCGAATCCGACTCGCAAGAGTCGGATTAAAATAAACCCGACCAACAAAAGAAATCAGCGTCAATCCGAAATGCGGGTCGGATCGGGTCGGGGTAGGATAAATCGGGTTATCCAACCCCGTGCAGGATTCTAATCCAGACTCGCAATAAAATCCTAGTTGCATCGAACCAATTGGCTATGCCCACCTCGCGGAGTGCATCTCATTTGCATAATAATACAGGCAACGTCATATTATAAAAGAGAACTTTTTCCTTTAATCGATATGTCTCCCCACCCCCTAGTATTATTTAGATTAGGCAAAGGACTTTTACTAAGTGTTTCCACATGGGGCTTTACGGAGCTAAAATTTGTCTCTTTTAAAATATGCCTTTAATTCTTTTGATATTTCTAAAATAAACAATTAAAGAAAGGAAATAAGAAATTGTCTCTTAAATGACTTCCTGTAAGTTGCAACCTTTGACATAAAAACGCGTGTTTATATAAAGAAAAGTCGGAACTCTTTTCTTTCGTAAGTGACAAAACTGTTGCTATCTTTTTTATAATTTATTTTTTTTTTCATTTTTTATAATAATCAAAATTCAACCATTCATCATTGCTTTGACACTGCTGACCCTTATATGTCACTCATTTTCAATCAAATGAACTATTCTTACATGTTACTTTCATTTTATATCTAATACGTTTTCAAATTTTGTTATTGTTGCTATAGCCGAATAAAATCAAATTAATTCGTCACTTTCGATTTTTCTTTTTCTTCTTTCAGTTATTCAAGTAACATTTTGCCGGAAAGAATCTCCTAGAACAATTCAGATGCAAGATTTCGAACACAAGGGGTAAGTTTAGTTTTGTATTTACTATGACATTTTAGCTCTTTAATGCGTGGTTTTTTATTTTGTTCGGAAGACATTACATTTGAGTGTACTTTTGTTCATTATCCACTAGGAAAATAGCGAAAAAGATTATTTAGATTTCTGTTGGACATAATGTCATAATGTCACCTGTCACCCTTGAGTTATATGTATCAAAAAATGATGCTTTTAATAGTTTGCAGAATTGATAATGAGTACTTTATAAAGATAGAGAAAAAACGCCAGTCGAGCACATTGCAAGCAGTATCAACAAAAGATGTTAAAACCACCCCATGATAACAAATCAAAACGAAAACAAACTTCACGACTTTAAATGTATGTTATCACATGTAAGTAACACATAATAGAGACCAAAAGACCAATAGAAAGCGCCAAATGGCAAAAAAGTATTATGTAAGTCCTGAGTTACACTATGCATTTAAGGGTTAATGTGTAAATGTATATGCTTATCAATAGATAATTGCTCAATATTAATTCCTAAATGAAAAAAAAAATTTATTTCAAGGAAAAAATAAAAAAATTTAAATGATTTTACCAATTAGGAAGAAAATTAATAAGAAAAAATTACGTAGTTTAATATCTACCTTTTCTGTATTACGAGTATTAGTTGTTATTGTGCAAGTGGTATCAAAAGATAAAAAGTTGATAAGGCTTTTCTCAAATCCAAAGAGGCTACTTTCTGACATATTTTGCTATTAATTTTTGCTCGAAAACGCATGAAATTGCCAGGTGTTCTTATTTAAAAACTGTGTAAATCGAAAGACGTCTTCCATTTTTTGGTAAACACAAAAGATCTTTCATAAAATAATGTCAAAGTGAACTTTTTGGATCGAGTTTCCGGACATGACAAGGCGAGAAAGGAAAAAAAATCTGTCTGACAAAAATCGTTTATACCTCGATAAATAACTCATTTATCAAAAAATGGGAAACGCCATTCGATATTACTTCAATAGTCAAGCCTGCTAGTTTTGTGCCTTTGCGTTTAAAAATGAGTCAGAAAATGCATCAGAAAGTTTCGCGTTTGTTGAGCAGAGAATTTGAGAACCGCCTTAAACAAGCAAATGTTTAATTTTAAGCAAAAAGGTAAATACTATAAAAATTTGTATTTAGTAAGAAACAAATTTTTAGAAAATAATAAAAATACTGTACATCATATAATTATTTTTGTATTGTTGCTTATTATAGCCCAACTTATTCACTGTGTTGTGGTGATCACAATATTTTCTTCTATATAAATCAAATCAATCAAATGATTTAAATAGTACAAGAAATCAGTGTTGCATTCAAGGGTTGGCCAGGGAAGGGGGACCTCTCCCCAGGAATGTTTGAGAACTGACGCTTTTAATGGACAAAACTGCAATTTCCCCTCCGGAGCTCTACAATCTCCTCCCCCCCCCCCCCCCCCCCCCGGAGCCGCAAAAATCCACCCCGGAAAAAAATGTCTGAATTCAACACTGCAAGAAATTACACCGACTTAGAAAATAGGTTTTTTACACCACGTATTTCCATATTCAAAATGCTAACCGCAAAGTTTCGTTGAATTCCGTGCACTTAAAATCGTGATATGACGTATAAAGCGTCGCATATTTCGAACAAATCATCGAACTCCGATGACCGCAATCAAAATTGATTGACAATCAATCCTGACAAATATCAGGAGGATTTCGAATTTGATGTTTTCTTGAATTCTGGGTTCACAAACTGGAGATACAAAAATCACATAATCGAACAAACCATCGATTTTCGGCATCACCTCTTAGAAGATTTTGCCCAAAAACTAATTAGAACCAGTTCACATAAGGATGGAATTTTATACAAAATTCGAATAAACCATCGATTTTCCGCTCCACCTGTTAGAAGATTTTGCCCCAAAAATAATTAGAACCAGTTCACATAAGGATGGAATTTTATACAAAATTCGAGTAAACCATCGATTTTCCGCTCCACCTGTTAGAAGATTTTGCCCAAAAAATAATTAGAACCAGTTCACATAATGGATAGAATTTTATACAAAATTCGAACAAACCATCGATTTTCCGCTCCACCTGTTAGAAGATTTTGCCCAAAAACTAATTAGAACCAGTTCACATAAGGATAGAATTTTATAGAAAATTCGAACAAACCATCGATTTTCGGCTCCACCTGAAAAGATTTTGCCCAAAAACTAATTAGAACCAGTTCACATAAGGATAGAATTTTATACAAAATTCGAACAAACCATCGATTTTCGGCTCCACCTGTTAGAAGATTTTGCCCAAAAAATAATTAGAACCAGTTCACATAAGGATGGGATTTTCTACAAAATTCGAACAAACCATCGATTTTCGGCTCCACTTGTTAGAAGATTTTGCCCACAAACTAATTAGAACCAGTTCATATAAGGATAGAATTTTATACAAAATTTCATCCTATTCTACGCAGTATTTCGTCCGTTAGAAAGCCCACGAAATTTATGTCACGTACAAACATGCAGACAAATAGACTCACGGACAGACATTTTCTAAAAACTGTCAAATCATGTTCAGAACTTTCTAAAAACCTATAAATCCGTCGAAAACAGTAAGTCGAAACTTTTCACGCATCCAATATTTTCTTCTTGTGTATATAGGAGAAATATTATCTTTAATAATCTCTTATAAAAATAAATAATATCTTTTAAATGAGCAAATGAGTATTGTTTTGAGTTTAAAAAAAAAAAAAAGTATAAAAGAATTGTTTATTGGGAAACAAATTTTTTTTTCAAATATTGCAAAAATACTATGATAGTATTCTTTTAATATCTTAATGCGTTTTTACTAGAGATCGACCGAAACATCGGTTTCGTTTTCGACCCAAAATCTAAGTTTCGCCGAAAATGCGGCTGAAATTTCGGCCGGACCGTAACTATCAGTATTCCAAAAATCTCGTTTCTTCCTTCGGAAATTTTCAGCATTTCTCATTGATTTGAGCTTCATCAGCTCAAATGAGACTATTTATTGCTACGAACTTCGTTGTTTATAATTGAGGCGTTCCGACTAACTCCATTTTAAGTGGCGTTTTTTGAAACAAAGGAACATTCAAAATTTTCTATATATTTATTTGTGATTAAAAAAAAAAAAAATTAACTTTGATTAAAAGAAAATTAGTGAGTTCAATCAAAATATCCCGAGAAAAAATGTTATATAGATACAATATTTTTATAGTTACAATTACTTTAGCTGTTTATACTGAACCTTTTCATTTGATGGAGTTAATCGATTTGTACACTGAACAATAATTAGTCATGACAGACTCAAGACGTGAATGCAAATTATAAAGCAAGCAATGCATATGTATAACTAAACTTTTTCACGTGCTCATTAAAAGATGCAGACATAACAGTAATAGAAATTTTTCAGTTTGAAACCGCAGAAGTGTTTTGAATATTCTTTGACAAAGTTCTAGTACAACAGATGATCATTGACGAAATCACTATAAAATATAAATCGAGGTGTGTATACATAAAACTAAAATATTTTTTAATTAAATGAAATTCGTATATTAGAAAATATTTCTGTGTCGTTGGTGAATTAATTACATAAAGAATATATTACATAATTAATTTTATTTTATATGAAAATAAAAAGGTTTGGTCTAAAGCACAAAGAGCCAATTTGGGCCACATGTATAATTAATTAATAATTATGCGTATTTAATAAATATGTATAATTAATTAATAATTATGTATATTTATGTATGCATTAATTACTGTAATACATACAATCTAATTACTTTTTAAGAAAATTTGGACATTTTCGTTTTCGTTTTCGGTCGAAAATAGAAAGATCCCCGAAATTCGGTTTCGGTTTCGGCCTTAAAGACCTGTTTTGGTCGATCCTGAGTTATTATATATGTTGCGGCCAAAGCACGAAATCGGCCATTTCTCGATGTGGCGGACTTCTTTTTAAATTCATTGACCATTTCGGGAATTGGCCAGCCAGTTCGCGAAATGACCATAGACCGTCGCGTCGGCCAGATCACGAAATGGCTAGAGGCAGTCGGCCAGTTTGTGAAATGGCATGGGATAACTGAGCATTTTCCGAAATGGCTTTGGGCGTGTGACCAAAGTTGAAATAAAATGTCATGAGCTGATTTGAGGATTTGTACTTAATCTATCTTAACATTTTTTTTTTCAATGAAAGCTGCTCATTTGCAGATGAGACCGCACAAGATAATTTATTATTTATTTATTTATTTTATTTAAATGTTTTTAATGAAATTTCTTCAAAATAATGGAAATTGGGTTACTTCCATTTTTCCAAATTAAAAAAGGTATTAATTGGGATTATTTATATTTCATTGTTGCTATATTTTTATTACAATAAAAAGAAATATTATTTTTCATTTGAAAAAAAAAATGGTGTTTAAGATCATAAAGAATCAAGTTGCCGCCCCTTCATCAAAGTAAATTAACATAATTTACCAAAGAAAACACGGTAGGGTTAGCTTACTAACGATGTATGGGCGTGGAGGACACAGAACCCCGATATAATAAATACAAAAACGTACTCTAGGATAATTATGCAACGCTGAAAAACTAACGTAAGTAACAGAATAAACAAAGTAAATTTAACTTTCATGTACTTAAAGGTTTCATAAGAAAACTTTCTTTAGCAGGGAGAAAAAAAAAAAAAAAACAAGAGTAAAATATAGCTATAGGTCAATGCAAAAGATTTAAATTTAATGTGAATGTGCTTATTTCTTTATGTTGGCATTACATATTCATCATAAACTAATTATCTGTGCACAAAACACTAGATATATTTGTTTGTCAATATGGGGTCACACAGAACAAAATTCAACAAGGGGCAAGATATACGAACAGATTTAACTACGGTCAAATTATTTTTCTTCTTTTAAATGGAGAATATGGCCAATATCCTGAACGATCCCAATATTAAATTAAATTTTAAAACTTTTATATTTAAAAACTGTCTGCTGCAACGTGTTTATCATATATTCATCTGTAAAACTCTGTTTTCATATATTCATATGCGTTTGTTTCTACAGGATAACCCGAGAAAGTAAAATGTTACAATAAATTTAATTACTACAGCAGCAGCATTGCATTAGTCACATGTTTTAACATGGAGAGAAATTATAGAATAGTTGTATATAATATACATATAAAATACTATACAAATATGAAGAATACAATTTATCTCAATGAATCCACTGTATCAGAATAAGTCACAGAGGCGAGAATCGAGAAATAGTGGTACCTTACCTACTGTACAGCCTTGGATCACCATTTCGGATATTGGCCAGGGACATCCGGCCACTTCTGGAATTGGCCGGCCAGAGCCCGAAATACACTGCTCATCGGACTTGTGCTTTGGCCAGGATTCGTGGCCAATTCGCGAACTGGCCAAGCTTCTGGCTTTGGCCGGAACATATATTATAGCATAAAGTACATAAATCGATAAAATAGAAATTATTCATGAATGGATTCATGAATGGATACATGAATTGCATGTAAATCAGGGCTCATGATAACTGAATATTTAACATTTACATAATTATTTATGTTGGAGGAATGGGAATCATGTGTAATTAAATGGTTAAATCCCACCCTCCCTGTCGGGGAGAAAGTGCATCCCTGTCCAGCAAATTTTGGAACCGTCCTTGGGACAACAATAGAAGATGGCCGCAAGAACACTTTGTTGTGCTAAACCATTCTCATTAGAATACGCCTAGTGAGTGCTAAGTGGTAAGTAAATATCGGTGGAACAAGATAATAAAATTCTTTCGAAGTGTGATTTTTTTTCTTTAAATATTACGCGTTAGAATAAGAAATTCAAGGGAAGAAACGAGAATTTTTATCTCGAAGACTCTAACGTTTCAATTGGAAACACTTTGTTACGAAACACTTTACTTAAATAAATTTTATTTATAAACTCGAAGTATTCATAAGATGAACAGCTCAAATTGTTTCTTTTGAACTGTTCATTTAATCTTGCCTCTCGACTATAATTATCACAAACCAATCGTTTGCATAGCTTTTACATCGATGTCCATGACTGATTTGGCATTGGCATTGATGGTCCTTGAATGCTTTGGCATTGATGGTCAACTTTCAATCAAGTATACGTTTTAAGTATATTCAGATGCTATTGTGAATTTGAGTTTATTTCAAATACATTTAAATTTTCATAATTGTTTGCATGGCGCGTCAAATAAAACTAATTCTCCACTTTCTTTTTTTATTATTATTCGGTCACTTAAATAACATTATTTTGTCGAAAAAAAACTTTTATAGAACTATTCATATGCAAGGTTTGGAACATAACGAGTAAGTTTGTTTCGGATCTGTTATAATATTTTGATGCTGTTTCTTTACAGTAATGTATATAGTGTGAAAGGATTTTTTTTTTCATTCTTTTATTTAAATCAATTGAATTTTTGTATGCAAAGATGGAATTTTGTAACAGAGATTCACTTCCTGATAAGCTGGAATTATAAACTTTGCGTATGTGTTTTCGCTGACTATTTCTAGAACTAAATTTTTAATTGATGCATTAATTTTAAGGCTTTTTTCCATTAGACTTCTACAGGGGATTAATCGCCAAATATTCTCTCTAACGCGTACAATTGTAATACGATTTGAAACAACAATGGATTTAATCATGCGCCAATAAATGCTCCACAAAGTGCAATAATGAATATGGCAAACTGTGAAACTGGAACAATGGAACATTTTGAAGGCTAGAGAGTAGAAATACAATCATGAATAAAAAATGAAGAGTGTAATACAGTAAATAATCCCTTGAAGATTTAACTATCGCGAGTTTTGATCATTCGCGAAATAAAAAATGGAGAACATTTCAACATTTGCGAATACTTAACTTGGTTATTCGCGAATTTTGTTTCAGGGGAAAGTAGGGTAATGACGCTCAGAAGGGTAATCCCGCTCACCCAATATCTCTAAACGGAATAGAATTGAAAACGTGCGATCGGTACCGGCTTCTAGCGAACTTCATTCTAAGTTCCCAGTATTGATTTTGTGCCCGCCGACAGGAAAGTATTTTTGTGTCCTCACGTTATTAGTTTGAAGTTGTTTTATTATAAAATTCTACAACATCTAACTTGAAGGTAAGTGTACACTCTTATTTTCAAATATTAATTTACTCATTATGCCTACAAAATATATACATTTAGCTGTACTTTCATAATTTTATTTATTTTTGTAGTGCGTTGTTACGCCAATTATAATGCATTAAAACCCAACATGCCGATGACGGGTAATGGCGCTCGCGTGGAATTCCAGAAGAAGTGTTGCCTGTGGGCAACTTTTTTTAAATTGAAATTTGTTGATTGACACTACTTTTTTGAAATGGCAAAATTCCCCTGTTTTCGCCTTAATTAATATGTCATTAAACAAGGAGAATTTTAAGATTTCAAAAACGTGGTGAAAATCAAAAAACCTAAATATGAAAAAAGTATATGTCTAACACAATATGTGTCAATTGGTTGCAAAAAGTCTGCAGTGGTGTGAACAACCTACACAACTACATATGTAACTTTTGTCTTACTTAAATGTTGTATTCAAACACTGAGCGCCATTACCCTACCATGTCGGGCATTACCGCTCAATCGATGGTTATTTAAATAAAATGATAAAAAAAATTCCTAAAACTTTTATGAAAATTAGTTGATTACAGACTGTTCCTTATGCTTTGGAGTTATACTTCGTTAATAAAATATTCATTTTTTTTTTTTTTTTTGGTCTAAATTTAACTAGCTATTCATGTTTTCCCTTAAGTGAGCGCCATTCCCCTACTTTCTCCTATTAAAAAAATGCTCCACCAGTGGACGAGAGGTTCTGCTCTCGAAGCTGGTAGACGGGAGGTGCTGGGTTCGAACCCAATCGCGCCCGTCGGCCTAATCGTTCGCATTTTTCAGCGGTTTTCTTCAAACCTTGGATTTCCTTGTGTAAATACGGGTTAGGTTCCCTTAGAAAGATCCCCCACGGAGGGCACTCCCCACCCCTAAATTCGGGCCTATATCCCTCGTGTTGCTAATTTGCCGTCATAAAACAACGCTAACAGTTTTATAAAGATTATTTTTTTTACAAAGTAAACTCGCTTTGTTTTACCAATTCCTTAAACTATTTGACACTAGACAGCTGCATTGTACTGTATAGCGTAAGCTTCAGTCCTTGTATTGAGGCAAAATATAGATCGATAATGCCATGAAACCCGAAATAGGACTTTAAGCTAAAAATAAAAAATCCTAAATTTTCTAAAATTCAAAATTTTTATTGCGAGTGAAAATTTTTCTGAAAAAATTGTAAGGGAAATTTTAAAGCTTCAACAACAACTTGTTGAGAAAGCAATAGAATGCGATCCTTAATTGGTGAGGAGTCTCAAATTTAAATGAGAAATAGAGATCGCAACTTTTCCTTATATGGAAATTCATAAACAAAAGATTTGTTCTTCCAAACAATCGTATATCAATAAATTTTTTCGGTCATTAATTAGCAACTAAACTTTGTACAATATATTTATAATTATTCAAATTTATTTACAGTATGTTCTTTTTTAATGTTTAGTAAATATATTTTTGCGTTTCAATTGTCTTTTCATAAAGCTTAACCCCTTTTATACACAGGAAGATAGTCTCAACCTTCGCGATTTTGACATTTGCGAAGGTTTCTGCAAACTTAACCCTCGCGAATGTTAAGGGATTACTGTATTTGTAAAAAATACGCCTTTATCAATTAACAAAGGGATATACCCCGACTTCCCGGGTTAGCGAATATAGGTAAAAACCGTCATATATATTAGATGTAAATTTCCAACTGGGCGGAAAATGTCCAGACCAGGATTCGAACCAGGGATCTCCTGGCTGAAGCCGCCAATGCTTTACCATCTGAGCTATTCCGGACGAATCTGGTGGAACTCTTTCACCCAGCTAACCGTAATGATTATAGCATTTGGTCTGAAACCTGGTTCAACTCAACAGAATAAATCTCAGGTAATGGAACTCCAGAAATTGTGTTAAAATTAATCTAGTGCATCATATATATTATTTCTGATGTTAACATCCTCTTTTCTCTGCCCATAAAGACACAGCGAAAAATGAGGTATTTTTCGAAAGGTTATGCAAGCGGTTTTTAACATAGTATACTTATACAGTAAACTCTATCTAAGGTGGAATCGGTTAGGACTGAGAAAAATTTCCGTGGTAGACAATATTCCGGCTTATGCAAAAAAATCCCCCCTCCTCCTCCTCAAAAAAAAAAAAAAAAAAAAAAAAAAAAAAATCTCGATCTTTGACTATTTTTTATTGATTTTCTTGACTCAAAAATCGATTGAAAACTGAAATTCTGAAAGATCTTTTGTCTTTATAGATAAATGAGAAACGCTATTCAATTTCTTACGTTAGTACTGCTGTAATACATGTGAATTGGAAGTTTACACACAAAAAAATAATAAACTTCGAGAATGAGACAGAACGCTATTATTTTGAATTTGAATACAAACTTAAAGTATAATATAATGTACTTTAGAAAATATATATTTTCATAAATTTGCATTCTACCAGAAATAATAACTTTTAAGTGCAATTTTGTATAGGAAAAAATGGCATAAGCAAGAATTCCTTAAAATTTAAACAGTTTCTGTTCTTGTGAATTAACTTTTTTAAAGTGTTACGGAATTTAAGGGGCTATGCGTATATAACGTTATCATTTTAGGGGGAGAGGGGCCTGGCGCATGATATCGTGAGATATCTCTACAGGGAGGGGGGGGGGGGGGTTTGACTTTGATATCATTATCATTTCTGATCGAACCAAAATTTTCTCTTTTTATTTATAACTTGGTCTTTACATCAAAATAGTATGTTTATTACGATGACCTTTTACAATTGTCATAAACACATGTTACACTTATCCTTTTTAGTCTATTATCTACTTTTATGAAAATACAAAATTATTACTAAAATCATTCAGTGATTATAAAATTATTTAATTCCAAAATATGGAAAACCTGAACCTTTGGAATTCCTATTCTTCTGTATGCATATATAATCCGCTGTTCGACAAACCATATGCGAAGTATGTTTGAAATGGTACAGTCGTGGATAAAAAAAAGTAAACACCCCCTACTAACTCCTCAACAAATTATCGTAGAAAAAAGTTACTGGTATCGAACGATTGGAAATAAAGTCTACTTTTAAATGATGTATATAAAATTTGTTTAGGGGGCCATCTACCTATTAAAACGAACGCAAACTTAATTTTTTTTTTCAATGGCAATACCCGATTTTAACAAGATATTTCAAATCTTCGGTTCAAACTATGCCTAGACACCAAATTTTAAGTCATTTGAATGATAAGTATGTGAATTATAAACATTCAAAATTTAGTGCTTCTAATGTTAAATTACATTTTCATATTTTTATTAATATCTCCTGAAATTGTACTCCTAATGCGCTAATTTTTTGTGTAGCAATAATACTAAAACACCAAAACATAAATACGTTGAATTTGTAATTTTTATAATTTTATGATAAGAATTATGAATTACGAAATTAATATTCGAAAAAATTATGAATTGAAACCTACAATTTTTTTGATAGATTTAGATTTATTAAGTCCTGCTTTATGGAAATCCAAAAATTTCACATTTTTCTTCCAAGTAGTTTTCAAATTATACTTAAAAAATCGCAAAATGATAGCTTAAGGGGCCGTCTGTGATAGAAGTGACTAGATATTTTGAAATTTCTTATGCTATCCTGTAATCTAGCAGTCTTCAATGACTGATTGAGATGCCTTTATCAAGAAGGGTGCTCTCTCGGTCAACAATCGAGACTGAACTTCAATTTGGATACGCCCCCTAAAATACATTCGTTTTAAAATAATTAATTTCTCTGAAAATTATCCTACGAATTGCATAAAAATTTGTTTTTAAGCTAATTGAAGGTTGTAGAGTTCATTTATGCTGTCAGAATTGTGTACTACTGTTGAAAAAAACAAAGTTAGGGTTCGTTTTAATATGTAGATGCTCCCTAAGCAGATTTTATATACATCATTTAAAAGTAGATTTTATTACCAATCGTGTGGTACCAGTGACTTTTTTCTACGATTATTTTTTGCAGAGTTAAGGGTGGTTACTTTTTTTTCCACGACTGTACTTGTGTTTACTACTAAATAAAACAGGAAGAATGTTGTCCACCTGTTTTGTTGATGAAAATTTTTGTCTGCCACATCTCCTGCAGGAAAGCTGCAAGAAGACATTATTACGTTGAATGCATTGTGCAACAAAAATATATTATCGAATACCTTTTAAATAGTAACTATTTCTTTTAAGTATTATTTTATATAAGGTTATTTCATATATAAAGTGACAATTTATTGACTTCTCTTCATTTGAATCAATTAAGTATGTGAAGAATAAATGCAACCATATCTGTATATCACCTCAAGCAAAAGAAAAAAAATCCAAAATTCTAAAGATTTTTTATACATTGATAACGATAACATTGCCGAGGGGGGGAGGGAAGGTTCGAGGAATGATAACATATGATAGCGTAAGATATCGTAAGGGGGTGGGGGGTCCAAAATTTCCAAAAAAGTTGATAACGTTATACATGGACAGCCGCTAACTAACATCTTCGACATTGAGTATTTGACTTAACAGTTTTAAAGTTTTATAAACAAAATGCCTTTCATTTTTAAAATATCCTTTTTTCCACCTTATGCAAAATTTTGGTTTCGGTGGGACCTTAAAATCCTTTCCGTTTCCGCGTTAGACAGATTCCGCCTTATGCAGCATGAGTTAATGTAATTTTCTATGGGTTCACCGGGACTTGAAGAATTTTCCGCGGTAGACAGATTTCCGGGTTACACAGTGTCCAATTTTCTGTATTTCTCTTGCTCTTTAAATATAATTAATTAATAATACATTATTCTTTCTGAATTTTAAACTCTAACTGTGTATTAAATATATGTATATAAATTTGAACAATGATTTCACCTAACACTATTAAAAATTATTTTTGTGTATTTGTACTTGTTGCATTATTATTATTTTTTTTAATAGTTAATAATTATTTAGAATTTCTATTTTTGACTGAATTTTCTATTTTTTTTTCTTTTCTTCTAAGAAAATTAGAAATTTTTAATAAAAACAATTTAACAATAAATGGATAAATAATTGCAATACATTAACTGTTAAAATAGTCAATAAGTTTAATATATAAGGTAATTCGGGCGAAGTCGCCACATAATAAGATTTTTTGCTTAGTAGAGCCAAAAATTGAAATGATAAGATAATGAAAAAATATATACCATGCTCTTCATTATTTAATTGGTTATGTATACTTATTAATTCATTCCCTAGTATGTATATGTTTGAAAAATTTAATGTTAGATAAACTCGTTTAATTGTGACATGTTCCTCCATATATACAGGGAAGCTGCCACCAGTGATGGGTAAGATGCAACACCACAGTAAATATGAAAAATAAGACAAACATTGGAACATTACCTGTGAATTAACAATAACTATGGGAAAATAAACAAATCTGTAAACTGAATTAACTTTTTCAAATTTACTTTGCTAAAACTAATAAGGAAACAAGCCTGCACAACATTTCATTCTGTGCAAATGATCATCATTGCAATCTTCGTGCAACCATTTCTCGCATTTGGTGCATTAAATCCAATCGCACTTGAGACTTTTCTTTAGCGTAAAAGTATCCTTTACATACAGCACAAAAATTATCATCATTATTCTCATCAAAACTATCGTCACTGGTATCCAGAGGAATTTCTTCACTTGAAGAAGACGAGCGTACACTTCTCTTTTTCTTCTTTTTTTAAGAAGGTTTCTTTTTATTTATTTTGCATTTTCCCGTCTTTTCCCGATTTTCTCTGGACTTTTTCCCGCCATAGTTTTTCCTCTCTTTGATTCGAAGGTTTCTTTTTATTTATTTTGCCTTTTCCCGATTTTCTCTGGACTTTTCCCGGCATAGTTTTTCCTCTCTCTGATTCGAAGGTTTCTTTTTATTTATTTTGCATTTTCCCGTCTTTTCCCGATTTTCTCTGGACTTTTTCCCGCATAGTTTTCCTCTCTCTGATTCGAAGGTTTCTTTTTATTTATTTTGCATTTTCCCGTCTTTTCCCGATTTTCTCTGGACTTTTTCCGCATAGTTTTTCCTCTCTCTGACCTTTGCTGTTTGGTTCTTACGCCCAGATGATTTAGGTTTTCTGCCATGAGGAATCGGGTTGATTGCTTCCAGACTGGAAATCACTTTTTCTGTGCTGGTGGGGGCAACTGCTGGTGACAGTCCACTTCCATTACTAGCTCTGCTGGTGGAAGCAGCTGCGTGTGTAGGCCTATTGTCACATCACATGCGCCGCTTGTGGAAGCAACAGTTGTATCATTGCTAGAACCGTCAGAGATAGAAAACGCATGCTCTAGGATTACTTTTGGGATATAGAGATAAATCAGAGTAGCTGAAAACCCAGAAGTGCCATTTCCTATTGTGGCTGCCTTGCTCCAAGCTGTATTCAGAGGCGATCCAAACTGAAGTCTCTAAAGTTTACAATCTGTCTTTCTGTGGATCCAGATGTTTAGGGCATATTGCCAATATGCTTTCAATGGTTTAAAAAATGAGCGATCAAGTGTCTGAAGTACTGGGCGGTGGGACTTGAAAGGCAGAAATGAATTACAGTAGAACCTCTTTTATCCGAAACTCTTTTAATCGAAACTCTCGGTTAACCGAAATCCATTTTAAAACTTTTTTTTTTTTTTAACAATCACATTCGTTGTGTGCAAGCGGTCCTTTCCGAACCACGAGTACAGATAGACATTTCGGATACCGTTTCTTAGAATTCTTTTGAATTTAACTTGAACTCCAGTAAACTGCGGAGTGAAGTAGAACACAGTAAGAGAAAGGACAACCGGAATGTGTGAATGTGGTCTAGCAGGCGAAGAAAACGAACAAATTATCAATTCTCAAGTCTTTGTTTACAAAAGTTTTACAAAAGGTTTGGCATGGCTGGAGCAGCAGAAAGACTTTGATACTAGTGAATTAATAGTATTTAAAAAAAAAAAGGGTCGTGATAGAGCTGCAAAGCAAAGTGACAAATAAAACATTGTTTCAAACCCTTGTGAAATATGTAAAAGGTACTTAATTTCAAAATTAAAATTCAGGTAATTTATTCTTGTTTCTATTTTGCTATTGTTATATTTTTATTAAGCCCTTGTTATCATAATAAAAAAGACCGCATATATTTGTCCTTAATTTTAAAATTGAAGCATTCTCGATTATCCGAAAATTTCGCTTTTCTAAAAGATAGTCGGTCCCAATTACTTCGAATAATCGAGGTTCTACTGTACTTTATTTTCTGTCTTCATTTAAATTTATTTCTGAACCATGTTGCGTCTTTCCCCCCAAGTATAGTTGGAAGATGCCCCACACGCTTGTTTCTGTATTGCTGCAAGGTTATGGCTTGCAGTGCTTCAGTGTGCCTTGTGTGTGTAACAGAATGCGGGACGCGAAATTCTAAAATGGAGGGCCAAAATCACAGTCAGGTGAAATTCGAGCACCTCATTGGTCGTTGAGTCGCGTCTTTTTCAGAGAGCAATCTCTAGCGTTAGGGGAACGTCGAATACTACCTTTTCCGAGAAAAAATCATGTATTGAAGTGAATTTTTTCTGTTTCATTTAAAATAAGCCATCGAAATTTACTCAAGATATTTTGATGACTTTTTATAAAATGTGAACGAAAGATTTCGATTTTAAGCTGTAAAAAAGTTTAAATAATATGGCAAGTGCTTTTTAGGTGCGTTCGTAATTATATAAATACGTAGCACCTATAGTCGTCGTTCAGTCCGTCCGTCCGTCCGTCTGTCCGTCCGTCTGTCCGTCCGTCTGTCCGTCCGTCTGTCCGCATGTAACAGAGCAAAAACTACCCAACCGAATGGTCTGAAATTTCAAATATATGATTGTTGCAAAATTTTGTCGAGCCATTTCAAATTTTATGAAAATCGGATGTATAGTTTAATTACAGGGACAGTCAAAAGTTTTTCTTTACATTACGGCCAATGGGAAAAATTATTGCAAGTGCATTTTAATGATATTAGAGCCTTCCGAATGATCTGAAATTTTAAAGATATAACTGTTGCAAAATTTTGTCGAGCCATTTCAAATTTTAGGAAAATCGGATGCATAGTTTAATTACAGGGACAGTCAAAAGTTTTTCTTTACATTACGGCCAATGGAAAAAATTATTGCAAGTGCATTTTAATGATATTAGAGCCTTCCGAATGATCTGAAATTTTAAAGATATAACTGTTGCAAAATTTTGACGAGCCATTTCAAATTTTAGGAAAATCGGATGTATAGTTTAATTACAGGGACAGTCAAAAGTTTTTCTTTACATTACGGCCAATGGGAAAAATTATTGCAAGTGCATTTTAATGATATTACAGCCTTCCGAATGGTCTGAAATTTTAAAGATATAATTGTTGCAAAGTTTTGTTGAGCTATTTCAAATTTTAGGAAAATCGGATGTATAGTTTAATTACAGGGACAGTCGAAAGTGTTCCGTTACATTACGGGGAATGGGAAAAATTATTGCAAGTGCATTTTAATGATATTACAGCCTTCCGAATGGTCTGAAATTTTAAAGATATAATTGTTGCAAAGTTTTGTTGAGCTATTTCAAATTTTAGGAAAATCGGATGTATAGTTTAATTACAGGGACAGTCGAAAGTGTTCGTTACATTACGGGGAATGGGAAAAAATTATTGGAAGTGCATTTTAATGATGTATCAGACTATGCGCTTTATGAAGTGCAAAAAAGTATACATTCAGTACAATATGGGGTGCAAAAAATAATTATAAAACTAGTTATAGTACGAACGCACCTCATTTGCCACGTTTGACGAGCAATTTCCAACTTGTTTAGTTAATGAAAATTAAAGATGAAACTTGCATTTTTTTTTTCCTTGTGTTACTTTTAAAATCCAAAATAAAACAAATATTCGCACTTTTCTATAGAAAAATTTAATAACCAACTTAGAATACTAAAAACTTTCAAAATTTTTTGCCTAATGGAAAATAATAAAAAAAAATAATGTCAGTTTTTAAACCGATTTTAATCATTAAGAATAAACAGAACAAAAAATATTACATGAACAATTTTGTAATAGTATGTACAATAAGTTATTTTGTTTCCTGGTTCATGTATTTAAATCTGGAATTTTTAAATCGATTTTTCACTCACTTCCTGGTACGCTAAGGTTATAAAAATTATGAAAGCAGGTGTGTTTTTTATGACAATATAACATTTTAATATTTTGAGAATTTAATTATAAATTAATAATATGTTTCCCTAAGGAGGGTTCAAGTAATAAATTGCTGAATATTGTTTATGGTTATAATTGTATAAGAGTTACAAGAAGAATGAAATTAATTATGTGCTAAATCATGCACGCTAAAATATGCCAATTAGCTGTGAAACTGCAACAATGAAATATTTTAAATATAAAAATGCAAAAAATAAAATATAAATAAAATATAAAGATTGTAATATATGTTTTAAATGCACTTTTATCATTAATTAATTAATTAATGTAATTTATGATTTTGTGTTTCAAAAAACAAATTTAGAAATCTTGAAAGGTTGTTTAAACTATGCTTTTCTTTTTCTTTTGCATATGCTTAAAAAAAAAAAAAAAAAAAAAAAAAAAAACAGAGAGAAAATTGTGATATTTGAAATAAATGCACAAGTTCATGTTCGTCTAATCGTAAATTAAACGAAGGAAATTTCCATAATCGGTCCACGCCAGATTAACACATTGTAGCGGACTTGAATAGCAGTCATGAAACTAGGCTTGATTTTTAAGATAAACATTGAATGCCTATAAAAGAATGTTTACCTTTTATGTCCCAAATTATGAATTTATGAAAATTTCATCTTCTAAAGCATATTTTGTGAATTTTTGAAACTACATTAGAAAATTTACACAATCATTTAATAAATTTTAGAAAGATTTTGCTAGAATTAATTAATTAAATTGGATTTATTGGGATTTTGTGCAATATTTGTAACTCCCCTCAAATCTTTTATTTAAAATCGTTTTTTAGTATTTTGTAGAATTACAAAATATACAAATATAATTTCTTACAATAGAAATATTTCCGAACATAAACTTTCGCCTCCCCCCCCCCCCCAATCTGTCAACGTCAAGAAAGCTGAAAAAAATGCAAACGCAAAAGAAATGATTTTTTTTTTTTTTTTTTTTTTTTTTTAATTTTCTTTTGTGCAACCAATAATGTTTTTTGGAACAAGATAAAGTAAAATAGATAGTTCATTCTAAACAATATAACTACTAATCGATGTATTAAATTAGTTTTATAACAAGTTATTTTAATGGCACTTTAATGTACCGTCGGGCATAAAAGGTTAAAAACAGAAAAACTTTTTTACTTTCATATTTATTTTATGGGCAGAGTACCTGGAGCGACATAAAAAAAAATTTTTTTTTTGATTTATTTTTAAGGTTTTTTTTTTTTTTTTTTTTTTTTTTTTTTTCATTTAATGCTAAAACATTAAATTCTACTTTTTTAAAATTAGTATTATTTATATATAGTATTTTTATATATAATTTTGTTAATTTAAAGTTTCCGATTTAAAGTCTAGAAAAAGGTCTTTTTTTGATAGTTGTTGACCTTTTCTAGAATAATATTTTTGTTTGTGATTTTATAGATTTAAATGGTGTGTGTGTGTGTGTGTGTGAGGGGGGGGGAGGGGAGGTAGAGGAGAAAATTTATTGAGATTTTTACTATACGGAATTTATAGACAACTTTTAAATGATTTTACAAGTATTTTTCAATGAAAACTAAATTTTTATTAAAGAATATTTGTCATGTCATTTCATTTAAAAATATTACAACTTATAATCTAAATTATTCACTTTCGTTGTATAAAATGTTATCAAAATATCTTAATTGAGTTAATTTCGATAGTTTATTATGAATAAAAGCGTACAAAATAATAAGGTAAATAATGCATAAATGTAAATAAGGTAACAATCGCTTCAAAATTACTTTTCCTCTAACTCCTTTCAAAATTCAGATGGAGAAACAAGTTGGTGATCTTCACCCTTATCTCTGTTAAAACCACGCGACCACACAACCAATGGGGTGGCTGTATTTCACCTGACTGTGATTTTGGCCCTCCATTTTAGAATTTCGCATGCGGGACTTACTTATATTGCTAATATCTTATTTAAAATAAAGCATTCGTTTATGGATTTTAAACGTGAGCAACGGAATGATAGAAGAGGATTACTCACCAGGTTAAATGCTCATGTTATCCATAAATAACGGCGATTGAAGGCGAAATTTTAAGATAAATTCACAAACCCCGTCCACACTGGGACAAGATTCCTCACACAAGAGGGCCAATATTGTCATTAGTTGACACGTATAACTACTAGGAACAAACATGCGTCTTCCCCCGAATTACCTTAAATTAAATTAACTTTTAATAAAATGGTTTTTTTTTATTTTATAAATTGTAAATTTATTAAATTAAAAATATTATTAATATAAATTATTAAAATTTTAGTTTAAAATAAATTCAATATATATTATAGTTATATATTTATTTTATTGTTAAATTTTATAGTAGCTATAAACTGAAATTCATCTTTTACTTATTTATTCACTTTACATTTTTAGTTATTAATTTTTATTAAAGTATTAATAAATATTATTATTAAGGATTGGTGAAATTATTTATTTAATTAATTAATTACTAATTAAATTGTTAATATAATTAATAATTTAATAATTAGCTGTTATTAATTACTTTTTATTGTTAATTAAAAAGTAATTTAAAAAAATTAATTTATTAAGAGCTGATTTAAAAATTAATAAAACTTTTTAAATAGATTGTAATAAAAGCAGTTTAGTTAAAATACAATTAGAAAACAAACAATAAAAGAACTTAAAGCAAAATTTTAAAACAAAACTATCATGCAATAAACTGCAATCATGCAATAAACAGTTCAGCCATAATCACAGTTTTTTACATTTATGTTCTTTCGGTCTTTTTTATTATTCTTAAATTCTTCAAACATTTAGGGGAGACCTCCTCTGACACCCCTGTCGTGTGCCCATAATTTTAATTAATTGCAACTACGAGGAGACACTTGCTTCACCGTAAATCAGTAATCAGAAAAGAAAAGAAAATCTCCAAGAATTGAACATGAAAAGAGGGCAAACAAATTTATTTTTTCAGCACAAGTTCATGGATTCTAAAGAAGTGCTTACATTTCATATTCTATACCATGAGCAGTGGTAGACTGGACTTCTAACAATATCGTGTTTAAAATGTAAATAGCAGCCAGGGCCGAAACTAAGGGGGGAGGGCGAGGGGGCATGTGCCCCGGGCGCCAGAACGAAGAGGCGCCAAATGAAGGATTATACCTTTGGAAAGGATCATTTTCTTCTGATGGACTGATGGCTTCCCTTATTATGAAACAGCCATTATAAATGAAGTGTTAGGTGAAGATGAAAGAGCAGTCGTAAAAAGTTAGAACTCTGATTTTCTGGTCCGAATGGGAGAAAAAATGGCCATAATTTTTCTTGCAAAAAAAAATTATGGCCATTTTTTTTCCCATTCGGACCAGAAAACCAGAGTTCTAACTTTTTACGACTACGCTCTTTCATCTTCACCTAACACTTCATTTATAATGGCTGTTTCATAATAATAAAAGTCATCAGTCCATCAGAAGAAAATAACTCGGTGAAAGCGGAAACTCGGTTAGGCGAGACTCGGATAATCGGGACTCTACTGAATATGTCATTTTAAAAATGATCTTTAGAATATTTTTGTTGATGTTCAGAGGGACCCCAACCCCCCCTTGGATCTGCCACTGTAGATTACGTAGTTCAGTATTACATATTTTATGATTACATATTTTAAATTTTAAAATAAGTCGTCTATTATAAAATTAGTAAAATTCTCTTTGTAAATATACTTTGTGGAAGAGGGGGGTGGGGGGCGCCAAAATCCATGTTTGCCCCGGGTGCAAAAAAGGCTAGTTTCGGCCCTGAAGCAGCGACAAAAGTCACTAAAGAACAACTTGTTTTGCCCCATGAACAGAGTGGTGAATTTTGATTGGCCAGATAGAATATCTGCCATATCATTTTTATCCAGACGTAAATGGCAGTTTAGAAATTCCCAACAAAAAGCGGGTTTTTCTGATGGCTATATTGCATTGCAAGAATGCGGCAAAATTTCTAGCGTCGCTTTAGTTATTCTCTGAAATCAAGTTGGTGCGAGAAGAACCCGTATTTTTTGGTGTTGTCTGCACTTTCTAACTTAATGGAAGGTATCTATTACTTAATGAAAAAGTACTATGTTATATTTTTAATTCATGAAATTTTTGTTTTATTTATTATTATTTTAAAAAACATATTCATGTTCTTGTCTAACAATGAATAGAAGGCCAATATAATTTAAAATTTGAGGGTTTTTTTTTATTAAATCAGTCTTTTCTTACTCTCCATATAATACTAACATGTCACGAATATTTTCGACAGCAATTATCGGCTCTCATCCTCAGCTGACATTAAAAGAGAGTACTTTTCCAGACTAGGATAAAAATAGTTCTGCAAAGTAGTGTTAGATTCTTTGATGTATATACAGGGCTCGAAATGGAAAAATCCACGGAACGCTATTTCAAAATTATTGTCGACTATTTTTTTTTTTTTTTTGAAAGTACAGTAAAGTCCCGATTATCCGAGTCCCGCTTAACCGAGTTTCCGCTTTAACCGAGTTATTTTCTTCTCATGGACTGATAGCTTCCATTATCATGAAAATGAAACAGCCATTATAAATGAAGTGTTAGGTGAAGAAGAAAGAACAGTTCTTGAAAGGTCAGAATGGGGGGGGGGGAATTATGGCCATCTTCTTTTTTGCCATTCTGACGAGAAAATCAGAGTTCTAACTTTTTACGACTGCTCTTTCATCTTCACCTAACACTTCATTTATAATGGCTGTTTCATAATAATGGAAGCTATCAGTCCATCAGAAGAAAATTATCCATTCCAAAGGTATAACTTCGATTGAAAAAACTATTTAATACTTTGAGCAGAAAGAAGAGGCTATACCTTCAATTTTCATGACACTAATAGAATCATACAGCTGCCAATGTGTACGGTTTTGTTACCCCTAAAATTGAATACAATTTTTTGCCATATATAATCGTTGACCATTGTTAGATTTCGGCGATTGCATTAGGCAAAACTTACTAGTAAGTTTTAGAGGTAAGAAAAAAAGTCTTAGAAATTGGTAGCTATACACTAGCGTAATATTGCAGCAAAATTGACATTCAACAAACAAAAAACTATCAAGGGCTTTTACAAATAAACAATTTCATTCCGCGTTTTTCTTAATAGTTACGTAAATGTACATCAAAGAAATGTTACTAGTACCATAAAAATGAATGAATTAAGTGAAAATTTATATTTCATCTCCTTAGTTGGTGACAATTTGTGTAAATCCGGTTTATCCGAGTTTTTTGCTCATCGGAGGTGTGCTTGGTCCAAATTAACTCGGATAATCGGGACTTTATTGTATAGAAAATTTATATTTAACCGTAGAAAAAAAAAATGCATTCAAGATTCTAAAATTAGAAAAAAAAAACTTTACAGGGAGCATATGACATTGTAATAACACTTTTTAATAATTCCACGAACCAGAACAATGTTTTCCATACTTTCACAAACCGGAACAATTTTTGTCACAAAGTATTGTAGTGATGAGTTTTTTACACTTCTAACTATAATTTTAAAAACGTTTCTTGTGTTTAATGTAATTTACTTTCCTTAATTTTCTATGTAAAATTAGATACGTAATTAAATTATTTTAAATATTTCAATACCTACAAAGAAGAGAAAAATTATGCATATCTTTATAAACATTTGTGCTGGTTGATTTCGTGAAATGAAAGTAAATACTGAGTAAAATTCTTGCACGATTTTGATAAATCATTTCAAATATTGTATAAAATTTATAATTTGAACTAAATAAATTTTTGTCTCTTTCTTACTCAAAATGAAGTTTGGGGGGCAATTAAAATCGTTAATTTTGCTTTATTCTACCTATAATAGAAGAAAGTATTATAATCAGAATTTTTTTCGACTTCCGGCCTTCGACAGATTTACACTTTTTCGCGATCAAAAATCCCAAAAAACATGTTTATACAAAATGTCCGTCTGTCCGTGTGTCGCCATTTTACAATCGAAAAATGTATGAAGTTATGCATAGAATTAAACAAAATTTCATGTTGTGTTTTTGACTGTGGAAAGCAGGTTCTCCTTGAATTTGGAAATATTCCGTCGAAAGAGGCGCTAATAGCGACAAAAATTCCGCATCCTGCTAAGCCAGCTATTCTTAAACAACTGGCGTACAACAGAATAACGAAATTTTTTAATTTTATTAAACATTCTGATCGAGATTAACTCGTTTCTATTCCGATTAATTGACTGAAGCAGAAATTTAAGATGAAAGTTGAAGTTGGTATAGTATTGAATTCATAAGATTGAAGTATTAAGTACTTTTTTAAATGTTAAGGTATGTGAGATAGAAGAAAGTTTTGGGATTGACACATCCAACTAGTTCATGTTTAAAATCAGTACTTCCTTGTTGAGGTTTGATCGGTGTCAACTGAACATGCTTGCAAACATATGGAAAGAACTGATTGACAAATGCGACATATACAAAATAACGTACCAATAACTATCTACTGCACTTATTCTTCTACTCTAATAGAAAGGGGAAAAAATTAATTAATGAACTCCAAAAAATTTTAATCTTGTTAAGTGCAATGGTATTGAGGAAATTTTAATTATATATAGATATATGTGTATAATAATGATGCTTTATTTTTAGGGAGCGATGCCTGCTTTGATTCACTTTGGTCGAAAATGGCTGCTTGCCTGTGATGATTTAGTTATCCCATCCATTATTGAAATTATTTTACGAATACCATGGTAACTTTTTTTTTTAATCGTTATCTAATGTTATAATTCTCTAAATAAATTCGAAATCATGATGGCGTATTATTGCCTTCCTGTATTTCCTTAAACCAAATTTGTGCCTTTTCGCAATGCATATTTTGTAGTTGTTTTCATTACACTGCTTCGCCACAGTATGCCCCTTTTTTTTGAGCATATGGATAGCTGTTTCTGAAGTGTATTTTGTTTTGCTCTTAACTGTTGGTTGAAAGCTTGTACAGCAGGGTTGTTTCTTTATAGAAGTTTTTTATGCTTTCGGAAATTTTTCTTTTTAATTTCTAGTTATTTTAAAGCGTCAAGTATTTTGTTTAGTAAAATTTTGAAACCATCTTTCAACTTTAACAGGCTACTTCAATCACGCGAAAACACCTGCTCGCTAATGTTAATCCTATGGGATATTTTTTTAAATATCTCGTTTGCATTTCCATATTTTTTAAATGATTTTTTTTGCATTGGATAGCTGAGGTCGATTTCTACAAAAGCCATTTTTTTTTTTTTTTTTTTTTTTTTTTTTTTTTTACGAGGTGTTACTTTCAGTTTCGAAACCGCTTCCGCAGTGAAAGTATCCCAATAAAAAAATATATAAATAAATAAATATGTAAACAAAATCGAAAAAGTGAAAAACAACCCTTGTAGAGATCGACCTTAGCAAAAAGCATAAAATGCAAAAAAAAAGAAATAATAATAATAATAATAACAAAAATATTGAAATGCAAACGGATATTTAAAAAACATTCTCCCGTTGGATTAACATTAGCGATCTGGTGTTTTCGCGTGAGTGAAGTAGCCTCTAAACTGTAGTTTTGGCACTTCCTTGTTTTATGAGTCTGAAAAAACTGCGAATTCGTGCAAAATATTATAAACAATCCCCGAACTGAAACGTTGACCAATGAAAAGTTTCTAATTTTATATGGCTTATTTATGTATAAATTGACAAATTACTTTTCAATGTATTTATTAAATGGTGTAAATATAAAACAAATTGTTTGTGTATTTTGATACATTTATACAGGGAGTCCAGCGAATAAGACCCTGATTTCAAAATTAAATATCTCAAAAATAAAGATCAATAGAATTAATTATGCGGTAAACGGTCTGTTTATTAGCTAAGCTGTAAAAATGTTATACAGAAGTTGGAAAATTTAGTTGCAAAAACCGTTAACAGATGGCGCTGTAATCGCAATGCTTATAAATTGTGCTTCAAAGTCCAAAGCACTAGCGTCTCATTCCTACATGGCTCCCTATGGAAGAACGAAAGTTGGGTAACACCACAATTTCGTTGGTGTGATTTGCAGAAGTGGAGACATCTGGTCACAGAATTATTGCATCAGCTTTAATTTTAGAGAATTTCAATTAATCAAGAGAATTAATTTAGAGAATTTCAATTTCAATAAAAAGTTTAGCAATCATTATATAAGAACTTGTTAAAATATTTTATTTGGGTGATGAGCAGAAGCGGAGCCATGTATTGACAGAATTGAGATTAGTTTCAAATTTTGTTATAAGCTACTTCGGTCCGGATACCAGTATCTCTGTGGTATGCCTTTTCTCGCTTAATTGGTAGATCGTGGAATCGAATCCAAGTAGAGTAGGATTTGAAAAAAATTGGAAATCTTTACTTTTTAATATTTAGTTAAATTATAATAAAAAGTTTGAATAAAAAAAATCCAAAGTTTCTGGTTTTAAAATTTAACTAAGCTAAAAGAAACCCCCCTTTTTACAATCATTGAGCATTTATAATAATGATTCATAAATCATTTTTTTTTTAATTGTAGAAAATGGTTTGAATGAAAAAATACGAAGTTTTCTATTCTATTTTTAAAAACATAATTAAATTTTAAAAAATCATTTTAATTTTAAAAACTCATTTTAATTTTTTTAACCATTTGGAAAAATGAGTATTGTTCTCTGTCAGGGCAGGAAATCAAAAACATATCTGAGGCGTTTTATTGGTTGAATCCGCATTTTATTCGTTTTTTGATTGATCTATACAGTAATCTGTATTTCCTTTACTTTCAACAGAGATGGATACTTCTGTTGCCACTATGACAAAAAAAGTAATAAAAACTACAAAAAAAAATTAATAACTCAGAAACAAATGGAGATACAGCTTTCAAACAAATTGCATTTAAAAGTACATCTTTTTCTCTATACGACAGTGTAAAAAGTAATATTGTGGGTTGGTTGTATTTATGTCGGCCAATTATCAGCACGTGGGATATAGGCCCTAAGAGGGGGGAGTGCATTCCGTGGAGGTCTTTCTAAGGGAACCTAACCCATATTAACGCTTGGAGAACCAAGGTTCGAAGAAAACCACGAAAACTCCGAACGATTAGGCCGACGGGCGCGAGTAATATTGTGGGATGTTTAGAAGATTAAGAATGAAATTTCATTTAAAATGGGTCGTCTGATTTCTACGATGGAAAAGCTTTTTCCCGAACACCCAATGAAATGCTTGGATAATACGTAAGTTCCAGGTGGATAATACGTAAATTTCAGGAAATCTGACAGGTCGCAGGCGATTTTTGTCGCTTGCAATTTTTACGTGTAATAACACTCTTAATGTTTAATTCATGGCGTACGTAATGTACGATCAACGCCGTGCGATTTTTTATGTCTTAAATTTTAGTCTTTGAAAAAATAATTTTCCAAATGGTCGTTGTAATTTGTTAAATTGCTTTTTTTTAACCATTTGGGAAAATGGTTATTGTTCTCGTCAGGGTAGAAAATCAAAAGCATATCTGAAGCGTTTTATTGGTATAATCCGCATTTTATTCGTTTTCTGATTGGTCTATACACTAACCTTTACTTTCAACAAAGATGGATACTTCTGTTGACACTATGACAAAAAAGTAATAAAAACTACAAAAAAAAAATTTAATAACTCAGAAACAAATTGAGATACAGCTTTCAAAAAAATTGCATTTAAAAGTACATTTTTTTCTCTATACGACGGTGTAAAAAGTAATATTGTGGGATGTTTAGAAGTTTAAGAATGAAATTTCATTTAAAATTGGTCGTCAGATTTCTTGGAAATGTGACGGTGGAAAAGCCTTTTCTCGAACAGCCAATGAAATGCTTGGATAATACGTAAGTTTCAGGAAATCTGGCGAGTCGCAGCGATTTTTGTCGCTTGCAATTTTTACGTGTAATAACGCTATTAATGTTTAATTCATGGCGTACGTAATGTATGATCAACTCCGTGCAATTTTTTGTCTTAAATTTTCGTCTTTGAAAAAATCATTTTCCAAATGGTCGTTGTAATTTTTTAAATTGCTTTTTATTTTTTAATATTATTATTTTTTAATTATTATTATCATTGAGCACATAAGTATGGTGCAGCTTCTAGCGATATGATCCGAAGTGTTGGAAAGGAATGGAGCCTCCAAAATTCTTTTGCTTCGACGCTGATGATATGACTTATTATCAATTCCTTTTAAAAACGAAATTATTTAATGGATAATTTCTGTCTCTAAAACTTTGTTTACAAAGAAAAGAAATATATGTGTTGTGCTAAAACCAAAATAGTATGCCGTGATTTAAAAATAAATGAAAAGTGCAAAATTACTTTTTAGTTATAATAATTCAGGTATAAACAATAATACCAAAATATTATGCCGTGATTTAAAAATATAAAAAATAAATAAAAAGTACATTTTTTTCTAAACACATGCATTTTGATTTAAATAATTATATGGCATTAAAAATTGAATTTAATAAAATAATTTAATATGTTCTTATATAATGATTTCTAAACTTTTTATTGAAAATTCTATTAATGTAAATTCTCTAAAATTAAAGCTAATGCAATAATTCTGTGACCAGATGTCTGCACTTCTGCACATCACCCCAACGAAAAAGTGGACTTTCCGAATTTTCGTTCTTGCATAGGGAGCCATCTAGGAATGAGACGCTAGTGCTCTGGACTTCCAAGCACAATTTATAGGCATTGCGATTACAGCGCCATCTGTTAACGGTTTTTGCTACTAAATTTTGAAACTTCTGTATAACATTTTTACAGCTTAGCTAATAAACAAACCGTTTGCCGCATAATTCTATTGATCTTTGTTTTTGAGATATTTAATTTTGGAATCAGGGTCTTATTCGCTGGATACCCTGTAATTATTTGATAAAGTTATGAATTTTTAATAATTAACATTATTAGTTACTGTTTCAGTATTACTCCATTTAAAACAATTATATTATAAAAAACTATAAAAATTTAAAATTTTTCATTTTCGCTTTTACAATACAGCTAAGACAAGGTGGAATTTTAGCTTGAAATGACTTAATATGCAATAAGTTCCATTTTTATTTTATACTTTCAAAGAAAAATGTGTTAATTTAGGACTTTCGGAGCTGCATTTTTAAAAATTTAACTGTGTCTACTTACTCTTGGAGTTAATTTAACTCTAAAATTTTTCCGTTTAGTACAAGCTCTAATAAAGCAAAACAGTATACAAATTTATTTTTATATAAGAAAAATTGTAGAAACTTTAAAAATATTATTCTAATTATTCTAATGTAATCAAGAAAGAGTTTTGCATGTAATTTTTCTTCTAGTTGTTGGCAAGTATATTTTCCCATTGTAATTATTTGAACTAAGGTAAAATTATCCTGGTTAATAATGACCTGCTCTATTTTTCCGTATTGCTTCAGTAATTTGTTATTATTATTGTATCATTATTATTAATAGAATGGAAAGGTCATCGCCTATCAATATTTTCTACTATGTACTAACGTAAATCATTTATTTAACCCCTTGAGGGGCAAGCAATTACGTTTGTGTAATGCTGAATTCCCACCGGAAATTTAGAAAAAAAAATTTCAAAATAAGGAAAAGCAATTTTACAACTTTTTTCCCACCAAAGTTAAAAAGGTAAAATTTCATAAAAATTTTCTGGGGCAAATCTTCATTAATCGTAGGTGGGATAAAATATATCCCACTGCTCCTCAAGGGGTTAACGATAATTTTAAAATATCACAAAAAGAGCTTTAAAATAACTGGCGAAGAATTCTAAATAAATAAATAAATAATAAAAAAAAATAATGTTCACACTTCCGATATTTTTAATATTCATAAGTATGTAAAAATGTATTTGTATAGTATTATTAATGATTTAATATTTTGCTGGCGCCTTTAATAATTAGCTTTTATTTTTTTATTTACTTTTACTTTTTATTTTTATTATTCTCTTTTAGGTTAGTTGCATCTATAATTGTAGTATGGGTTGATATCTCTGGTTGTGATTTTGATAATTTATACATAACATATTTATTGTACGTTGTTTTTGGCCATCATCTGCTTGCAGTATGTATCTGTATTGCAACATGTATTGCAAGTTCCAGAGGGGCGGTATTGCAGGTGTGTAAATATTATTTTGTTATAATTTTGAAATATATATATGTATTTTGTAATTTTGTTTAAATTACATATTGTTATTTTATATACTATTATTGCGTATGCAGTGGAACATATCTGTTTTTATCCTTGAGCCGAAAAATTGTGAATTGTAGGAAAATATAGACGCAATTAATTTAATGTTTATTCACACAAGAGTTTGTTGAAAATTACCAGAAATCATAAGCTTTTGGAATTAACAATTAAGGTTTTTAATAGATATCATTTTAATAATTTAAAGTAATTTGAAATACATATATATAAATAATACATATATGGTTTCTATAACAAAATGCTTTTATCATGTATATTTTTACAACACTGGGTGTGGTGATCAATTTTTAACAATTTCCAACATAGATGAAAAGTATTTACGGGACAATATCACAAAATACGAAAATTGCAGTCCACACAATAAAATGTCTAATAAATGTTAGATAACGCGATTTTCTTTTTTACATTCTAATAAAAAATGTTCTTAGAAGTATTTTCAAGACATATTATATTCATAATAACGCAAAAATAAAGCAATTAAAAGACTTAAACTTCCAAATTGTAATTTTCCTGGCATGTCACACTGTGATGTGTGCAAAGTAAAAGGCTTTCTGCTAATCATGTACAAATATCTTTTTCTAGTTTTTTTAATTTCTAATTATTAATTATACCTTATATAACACATACATGAGGAAGGTAACAAGTTCTGTATTTTACAAATAATTTTCCATAATTAAAATATGATTGTCACTGAAAATGAATGTCATTTTCCTGGCCTACTCATTTTAGTTCTTTATGAGTTATAAAGATGGCGCTGCAGAGTAACTCTTCTTGTTCTTGACATAGTTCAAGTCAGAAGTAATAAAATCATTGCAACCAGCAACAGGGGCGGATCCAGAGAGTCGTTTTGGGGGGGGCGATACCGAGTGACATATAATCAACGTAGTCATACTTTCTGTTGCTCAAATCCTTCCTTGCAGTTAATTATTAAATGAATATGAAATTAATGCGATTTAAAAATATTACAGACTCTCGATTATCCGACATCCGATTAACCGAAACACTCGGTTATCCAGCACTCTTATTTTATAATCCGCCCTCTCCGCAAAATATCGTTTATTGTTACTTATTAGGTCGTAAAATTAAAAACGTTATAACAGAATTTATTTATTAAATGTCTTTTTTTTTCTTTTTCTGTTTACTCTTATACTATGGTAATTATTTATCTTATTTTTTGTTCTTTTAGTTGTGGTAAACAACGTTAATAACACAACCCTGCGATGATTATCTTTTTAAACTTTTGATAATTGATTTTGATGCAAGACTTTTTAAAAATTTGCGATTTATGGAAAATCCTAACGTGATGACATGGTAAAAAATGAAGATCATTTTTGGATTCAACACTAAAGAATACAAAAGAACCAATTATCGAAAGCTGGAAAACATAACCATCACATCCATTTTTTAATATCAGATTTCTGAAAGAGGATAATCTCTGAAAAAGGATCCCCTTCAGAAATCTGACGGGCCTTTAACATACTAGAAAGTCAAAATGTGTCATCTAAGTGGTGTGTATACCTCTTTACTGGCGCGGATCCAAGGAAGGGGGGGAGAGATCGCCCCCCCCCCCTTTGGATAAAAAAATATAAATCCACCGATTATCGCGAATTTCGACAAATGGTCGCCGAAAAAAATCAATTTCGTCAATCGTTCGCAAATAAAAAAAAAAACGTGAATTTCGTCAAAGGATCATGCAAAAAAACGCGAATTTCGTCAAAGGATCGAGCATAAACGTGAATTTCATTAAAGAAGCACGGAAAAACGTGAATTTCGCCAAAAAATCGGACATTTCATCAAAGGACCACAAAAAAAACGTGAATTTCGTAAAAGACCACGAAAAAAAACGAATTTCGTCAAAGGATCGCAGAAAAAAAACGCAAATTTCGTCAAAGGATCGCAGAAAAAACGTAAATTTCGTCAAATGAACGCAGAAAAAAACGCAAATTTCGTCAAAGGATCGCAGAAAAAACGTAAATTTCGTCAAATGAACGCAGAAAAAAACGCTAATTTTGCCAAACAATTGCGAAAAAAAACCACTAATTTCGCAAAAGAATCGCACAAAAAATGCGAATTTCGTCAAAGGATCACGAAAAAAATACGCTAATTTCGTCATAGGTCCGCGAAAAAAACGCACAAGTAGCACCAGGAGGAGATTCCCCTGGGTGCGAATCCACGGGGGGGGGTCGATCGGGGCGGTCGCTCCCCCAAGATATAAATCCAATGTTTTTATCGGCAGTTTTCGCGGAACAGACAGACAAGCAAACGAAAATACTTTTCAGGTGTCAATGGTAAACCTCACTGACGTTTCGGCAGTTAGTGAACAAAATAGGATTATATCCTGTCAAAAGGCATATGGCGCCATAATTTTTGACACTAATGGGTTGAGGTGGGGACGATGCCATTTCGTGTATCTTTCGTTGAATCTCTACAACAGAAATTGACAACGTTATGCGGATCCCTTTAAAGTGTTGAAACTTTTTCGTTCTTTCAAAGAAGCTGCAATTCTAATTTCTGTATAACTATATTTTTGAGGAGTGCTTTATTGTTTGAGAAAAGAATGGGATTCATAGCAATTTAAAAAGAAAGAAAGAAAGAAGAAAAAGAAAGGTCCTTTGAAAAATTCAAGCATCTTAATGTTTTCTGAAGAAAACCAATAATGTGTTAAAAATATACTGTTATTTCCACCCACATTGGTAAATTTCAAGGGTATTTCATGAATGTAAAAAAATGATTATGTCCTAATCCTAGTCAGTTAAAAGCTAAAATGAGTATGGTGTGTTGATTTCTTAAAAACCAACTAGGTAATTTAAATTAAAATAATAAAACTGTAAAAAATTACCATAAAATAAAAGCGAAACATAGGACGCGTTTCGAGCTAAAAATATAACAGCCCGTCATCAGCTACAGTAAGCACGTGTCCGTAAGCGGACAAGGTCAAAAATGAACTGAAAGGGAGAGAATGTTGCAAAGAATACGACAGATGGCGCTAGCTGAAAAGGGAACATACAGAAGAGAAAAGTGTTGCCAAAACAATAGAAGAGAAATTGATAAGGAAAAATGGATATAAAAGAAATAAACAAAATTAAAATAAAATAAAAGAAGTAAATTAAAAAATATAAATAATAATAATAAATAAATAAATATAAAAGAATAAAACAAGAAAAAAACCAAAAGATCCCCCCTTTTTTTACAAAATAAAAAGATTAGAAACAAGAGAAGAGGGAAAAGAATTACAAAAGTAATTTCCACGCTGGAGATAGGAAAGGAGATGATGGGGGATCATTGACAAGATTAGCAGAATTTTTATAAATAAAATATGCTTCATGAAAATCCAAGTGAGAGGGATAGGCAGGGGAAGAAATAATTTTGGCCATGGAGAAATTGAAACAATGACTGAAAGACCAACAGTGAGAAGCAATCGAAGATTTAGAGATTTCTTGATTTGCAATATACCTCTGATGCTCGCCTAATCTGAATTTTAAAGCTCTCTTTGTTTGACCAATATAACCTAAATTGCAAGCAGTGTTGATTTCAGGGGGTGGCCCGGGGGGGAATGTCCCCCCCGGGATTAAAAAATGTCCCCCCCGGAGGAAATTTTTGACTTTCTCCTTATTTTTTCTAGTGGTGATATTTTCCTTCGAATCCTCCCGAAAAACCTGTTAAGATGGAATCGCAAGGTACCGTTAAAAAATGCTGTCTTAAACTAGATATACTTGCATAGCATTTTTGTCGTCAATTACAAGGAAATGTTCTTTCTAAGGTATTATTCCGTTATAGAAAGGTTCAGTTTCTACGACATATAACAGCTTTGTATAAGTAAGTCTTACAAGCTATTCGAAAAATCGAACAAGTTAAAAAAAAATTACGAAATTAATGTTTATTCTGTTTATTAATATTTAACCTTTCAGCTAACTTTTTGCACAATAGGTGCGTGTCATATTCTTGTGTACAATAGTAGTTACAAGATTTTAAAAAAAAAGAAGAAGAAGAAACAAATTACAAAATTATTAATTAGCATACCGCTAATACTTGCATAATATTTATTTAAAGCATACCGGTAGTAAAACTTAAATTTTAATTTTGGTGCCATATATGAGATTAAACTGTAAGAAATTGTTGTTAAATAATTCCTTTTTTTTTTTTTTTTTTTGTAAAATTATAAAATAACTGGTATAAATTTATTTCATTAACATTTTCGAAAAAATTAAATGCGGTAAAGTCTGGGAAACAGAACCTGTCTACAGCGGAATGCGGAATCCTCTCTTAAACGAAAAAAAAATAGGGTTCCAGCAAAAGCAGTGCACTGCGTGATACTTTCTAAGACGGAAATGTGTCTGTAACGGAATTTTTCTTCCACCTCTTTCAATTTTATATTTGCGGCTTTTAATATGTTACAATTGTTTTCATTGGGACCGTAAAAGTTTTCTGGTTAGGAGAAGATTCCATTATTGACAGGTGTGATGTCAAATCACATATTTTTGGCTTACTTACTCTAATTGTATCAATTATTAAATTATTTAGATATTTTTAATTAGACTCTCAATTTCTCTAAAATGTATTTAAATTATACCATAAAATATATTTTTTCGCTTAATATCCATTATTCAATCTTAACAATAAACATAATAATTCATTGAATGTATCATATCACGATAATAATTTTTCTAAATAAGCTTTTCCTATCCAGTGAAATATTATTCATTATATTTTTGAGGTTATAATATTAATTTCATGTATCATAAATAAAACTTTTTCTGTTACAAAGTGCTAGCCCATAAAATAAATATTATTACTTCCTATTGTGAAATTCTAAATTTGTGCGTTTCTTAATTAAAATATGATATGTTGTTATTATTCCGTTCACTCATAAAATATCTTGAAAGTTAATCCTTTCAGTAATAATCCATTTGTTTATCCCGTATTACATAAATAACTGCTTTATCTAAATGTAATTTTCTCTTGGAAAAACCAAATTCATTTATTGAATGATAAATTGATTATGCTGTCAAAAACATTATTATAATGGAGTTCGAGTGGATATGGACAACTGAATTAAAGGCACAGAAATGATTTCATACTTGATAGTTTAAAAAAGATTTACTTACTGAAAATGTCTTACTTGTGAATTACATCCGGTATTTACTTGTTTGCTAACATAAAATATTTTATTTTTCTTATTTTATTGTAGAATTCTAGGGAAATTTCATTTTCAAAGACTACCAATAAGCAATTAGGTGACGCTAGTACAGTGTAGTACATAGTTCTAGACGACACTGTGTCTGGTTAATCTATTGCGCTTTTCTGTTTTGATTGTTACAGATAAAAATCACAGCTTAAATTGAATATTGGATAGGAATTATTTTTGATATTGAATTATGTCAAAACAGTCGAAATTTATTTTCTTTTATCCAAATTAAAAAAAGAAGACGTAGTGAAGAACCTTTAGTACAGTCATCTGTTGAAAATCAAAATAATAATTCTCAACTAATTTTGAATGAAAGTGAAACCTGTAATGTGATAGTTCCACCCGCGATACCTTCTTGTAGTACTGTTAGTGGACAACCTCAACCGGAATATAAAAATGTTGGACGCAAGTTCAAATATCAAAAACAGTGGGAAACTAAATATGAATGGCTGTATTTTGATCGAACTCGTGGTGGTGCATTTTGCAAGCTGTGTGAAAAGCATTTAAAAAATGATGTAGAGGTATTTCAAAAAACAAGTGGAGTATTCATATCAGTGCCCTTCACAAATTTTAGGAAAGCAACTGGCAGTACAGGAAAACTTGAAAAACACTCAAAATCAGACAAACATTGTAAATCCGTTTTTATGGAAAATGAAAGATTACAGAATTTAAATGCTCCTATACACACACAAATAATCCAATGCAGCGAAGACGAAAGGGATAAAAATAGACAAGTTTTATCTTCTTTAATTAGAAGTGTGTATTTTTTAGCTAAAGAGGAGATACCCCACACTACAAAATATGAATCCTTAGTTCAAAGAATTTTAATGAGAGAAAATGAAACTCTTCGCGACTGGGTTAAGTCTCAAAGTGAAAGATCGACTTACACAAGTAAGTCAACTGCTTCTGAAATATTAAGCTCAATAGGCACAATCTTAGACAAAGCAGATGACAAAATACTAAATGGTAAATATTATTCTATAATGGGAGATGAATCGACGAACATAAACAATCAAAGTGAATTATCACTGATGGTGCGGCACGTCGTCCATGATCCAGTTTGCGAAGTAAGAGAAAGATTTTTGTGCATAATCTACTTAGAAAGAACTGATGCTGAATCAATATTTTTAGCTATAGATGATGCTTTAAAAAAACGAAATATGTCATATGATAAATGGGTTTCATGTTCTTTTGATGGTGCAGCGAACTTCAGTGGTAGTATAACTGGTGTTCGTGCTCGTATTTCAGAAGCTAAACAATGCGAAGTGCCTTACATTCATTGCAGATCCCATATTCTATCATTAGCTGTAACTAATTCAAGAAACAAGACTATAATGATTAAACGATTTTTTCACACAGTTAAAGATATTTATAAACTTTTTCATAGTTCTCCTAAGAGAGGAAAAATTTTGCACGAAATACAGAAAGCTTTAGAAGAACCCGTTCAAATAATACCTGAGGCAACGGATATACGCTGGCTTAGCAATTACCGTACTGTTCATGCTGTATTTTTATCCTTTAAATCGATTATGATTGCATGCGAACACATACACAAGGATGGTGCTGATTTAGCAAGTTTAGCTCTGATGTTATTCTCTTGGAAATGATTAATATTAGTTTTATAATCAGTTTAGTCGTTATGGATGAAACACTTAATGCTGTATCGAATTTAAGCAAAATTCTTCAAAAGAAAACTCTTACCATTTCATTTCTTCCTCAACTTGCTTCTGGGACAGTTGATCACTTGAAAGAAATTGCCAACTATTGTGATAGTGACAATGATAATAACGAATTACACATTAAAATTAAAGGTCTCGAGAGTGATGCATCAGAAATTAAGAGCATAAATTTTAATGACACGAAAAAAAAAATTGCTTAAAAAGTGCAAAAACTTTTATAGAAAAAATGATTCATCAAATTAAAGAAATATTTAATGATAAAGCACAGTGCTTAATACAACTATGTGCATTTTTTCGAAGCTTTGGAGAATTTGTAAAAATAAATGAAAATCAGTGTAAGGAGCTGTGCCATCTTTTTGGAATTCAGGAAGAGGATGCAGCAGTGGCAGATCTCCGTTCTTTTAAGTACGTTGCACACAGTAATTTAAATGATACCAGTTAAGATGTCGCTTCTTTTATTTTAAAAGCTGATATTGGATACGAAGTTTTCAAAAAACTTGCCGAGTGTGTATTGTGTGTACCAATTTCAACAGCGAGTGTAGAAAGGTCATTTAGCACAATGAATAGAATTATGACAAAACTTAGAAATCGCATGGGGCAGGATACTTTACAATCGTGTATTAAAGTATCTATCGAAGGTGATGAGGAGCCAACAGATGAAGTCATCGATGCAGTGATCACACATTATGCATCTTCGAAACCAGGACGCATTCGCTTAGTTTAAAGATGAGCAATTACAAATTTAATACTGAACTTATGCGATTTATCACAGTGCTTTATAAGAAATAAGGACTAGTTTTGATGGTAGGTAGATTTGATGGTTTTACATATAGAATATTATAATTACTATTTAGTACTTTACAGTAACTGAATGTTATACACATTATATGGTATTATTTATTTAAATTGCTATTAAAGTATAAAATTAAAGTATTTAAAAAAAGAGTGAAATCTCTATTTCTTTAGTGGACATGATTGTTACAGAAGATTTGTTTTTATTAATATTAAGAAGTTATACTTAAACATAGAAGTTATACTTAAACATTAGCAGGTTTTAGTACATTAATGAAATCAGAGAAAATTTTATGTTGGAATACTAGTGTCCCCCCCAGGGATCAAAATTTCCCCCCCGGAGGTAACGGTCTGGATTCAACACTGATTGCAAGAGCAAGGAATAAAATAAACACCCCACCGGTTCTCAGTAGGAATAGGATCTTTTAGAGAAGAGAATTTAATTTTATTCATAGGTTTGAAGATAACTTTAAAATTAAAACGAGAAAGGATTTTAGCAATTTTAAAACTGAGAAGAGAATAAAAGGGCAGAACTATTATAGAGTTAAAATTAGGAGGATTATTTGAATCAGAAAAAGGACGTTTAGGGTTATTAAATTTATACAAAGCTTTATCAATCAAAGAGGGATTACAACCACGAGCAAGGGCAAGAGATTTGAGATAATTAATTTCATTATTCAGAGTAGAAGAGTCAGAACACATGCGTAACGCCCTAAAAACAAAAGTATAAAAGGACGCTTTTGTTGAGGAGGATGTTTTTAAAAAGCATGAGGAGGAAGAGATACGGCGAAAGGTTTTCTATAAACGGAGGTAGAGAACCGATCTGGGTGTTTCGAAACCAAGACGTCAAGAAAAGGAAGAGAATTGTTCTCTTCGACTTCGAGAGTAAATTGAATACAGGGATCAACAGAATTAACAAGAGAAAGGAGATTAGAAAGATCCAGGTCAGAGGGAATTAAAATGAAAGTATCATCAACATACCTAAACCAGAAAGGAAATTTATATAAACTGAAGAGTTTTTCTTCAATAAAATGCATATAAATTATCACATAAAAGAAGAGACAGCGGATTACCCATGGCCAAACCCTCAGTTTGAGAATAGAAAGAATTATTAAACTGAAAAGCAGTTTGCCTGACACAAATACTAACTAAATGCAGGATTTCATCAATCTCCATGGAAGAGTAATGAAATTAATGAATGAGCATAGAAACGAGCACAATTAGCGATAGAAGGGGTGACCAAACGTTTGGTGTTATCATTAAGAAAGACAGAATTTTTAATGGCATGCTTGATATCAGATAAATGCTTAGTAGAAGGATCCTTCTTTAATTTGGAATATGGACCAGAGTATAACATAGATTCAACGTGGGAAATATAATCAGATTTATTGAGAAGAACTGTTTGACTGCCTTTATCAGCCTTACTAATAAGAAGGTTAAAAACGGAATTAAGTTCCTCATGCTTTTTTAAATCATCCTCCTCAACAAAAAGTGGCGCCCTTATATACTTTTGTTTTTAGGGAGTTACGCATTTGTTCTGACTCTTCTACTCTGAATAATGAAATTAATTATCTCAAATCTCTTGCCCTTGCTCGTGGTTATAATCCCTCTTTGATTGATAAAGCTTTGTATAAATTTAATAAGCCTAAACGTCCTTTTTCTGATTCAAATAATCCTCCTAATTTTAACTCGATAATAATTCTGCCCTTTTATTCTCTTCTCTGTTTTAAAATTGCTAAAATCCTTTCTCGTTTTAATTTTAAAGTTATCTTCAAACCTATGAATAAAATTAAATTCTCTTCTCTAAAAGATCCTATTCCTACTGAGAACCGGTGGAGTGTTTATTTTATTCCTTGTTCTTGCAATTTATGTTATATTGGTCAAACAAAGATAGCTTTAAAATTCAGATTAGGTGAGCATCAGAGGTTTATTGCAAATCAAGAAATCTCTAAATCTTCGATTGCTTCTCACTGTTGGTCTTCCAGTCATTGTTTCAATTTCCCCATGGCCAAAATTATTTCTTCCCCTGCCTCTCCCTCTCACTTGGATTTTCATGAAACATATTTTATTTCTAAAAATTCTGCTAATCTTGTCAATGATCTCCCATCATCTCCTTTCCTATCTCCAGCGTGGAAATTACTTTTGTAATTGTTTTCCATCTTCTCTTGTTTCTTTTCTTTTTATTTTGTAAAAAAAGGGATCTTTTGGTTTTTTCTTGTTTTATTCTTGTATATTTCTTTATTTATTATTATTATTTATATTTTTTAATTTACTTCTTTTATTTTATTTTAATTTTGTTTATTTCTTTTATTTCCATTTTTTCCCTATCAATTTCTCTTCTATTTTTTTGGCAACACTTTTCTCTTCTGTATGTGTCCCTTTCAGCTAGAGCCATCTGTCGCATTCTTTGCAACATTCTCTCCCTTTCAGTTCATTTTTGACCTTGTCCGCTTACGGACACGTGTTTACTGTAGCTGATGACGAACTGTTATATTTTTAGCTCAAAACGCGTCCTATGTTTTGCTTTTATTTTATGGTGATTTTGTACAAAGTTTTATTATTTTAATTGCTTCATATCGCCAGTTTTCGGTGCTGTTTCGCTGTCAACTTGGTAATTTGTTCTTCCCTTCTTTACCCCGATCTAACCCCCCCCCCCCCGGTGGATGCGCGCCTAGGGGAATCTCCTCCCAATGCTAATTGTGCGTTAATTTTGGCGACCCTTTGACGAAATTCGCGATTTTCAGCGATTCTTTCGCGAAATTCGCATTTTTTTAGAGATCTGTTGACGAAATTAGCGTTTTTTGCGTGATTTTTTGACGAAATTCGCGATTTTTCGCGATCCTTTGACGAAATTGGCGTTTTTGCGCGATTCTTTGACGAAATTTACGTTCCTTTTGCGATCCTTTGACCTGCGAACGATTGACGAAATTGATTTTTTTCGGCGACCATTTGTCGAAATTCGCGACAATCGGTGGATTTTTTTTTGGGGGGGGGGGCGATCGCCCCGATCGCCCCCCCCCCCACCCCCCGTGGATCCGCGCCTGACCAGCAAGATCTTTTAGACATTTCTTTGAAAATAATGTGTTTAAAAGCTTAGCAAAAATTGAGTAGACTTTTATTATGTCCTTTTTCCGGCTTCAATAATTTACAAATAAAATTGAACATTAGACTGAATTTGAGGTATTATAGAGGAAACATGTTCCTTTAAACGAAATTAAAATGTTAGATCTAAAAATTAAAAAAACAAGAATGTGAAATATGTTTTAGAATGAAATTGTCATTATCCTGGCATACATATGCCAAGAAAATGACATATAATTATAATTACATAAAAATGAACTTAAGCTCTTCAAACTTAACAATTTTACGTGTAAATTCCTTTATTCAGCTGCTCAAAAAACATTTTAAAAAGAATCAGAAGCTTTGAAACGATTTAAATTTTCAAAAAAATTTTGTTTTCAAAATCTCACATTTCGTGATATTCACCCTTATGAATTCGGTTTGTCTGATGTCTGTCTGTGCTCTGACTAGCGTAAATATTGTCATAAAATTGATATGTGTTATTAAGGTTTACTATGGTGTGTGCTCTGTATTGGAAATATGATGTGGGGTGTGTCAAATGGTGTATTTTAATGATATTACACTATAGTTTAAACATATTGGAATTTATATATATATCACTGAGGTGTGCTACAAAGCTCTTACTGTAGAATCTGGTGTGCATATCATTTACGTTCATTTACAGGGACACATAATTTATTTTAGCTACTGTATTACCTATGAACAAAAATTGCTGGGAGTACGTTTGCAGTTGTAGTACGCATTTTAAAATTTAAGTTGTTTTTTCATATTACATGGTGTATATACGGGGCATTCTCACAATCTTTTGACTTTTGGGGGAAAAAATCTGACAAAATTAAACTTGCTAAAATAACATTTTAATCTGATAGACGAATGCCTTAATGATTCAAAATAAAGAAAAAATGGTCAGCAGCGAAAATTGTTTTATTTATCTGAGGTTTAAATTAAACTTGCGAGTTTAATTTTCCTTACCATTTTACACCTATAACTTTTTATTTTCTTCTAAATTTTTACTTATAATGAATTTGCATAGTACCCACAGGACATTCAAATAAGAAATAATAACAATGTAGTACTTTTAATACAGAATTTTTATATAATATTGTCTTAAAGGGGTGTTAAAGAAGGGACGGTAAGATAAAAAAAAAAGGGGGATGGTATTGGAAAAAAGGGACGAAATGGTAAAAAAAAGGGACAGTAAGGATGGAACGGTAAGGAAAATTACCACCTACTTTTAGGAAAATCGTGTTAAGACTAAGTGATAAGCCACAATGTATATTGATTTTTTAAAACAGTTGTTAGCATTGAATTAAATTATTATTATTATTTTTAATTTACCTCGAAAAGTGCAGGAATAAACCTTGGGGACGGTGAGACTACCAATAAAGCCACGATGCTTGAAATTGATATTTAAATGCTGATTTAAATTCTACAGTAAATTTCCTGCCAAAGAATTTTAGACATTATTTCTCTAGCATACTTCTGCATGAGAAAAAAACTTGAAAAAAATTCTGTGGCTGCATCTGAAATGATTTTCTGTATAATTTTAGAAGAGGGATGGTAAGGAATCTAAACCCAGGGACAGAGTTTAAAAAATAATAATAACCCTAAAAATGCGTGCAGGTTAATTTTTAGCTAGATATTTATATAAAACAATAGTTCCAGTTTCAGAAAAAAATTCCATCGAATTATTTTTATTGAAACATTTTTATCCAGACAGCTCCAAACTTAAAAATCAGCATCAGGGACACGGGACGGTATAGGAGTTTTCCAGGTGTTTGGACCCCCAACATCGTCCTAAACTTATTTATCTCGTTAATATTGTTATGCAGTCATGCAGTGGGATGTTCCCCAGTATATTAAATTAAAAAAAACACAAAAAAGTGTATTAAAATAAAAATTATTATTCAGGGACATGAAAGTCAAAAGATTGTGAGAATTCCCCATACACTGAAAGAAAATGAAGTACTCAAAAATAAGTAAATCGATGTACTCATATCGAATTGTGTATGTTTGGATAAAAAATGAACCTATGAGTTTTGAAACATCACATGTTACCCAAACAAAACGATAATTTTGTACCCTGTAGCGGTTTATTTCATTCAAGACGGCATAAAGGATGTTCATTAATGTAAATATTAAATTATGCACAGTATTTTAAAATAATTTAAGTTTAGAAACAAATGCTCTCGTTATAAAAATATTTGATTTGGGTATTCTGATAATAATATCGTTATTTTTCTTCAATAAATAATCAATTAAACGTTTCTTGTTAATAATTTACTCAATTTTGAGTACCCATTTTTTTTCAGTGTAAATTCTATAGATCCTATACAGGTCTGCACAAAAGTTCTCATGTTCATTTCTGTTTATTGACCTAATTTCCTGAATGGGAATTTTCAATTGTGCATTTCAACTTTTAGCATAACTATGTAGTATACATACAAACCTATAGATCATATACAGGGCTGCACAAAAGAAATTCTGATATTTTCTCTGATATTAATGGTAATTGCAGAAATTGAGTTTTCAAGTGCATTATACGTTTTCGAAATTGTTAATTTAGACGTCCTCTTTCACCTTAATCAACTGTAAAGTTTTGTTATAATAGTCTGAATGCGTTTGAAAGATTTTCTTAATCCATGCTGGACGCATGATTTTTCTTTCGTGTTAATATATTTATGCTGATATATAGTTATAAGTAAATTATTCTTTTCTCATTGAAAAATGTTGCAGAAACTATACTATAATGCAGTGTTCTCGCTGGCTTTTGACCAACATTAGCGATTTGGCGAATAAGAAATAAAAAACAGTAGCCAAATGAACAGAAATGTTAGCAAAATAGATTCGGTTTGAAACAATGAAAAATCTATCTTTAACTCTTTATTGTGTCCCTTTTTTTTTTCAATATGTTCTAAAATAACCAGTTGGAACCGGTTCTGAAATTGAAACTATCCTATTATAAAAATAAAACTATGACCAAAATCGAAAAAGTAAAAATTAGCCGGTTATAGATCGTCCGCAGCTATCCTATTAAAAAAAATCGTTCAGAAATGTTAAAATGCAAGCGAGATATTTGAAAATAACTTTCCCATAGACTTAACATTAGCGTTTTCGTTTCTTCCCGTGATTAGTGTGGGCTCTTAAGCTTCAAAACACCCTTGCAGTCGGTGCCCATGCATATGGGTCATGCTATTTGTAGTGCACCCTGAATTCTTAGATGCTTTGATATTATGAATCCCACGATGCTAACATTTATCAAAAGCTGTAGTGTAAGTATCAGTATAATTTCCATATGCCCCATGTAAATTTCCTTAAGAAATAATTTGTGCTGTATCAGTTTGTGATGCTTATATTATACAATGTATGAGTATATACATGTATGAGTAATGCTAAATTATTCATAGAATTTTCAATTGCAGGCCCAGAAAAGAACACTTTTACCAAAAATTTTATACATAAAATGTGCTGCAGTTCTTGTTGACGTTGGTATCATTGGCTTTGGTTCTTGGCTTCTTTTGCAGGAGTGGAATTTTTGTTTTCAGTGGAAAATCTTTCTAGAGGTTTTTTATTTTCTATTTTTTTCTTCATGTCAATTTATATTTGGTTTTGAATTAAAAATGCATATTTCTTATTAAATACAACCAGGTTCATAACTCAAAAAAATGTTGTTTCCTAGGGGATAAAAAGGTTATTTTAACTATTATTAATCTAGGAAAAAAATACTTGAAAGCAATCTTGTTTACAAATCGTAATAGGATATTCAATAATAGAAATACTGGTACTACTTGATTAATCTAGGAATCCAATACTTGAAAGCAATCTTGTTTACAAATCGTAATGGGATATTCAATAATAGAAATACCGGTACTACTTGATTATCCCGTCGACCAAAAAACTGTCGCCAAACTATAAGATTAAATGTCAATAATGGTTGATCGTAAAAGTCACAATCTCTTGGCATTAAACACGATACACGTGTTTGTTACGTCATCAAGTGATTTTTAATTCGACTTTTTATTTGTATTTTTATCAGTGTTTTACTAATTTATGTGTTCTTTCGTTAATTAAAATAAAAATTATGTCAATTTGTATAATTTGGCGAATAGTTTGGCGATTAGTATAATTTGGCGAATAGTTTGGCGAAATTGGTCAACGGGATAACCCAGTAGTACCGAAATACCTAATATTCTTAAATTTATCTGCAAACGTAAGTACATTACAACCTATTTATTTATATAATAATGCTGGTTCTGTGATACCAGAATGATATCAGGCCTCTCTGCTGTAAAATTTTTAACTAAAAGATATGTAATTAAAAAATAATTTAAAATTTATAAAATCTATATTTCCAACTGTGTAAATAACTAAGTTATGACAGTATTCCATATAATCCCCTGGGTCACTTAAACCTCCTATGAGGCTCCTAACTTAAGTCATAAAAACAAGGATTTGAATACTTCTTCCGACTAACTTTTACTTTGACTTTTAGTCTATAAAGCATTCAGATTCCATGTGTTGGTTCAGATTTGTTTTAATTTTTCGTAACATATGACAGCACAAGATTTTTTTCAGAACTGAAATTTTCTATTCCGTGTCTTTCCATATCGTGAAAACTGAACAGTTATATTGGAAAAGAAATTATTCAATTTAAAATAGTTACTTTGTACAAAAAAATAAATAAAATAAAATAAAATAAAATAAAATAAAATAAAATAAAATAAAATAAAATAAAATAAAATAAATAAATACTGCTTTTGGAACATATTAACCTTTTAGTGCGGAGCTTTGCATGTATGCAAACAGCAGTGTTTTGAATTTAATAGATTTTTTTTATTCGTATATACCTAGTTAACACCAGAAAATTAAAGTAGCAATATTTGCTTTAATTAATAACAGATATTCCGTTTTTAAATAAAGTTTTAAACTTTCTGGTGTACAGTCAGATTATCTGAACTACGTAATTTCTGGATCGTTTTCTATCATGGGAATTAAAGGGTTAAAGGTTAAGTTTTATAAAATAAATAATTATAAAAAATAAGATATTTGGAGACATGCTTATTAAAATATTTACTAATTTGCATTATTTTAGCGTCAAACAGCCACACGACAGTAGTTTTTACTTGTATCGCAGATGTGCAACAGAAGAAAAGATTGACGTTTTATATGAAAAATGTGTCTCTGATTTTTTTTCATTATTTATCCTGTGTAATAAACCTTTCAGAGAATCATATATAATTTTTTCGAAACAAAATAAAAAATCGCGCGCTTAAGAGTTAAAGTAAAGTATCTGTAAAACTCGTCCAGAGATCTCGCTGCCGACCGTCATTGTGCCAAACCGCAACAAAATGCTTCATTTGGCGAGGAAAAGAACAATCGAAATTGCCAAACTGCGATATCTCAAATCTTGTGTACAGGGGATACTCTCATTCACGTTAATGAACGATCTATGTTGCATATCGCAATCAATCATACCGTTTCATTTACATTATTCTATTTCTAGCAAGAATCTTCTGAATTTCGGTAAATTTCTGCTTTTACAAAAAAAAAAAATCCTCGAAATTACCCCCCTCCCCCCCCACGCACACATACACACACACACACAAAAAAATCTATTTACTCATCCGTAGCATGCAAAGTCAGAAACCGTTAAAACTTTTATCAATTATTTAAACTTTATATGACCTGATTTTTTACTTTATTCTAACAGACTAGCAAACCCCGCGGCTTTGCTCGCGTATTATTTGAAATATGCCAAGTGATATTTATAGGTCTAATTTTTATTAAAAGGTACTAACTAAATTTTTATTTTATTAAAAGGTAATATTTTATTTTATTAAAAGGTACTTATTACTTTTAGGAATAATTCGAAAATTACTATTTAAAACACAGTTTGATTAAGCATCATTATTACACGGTATTAGGCTGAAATGAGACTTAAATTAATAAAACGAAATAAAACTAAATAAATGATAATTTAGAAAATATTTCGAAACTTTTATGCTCAATTAATACGCTCATTTTAGTATTCATTTGAAGTTTTGAATTTTTTAGAAACCATCTTCTTACATCTTAAAATTAACTATCATGTCAAATTCCAAGTCCTACTACCTCTCTCAACAAAAAGGGCTATGGTGAAATAGGAACTGTCACCATTAATTTGCCAACATTAATTTTGAAATCGGTTTGTTATTTCCTAATATTCCACAGAAACGTAATTTAGAAAGCTTTTAAAGGCCTTTTTTAGAACGTTTGTGGTTCCTGTGAACCCCAGGTGGCAGAATCATCGGCATAAAATATAGCCTGTGTAGGATCAGAGACTGTTACCATTGATTCGCAACTATTACATTTGTAATCGGTTTATATTCCATGAAATTTCATAGAAATCGTAATTTAGGACTTTTTTTAGAATGATTTTCGCACCTCCCCTTCGCTTCACCCCTTTTTAATTCGAATATATTTTCAACAGTCCTTCGAGGGCATTTATATTTTATAAGTAACTACCAAGCCATATTTAAGGTTTCTAGCCTTTTCAGTATCATAGAAATCGCAATTTAGAAAGTTTTTAGCCTTCAACCCTCTGGTGGTAGTGGCACAGACATAAAATATAGCTTATGTTTGAGCAGGTTCTATCACCAACAATTTGTCATCATTATTTTTTTTATCGGTTTGGTATTTGATAAGATTGCATAAAAATTGCAATTTATAAAGCTTTTCGCTCACTTCATCTTTTTAAATTTTGAATTTTCTTTCGACTGTTCTTAGAAAGCAGTTGCATCTTGTAAGTAAATACCATGCCATACTTCAAAGTGTTAGACTCCTCAGTTGTGCAAAAAACGCAAATTAGAACATGCTTTGCTTTTGAAACCTTCAGATGGTAGTGACAGCAACATAAAATATAACCTATGTTACAGCAGGGACTGTCACAATTGATTTCCAACCATTACTTTTGAAATAGCTTTTGTATTTCCTGAGATTGAGTAGACATCGCAATTTAGAACGTTTTTAGAATGCTTTTCGTGGATTTTCACCCCTTTTTAAATTTCTATTTTTTTTCGAAACTGTTCTTAAAGATCATTTATATCTAATAAATATGTCTAATTTTAAGTTGCTAGCCCGTACCGATCACAAAAATCGAGATTTAAAACGCTTTTTTGCTCCTGCAACGTCTAGGTGATGGTGATACCGACATAAAGTATAGCGTCTATGTTAGAGCAGAGGCTGTCAACATCAATTTCCTACCATTATTTTTGAAATCAGTTTCATTCTTCCTGAGATATTGCTGACAAATAGGCATTTAGAACGTTTTTCGCTCATTTTGCTCCTGCATCTCCTCTGAGGTAGTGGAAACAGATATAAAATATAGCCTATCTTGGAGCAAGATCTGTCACCACCATTTTTACACCATAATATTTGAAATCGGTCCAGTACTTCCTGAGATTGCATAGAAATCGCAATTTAGAACGTTTTTTACAACGCTTTTTGCGCATTTTGACCCCCTTTTAAATTTCGATTTTTTTAGGAAATGTCCTTCACTCTAAAAAAAAAAAAAAGGACAAAAAACGAAAATACTACTGGCAATCTAGACGCCAGTACTATTTCCATTTTTTTACGGGAATTTTGACCCATAAATTACAGAAAAATTTCCGTTTATAATCAGAAAAACGGAAATGTTTCTGTAATTCATGGGTAAAAATTCCTGTAAAAAAACGGAAATAGTACTGCCGTCTAGATTGCCAGTAGTATTTCCGTTTTTTAGCCGGTTTTTTTTTTTTTTTTTTTTTTTTTTTTTTTTTTTTTTTTTTTTTTTACAGTGTAGAGATCACTGATATCTTATAACTAACTATCATTCCAAATTTCACGATTCTAGGCCCTTCCGTAACGCAAAAACTGCTATTTAGAACATTTTTCTCCTGCACCACCCTTTGGGGTAGTGGCACCGATATAAAGCATAGTCTATGTTGGAGCAAGGGCTGTCACCGTCATTTTGACACCATTTTTAGGTGCGTTCGTAATTATATAAATACGTAGCACCTATAGTCGTCGTTCAGTCCGTCCGTCCGTCCGTCTGTCCGTCCGTCTGTCCGTCCGTCCGTCTGTCCGCATGTAACAGAGCAAAAACTACCCAACCGAATGGTCTGAAATTTCAAATATATGATTGTTGCAAAATTTTGTCGAGCCATTTCAAATTTTATGAAAATCGGATGTATAGTTTAATTACAGGGACAGTCAAAAGTTTTTCTTTACATTACGGCCAATGGGAAAAATTATTGCAAGTGCATTTTAATGATATTACAGCCTTCCGAATGATCTGAAATTTTAAAGATATAACTGTTGCAAAATTTTGTCGAGCCATTTCAAATTTTAGGAAAATCGGATGCATAGTTTAATTACAGGGACAGTCAAAAGTTTTTCTTTACATTACGGCTAATGGGAAAAATTATTGCAAGTGCATTTTAATGATATTACAGCCTTACGAATGATCTGAAATTTTAAAGATATAACTGTTGCAAAATTTTGTCGAGCCATTTCAAATTTTAGGAAAATCGGATGCATAGTTTAATTACAGGGACAGTCAAAAGTTTTTCTTTACATTACGGCCAATGGGAAAAATTATTGCAAGTGCATTTTAATGATATTACAGCCTTACGAATGATCTGAAATTTTAAAGATATAACTGTTGCAAAATTTTGTCGAGCCATTTCAAATTTTAGGAAAATCGGATGCATAGTTTAATTACAGGGACAGTCAAAAGTTTTTCTTTACATTACGGCCAATGGGAAAAATTATTGCAAGTGCATTTTAATGATATTACAGCCTTCCGAATGATCTGAAATTTTAAAGATATAACTGTTGCAAAATTTTGTCGAGCCATTTCAAATTTTAGGAAAATCGGATGCATAGTTTAATTACAGGGACAGTCAAAAGTTTTTCTTTACATTACGGCCAATGGGAAAAATTATTGCAAGTGCATTTTAATGATATTACAGCCTTACGAATGATCTGAAATTTTAAAGATATAACTGTTGCAAAATTTTGTCGAGCCATTTCAAATTTTAGGAAAATCGGATGCATAGTTTAATTACAGGGACAGTCAAAAGTTTTTCTTTACATTACGGCCAATGGGAAAAATTATTGCAAGTGCATTTTAATGATATTACAGCCTTACGAATGATCTGAAATTTTAAAGATATAACTGTTGCAAAATTTTGTCGAGCCATTTCAAATTTTAGGAAAATCGGATGCATAGTTTAATTACAGGGACAGTCAAAAGTTTTTCTTTACATTACGGCCAATGGGAAAAATTATTGCAAGTGCATTTTAATGATATTACAGCCTTACGAATGATCTGAAATTTTAAAGATATAACTGTTGCAAAATTTTGTCGAGCCATTTCAAATTTTAGGAAAATCGGATGCATAGTTTAATTACAGGGACAGTCAAAAGTTTTTCTTTACATTACGGCCAATGGGAAAAATTATTGCAAGTGCATTTTAATGATATTACAGCCTTCCGAATGATCTGAAATTTTAAAGATATAACTGTTGCAAAGTTTTGTCGAGCCATTTCAAATTTTAGGAAAATCGGATGCATCGTTTAATTACAGGGACAGTCAAAAGTTTTTCTTTACATTACGGCCAATGGGAAAAATTATTGCAAGTGCATTTTAATGATAATACAGCCTTCCGAATGGTCTGAAATTTTAAAGATATAATTGTTGCAAAGTTTTGTTGAGCTATTTCAAATTTTAGGAAAATCGGATGTATAGTTTAATTACAGGGACAGTCGAAAGTGTTCCGTTACATTACGGGGAATGGGAAAAATTATTGCAAGTGCATTTTAATGATATTACAGCCTTCCGAATGGTCTGAAATTTTAAAGATATAATTGTTGCAAAGTTTTGTTGAGCTATTTCAAATTTTAGGAAAATCGGATGTATAGTTTAATTACAGGGACAGTCAAAAGTGTTCCGTTACATTACGGGGAATGGGAAAAAATTATTGGAAGTGCATTTTAATGATGTATCAGACTATGCGCTTTATGAAGTGCAAAAAAGTATACATTCAGTACAATATGGGGTGCAAAAAATAATTATAAAACTAGTTATAGTACGAACGCACCTCATTTGCCACGTTTGACGAGCAATTTCCAACTTGTTTTTTTTTAAATCGGTTTGGTATTTCTTGAGATTATGTAGAAACCACCATTTAGAACGTTTTTTAGAGCGCTTTTCGCGCATTTTCACCCCTTTTAAATTTCGAATTGTTTAAGAACTGTTCTTAGAAATCCTTTGTATCCTATAACTAACTACCATTCTAAATTTCATATTTCTAGGCCCTTCAGTAACACATAAATCGCATTTTTAGAACTTTTTTTGCTCCTGCATCCCCTTTGGGGTAGTGGCACCGACATAAAATATAGCCTATCTTTGAACAAGCGTCGTCACCATCATTTGGAAACCTATATTTTTTAAATCGGTTTGGTATTTCTGGAGATTGTGTAGAAACCACCATTTAGAACGTTTTTTAGAACGCTTTTCGCGCATTTTTACCCCTTTTAAATTTCGAATTGTTTAAGAACTGTTCTTAGAAATCCTTTATATCTAATAAGTAGCTAATATTTCAAATTTCATATGTCTAGGACCTTCAGTAACACACAAATCTCATTTTTAGAACGTTTTTTGCTCCTGCACCCCCTTTGAGGTAGTGGCACCGACATAAAATATAGCCTATCTTGGAGCAAGCGTCGTCACCATCATTTTGACACCAATATTTTTTAAATCGGTTTAGTATTTCTTGAGATTATGTAGAAACTACCATTTAGAACGTTTTTTAGAACGCTTTTTGTGAATTTTCACCCTTTAAATTTCGAATTGTTTAAGAACAGTTCTTAGACATCATTTATATCTTATAAGTAACTAATATTCAAAATTTCATATTTCTAGTCCCTTCAGTAACGCAAAAATCGCATTTTTAGAACGTTTTTTGCTCCTGCACCCCTTTGGGGTAGTGGCATAGACATAAAATATAACCTATGTTCTAAGTTGAACTAACACCATCATTTTGATACCATTACTTTTGGAATCGGTTCGGTAGTTCGAGAGCTTACCTCCCACAAATAAACAATTTTTACCTCTTTATAATATGAGTATAGATAATAATAATTTGTCTGGATCCCGCCTCCCTAAAATCATCACTTCCCCTTTTTACCCCCCCCCCCACCCTCAGCGCTGACCACACAAAGTTTAAAATATTCAAATGTCTTTCATTTTCAGTTTTCTTATTAGAAGATCTACATAATCATTTAATAAATTTTAGATGGATTGAAGGATTTAGAAGGATTCATCAAATTTGAATTTATAGGGATTTTGTGCAATATTTAAAACCCCACTCAAATCTTCTATTTTAAATATTTTTCTTAGTATTTTGTAGAATTAGGAAATGTACAAAATATAATGTTCTTACAATAGAAATATAGAAATATTTTCGAATTGGAAATCCCTCCCCCCCCCCCCCCCCCACGAACCCCAAGGAAGTTGAAAAGATGCAAAAACAAAAGGAATCATTCTTTTTTTTTTTTTTTTTTTTTTTTTTTTTTTTGTGTGTGTGTGTGTGTGTGTGTGTGTAACCAATAATGTTTTTGGAAGAAGATAAAGTAATGCATCTATTACTCATTCTAAACTGTATTACTACCAATCGATTTATTAAATGAATTTTATAACAAGTTATTTTAATGGTACTTATAAGTGCCGTCAGTAGATAAAGGGTTAAAATGTTTTTCTCTTAATTTAGGGATCTATAGGATATGCATGCATATGTGTCTTGGCAGTCGCCATTGGAGTTTCTCTGTGCTACAATTCTTTAGGATCATCTCCTTATTGGAATCCTAGTAGTAAAGCGGATTCTAGTCAATTGTTCAAGAAAGCAGAATACATATGGCGTTTAAGGTATGATTTTTGTTTTTAATTATAGTATTTTAGTGATGGTTTAAGGTAGGGGTGCACAACCTTTTTAAGAGAAGGGCCACTTTCAAAAATGTCTGGGTTGTCGAGGGCCACATCAGTCACACGAAGAGAATTCTATTTCGGGGAGGTGGGGGGGGGGGGGGGGGTTACCCCTCTAGGTTCCCCTACCCTGTCAACATATCCAATTCAGTTGGCAAGGACATATCAAAAGTTTACGTTTGTATATATAACAACGGTTAATTTGAAAGAGTGTTAATATTCCTGGACTTAACTCGTGAGAGTAAATTTTGTTTTATTAAAAGTGCTAAAAAACAAGCATAGGCATGAAAATGGCTGGTGCCGAGAAAAAAATGCAAACTTATTGAACGAAGGGAGCAGGAAGAGCCGATTAACAAGATTTGAGATTTTTTCGCGCCTGATCAACAAAATTTTGTATTTCTCCGTCCTCATTTCAACGAAATTTGAGATTTTTCCGCGCAGGATCGACAAAATTAGCGATTTTTCCTCGCCGAATCAACGAAATTCGCTATCTTACTGCAGCTGGTCGACGAAATTCCTATTATTCTGCACCCAATCGATGATATCTGCTGTTTTTCCGCGTATGATCCACAAAATGCGCAATGTTTTTCGTGCCCGACCATCGAAATTCGCTTTTTTTTGGATCACGATCGGCAAAAACGACGATTTTTTTCATGCAAGAACGACGAAATTTCCGATTTTTCTACCCCTGACCGACGAGATTCGCGATTTTTCCGCAAACGATCAACGAAATTCTTAATTTTAACTGACTCTGACAAAATTTGGGATTTTTTCAAACGGTAAATTGGCGAAATTTGCGATTTGTTCTCGCGATAATCTGACGAAACTCGCGATTTTCTCGCAGACAATCAACGAAATTTTCAATTTTTCCGCGCATCATCGAGAAAAGTCGCGGTTTTTCTGTGCCTGACAATGAAATTTGCGATTTTCCGAGCCTGATCGACAAATTCACGATTTTTTCCTGCGACTTTTGGACAAAAATTGCAATTTTTTCCAGTTATAAATAGACGGAGTTCGCGGACCACACGTTACCCCATCGCGGGCCACAGGTTGTGCATCCCTAGTTTAAAGGGTCTCGGGACTCTTAAAGCTTCAAAATTTTCGAAATTTTAATTTTTTTAGATGTTAAACTTCTATCTTTTCTGAACATTTTGATATGATTGTTTCCTTGAAATTCCTATTAGAACAGAAGTTATGGTTATTAGAATGATACCCACTCAATAATTGAAGCGATGTTTCCGAAACTTTGAAGTCATTGTTCTCCAAATGAAGTTTTGGGGCATCACAGCGCGCAGGATATCTCAAAAACTTTTTAATATTTTTTCATGAAATTTTTCAAAACATATTTTTGATGTTAGTCTGTTTAAACTGAACCTAAAATTTCATTTTTATTGTACAAAAAAATATTTTTTTAGGTGATTATGCCGTAGAAATTTTTTGTGCCTAATTATGTTTCAGTGTGTAATTATTACACACTGAAACATAATTAGGCACAAAAAATTTCATTCTAGTTGCAAAATTTATTTTGTAATCCTGCGCGTAAGCTGTTATACTAATTTTCTACTCGACAAATGTCTGACACTTTGAAGCCCCCTATAAATACTAATTCTGCATCTTGCAATTTTTTAAATACATGAAATGAAAGAACATGCTTATATCTTTTAATACCAATGAGAATTATGTTTCTAAATCATATACATTTTAAGATATCAAATGTTGAAAATTGTCTTTTTTTTTCTTTTTTCCAATTTTAAGAGTCTGGGGTTTGAATTAGTGTATGGGGAAATTTCGGTTATTAGTTTGCAAACCACTGAATGTATTATCTGTCTTTTATGCAATTTTAGTGCCAGAAAACAGTGAAAATCCGTCATGCAGAAATATATCTTTTAAAATTAATTTTAGTTATTACAGAGAAAATATGATCAATTTTAAATGAAAGCATTCTTTTCAAAATTTCAATTTGTTCATGGATTAGTTCATATTTTTAAAATCCTAATTCACTAAAACTTAATAAATACACATTTAAATCAAGGAATCTTCCATTATCTGAGATTTGTAATTTTTGCTATTAATGCTCGAAGTAATAATAATAATAATAATAATAATAATAATAATAATAATAATAATAATTAAGGATCGACCGAAAGAGAATTTCGGTAATCTTCCTATTTTCAAAAGAAAACGAAAATGTGAAAATAATTTTTTTAAAGTAATTAATACATACATAAATATACATAATTATTAATTATACATATGGTCGAAGTTGGCTCTCTGTGCCTCTGACCAAATTTTTTATTCTCATATAAAATAAAATGTAATTAATTCATCAACGGCACAGAATGATTTTCCAATTATACGAATTTCATCTCATTAAAAAATGTTTTAGGTATATATACCTCGATTTATTTTTTATAATCATTTTTGTAAATGATCATCTTTTATACTAGAACTTTCTCAAAGAGTATTCGAAACACTTCTGCTGTTTCAGACTAAAAATTTTCCATTACAGGTAAGTCTGCAGCTTTTAATAAGCACGTGTACAGCGCCTTCAAAGTTTAGTCAGATATGCATTCCTTTCTTTATAACTTGCACTCTTGAGTCAGTCATGACTGATAATTAACAGTGAAGTTCATAGCAATAAATAAAGAATGTCTCATTAGCGAGCATTAGTGACAATTTCTGAAGGGAGAAACTAAAATTTTGGAATACAGACAGTTTCGGTCTTGCCGAATTTTTGGCAGAATTTTCGCCGAAACTCAGATTTTGGGTCGAAAAGAAGAACGAAACCGAATTTTCGTCGATATCTATTAATAATCATAGCAGCTGCTATATAATAAAAAAGTAAGAGAAAGGTGTGTGGGATCAATAATTCCTATTTCGACTGTAAAACTTGTTGAAATCTTTTTAAGATGGCTGAACTAAATCAAGAGATAGAAGTCATCCAAATTTTTTTATGTGTGAGTGTGTCAGACCATACATACTTCGTGTATGTTAAGATCATTAAGATCTGATAAAATACGTTTTTATGTATATTTCCAAATCATATGTTTGAAAAACTCATTCATTTTATCTCTCATATGAATGACATTTTTATTCCGAAAAATCTAAGCAAAATATAACAATCTAGATCTAGCAGTAATTTCTGGCATTAAATCATCTGATTTACATGAGATCTTATATTAGCTTTAATTCACAATTGCTTCTTTCTTTCTTTCTCTCTCTTTTATATATATATACTAGGGGGCTCTGCCCCCTGCAAGCTACGCTCGCAAACCCCCGTTCAGACACCGTAGAATCTAAAAGCACGCTAATCTAATCGAGTTTTATAAGTTTAGAGAAGATTGAATTATAATGAAAAAACCTGTAATCTCCATGTAAACGGATTCCCATTGAATTCCTTTTGTTTGCGAAAATTTAAGGCCGAATCTTGAAAATAAGCTAAAATAATATGAATTAACAGAGTCTTTGCCTCCCGGTATTTCTTAACAGTGTTATAAAACGATTGACATAATGCAATTTACTACAATTACTACAATTTACTGCTTTAAACGCATATTAATATATTTGTTATTTTAAAGTTTCCTTTCTCTTTTAATATTCACGTGTAAATACAATTTTCAAGACGTAATTTTCAATATTTTCCTGCTTTTAACACGTACTCATTTAATAATAATTTTAAAGGGTTTTTTCTATGTTTTTAATAGTCACGTGTAAATAATTTTTTAATCGTTAGGAAATATTATTCTTTGCGCTGTTTTTAGAATTGAAAACAATCTCTATAATAAAAGCCTAAGTCATGTGACTATCATCAACAGTTCCAGACGGATCCTTTCGTTTTTTATATTCCAGGCGGCCATTCTGGTACTTTAATGTTAGCCAGCCACAGGTGATAAGTCGCCAAATATTATTCTATCGCCACCATTTCACCTATATTATAATAGTCCAAGTCATGTAACTGCGCTGCCATAAACAATTACGGCCCTTCGCTTTTCTTATGAAAGGTTTCCATTTTGATTAAAGAATCAAAATTATTTTTTCGAATAAAACTACAGAAAAGTTGCTATGATCGCAAAGAATTCTTGGTACTTTTATTTTAGCCGGGTGCAAATCTCGCCAATAGCTTTTTTATAACTCGCCAGTTAGCACTTTTTTATTTTTCGAGTGGTAAATTAAAATGGTACTACTTTGTTATCCCGTCGACCAAAAATCTATCGCCAAACTATAAGATTAAATGCCTATAATGGTTGATCGTAAATGTCACATTCACTTGACTTTAAGGAAGTTACACGTGTTTACGCCATCAAGTGATTTTTATTTCCACGGTTTATTTGTATTTTTATTAATGTTATACTAATTTATTTGTTCTTTCGTTATTTAAAATAAAAAATTATGTCAATTTGTATAATTTGGCGAAATTGGTCGATGGGAGAAGTAGTACCATTAAAACATTGCTTTGAAGCTGAAATTAAATGTCATGATTTGTTGCATTGTCCTATACGCACCAGGTTTGGGGTGCATTTTTTTATGACCATTTGGCGAAAGCCGTTCGAATACCAGTTACATATGTATTTTTTAATTATTTTCTGTTAACTTTAAAATGAAATTACAATAAATAAAAAAAAATTTTAATTAATAACTATATAATTTATATAATTATATTATTATTAATTTATATAACTATTTATATAATTTGGCGAAATTGGTCGACGGGATAACTAAGTAGTACCATTAAAGCATTGCTTTGAAGTTGAAATTAAATATCATGATTTGTTGCATTATTTAATGTTTGTTTGGCGAAAACCTCGTGTTCGTATACCAGTTACATATGTATTTTTAAATTATTTTCTATTGTTTGTAAAATAAAATAACAATAAATTAAAAAAAAGTTTAATTAATAACTATAGAACAAAACAATTTATAACATTTTTTTAATAAAAAGAAAATAAAGGTAAATAAACATTTATTAATATATAAGCAACAGTAGTCGGGTTGCCATGTCAGGCAAAATAACGCCATTTTAGCGCCAATTAGGTACCCCGGTGCGTATATGACATCTGCGCCTAATATTTTTCTTTTCAGAAACGAAAAAAGAAAGAAGTGAAAGCCATTAATTTTAAATGCTTCAGTTTTAAATGAAAGTTTTGTATTAAATAAAATAATAACGAAATACGAAAAAAAGCATTGTTCTTAGCATAGATTTAAGGGAGGCCAAACTGGTCGCCAAATTAGCTTAAAATAATAACCTTTCTGAAATATGAGAAAAAAAATATATCTGTTATGATTAAAATTTGTGTTGCCATCATTAGAAAAAAGTATTTAAAATTAGAAAAAAATTAACATTTCGAAAACTAATTTGAATTTAAAAATTCTAATACCAGTTTTGAAATCTGCGGATCAATGCGGATTTTTGGTGTTAATTTCATCGCAAAATATTCCATGTTTTAGGAGAAATCGCCCTGAAACATAATCAGTTGTTTAATCAGTCGTTTCAAAGAATCGTTTCATAAATTCGTTTCATTTCAGTTGTTTCATATATCCGTTTCATAAATTCGTTTCATTGGCATTTTATATATATAGGGTAGATATAAAATTTATGATTCCCTATATATATTTAATTGTTTACTGGTTATTTAAATGATTTCGCCTTCCTGATGATTTTCTGTTCGCCAATTTTGAAAGTTTTTATTTTTTAATACTTCATATATTGGAGATTAGGATATTGGTTCATTATAGTCGAAACAATTCATTAATGATTCGTTAAATTAAAAATAGTTGATCTTGCTTTATTATATATAATGTCAGTGTAATGTATTGATACTCAATTTATTAATTTTTATTTTTTAATACAAAAAGAAAAAGATGATGAATTGTAATATTATATAATGGTTATATATATATATATATATACACATAACTAAGCGTTATAATATGGACTTTGCGTTGTAAAATCGGATACTAAACAACATAGAGGTTGCTATCCAACGTATACTTTATTCATAAACTTTAAAATGATGTAAAATCAAAATCACATAAATAAAATAAAACTTAATATTTTGATTTAATCTTCAAAACCATCTTCAGGGGTAAAATTTTCTGAAAACACAAATAGGCAGGAAACAGTCTTCATCATCAAAACACATCGCCAAAAGTTTGTCTACATCGTCTAAAGTTTGACAGTGAATTTTTGACGATGTAACATGTAGCTTGTTTCCTGCCGATTTGTGTTTTTAGAAAATGTTTCCCCTGAAGATGGTTTTGAAGATCAAACCGAAATATTGATTTTATTTTATTAAGATTTCATTTTATTTGTACATCATCTTTAAATTTATGAATAATGTATACGTTGGATAGCAACCTCCATTTTGCTTAGTATCAAAATTTAATTATCTAAAACGTAATAACTTTTATAATTTTGATTTTGTCATATGATTTCTAAGACATGTTTATAGTAATAGTATATTTATAATATTTAAGAAATAAAATATATTGTTTGTTTTAGATTGAAAATTTTCTGTTGTTGTGCAGATGTAAGTGAAGAGGAAAATGATTGTATTTATTCAGAAATTTCATCCTTTTTAGCTACTTTTCTTAATGTAAGTATTTTAACCTATTTTGTATGATTCCAAAGATATTAATAAAATTTCAGAAGTAAAGTAAAACCTCTTTTATCCGAAACTCTTTTAAGCGAAATCCATTTGGAAGTTTTCTTTTTACCCGGCTGCCAAGAAGGGTTATGTGTTTCACGCGTATCTGTGTATAAATTTCTTTATACCCTCGAAACATCCCTACGTCTGGATGGATTTTAATGAATGAGATCTCTATCGATTCGCCTTAACCGTCCGATGGTTATAAGCTAAGTTTTGTTTTTATAAATTCAAACTGGCGGTAGAGACAAAAAAAAAAAAAAAAAAAAAAAAAAAAAAAAAATTTACACACCCTATTGAGTGGCATATCATTGAATAGGTCTTTCAAAAGGAAGACGATGTTTCATTGACTATTTTACAGCCAGAAGCTCCGATTAAATATTACACAACCTGGAAGTTTTGTAGGTAGGATCTCTAGCTTTACGTCAACTCTAACCTTCATAGACATCTATAGGCCTCATCGAAATAGTGTTTATAGATAGGAACTAACAATTAAACACAACTTAAAAGTCGTCAATACAAGTAAATAAAAAAAATAGGAAAGTAATATAAAAAACAGTTTCATATTGATGAGAAATAATTAATTAGTTCACTTTTTACGCAGTCGATTTTTTTGATTTTTTAAATTTAATTTACTATCACATTATTTGTGTGCAAAATCCCTTTTGAAAGCCTTTTTTTTTTAAACTATCATATTCCTTGTGTGCGAGTGGTCCTTTCCGAGCTACAAGTACGTATAAATATTTTCGATCCCCTTTGTTAGAGTTCTTTTGAATTTAACTTGAGCTCCTGTAAGCTACGAAGTGGAACGAAGAAAACGAACAAATTAGCAATTCTGAAGCTGTTGAATGTTTTGCAAAAGGTTTAGCATGGCTGGTCAAGCAGAAAGACTGTGATACTGGTGAACTAATAATATTAAAAAACTCCGTGATAGAGCTTCAAAGCAAAGGCAATCGAAACTGCGATAAACAAAACATTTTTCAGACCCTTGTGATACATGTAAAAGGTACTTAATTTCAAAATTAAAATTCAGGTAATTTATTCTTATTTCTATTTTGCTATTGCTTTGTATTTATTAAGCACTTGTTACCATAATAAGAAATATTGCATTTATTTCTCCTTAATCTTAAAATTGAAGCATTCTCGATTATCCGAAAATTTCGATTTTCCGAAAGGGGTCGGTCCCAATTACTTCGGACAATCGAGGTTCTACTGTACTGTCAACTTTATAAATGGAAAATATTTTCTGTAAATGTGTATATCTATACTAATAGAAAGAGGTTTCGCTCTGTCTGTGTGTGTCTATCTGTTGTCAATGGCTAGCAGAATTTATCGCACTTAGAAGCCTGAAAATTTGGGTGATCCAAACAAGTTTTGATGCCCCTGAGGTTTAGATTTTTAATCTATACTAATAAAAGGAGTGTGCGTGCCGTGGCTAGCGAAATATACCGCAACTAGCGAATCTACCGCAAGCAGAAGTCTGAAAATCCGGACAAGCAGGGCTTAATTTCTAACAAAAAAAGTACCGGAGCCCTAATATTCTGCGGTACCGATACAACAATCGTACCGTTCCACCTCCCCCCCCCCCCCCCCAATCACTCCAATCTGCATATTTGTATTTCGAACATTATTTGCAAAATTTAAAGCATTTTTTTTCTTTGGAAAAATAAAAAAATTAAATATATCTATCAGCATATACTTAGCTGTCAACTATTCCTTTTCTTAGTTATCACTCCTTCTGAATAGTAAGTAATCTTTGCCTAATTTTAAAGTTAATTAATTGCAGAATTCTGCGATTAAATATGGTAAGGATTATGATTAGAAAATAGTGTTAACACAAAAAAGGGATACTTCGCGGCTATGCATTTTTAAGGAAAAAATGAATGAAGTTTACTGAAATTAATATTTATATGCTGGAGAATGGAACAATGTTTTACAATTTCCTATAAAGGTGCATATCTTAAACTATAATCGATTCCTTCCGCATAACAAAATTTTATGGTGAGTCCCTGAAAATCAGATTAAATTAAAAATTTGACACCATTATCGGAAGGAATCGATGCTTTTATAGAAAAAGGGGAAACAGTGCTCGATTGCTTTCTATCAGAATAACAATACATGACAATTATATCTACCTACAAATGAAAGTGACTTTTCATAATTTTTGACTTTTCATCAGAGCAGAGTCTTAGCATGGGTGCCGTTCATGATACAAAATAAATAGAAAAATCGCTAACGTGATTTTTGTACTCGTACGCAATAGAAGACAGAAAACCTCAAACAAACAAAACCTCAAGCTGATGCTCGTTGGCTAAAACAGAAAATATTATTTTCATGTTAAATATCTAAATAATAATAAAACAGCTAATAAAAAAATTATCCTACTGTCACAAAAGAAAATCTCATTGTTCAGTCTCTAGAGTGGCGACGTATGAACAAGTCGTCGCCGACATAAATTTGAAATAGAAAACACGATTTCTGTTTCACCTTCATTCTGATCAAAATAGCATTGAATGATTTAATAGAATATAATAAGCAATTTTAAAGGAGGAAAAGTTTTTTTTTCTATACATGAATAAATAAAATTTTAATTCTAATACAGATTGAGCTCGAGTCAGTCCGTTTTATCTCCATTTCTTACGTATGCGACACATTATGTCACATATACGTGTTTTGGTAAAAAAGAATGCATAAGCTTGGAGATGGAAAGAAAAGGGTAATTTTGGCTTCGGTTTTTTCGGATGCGCTATTGCACTGGGCTCCGGAGCCCTGTATTTATGAGCTCCGGTGAATTCCGACCAATATTTAAATATTTACTAAAAATAGAGAAGTACCGGAGCCGGGCTCCGGTGGGCTCCAGCGCAAATTAAGCCCTGCGGACAAGGATAGTCCAAGGCAGGTCCTGATCCTCTTGAAGTTCAGATTTTTTATTATTTGATAATTATCTGAGATATTAATTAAAAACTCATAGAAAAATCATTCCGTTTTTTCGCAAATCGGTAAACGCGCCTGCGTATGCTCAGTTCTGAGCTTTCTGAAGTACCCACACAGAGAAAAAGTAAAGTGCGATATCGACTATTTTTTCTTTGTCATTTTTCTTAAAGCACTATGGCCCAACCGTACAAAATTCGTGAAAACGGATTTAATTTTCTTAAATTTCTTACTTTTATGTTTTAAACGACGCGATTCGTTCGAAAAAATATCGCTCACCCGCAAGAAAGGTGACACATATCAACAAAAGTAAATTTCACAGGAGAGGCAAAAGAAAATTTGCATGATTTTTCTGTGACATGAAATTACAGCACTTAACTCTGCATGCAGGAGTAAAAACGTGCATAAAAGTATAAAACCCCTAAGAATGAAGGTATATGATGAGGTTTGGAGGGCTGGATAAATTTACCTCCCCACACAATCCACCCCTCATCTGTGGTCACGAATGGACAAATAGCGTAATAAAGTGATTTTCCGTATAACTACACTTATGAAACTTTTTGTGTAGCAAGACACACCTATGACAGACCTATTTGTGGAATAAAACGCAAAAAGAATTGTTGCGAGATTCGTCACTTTTCTTGCGGGTGAGCGATATTTACATTCTTTCAGAGAACTTAATAATTACAAAATCTTTTACGAATCTCGCATCCGCCAAACTAACCAAATTACGGAAAAACCTATTGTATCAAATTAAAGACCATGTTGATCTTTTTCAAACTCCACCCTTGGTTTTAAAAAATATCAATATTAACTCTTTGAAAAATCTCTTTTTCCAGAAGCCTTTTCGCGAATTTTGCAATTTCCAAAATCTTTAAAAATATGTATCAGCGCTTTTGATTAAGCTGCGAAAAAACTAAAAATACCAGATCATGTCTACATTCGTTCCCACTTCGAAATCTGCAAAAATACGAATATTAACCCTTGGAAAAAAATTCGTTTCCAAAACTCACTTTCCCTGATTCCTTTTTTCTGCGATTTTTAAAATTGTGCATTGGCTTCGTAAACGAAAATACAAACACACCTAATCACATTTACGTTTATTTTCATTTAAAAGGAAGCCTCTGGTTTGAAAAAATATGATTATTAACTCTTTCAAAACATTCGATTCATTAACTCCCTTTCAGGACTTTCGTGATTTCTACAAATTTAAAAATCAGAATTTACTTTTCTAATCAAGCTACGAAAAAACTAAAAATACCAAGCCATATCTAAGTTCATTTTCATTGCGAAATCTCTAATCAAGTCACTTTCGCGAATTCCGTATTTTGCAATGTTTAACGTTCGCAACCCCCCCCCCCCCCCCCCCGCCTCCCGGAATTATTAATCGAGATACGAAAAACAAATCTCACACTCTTAAGAAGCGTACATTCAGCTTTCAAAAAATGCCTTCGGTTTCAAACTATACAAATTTTAACCCTTTGAAAAAAGCTCATTTCCGAAAATCGCTTTTGCCAAATTTCGTTTTTTCCCACAGTTGCTTATAGGATTTGCATTACGCACGTTTTGTTTAAAAAAAGACACTTAATTTTATACAATTGCTCTGAAATTTTAATATGATATTCCAACTTTTTAGATAATGATACAGTATAAATTTGGTTGAGAAATTTGGAGATTTAAAGGTTAAATAATCTGTTTAAAAAAAAATTAAAAAAAAATCTTTAGGCTTATACTTATTTAAACTTATAACATGAACTTATGTTTGCGCTATAGCTCTAACATTTTAATGCCCTCCTAAACTAACCTTTTAGCTTTTGTTCCAGTAAAATTTTGATTTAGATATAACACTTAGGGGTGAAATAATCAGTTTGAAAATGAAAAAAAAAAAAAAAAAAAATCCCGTAGAATTTCGATATGTGAAATAAAAACTAAATATCAATATTTTAGCACGAAAATTATTCAGTCTTTTCAAAGCTTTTGGACTCTTAAGATTTTTTTTTTTTTAAGTATTAAATGACCCGATGAGAGGGGGGAGGGGAGTGAGAAGAAAACATTTTTTAGTTGTCGATAGCTGTGGGACACCCATTATTAGGTTCATTTGGAAAGATTTTCGTTTAAATATATAAATTCATTCAATACTGATTTTAAGTACATTTAAGACTCGAGTTACGCCAACCTTTCAATTCAAAATATAAAATCAAAACCGACGAAGAATGCGTAGCACGCCCGACGTACATTACCGAATAGAAAAACCTTTGGTCTCCAACTTTAAATTTGTTTGGATAAATTTTCATTTAAACGTAAAAATTGTACATAATCTAGGATGCACACCGCTGAAAGCAATGGGGCCCTGGCCCTGAGAAGTAGGACCGCTTAGAAAGATTTTCATTTAAATATATAAAATCATTCAACACTGATTTTAAGTATGGCTATTACAAAAATAGTTTTTTTTGTATGGTACTTCTCAATTGTCTCATTTTTAGGTGCGTTCAGAATTATATAAATACGTAGCATCTATAGTCGTCGTTCGGTCCGTTCGTCCGCATATAACAGAGCAAAAACTACTTAACCGAATGGTCTGAAATTTTAAATATATAATTAATGCGAGTCATTTCAAATTTTATGAAAATCGGATGTAATAGTTTAATTACAGGGACAGTCAAAAGTTTTCCGTTACATGACGGCCAATGGGAAAAAAAATATTTCGAGTGCATTTTAATGATGTTACAGCCTTTCGAACAGAATGAAATTGACAGGCACTTATGAAGTGCACTAAAATATCCATTCAGTAAAATATGCGGTGCAAAAAATATCTATAAAACTAGTTATAGAGTACGAACACACCTCATTTGCCACGTTTGACGAGCAATTTCCAACTTATTTATTTTATGCTTGATATTTGTATCGGTCCATGCTTTTACAGTGAATAGAAAATATTTTAAATGTGGTTAAGTAAAACCTTTTACTTTAGTACAAAGTTTTTCTTATATTTCTAAAAAGACAGAATATCTACCATTTAAGCCGGTGAAATAATTGTCTTTTGAAAATTCATTACATTAAGATATCACAAAAGGGGATGTTTTGTCAAATAATGAAATGTTCTTTATTTTTTTAACCGGTTGAGCCTTTTTTTTTTCATTTTAAAGCTATTTTAGTCACTAAAAAAGGCATTTTTTTTATTAGAAATTTTAATTTTGCCATTGTCTCTGAACTTAAAAGAGTATAAAAATATTTTGTATAGTTTAGGAGATTTTGCTAAAAGCTTGCACAAGTGCTAAAAAAAAGAGCCCACTGATAAGTGGTTAAGTTATACAAAATATAGAGCAGCAGTTCTTAATTTGTTAGTTACCTTTTCTTATTTTTTTCTGCCCCCCCCCCCCACCCCTCGCAGGATTTAAGAATGATATTCGGATTTTCTTTGGAATATCGAGTAGAGGATATATAAACTAGCAGAGATGCACAAACTAATTAAACAGCATTTTCTAATAATAGCCATATTTTTATTTTCTTCTACCTATAATAGAAGAAAGTACTGTAATCGAAATTTTTTTTCGACTTCGAGTTTTCGGCGGATTTACATGTTTTAGCGGTCAGAGATCCCTTAAACAACGTTTTTACAAAATGTCTGTCTATATGTGTGTATCCTCTTTGTATCATCGAAAAGTGTATGAAGTTGTTCATAGAATTGAACCAAATTCCATAATTTTTTGGGTATGGCCAGCAAATCTCAGTTGAATTCGGGAGTATTTCGCCGGAAGGAGGCGCTGTAATAGCGATTTTTGTGCCCTTTTCATTATTGTATCATTTAAATGTGTATAAACTTATGAGTAGAACTGAACCAAATTTCATTTATATATTTCTGGCTATGGCCAGCAGGTTGCAGTTGAATTTGGTGATATTCCGCCGGAAGGGGGCTCTCTAATAGCGATTTTTGTGCCATTTTCATTATTATATCATCAGAAAGTGTGAAAAGTTATGCATAGAATTGAACCAAACTTCATCTATATGTTTTTGACTATGGACGTTATGTCCCGTTTGAAAACGGGGATATGTGCCCCCGGAATGGGGCGCTGTAATAGCAGTTTTCTCGATTTTTCGTAGCTCTGTTCTACATCGGTTGCTCGTGCAGCGATGACTTCGCATCCAGTTTACCCGGCAATTCTCAAGCAGCTGACATAGAACAGAATAACGAAAAGTTTTAATTTTATTAAATATTATGATCGAGATTATTCGCTGCCATTGAAATACTCAAGGCCAGAGGACAAGATTTTGACGTCATCACTAATCGACCGACTTCCCACTAGTGTTAGAATTCACACCGGAAAAATTTTTATAGCGATTTTATTTTATTTTATTTGTGGAATATCTATCATCTTATAAAACAATAATAACTATTTAAACTTACTGGTGCGAATTCGGAATCCCTAAATGAAAATTCACCAGATGCGGAATGCCACAGTGTTGTCGCATCTGGTTGATTTTTGATTGGGAAATTCCAAATTCTAACAAGCAAGTTTAAATAGTTATTATCGTTTTATAAGATATTAAATATTCCACAAATAAAATAAAAGAAAAATGGTATTAAAAGTTTTCCTATGTGAATTCTAACACTAGTGCGAAGTCGGTCGATTAGTGATGACGTCACACTCGTGCCCTCTGGACTTGAGTATTTCGATGGCAGCGGATTATTTCGTTTTTTACTCCGATTAGTAAAATGAAGCAGAAATTTAAGATGAAAATCAAAGTTAGTGTAAGGTCAGTCTGCCTAAATGTGATGACCCCTAAATGCGACAATGTTCTTTTACATAAAATCTTAATGCAAGAATCGTAAATAAATCTTATATATTGAAGCATACTAATTTCAGAAATAAAACCCGAAACATTTTTTGCATGTAAAACGGTTTATTTAAAGGAAATTTCCAATCAAATACACATCGTTCTTTTTACATCGCCCCCATGTTTCGGAAATGCGACAAAAATTCCCGAAAGGGGCTCACGGTTTTTATTTTTTAACTTTAAAGAACAAATAACCCTATAAACGTCAAGAGCTACGTTGTCCGTTTCAGTTACCTGACCAGTTAAACTAAAGAAAAGGCGACCAGTTTCCGGTTTAGAATTTGAAGTGGACTACGCATTTAGGAGAGCTTGTTTCCAGCCTGTGCCTAATACCGACATGGATATTGCTGCAAATGCGGCGAAACATTTAGAAGATTAACGAAGAAATTTATATGGGATTTTTCATATATTGTCTTAAAATGATATTTAAATCAAATTTTATGTTTAATTAAGCTGTGTTGAGTCAGCTTAATCCTCCATTAATGTTTTTCTTGAACCAGGTGTTTAAATATGTATTTAAGACGATCAAAAAAGAAAAATACGGTTCTTTAAAATTTTTAATAAAAAAAGGGTGTAACGCAGTGTCTATTCCAGTAACATAAAGTAGACAGATGATTAAGCAATTTGCAATACTTTTACATAATGAAAATTCTGGAAAATCTTGTGTAGATTGAAAACAATTTATATTTATTTTAATGCGGTTAAGTAAGTTAATTTTACCAACATTATACCGTTCGATAGCTTAAATGCTGTCTCCGATTAAAACGTGATGCATTTGAGTTAGTCCCTGGTTTAGGAGTCATAATTTTTGTTAGCACTTTTATAAAATCTGATATTTTAATTCTGTTTTCAATTTTTATTCGTTATAATAGACATTTTCTACTTTTAAGTTAGTAAAAGATAAAAAAAATAAATAAAGCCATGTTTATCTAAACGAATATTTGTTTCCATATACGTATTTTTAAGTACAGAAAATGTTAATTTTTTTTGAGAAAGTGCAAGAAAAATGACGGGGAGGGACGGGGTGCAACAGAATATCAGTCACAGAGCTTCTCTTTGGCTTAATCAGAATTATTAGAAATATTGTACGATTTTATCTATTTCTAAGGCTGATATATTTAGCATGTGACATTTTTAAATAAAGTTATATGTAATAAATAGTCTAGTTAACAATATTATATATATTTTAATTACTCTTTTAACCCGTAAGCTCCACACTGTGAATTCGCACCGACCGAAATGTCGGCGTCTTTAATTAATTCGCATTTTTCATTCACAAAATAAGAATTTTGATAAAATCAAATATTTCATTTGGATTCCTTATTAAATTTCGTATATGGATCATGTAGTTATATTTCATTGTCACCAGATTGTCAGCAAAATTATGCGGAGTTGAAGTTACGGAAACCCAAATCGCACTGGTGTATAAATTATGGGTTAATATTGACGAGCGAATTTAGAGAATTTTAAACGATGTTTTCTGCGACAATCATTTAATTATAGTTATGGCCATAGCTCCTTGGCAAAGAGGGATGAGAGTTTTTTATATTAGGAACGCATTTATTTATTTGAGGGTTATTTATATTGGGCATTATACGCAGCATTCAAATAACTTTTGTATATTAGCAGTGTAAAATTGACAAACAGCACGGTGCTGCGCCGTGATAAACATTTTAAGAATAATATTGAAAAGTTTAACTATAATAGTCCTGTACTTAAATTTTAGTACAGAAACAGTACCCTGTGAGTTAATAGAGACTTTCATTCATCTTTTAATCAAGTGGTCACGGAGACCGCTCAAAGCAGTTAAGGGTTAATTAATTCAAAAAATAATTACAGTTAGCCCCTTAACTGCTGCTACAGCTGCTTTTTTAAAATTTTCACAATTTAACTTGTAATTTCTAGTTTAACTATCGATACAGCGAAATTTTGCTTCATTTGGAGCCTAGTACTAATTGTTTGAAAAGTTTGAAAATTCAAAATTTTATTAGAAATAGTACTGCACAAACAGTTTAGTGCAAAAACAGTATTTTATGAGTTAATCGTGCATTTTATTCATCTTTCAATCGAAAGGTTTCGCAGACCGCTCGCAGTTGTAATGTGACAATTTTCTGTCACAGCAGTTAATCGTTAAATGAACTTTTTCAGATGAATTGTCATGTATAAAATGCATTATCACATTTAGGACTATGAACGTCTCATTTAGGTTTTAGCTGCCATAAATGCGACAAAAATGACCTAAATGCGACAATCCTATATTGTGCCCTAATCCTATATATGTATTGTATTCATTTGTCCTGTACAATCCTATACTACAGATAATTATTAAATTTCTAGAAAACAAGTTAGTTTTCAACTAAAGTTACAGTATTCAGTAATTTGTTGCTTAATAAAATATACATTTATATAATGAAATCCCAAATATACCCTAAATGCGACAAAACTACGAGGAATCGTGCCTCATTTAGGCAGACTGACCTTATGTATTGATGTAATAACACTGAAGTATTAACATATGTAACAGCTTTTTGAAACATTAACATGAGAAAGAAGAAAGTTTTGGGGCTGACACCTCCGACTAGTTATGATTTCTTTCAAATTTTAGATAAGCGAAAATTTTTAAATTGAACACAAAGACTTTTACAGAATCATGGTAGTCCACGAACTACAGTTTAAGAATAGCTGATATTGACATTCAACGGAAAATATTTTTATAATCATGTATATAGCATATATTCACATGAGTAGCATATTTAGTAATTTTTTTAATTTTTTTAAAGAATGTGCTTATGAAGACCTTCCTCATAAATTGGAATTTTATGTTTTCGATGCATTTTATTTGATATTGAATTCTTGCTCATTTAAAATTTAAACGCGCTAACTGAAAGCATTCTATAAATCTTTGATTATTTTATATGAAAATATTTAATGTCTTATTATTGTGATGTTTTTCGTTCACTTTTTAGGATATAGATCTGACACCTACAGATATTTTAGCTGGTTTAATAACAGTCAGCAAAAAACATGCCATTGAAAAAAGAAAAATTAAATGGCCTTCTCAATCAGATCCTGTGTTAGGTGAGTACTTCTTGTTATTTCACTATTTTTTTTCTCCTCTAATTGAATATATATTTTAAAAAAAATCAATTCATTTCATGCGTACCGGCAGAAAAAATATCTAGAGAAGTGTATGATTTTGAAACAGATGTGTAATCTGCAGCCTAGGCCACAATTGTTTTCTTTAATGGAGAATGTAAGCATGAAATGAATTAAACTAAGATTTTTTTTTTTTTTTTTATCAGAACTCCTTGTGCAAAACCCTGATAAATTTAAATAGATCAACATAAAAAACAAAGCAGAACAATTAAAAATGTATTAAATATTCATAAAAAATATTTTTACTAGCATTTTTCAAAGTAGAGGATTAAAACTGTTAATTCTCTTTTGCTTAGGGGAGCTCAGATCAGGTGTCTATCTTGCTTTTATTTGCAGTGTCCATTTTTGCGATTTTTTTTTTCTTTTTGTAAGTAATTTTACAAAAAAATCTATTAAATTTTTATTAGTGCTTCGATTTTAAGGATAAATGGTTCTTTTCGATCAAACTGTTCGTTTTTTAAATAAGGATATTTGACAACGTGATTCGTATGTTTTGAAAAAATACAAAAAGTGCTTGAATAAACAACGTTCATTTTCAAGTGAGTTAAAATTTGAAAAAGGGTATAATAGTCCTTGAATTTTCAAATGAAGTTCGGCTATCAAATTTCGCTTGGCCTTATTTGGCATTTTTTGCAACAAAGAGAAGAAAAAAGGTATCGAAAGAAATTATTAAACTTTCATTTTCTTTTTAGTGAACTTTTATCTTAAACTGTTTATAGGTACAAAATGTATTATGATATGGTAAGTAAGCGTATTTTTTAATAAGAGAAACTTATTTTTAACTTACTTTTAATTTTGAACTAAGATTCTTTACAAGCAATTCCTTCAATTGTAGTAAAAATGCAATAGCATAAAAAGAAACTTCATTTGTGACTTTACTTCTGCTATTTGTTGTGATATCATGTCTCCTTTTACGACGTAAGAAAAAAAAAAAAAAAAAACAAGCTGTAATCTCTTAAGTGTTTATGATGAATGCAATTTCTTTCCATGGTATAGGTGTACCTTCTAAAGTTAAAATACTTGATTCTATAAAAATTATCTTAATATTTTGTATTGAAAATAGCTATTGTACAGTATATTTTTTAAAGATAGTATAAAGATTCTTTGAAATAGGGTAAGCAGAAGAATCTAAAAAAATGTTCATCGTGTGTGGAAGATCAGTATCAGTCATAATAACAGTCCCATTACGCAACACAGGCCTTAATAATCAAGATGAAGATAGAGATTACATAATTTATAGCATTATTTTGCTGAGTAACTTAAATGTAACTTAAATTAAATATGATTAAGATTGTCGCGACGTCATCTGTCGCAACAAAACTTCAACAAACAACATATGATTAGTCCCTGGTACGGAGCAATTGAGTCAGCCTTTTGCTTCATGCTACGATGCTCGTCTTCTATGCAGTAGGTCCCAGGTTCAAACCCAGCCAACGCCAATTCCTCGAAACTTACATTGTTGACCTGGAAAAAGTAATCTGCAACCTTCACAACAGATGGTAGCAACAGAACAAATTCACCCACAATAAGCAAAGCCTCACAGCAACTAGCTAAACGAGCGCAAGCCAATGTCTAAATAAGACGCTTTCACTGTGAGTGAAGTGCATAACGACGTCATCTCTCGCAATAAAACTTCAACAAACAAAATGTGATGAACCACTGGGACAGAACAATTGAGCTATTCTTTTGCTGTGTGCTACGGCGATCGCCTTCCATAGAGTAGATCTCAGGTTCAAACCTACCCAACGCCCATTCCTCGAAACCTACAAAGATTAATAAGTTAAAGTTGCAGTTAGATAATTGTCGCAATGGAAAAGGCAAGGCAAAAACATCTGTTAGCTCTCACGCTTTATACCACAGAATCATGAACATTAGAAATAGATAAGGGCTTCTCACGAAATAGTGTTAATATCGTGTCGCGACTTTGGACTTAAATAAGGCGATGGCAACGGCGTAGAATAGAAACGTGTACATACCAGCGCCTCTAGCGGTAACGTTCATGGGCAGGCTCTCGATGATAAAAGAGATTATTGGTAGAGCATATTGAAGCAGACGAATCGAGTAGAACATTGGTAAAACTGTGCTACACAGCGCCACCTATTTCACACATTTTTCAAGGAGCGATTTTCTTCTTTCCTTCTGTATTCTATGTTCATGCACAGAACAAACAGTTTATTTACATAACGATGTTGCCACTTTAAATATCAAAATTGCATCCGAAATGTCATTAGAACAGTACAGTAATCCCTTAACATTCGCGAGGACTTTAGGTTCGCGAATGTCAAAATCGCGAATGTTGAGACTATCTTCCCGTGCATAAAAGGGGGTTAGATTTTAGTATTTTTAAAAATTGAAACATAAAAATATATTTATTAAGTATTAAAAAGTACATGCTGTAAGTAAATGTGAATAATTATAAACATACTGTACAAAGTTAATTGCTCGTTGATGGCTGAAAAAAATTATTGATATACGTGTGTTTAGGAGAACAAATACTTTGTTTATGAATTTCCATATAAGGAAAAGTTGCGGCTTCGATTTATCCTTCAAATTTAAGATTCCTCACAAGTGAAGGATGGCATTCTATTGCCTTTTTCAACACGTTGCTGTTAAAGCTTTAAATCTTTCCCATACAATTTTTGCAGAAAATTTTTCACTTTCAATAAAAATTTTGAATTTTAGAAAATTTAGGATTTTTTTTATTTTTAGCATCAAGTCCTGTTTCGGGTTTCTCGGAATTACTGATCTATGTTTTGCCTCAATTCAAGGGCTGAAATTTTCGAAACTTAGGCTATGCTGTACAATGCAGCTGTCCGGTGCCAAATAGTTTACGAAATTGTAAAACACAGCGAGTTTGCTTTGTAAAAAAATATTCTCCTCAAAACAAATTCGCGAATAACCAAGTTAAGTATTCGCGAATGTTGAAATGTTCTTCATTTTTTATTTCGCGAATGTTAAATCCGCGATTGTTAAGGGATTACTGTACTCAAAACGTCGTTTCTCATATACATGTACGCTATTTTGTGTTCTGTCTAGAGATGATGAAACACCAATGTGCATCAAAGAAATGTATAGATTAGTTTTATATTCCTTGAATTAAAATTAATGTTAATTAGATGCATAACAATTCTAGACTCATTTTAATGCATGTAATGTTGCGTATAAAGAAAATAAATCTCTCGCACAGGAAACCTTCATTTCTGATCTTTTCAGCCATTTGACCATCATATTTTTCCTGAAGACGGCTGTAGAAACAGCTCGAAACGTAGAATTTAACTTTTAACATATTAAAGTTCGTGTTTTGTGTACCATTAAGCAAGATTGTGTCTTTATTTATTAGAAAATAAATAGATTAAACTATAATTTTGGAATGTCGTATTCACCTTGAAACTGTATAAAAACATTTAAACCAAACAAAATCAAAATAAATTATTTTAATCAACTATATAAAAACATTTAAACCATAAAAAATCAAAATAAATTGTTTTAATTTACTAAAAGTCTATTTTAACATCGTGTTCGTATTTACGATGGTTTTAAGCTCTATACATAACACTATTAGCGCTTTTTTAGTAAATTAAAATCATTTATTTTGATTTTGTATGGTTTAAATGTTTTTATACGTTGCGTTATATTGTGTTTTATATCTAAACAGTCCTTGAAAATATTAAAATAAATCCTTGAAAACTGCTTGTATTTCTTTTATTCACAACCATGGCCAAGGAAAGTTTTGGGAGCATACAAAACTGAATATTTTTTTTATTGTTCAGCAAGCAAAGTTTCTCGATAAGTCAAAGTTGAATTTTGAATTGGTTTTTATTTTAAATTGATAATTTTTTTTTCAAGAAATGTTTCTGAAAGAGACAAAATTGAATTCTTGATTGGACTTCTTAAATGCAAGGTTTAGACTGCAATTACATTTTCGCAGATTGCTTTAAAAAAGCTTTGTAGTCACATCACAGCGCTTGACATCTGACGATAACTTTTTTTTCGTTATTTTTTTTTTTACGCAATAATCGGGAATTTACTACTGTAGAAGGTCACCCATGTTTTATACTTTACATTCACATCCTCTATATACTAGTATGATGTCACTTGCCAGTCAATCAGCATTCACTCCCAATGCTGGGAAATGGAAGAAAGCGAATGGAACTTGTCTTTTTTATATTGTGTCGATCGTTAAAACAGGTGGTAATAATGGCCAAACAGGACCAGATTAAGAGAGGGGTGGTACCGGGGCTGCAGACTCAGGCCCCAGCCCGTCATTGACTCAGGGGCCATCGAGAATGGCTTAAATTGTGTCGATGTTTCGTTTAAAAGTACTTAATTGCTAAAAGAAAAAAAAAAGAGGAAAGAAAATAACTTTGGTTCTAAAATTGTAATAATACAGTAGAATCTCGATTAGCCGAGCTTCGATTAACCGAGGTTTCTGTTAACCGGACCGATAACGAAGAGGTTTCTGTTAACCGGGCCGATAACGAAGCTTGATTTTGTTTCTAAGTGGCTATGTGGCCCTATTGATCACCAGGTGCAATGTGTTATCGACAATTACTTCCCCAAATCACTTGACTGGCAACAGTGTGGAGGATTTCCTTTTTAAATTTGTTGAGCTGTGAAACCTAACTTTATTTATTTTTATTATTTCGAAAAATGTTCTGTTGTTTTTTATTCTAAAAGATGTTAAATTCGCGAGCCCTTCGAGTTTTTATATACAGTTTCTATTAACCGAGATTTCCGATATCCGAGGTACTAGCGGTCCCAATAAGCTCGGATAATCGAGGTTGCACTGTACTTTTAAATGATGAAATAAAAGTCATGTTTCAAGCACCTATCTTTTACATTTGCCTTTTGCGGATTCAAAGTTTTAGCAGTCCGATATGACGCTCCTTTGCCTATTCTTTCAGTATTTTTACCCTCTTTTGCCAGAGACCAAAAGAGGAGAAACATCGTTATTGTACCTACCACTTCTAGTAGGGTTTGAAATGTCGTAAAATAGGGCTCCAGCTCGATTGACGTGCCAAGTTTGATATTTTTGTTGTATTCTGGAGGTTTTGACATGTAGATTCCAAATACCTTAGGTGCCATTTTTTTATACACATTTTTGGGGGTGATTTCCAAGATGGCTGCCATTTACTGACTTTTTTAATATTTGAGCCATATTATTGACAAGTATGTCAAATTATATGTTTTCAGGGTCAAGAAATAAAAATATATAATAAAATTAGGAGTAAATTGAGATCAATGCAAAAACCCTTGACGGGTTAAAAGTTTCTGACGCAACAATTTATCTTATGCTCTAAGAATTTTAAATATGGAACTTAAAAATACTGATATCAAATTTTGAGTGACGTTATGCTATTTCTTAAAAAATATATTTGTATTTATTTCATCATTTTATTTTTGTTTTATTTATAATCGCATGTGCAAAAGTTATGTTCAACATGAAAAGCTGCATAAAATTTTATTCGCTGTTGCTTTATCATTTACATCTCTCATAAATTCAAAATATGAGTTTTAAAAGATATGATATAAAATTTAAGTGACGCCTTGATGTGACTTTAAAAGGTTTGTTTTAAAATTCAATTTAAATTATTTTTGACTTGGTTAAAATATTTTTTTACATCTACACAATACTTTTAATTTTCCAATTCACTGTTAAATATATCACTTTCATTGAATCTATACTCTGCATTGAAATGTATTTATTTCAATAAATTAATTTATCTTTTGTGTCACGCTATTCAAAATTGTGAGTAAGATTTATGTAAATGGTTTCTTTGCGTCATTGTGTCCAAACTACATGAAATGTATGAAAAAGGATAGTTTGACGCAAAGAAACCATTTACATAAATCTTACTCACAATTTTGAATAGCGTGACACAAAAGATAAATCAATTTATTGAAATAAGTACATTTCAATGCATAGTATAGATTCAATGAAAGTGATATATTTAACAGTGAATTGGAAAATTAAAAGTATTGTGTAGATGTAAAAAAATATTTTAACCAAGTCAAAAATAATTTAAATTGAATTTTAAAACAAACCTTTTAAAGTCACATCAAGGCGTCACTTAAATTTTATATCATATCTTTTAAAACTCATATTTTGAATTTATGAGAGATGTAAATGATAAAGCAACAGCGAATAAAATTTTATGCAGCTTTTCATGTTGAACATAACTTTTGCACATGCGATTATAAATAAAACAAAAATAAAATGATGAAATAAATACAAATATATTTTTTAAGAAATAGCATAACGTCACTCAAAATTTGATATCAGTATTTTTAAGTTCCATATTTAAAATTCTTAGAGCATAAGATAAATTGCTGCGTCAGAAACTTTTAACCCGTCAAGGGTTTTTGCATTGATATCATTACTTTTTTGAGGTTAGTGATAAAATTATTAAAAAAAAGATACTTATGGAATTTAATGCAGATTTAATTTTTACTATTTTATTACAATTTTCCTTATAGCAGTTTGTATATAAAAACAAGTGGGTAAGTATAATCGCTGATCGCACAGAGGGTTTCATTTGATATTCCTTTAAAAACACTTTGTCCTTAAATTAATAAATCCAAAATGTTAATTTATAATTATTAAATCCTTACATAGATGGTGCACCAATAGTTCCAATTTTCATGGGGCAGGGAACGCATTCTTTTAAACAAACCACCTTCCAATTGAAGTCACCAAAAACCAAGTTGAATAAGCCAGACCCCGTTGTGTTGTTTCACAAACAGCAGTCTCATGTCCCCTCCTTCCCCCCTTTTTCAAAAATTTTCAGACCAGTACCTAAGAATGGAACCGAAATAATTTTTTCTCTTCAGAAATTAGGATAAAAAAATAGTATGCAGTACTCATAAATTTACTTTAATGCTATATAGGGTGATTATTAAGTTAATTATAACGTTTGGAATCTGTTGCATTGATGTCCGAAAGGTAGTTTCTGAGTTATGGAAGCTGGACCTATAAGGCGCCATACAGGGGCGAAGCCCACTAGTGTCTATCATAATTATATCTGCCATGTGGACTAATTGCGATATTTAATCAAAATAGTCCCCCCCCCCTCCTCATCCCCGGAAATATAACAAATACAAAATGTGTCTTTATAAACCTATCGTCAAATAGGTTTTTATTTCTTTTTCCCTAAAAAAAAAAAACATGATTTTTATATCCGTAACGTAAATAGCGGACGAAACCCGCTAGTTCCTATCATAATATATATTTTTAATAATTTTATATAGTCTATAATAAAAATCAGACTTAAAATAGTCTAGTTCCATGAGTACTTGTAGTGTCAGTTACATGCTACGATTTTTGGATACCAGTATTTTAGAACGGGAAAATGTGACTTATTTTATCGGAGATATCTCATTAATTGAATAAGGTGAAGCAAACTTTTTGAAAAAAAGGTGGCCAACAAGCATGGCAGTTATCAGCTATGTGACTTTGTGCTAAAGTCCATTAATTTGATCTGCTTTAAAAAGATTACGGAAGATTGAATTATAGTAGAACCTGGATTAACCGAGCTTCGATTAATCGAGGCTTCTGTTAACCGAGCCGATAACAAAGTCTGATTTTTTTTTCCTTTTGAATGAGCCTTAAAAATAACCACACTCTTTAGCTCTCTGTCCGTGCTATACAGGCCTTCTGCCCCCAAAGCACTCAACTCCAAAGAAACACTGGACCCTGAGAAGTCAATAGCGAACAATGCTTTGTTTCCAGTGGCTGTGTGAACTTTCGTAAATTTTTCAATTTGCATTTTAAAATTTACTACTGGTAGTTGATTTTCTTTTTAAATTTGTTAAACTGTGAAACAGAACTTTACATATATTTATTTATATTATTTAAAAAACGTTCTATATATTTTTTTAAAAGAGATGTTAAATTCTCAAGCACGGCGAGTTTTTACACACAGTTTCTATAAACCGAGATTTCCGATTCCGATTTAGTAACAGTCCCAATTAGCTCGGATAATCGAGGCTGCTCTGTATAATTAAAAAATCAATGGCGATCTTACTGTAAACGGGTTTCCCTTTTACTGAGGGATTTCAAGACCGAATCAGCTGATGTTAGTTGCTGTTTCCGTGCTTGATTAAATAAGATTAGTTAAACATTTGAAAATTACCAAATATAAAAGGAACTAAGTCAGCAGAGAGTTTGCTTTATGGTATTTTTTAACAACGCTATAAGAAAATGATTTTAAATAAGAGATTTTAAATGTAACGTTTTAAATCTGACATAATTTTCACCAAACTTTCCTTTCTCTTTGTAACATTCAACTGAAAATATTTTTATTATTAGAAAGATAATATTATTATTTGCGCTACCTTAAAATTGGCAACTATAGTTAAAAATATCATCTCGAAATTTGAAATAAATCTCTCATATAAATATATTTTTTAATTTAAACTGTTTTGCAATATTATTATTTGGCCACTTTGGCCAATATGACGTAATTTCCTCCATTTACGACTTTTAACACATATCAATGAATTTATTATTTAAAAATTTTCTTTTTCTTTTAATATTTACGTGTAAATATAATTTTTATGACGTAATTTTCAATGTTTTCCTGCTTTTAATGCGTAATCATTTAATTCTAATTTGAAAATAATTGATTATTTTATAATTTTCTTTCATTTTAAGTAAGCATGTGTAAAAACAATTTTTATGACGTAATGTTTAATATTTTCCTACTTTTAACACGTTTTCATTTAATTCTAATTTAAAAGGATTTTTTTCTGTTTATAATAGTCACGTGTGAATAAATTTTTAATTTAAATGATATATTATTCTTTGCGCTGTTTTAACAATTGGCAACAATTTAAAATAACCTTTTCTAAAATATGTAAAAAATATCTCTGGAAATTCTGAAAATTTTAATTTAAAATTGAAATAAACCGTCAAAAAATTAGGCAAGTTAAAAATAATAAATGCACTCTGCAAACTTCGAGTTTCTATTGAATGATTAAATTGAATAAAAATGATTAAATTCCCATGTATATTTTTTTTTCCTATGAGACTTTTTTAATGAGACAATTTTATCCAGATTTAACATTAAATATCTCTTAAAATAATTCTTCGATTTAAAAACTGTCTACTTCAACGTTTTTATCAAACATTTCTCTATAATACTACCCATTTTAATATTTTTGTATGCAGTAATTTTCTTAATATTTGCGAAATAGACCTCTAGTCACAAGAGATTCTTTCAAAGCGGTGAAAAGCGTTAGTTTTTTCTTTTTTTTCCGAATAAGAGACAAAATGTAGCAGAGTCGTACTGGCCCACCGGGCAACGAGGCAAATGCCCGGTGCGCCCATCGTCACTTTTTTCTTTTTCTTTTTTTTTTTTTTTTTTTTTATCTTTTTTTTAAGCACGCATTTTGAAAGGCATAAAATTTTCAAAGATTTTCATTTGGAAAATTAAAAAGTAATGCTTTTTATTTTTTAAAGTATAGCATAAGCAAACTATGTGCGATCAAAGACAATTAGATAAACCAATTTTGAGATAACATAAGTTATGGACAATCAGATATGCCGTTGTTACACATTGTATCCAGGACCAGACTTTGTTTCAAAGCCTGTACTAATGATAAATTCTAAGAAAAATAATATTAAGTACTCACTTATTTAGATGTACGCCTAAATAATTTCTGTTCTAGGAATGCTTCTAATAAGTGTCTAATGAGTCTGCGTCTAATACGTTTGCATATTTTCTGCGTCTAAGTATTTAGCGCCCCTGGTGTTGTGAGGTATTTTTGTATTTCTGCCTTTTGTGCAAGTATAAACAACGAAACACTGTATAAGAAACATATTCTCATTTTAAATGGATTCATTCACAGAGACTTTGATAGTCATGGCGCACTGGTCCAGATTTTATTCAGTACCCCGAAGAATAGTAACTTCTACATAAATTAATATTGGTATTAATGATGTATTTAGTATATTTTCTGTCAAATATTCAGCGCCCTGGGTGGCTGCCCGGTAGTTTGGTATTTCTGTTTTTTGTGAAAGAACAAAAAAAAAAAAAAAAAAAAAAAAAAAAAAATGCCAATTTAAGACAGGGGCTGCCCGGTAGTTTGGTATTTCTGTTTTTTGTGAAAGAACAAAAAAAAATGCCAATTTAAGACAGGGGATTTTCATTTTAATTTCATTTGGTCCCTTTGTCAGAGGCGGCTTTGGTCAATTTTTTTAGCGCCTCTGTAAAAATAAGTTTAAAAAAACTAATATCGTGTTTACGTAATAATGGCGCCCTTGGTCTTTTTCAGCGCCTCTGTAAAAATAAATTTCAAAAAACTAATATCGTGTTTTTGTAATCATGGCGTCTTTGGTCAAATATTTTTCAGCGCCTCTGTAAAAATGCCTTTCAAAAAGCTATTATCGCGTTTTTGTACTCATGGCGCCCTTGGGCAGATTTTTTTTTTCAGCGCCTCTCTGTAAAAATAACTTTCAAAAAACTAATATCGTATTTTCGTAATCAATGTGCTCTTGGTGAGATTTTTTCAGCACCTCTGTAAAAATAATTTTGAAAAACTATTATCGTGTTTTTTTAATCATGGCGCCCTTAGAGAGATTTTTTTCAGCGCATCTGTAAAAATAAGTTTTAAAAAACTAATATCGTGTTTTTGTAATCATGGCGCCCTTGGTCAGATATTTTTCAGTGCCGCTGTAAAAATCCCTTTCAAAAAACTATCATCGTGTTTTTGTAATCATGGCGCCCTTGAACAGATTTTTTTTAGCGCCTCTGTAAAAATAAGTTTAAAAAAACTAATACCGTGTTTTTGTAATCATGGCGCCCTTGGTCACTTGGCCAGATTTTTTACAGCGCCTCTGCAAAAATAACTTGAAAAAAAGTAGTATCGTGTTTTTGTAATAGCAAACCCCCCTACCCCCCCCCCCACACACACACACACACGCACACTCCCCACAAATACACACACAAATTGATGCCCTTAGTTCTACTAAAGTGGAGCATTCCATAATTTCTCAATGATAATATAAGTGTTAGACCGCCAAGGGCGCCAAGACTAATTCTTCACAAGATTTTGCAATGGAAACTTATGTAAATTTTGCTTTTGAAAGAAGAAAATGTTAATTTTTCATATCTATTTAAAAATTCGATAATATTTTTAGCATCCGAAAAAGCCAATATGTAAAAACGTTATTTATTTTTTTTAAAACCGGATCTGCTTAACCTCTTTAAACTTCAAACACCACCCGAATATATAAATTGAAAAATACATATGTAATTAAAATAAATAGATAAACCACTAAAATTGTAAAAGTCCTTTTACAAAAGAATGGATAAATATAAGTAAAGAGAAGTGCAGATGTATTTGGGTTCAGTTTTCAATGCTGTTAGTCATTAACGTGGGAATTCCTAAGAAGACAAATTACCATTTCGGCGGGATTTCAAATCGGTTCTATAGATACCCAGTGGTTTCTGTAGTAATATACCAGGTGTGACACTTTTTTTTTTTTTATTATACCGTATTCTGGAGCTCTCTATCTTTCTGGAGAAAATAGAAATCGGCGGATGTGGAGGTATTTTCCCATGAAATACTAATTAACACACGACACATGCGCGACACGACGTGCTGTTGGTGTTTTTTGCGTGTGAGTTGCGACGACCATTGTAGTTTAAAATTGGCTTATCTGAAATTAAAATAAACAGTAATTTTTAATTAAATATGACTTAATTTAGTGACTAGACGAGACAAAAGGTGGAAATTATGAAAAGCTCTCTCTCTCTCTCTTTTTTTTTCTTTAATGCTGATTATTTGAAGAGGGTATTCAACTTTTATCGTAGAAAAATGCTGATTTTTGATGATTGACAAAAAAAAAAAATCCTTAATGCACTGCATAATTATATAAGAAACTAGGGGGCTCTGCCCCCTACGAGCTACGCTCGCCAACCCCCGTTCAGGCACACCAAAATCCAAAAAGCACGCTAATTTGATCGGCTTTAAAAATATTGAATTTAAAAAAAACAAAAGAAAAAAAAACAGTAGTGATTTTTCTGTAAACGGGTTTCTATTCGTTAATTAAAAAATTAGTTAAACATTTGAAAATAAGCTAATGTAAAATGAATTAAGTAAACAGTGTCCTTGTCTCCCGGTATTTTTTAACAGCGATATAAGATAGTTCTTTTAAATAATTCATTTTAAATGTATCGTTTTAAATCTGACGTAATTTACACCAAAGTTTTATTTCTCTTATTAATATTCAGGTGAAAATACTTTAGTTGTTAGAAGGAAATATTTGCGCTGTCTTTGAATTCACGATAATAGTTGAAAAGATTATCTCAAAATATCTCGCGCAAATATATTTTTTAATTTAAATGTTTTTACCATATTTTTTGGCCATTTTAAATAATGTAATTTCTCCCCTTTACAAGTTTTAGCGCATAATTTTTTTTATTTAACATTTTGTTTCTCTTTTAAAATTCAAGTGTGAATATGGTTCTTAGGACGTAATTTTCCTGCTTTTAACATGTGATCATTTAATTCTAATTTTAAAGTTTTTATTTCTGTTTACAATAGTCACGTGTAAATAAATTTTTAATTTGAAGTAAACATTATTGTTTCGCTGTTTATACAATTGGCAACAGTTTAAATTAATAACATTTTCTAAAATATATAAAAAATATCTCTCGAAAAGCTGAAAATTTGAATTTAAAATAGAAATAAAACCTCAAAAAATGAGTCAAATAAAAAAAATAAATTCAATCTGCACACCGGGAACTTATAACGTATAAAATGATCTAAAAATGATTAAATTCTCATGTAGTTTTTGCTCCAATAAAACTTTTTTAATGGAACGATTTTTCCAACTTTGGCATTAAATATCTCTTAAAATAATTCTTTGATTTGAAAACTGTCTGCATCAGCGTGTTTATCAAACATTTCTCTGTAATACCACTGATTTTCATATTTTTGTTTGCAATAGTTTTTTTAATATTAACGAAGAAAGGCCATGCTTAAGCATTCAAATTGGATGCCGACCTACCGGGAATATCTACGCAGATTTTCATTGGTCCATTTCCAATTCGAAACTTTTTTTTATATATAGAAGGAAAAAGCTGACAAAATTAGAAGTGAAAAACAATTCAGTATTATTAAAGTAATCGTGCCGTGGTCATCTATTAAAAAATGCAATTTTGAGAAAAAAAACTAGTTTCAATTTTATGTTATAATTATAATAGAAAGCTTATTGTATTTTTTTATTTTTTTTTACTTGCATAGAATTGTCTATTCCATATTCTGACCACATAAAGAAGTCTCAATTCCGTTGATAAAGCCGCTAAAATAAAAACTCGATTTTCCGAAATTTATAAGTTATGATTATAAATGTATATGTAAATCTTAAAGCGGTTCTCAAAAAAAATTTTTTTTTAACGTTCAATAATGCGAAAATTTCTGCTGATTTACAAACATAAAAATAGTGTTCGAAAGAAACTGAATTTCGGTTACATTCCTAGTATCGACTGAAAACGTAAGCGAAATTGTTTTAAAAATAAATTCAAAGTAAGTAACATAAACATACATATACGCATGTTATCTGAATAATGTTTTGCGTAGAAACGGCAGTACATAATTAACAAAATAATTTGATTGAAATAAAATTAATTAAATATAAGGTGCTATAAACATAAAAAATATATTAAAAAATAATTTAATTTAAAAATAACGAATTTAATCAATATTAGTAATACCTTCTAGATTTATCTCCTTGTATGTGAATATATAGTATGTACGGCTCTTTGGATGGGAGTGCCGTTTGGGGGAGGCTAGGGAGGGGCAGTTATAGTAATACCGAATATACGGCAGTATTTTCGCCGAAACTAGGATTTTGGGCTGAAAACGAAAATGAAACCGAATATTCGGCGAAACTCCACATAAAAGAATGAGACTTGCAGGCTTGGTTATTGAAGTAATTTGCAATACAATAGATTCTGTTCTTTAAATTAATTACATCTTGAGTTAAAATTGATTGTTGTCTCATGACAACAGTTTTCTTTCTCTTCCTCCACTGTCGCGTCCGGAAATTCGGTTCAAAACGCCACATTCGGCAGCCTTTTCTGAAAGATCTTTTGTTTTTCTCAAAAAATATAAAAGACAGTTCGATTAAAAAGTTTCTGGTGGGCAATAAAAAATAATTGGTATTTTCAGCCAGCAGCCAGCAGTTACAATGAAATTTAATGAAAACCTTTAAAACAAAACTATCATGCAATAAAATTCAAGTAATACTACTTTTCAAAATAATTACATTCAGCGTAATAGTTTTAAAGAATGTATTACTTTTCCAAAGATTTTCTGCCCCCCCCCCCCCCCCTACCCTGCGTACACACATGAATCGCGGTAAAAAAGAACAAGATCTTTGAAAAACAGAAACAACTCCATTATTGGGCACAGCCTTTGTAAGTTTGCTGATTTGAAAGCAGGGCCGAAATTAAGGGGGGCAGAGGGGGCATGTGCCCCGGGCGCCAAATGAAGATTTTGTTTGTCGATTTTTCTCGCATCTGTGTTTTGCACGGTATTGTTAAAATCATTCTGTCTGGCGTATGACAAAACATAGAAGAATCTAAAGATGATATGGCATAAGGATCCTGTATAAAGCGGATTTTTTTTCGATTCCGTTTCCGAGATTTTAATCAATCAATATTCGACAAAGCCAAGGACGGATTCAGCTCATCATTTAGAAAGGGGTCATGGATTTCCTTTTTGGGGGTGGGGGGCGATCACATCCTCGTTATGAGAATTTTTTATATTGAAAGCTATTCCCAAATCCAAACTAACTACTTTTCTGATACTTTCGCGAAGTCATTTTCATTCGTAAATACAAAAAATTTGCATTAATATTCGTAAAAATATAAAATTTGCCCATTTTGTTCAGATACCAGGAAATTAGTTTCCCATTTTCTTATAAAGGCAAAGATTCATTCAGAAAATGTTGTCAAAGATAGCACTTTTAGCCAAGTTTTACGAGTTGAAGCCAGAGGAATGTCGTCGCAAGGGAACAATCGGCTGTCACTTCCGGAATTTCAGTTTAAAAAGTCTAACAATTGTCAACGATTAAATATGGCAAAAATTTGTGTTAAATTTTAGAGGTAACTAAACCGTACACATTGGCAGCTATGGGATTCTATTAGTGTCATAACAATTGCAGGTGTAGCCTCTTCTTTCTGCTCAAAGTATTAAATAGTTTTTTTCAATCGAACTTATACCTTTGGAATGGATCATTTTCTTCTGAACTGATGGACTGGTGCCATCCATTATTTTGAAACAACCGTTATAAATGAAGTGTTAGGTGAAGATGAAAGAGCTGTCGTAAAAAGTTAGAACTCTGATTTTCTGGTCAGAAAAGGAAAAAAAAAATGGTCATAATTTTTTTTTTTTTTTCTGGTCAGGATGAAAAAAAAAATGGCCATAATTTTGTTTCTGATCAGAATGGGAAAAAAAAATGGCCATAATTTAAAAAAAAAAAAATCTATGATATCTTTTGAATGTTGAAAAAATAAAGAAATAAAACATATTTTAAAAATAATTCACGTAAAACAGACGTCACTCTTGAACTAAACAAAAATAACTTTCCTGAAATTTTATACACCATAATTAGTATTTGTATTCTAGAGATTGTATTATATAAAATATTATTGAATTGTATTAAATAATGTTTTGCACTTTTGAGTTTTGACCCAACGAAATTGTTTTTGTTTGTTTTATTTTAATATTTTATTTTCCATTTGGAGATAATCGTATGGAGATTTTTATTCAAATATTCGGGGTAAAGTTTGAATTAACTCATTAGATAAGGTGAGCGAAATTCGAAAACAGAGATAGCTTTCTTAGAAAAGTGTGGAGGAAAAAAATACCTCTAAATTGGCAACACTGGTCTAACATCAGATTTTTTTTTAAACTGCAATGCCTTGCGGGGAACTATTTTTGTGCATATTACATTTCTATAGTGTAAAATACTAATTTGGGTGACATAATTATTTTAGGAATAAAGATTTCGCTATAGCAATATACTCGTATATATTTTTAAAGTGATTTTTTATACATAATTTATATAGTATGTGTATGTATGTATATATAAGCATTTGCGCCCTTTTGTAAGGCAATCGGCGCCCTTTTTATCCATTTTGCCACCGCCCTCTCAGTTATGCCAGTACGACCCTGAAATGTGGTACGCAATTGCGTCAAAAGATGGCGACACCAGAATTCTGATATGCTTATTATGTAAAACTTCATTGTTATTTATAAATAAAACATTTCAACTAAATTATTTATTATAAAATAATTATTACATCACAATAGTTTTTATGCAAGGAAAATAATAATTATAATAATAATAATATTATGGATGTCAGTGATTATATATTGATTGACCGTCATAATAATAAAAAATGATATTATAAAAAGAAGAGCTGAAATGAATTATTTTTTTACGTTTCTGATCGTGTGATTTATATTCAAATAATAATTACAGTAAACTCTCTGTAAGGCGGACTCTGTGTAAGACGGAAATCTGTCTAACTCGGAAAGAATTTCAAGTCCCTAGGAATCCATAGACATAGAGTAAAATTTGTCTAAGGCGGAATATTGTCTATTGCGGAAAATTTTCTTGGTCCCGATCGATTCCGCCTTACACAGAGTTTACTGTATTAATGTATATTTTTTGTAAAGTGATTGAAATTAAATATATTTATAAAATTTATGGTAATATTTTTATTGTTGAAAAATTGCCAAGAAATAATCATCATCAAATTGGCGTCATTATAATTGTAATTTTATTTAACTTAATAGCAATTAAAAAATTACAAAGGAACTGAGAATAATGGTCAACTAACAGACTTTAAAAAAAAAAAAACTTCACACGCACCAGCGAGTATCGAACTGCCTATGTTAAGGTCAGTAGACGATGGCCCTCAACCACTCAGCCGTGGGAAGACAAAATTTTTCTCCCCAAAAGTGGTTAAAAAGAAAGCATGTGTATGAATACAGTGTCATGCATTTTCGGTGAAATTTCCATAGAATGGCGAAGAAATATAGTCCGATTTTTCATGCGCATTATAAAACGAACAAGAGTCTTGCTGGAAACAAGTAAATTGTTATTTGGTTCATCTGAAACATATTTATTTGATTTTTAAAAAATCGCCCGTGTCATTTTCGAGAGAAAAAAAAATCGAATTATTTAACGAACGAGAGTTTTCCCAGAAAAAAGAAAAGTGTTATTCACCTCGCCTTAATCACATTTATATTATGTATCAATTTAAAAATAATCGTTAGAACCGTTTTCGAGATTTTCAAATTAGGAACTTCCTCGATATTATACCAACGTTTTCACTTTAAAAATGACTATTTAGATCTCAAAATATACTGCACGTAGAAATGTAAAAATTTCAGTATACGATTAGACTGCAGATATAAGACTGTTCTAGAAAATTCAGAACAATAAGACGCATATCTGCTGAGTTATTAAAAGGCGGCTTTTCGCATTTTCTTTGATGTCGAGTTAGCTGTATGTATGAGTTCCGCCATCTACGAATTCTATGATACGATACGATACGATTTTAACGATACGATACGATACGATTTTAGGCTTAAGGCTGCGTCACTCGAAATACTACCGTCTTCCATGATTTTTAAGTGTTTTAAACGATAAGATCCAAATAAAGCACAAAAATATGAAAGGCATTAGCTATACTAGCGTTTTATTAACCAATTATACACAACCAAAGTATTTAAATGAAATAACATAAATTATTGAAGATATTGAACAAAATGATTAATAACAGCATTTATATGTATATACAGTACTGGGATGTTATGTATCCTCTTCTGAATCACTGCTATCGCTGTGATGATATTGATAGTCCTTTGTATTGTTGCAGTCACTGCATTTGCAAAGAGCAGTACAAACCAGAGAATTCTTTAAGCAAGAACATTTCCCAACTGTACATGTTCTCTTACACTCACATTTCACAAGTTCAATAACTCCTTTGGGCGCAGGTAACTCCAGGCATTTGACTGGAGAAATTACTCCTTCGCCATTTTTTTCCAGCGAGTTCCCGCACCAGCGAGTATCGAACTGCCTATGTTAAGGTCAGTAGACGATGGCCCTCAACCACTCAGCCGTGGGAAGACAAAATTTTTCTCCCCAAAAGTGGTTAAAAAGAAAGCATGTGTATGAATACAGTGTCATGCATTTTCGGTGAAATTTCCATAGAATGGCGAAGAAATATAGTCCGATTTTTCATGCGCATTATAAAACGAACAAGAGTCTTGCTGGAAACAAGTAAATTGTTATTTGGTTCATCTGAAACATATTTATTTGATTTTTAAAAAATCGCCCGTGTCATTTTCGAGAGAAAAAAAAATCGAATTATTTAACGAACGAGAGTTTTCGCAGAAAAAAGAAAAGTGTTATTCACCTCACCTTAATCACATTTATATTATGTATCAATTTAAAAATAATCGTTAGAACCGTTTTCGAGATTTTCAAATTAGGAACTTCCTCGATATTATACCAACGTTTTCACTTTAAAAATGACTATTTAGATCTCAAAATATACTGCACGTAGAAATGTAAAAATTTCAGTATACGATTAGACTGCAGATATAAGACTGTTCTAGAAAATTCAGAACAATAAGACGTATATCTGCTGAGTTATTAAAAGGCGGCTTTTCGCATTTTCTTTGATGTCGAGTTAGCTGTATATATGAGTTCCGCCATCTACGAATTCTATGATACGATACGATACGATTTTAACGATACGATACGATACGATTTTAGGCTTAAGGCTGCGTCACTCGAAATACTACCGTCTTCCATGATTTTTAAGTGTTTTAAACGATAAGATCCAAATAAAGCACAAAAATATGAAAGGCATTAGCTATACTAGCGTTTTATTAACCAATTATACACAACCAAAGTATTTAAATGAAATAACATAAATTATTGAAGATACTGAACAAAATGATTAATAACAGCATTTATATGTATATACAGTACTGGGGTGTTATGTATCCTCTTCTGAATCACTGCTATCGCTGTGATGATATTGATAGTCCTTTGTATTGTTGCAGTCACTGCATTTGCAAAGAGCAGTACAAACCAGAGAATTCTTTAAGCAAGAACATTTCCCAACTGTACATGTTCTCTTACACTCACATTTCACAAGTTCAATAACTCCTTTGGGCGCAGGTAACTCCAGGCATTTGACTGGAGAAATTACTCCTTCGCCATTTTTTTCCAGCGAGTTCCCGCACCAGCGAGTATCGAACTGCCTATGTTAAGGTCAGTAGACGATGGCCCTCAACCACTCAGCCGTGGGAAGACAAAATTTTTCTCCCCAAAAGTGGTTAAAAAGAAAGCATGTGTATGAATACAGTGTCATGCATTTTCGGTGAAATTTCCATAGAATGGCGAAGAAATATAGTCCGATTTTTCATGCGCATTATAAAACGAACAAGAGTCTTGCTGGAAACAAGTAAATTGTTATTTGGTTCATCTGAAACATATTTATTTGATTTTTAAAAAATCGCCCGTGTCATTTTCGAGAGAAAAAAAAATCGAATTATTTAACGAACGAGAGTTTTCCCAGAAAAAAGAAAAGTGTTATTCACCTCGCCTTAATCACATTTATATTATGTATCAATTTAAAAATAATCGTTAGAACCGTTTTCGAGATTTTCAAATTAGGAACTTCCTCGATATTATACCAACGTTTTCACTTTAAAAATGACTATTTAGATCTCAAAATATACTGCACGTAGAAATGTAAAAATTTCAGTATACGATTAGACTGTAGATATAAGACTGTTCTAGAAAATTCAGAACAATAAGACGTATATCTGCTGAGTTATTAAAAGGCGGCTTTTCGCATTTTCTTTGATGTCGAGTTAGCTGTATATATGAGTTCCGCCATCTACGAATTCTATGATACGATACGATACGATTTTAACGATACGATACGATACGATTTTAGGCTTAAGGCTGCGTCACTCGAAATACTACCGTCTTCCATGATTTTTAAGTGTTTTAAACGATAAGATCCAAATAAAGCACAAAAATATGAAAGGCATTAGCTATACTAGCGTTTTATTAACCAATTATACACAACCAAAGTATTTAAATGAAATAACATAAATTATTGAAGATATTGAACAAAATGATTAATAACAGCATTTATATGTATATACAGTACTGGGATGTTATGTATCCTCTTCTGAATCACTGCTATCGCTGTGATGATATTGATAGTCCTTTGTATTGTTGCAGTCACTGCATTTGCAAAGAGCAGTACAAACCAGAGAATTCTTTAAGCAAGAACATTTCCCAACTGTACATGTTCTCTTACACTCACATTTCACAAGTTCAATAACTCCTTTGGGCGCAGGTAACTCCAGGCATTTGACTGGAGAAATTACTCCTTCGCCATTTTTTTCCCAACCATTGCCAATAAGTGGGGATATTGTAGGTTGAGGATTTCTGTAGCCCTTTCCAATGGTGCAAATTAAGTTAGATCTTAGAATAGTTGACTTCAGTGCTCCAAGAGTTGGTGGTAATTTCTCCCCCTCGAAACTTTTAGTTCTGAAAAGGTGCCATCTTAACTCTGAATTCCTTTAAAAATTACTATTTTTCAAATAAGCCAAGTTGGTGAATTTTTCAAAAAACAACAGATTGGATAATGGATCAACATTAGGTTCCCCAATTTCTTGAAAAGCTGTTATAATATCATCATCACACTGAAGATTGATACACACTTTTATCCACTTCTGTTTTGAATTGCCTACAAATTTTCCTTCCCAGTCTCCACCAGTGTATGAATGTAAACCTAGTAAACCTTTACTTTTATGAGCACCTATTGCTCGACATCTTTCATTAATATTAATTTTTCTGTGTTTGTTGCCTCAACAAGTAACAAAATTGATTTCACTGTTTACTAGATGACTTGAAACCAAGTCAATCAGCAGTATGAAAATGTCAATATCTTGCGAATACATCGATCTCATAATTATCATGATGGTTCACTATATCAAGTACAGTCGAGGAAAAAAAAAAGTAAACACCCCCTACTAACTCCTCAACAAATTATCGTAGAAGAAAGTTACTGGTACCGAACGATTGGAAATAAAGTCTGCTTTTAAATGATGTATATTAAATTTGCTTAGGGGGGCATCTACATATTAAAACGAACCATAACTTTGTTTTTTTTTCAGTAGCAGTACACAATTCTGACAGCATAAATGAACTCTACACCCTTCGATTAGTCTAAAAACAAATTTTTATGCAATTCGTACCACAAGTTTCCGAGAAATTAATTATTTTAAAACGAGCGTAATTTAAGGGCTGTATCTAAATTGAAGTTCGGTACTCCATTATTAACCGAGAGAGCTCCCTTCTTGATCAAGGCACCTTAAGCAGTCAATTAAGCCTGTTAGATTACAGGATAGCATAAGAAATTTCAAAATATTTAGTCACTTCTATGATAGACGGCCCCTTAAACCATCATTTTGCCGTTTTTTAAGAATAATTTGAAAACTACTTGGAAGAAAAATGTGAAATTTTGGATTTCCATGAAGCAGGACTTAATAAATCTGAATCCGTCAAAAAAATTGTAGGTTGCAATTCATATTTTTTTCAATATTAATTTCATACTTCATAATTCATATCAGAAAATTATAAAAATTGCAAATTCAACGTATTTATGTTTGGGTATATTAGTATTATTGCTACACAAAAAATTAAAACATTAGGATCATAATTTCAGAAGTTATAAATAAAAACATGAAAATGTAATTTAACATTAGAACCACTAAATTTTGAGTGTTTATAATTCCAAAACTTATCATTCAAATGTCTTGAAATTTTGTGTCTAGGCATAGTTTGAACCAAAGATTTGAAATATCTCGTTAAAATTGAGTATTGCCATTAAAAAAATGAAGTTTGGATTCATTTTAATATGTAGATGGCCGCCTAAGCAAATTTTATGTAGGTCATTTAAAAGTAGACTTTATTTCTAATCGTTCGGTACCAGTAACTTTCGTCTACGATAATTTGTTGAGGAGTTAGTAAGGGGTGTTTACTTTTTTCTTTTCCACGACTGTACATGAAGAAGTATAATGGTGTCTGCTTCTTCATGTGTATGATCACATAATTCTGAATCGAAAACATTCGCGTGGTTACTGTATGCCTTACTGCCAAAAACGACAACAATTTTCTTCTCACTAGCAGCAAAAACCTGTAGTAATTTTTTCCCGAGATACTCAGTCAGCTGTGATTTTGTTTCATTATGTGAAAGAAAACGTCCTTAATGAAACCAACGTTATATTGGTACTATTTGTAATAGTAAACCTAATAGGTTCTGTTGCCCCCAATCTTTTCTTACGAGTTTGCTCTTTCAATGAGTGCTCAAAGTATTGGTCAAATATTATTCTCCTTTCAGTGTATCCGCTTGTTATTTTCATAATGATTTCGGTAAAAGCAATTGCGAAGTCTTTTACAAGTTTTCATGGCAGGTGTCTTTTTTTACTGATTGTACGATTGCCATTCCATCTATAATATAATCTTTTTCTATCGGAGAAGTAATCGAGGATTCTAATGATTCAAGTATGAGTGATCGATTTTATTGCTCTATTTCTGCAATAAATGAACTTTTGTCAGATGGAATATGAAGATATCCATCAGAAGAAAATATTGATCTTGGTATTACAGAAAACTCGTAGTTTCCAATTGCATCTTTTAGGTTTGTAGACATTTGAGGTCTTGATTCCATAACTACAAGAAAACGAGCAAGACGTTACCTATATTCTCGAATTTTAACCAATTTATCGATAATCTTAAATACAGTCTTCTTTTTACGAGTACTGAATTACTTTAATTTCATTTTTTTCATTGGATGCCAAACTGACAATTTAGCGTGTTCACTCTGTAGTCTATCTCTTACAAATTCTTCAAATTCCAATTGGCCTTTTTGGTCACGATTCGGAATATCATCCTTCGCAGATTCTGGAACTTTCATAGAGGATGCAATATTCATTAGTGTGGTATTACCTTGGAAAGGATTTCCTCCAGAATGATCCCGAATACTCTAACTTGACGATGGCTGCATAGTGAAAAAATTCTTAACGACATGGAAATCTGAAGTTAATAGTGCTTTCCGAGCTGCTTAGAGACTTCATTTGGACAGTACTTTTCAAAAGAACTTGAAACAATGCGTAATACTTCTGTCGCACGTAAGAAATACATTTCGAGGCCGTTTTCATTCTGAGTTAAACCAGTAACCCCACCAATTCAGTTCTTTGATTTTCTGTTCCAAGTTCTGGTCTGAAAATAGTTTCGTAAACGGTACATTGGATTTGGATACTAAAAAACCACCAGATTCAAGAGCATTCCGTGCTTCTGGATATGTTGTTTTAAGGTCCTTTATCTGTGCTATGTATACTGGAATGAGTCTGGCATAATCAAAAAAGTCATGAGCAAAATAATACTGGATTTGTTCCTCTAATGACGCGAGATGCAATGCCCAATCTCCTTTACGAGTGACACGGATGAAACGTAGCAAAGATCCAAATTGGTTCATATACTGTAGTAAAAACTTTGCCATATCACCACTGCTTGTGTAATATGTGGAAGACAATTTTTTTCAACTATACTACTTTGATCTCTTCAAACAAAGTTGTAGCTTCAACTTCACAATTGTGCAATTTCTCACGTAGTGAGTTGCATTTTTCTTGCAGGGAAATAATCTCTGTAGAATGTGGCAGTGTTTCAAAGAGAAAATCGTAGCATGCCAAAAGGATAGCCATGTGAAACTCTATGCCTCTAGTATTTTAGTAATTTTGTAGTAAATTTATAAATAAATAATAAACAACACAATTTATGCCTATTTTGATTGTAGATTTGCATTTTTTGACTCCAAAAACATATAATTTGATATACTGGCCAATAATATCCCACAAATATTAAAAAAGTCAGTAAATGGCAGCCATCTTGGACGCCATCTTGAAAATCACCTCAAAAATGTGTAAGAAAAAAATGGCACCCAAGATATTTGCAATCTACACGTCAAAAGCTACAAAATAAGAAAAAAATATCAAACTTGGCACAAAAATCGAGCTGGAAAACATTTCAGACCCTACTACTCTGCCTCGCAGTAATATGTGATTTAATTTTGATTTCTGGGATTCTAAAATCATTTAATATTGGTGTTCCTTTTAAACCGATTAATAAATTGGGCTCCTTTTTTAATAAACACAAATTTAAATAATGACAAGTCAAAATTAACTGGTGTTGTTTATACCATTCCCTGTACAGATTGCGATAGCGTATATATTGGTGAAACTGGTAGATTGGTGGAAATTCGACTGAAAGAACATATTAGTGGATTTAAAAAAAAAAGTAAACTAAATTCAAAAATTGTCCAGTATTCTTTTGAAACGGATCACATCCCGCTGCTTACGAACGCTTCCATTTTGAAATCGGGATGTAACTATTATCATGGTAGATTATTCCTAGAAGGCTGGCTTACTCATATACGGTCGCCAACGTTGAATGAATCCTGTTCTATTCCTGCTGAATATACTTTGTTTCTGGAAAAAAAAACTTTAATTTTAACTATACTTGCTTGGTCCTATTGCTTATTTTTCAATGGTTAATCTGTACTGTGAGGCCTTGAGGTTGCTTGGCGAAACATATACTACATGTTTATACTAGGTTGAACAAAAAGTTCTGGGAAATTTGTGAAAGTTGCGTTGTTATGCGCAAATTAACAACAAAAGCAACAAGGACAATTCTTCAAAGTAGAGACCTTCATAGTCCACGACTTTCTGCCATTGTTCTGCCAGATTCCGGAGTTGCTGGAAGTACCATGGCGGCTCCTTGGAATCGAAACACTCTTGACATGCTTCTTCAATTTCATTAAAGGATTCAAATCGACAGCCCTTGAGAAAGTGTTGCATTGATCGAAAGAGGGCATAATCGGATGGAACCACGTCTGGACAGTACCACTAGTCCTCCTATATACGATACAAATTCTGATAACTATTAGATTAAAAATTTCCCAGAACTTTTTGCTCAACCTAAAAAATGATTTTATATTTTTATAAGTTTTATGTTAAGTGCATTCAAGTCTGTTTTACTTTACTTATTTTTATTAAATGAAACTGAAAGATTTGTTGATTAATGCAAAACTACCGTTTATAAATCTTAGACGTTTCAGTTGCCGTAAAGATTCCTTAAAATTGATCGATCACTTCCCGAGTTTTTGAGTATTGAAAAATTGGTTGATTGAGTGATTTTCCTGGTTTATCCCTGTGTGGGGAAAGTGGGAGTGGGGTGCAGGCAAAATTTCTAGTAACGGGGGGACGAGTTTCCCAAAATTTCCAGTAGCTCCATGCCCCACAGATGCTTAATCAGACTCTGTGGCCAACAGAAAGTGGGTTTTGTAGAGTTAAGGTCTAAATAGACGTATCAATGAGCTCGCAGCGGTGTCTTTCTTGTGGTCACGCGGTGTTTTTCATCTTTAATAGCTTTAGAAGGAAACGGCGGACATTCTGCAGGAGGAAAAAGGTTCCTTCAAGTCGACCTAATATTCTTATCTCCTTTACAATGTTGAATCGCCCCATCCTTTTGTGAATAATCCACAGACGGGTGGAGAAGAATAAGCTTCCTGGAAAAGTGGCAAAGGAAGTCAAAACAATGTTTAAACGCAGGCTTAAAGTCCAAACAGACGGAACCCACGGACCGCGGCGTTTTGCTGTGGCCATGTGATGCTTTTCATCATTCATGACTTTCATTGGATGTCTAGATGTTAGAGGTCACCGGCGAACGTCTTCGACATGTCCATCTTCGCCTCTTTCCATTGTTGAGATTCCCTTTATTTTGTTGATGTCTACAGAACGGTTGGAAAAGAAAGGCCACTTACATTTTTTTTATTGCTTTCGTAGGAGAGGAAAGAAAGCAAATAAACGGATCTTTACGCACCGCAATCTTATCACATGCGGAGTATTTTGTGAAAGATCCATAAACGAACCTAATTTATTCTCTGGATATTTGAAATACATGAACGTAATAAGAAAAACAAAATTGTCTTCCATGGAAAGTTTAGGGGTGAAGAGCCCCGCTGACAAAAAATTCTTAGTTCTTCTTCCTCTTTGTGATTAATTATTTTATGTCGCTTGCAGGGACCTTTTTTTTTTTTTTTTTTTCAAAGTTATCCAAGATTTAAAAAAAAAAAAAAAAAAAATGACTGAATACAAAATCCCGGACGGAGGAGGGCTGGGAAAATTTCAGAAAATGTTATCAGTCAAGGATTTATTTATCAACCAACAAAATGTAGCAGACAACCAAAAATTGTTATGACAAAATTGTGAAAAATATACAACAGAGGAAAGTTTAGGATTGGGTGGAACCTAGTGCCGTGTTCACATCGCGGCAATTGGGAGAAATATGAAATATGACCAACAAATAAAAATATAAAAATATTTTTGTTATGTTTTCTGTAGCCTGCAATTTTCAAAAGAATTAACTCGGCCTGTCAGAAAATATACTTGCCAGTGGTGAGTAGACTGGTGTAATTCCCCACAACTAGAAATAGTTATTTCTTGCATCCTGTTGCCGGCGCCTATAGGAGTCATGTGTAATCTAAGGCAGCGTTTACATTGGGATTTCAAAAATCCCCGGCAAAATCTGGTAGATTATTCACCTGGCCTTTCTTCTGTGTTCATCATCAAAAGAAAGAGGCGGTGATAAACTTGTCAGGAATCTCTTCCACTGACCTCTAACCTCTACACAAGCTTCTGAAGCATGAGAAAGAGCGCCTGACCACTTAAAAAGTACCGTTTGGCTCCTTTGGCTTCGTACCTTTTGACTTTTTTCCCCGCCTCTCCTACGAAAGCAATAAAAATTTCAACTGGCCTTTCATTTCCAACCGTTATGTGGTTATCAAGAAAAGAAAGGGAAGTCTCAGCTATGGAAAGAGGATTCGTCGGACCTATTCAGTTACTACGACAGTAATAAAATATGAAAATCACCACGTGACCACAGCAAAGACACCGCTGTCATCTGTTTCTTTGAACTTTTAGGTTTTAAATATGAACCTAGATGGAGTTTAGTTTATTTATATATATATATATTTAATAGCTTGTGTGTATTTTCCGCGCAGGTGAAACACCAGCGCCCTCTTGGATGACAGTTGAGAATGCTCTATACTACCTCAGAATAGCCAAGAGCACTTATGGATGGGCAGCCTTTTTCGACCCATTCTATCCATGCAATCTCTGTACTTTATTATCACCATCCAGGTAAATTTCCAAGTTCTACATATTTTTTTCTTTTTGTTAATCATAGCATAAGATTATGGTTCAAAATTTGTTTTTACAGATTGTATTTAAAATTAACGTGATTATATTTACTGTTTTTGGTTTTTAATACTTTTTTTTATTTTCGATAAAAATTTAAATCAGTCATGCACATGCACAGGGAGTCAGAGTTGTCCTAAATTTATAGAACATGCTCTAAAATAGCTGAGTTTTTTTTTGTTTTTTTTTTTGTTTGTTTTTTTTTTTGTTGTTGTTGTTTTTTTTTGTCCTATGATTCTTAAAAATTTTAGTTACCAGAGTTGGCCTAATTTTATAAAACACGTTCTAAAATGGCTGAGTTTTTTTAACCATTTGGAAAAATGGTTATTGTCCTCGTCAGGGTAGGAAATCAAAAGCATATCTGAAGCTTTTGATTGGTTTAATCTGCATTTTATTCGTTTTCTGATTGGTCTAAACAGTAACCTGTATTTTCGTTTACTTTCAACAGAGATGGATACTTCTGTTGCCACTACGACAAAAAGTAATAAAAACTACAAAAAAATGAATAACTCAGAAACAAATTGAGATACAGCTTTCAAACAAATTGCATTTAAAAGTACATTTTTTTCTCTATACGACAGTGTAAAAAGTAATATTGTGAGATGTTTAGAAGTTTAAGAATAAAATTTCATTTAAAATGGGTCGTCAGATTTCTACGATGGTAGAGCCTTTTCCCTAACAGCCAATGAAATGCTTGGATAATACGTAAGTTTCAGGTGGATAAGACGTACGAGTAGCAGGCGATTTTTATCGTTTGCAATTTTTACGTGTAATAACACTATTAATGTTTAATCCATGGCGTACGTAAAGTATGACCAGCTCCGTAGAAGTTTAAAAATTTACAGTACTGAAAATTGTAAAACTGAAATTTCTTTTAAAATTTGTTCATGATGGGTCCAGGAATGTTAATGTTTAATTCATGGCGTACGTAATGCATGATCAACTCCGTGCGATTTTTTATGTCTTAAATTTTAGTCTTCGAAAAAATCGTTTTCCAAATGGTCGTTGTAATTTGTTAAATTGCTTTTTTTTTTTTTTTTTAATTGTCCTATGGTTTTTAAAAATTTTTAGTTACCAGAGTTGCCCTAATTTTATAAAACACGCTCTAAAATGGCTCAGTTTTTTTTTTATTACTGTCCTATGGTTCTTAAAAAGTTTAGGAAAGCGGCGCATTTATTTAAAAAATATACCCTTTGAGGATATAAGGAAAAAAAATTGGATAACTCCAATCTCTAATTGTGCATACATTTTGACATATTTTCACATATTCAACATTGTTATCCTATTTTAATCTTTTTTAAACAACAATCTAACGTAACAGCGTATTGAAATTTGTTTCAAGATGTTATACAGAACGTCCATAAAAGTATGTCCCAGTTATAAATTTTGATAGTATCAACTGTAAGCATTGTACAGTGTTGGTTCAAGATCACAAACAAAAAGTAACAGTTTAAGATCAAACCCGAGTACTGCTTTGTTATTGACTCGCTTGCAGTGCCACATACGCAAAATGGCGACTCCTGAGCGTAGCGTGTTATTGCTGGGCTGAAGATTTTAAAGTCGATAGAGTTGGCGAATTGAACCTTTTCCTCAAATGCATTCTTTGACAAAAACAGTTAATAGTGCAGCAATCGACGATAGATAAATCAAGAGAATATGAAATAATAGGAAGGATTTATCATGATAAATCCAGTGCTGGTGTTCAGGTTCAATATTATGTATACACTTCTGGTTATGGTATAATTAGAAAGGTTGTTCACACACACACACAGAACGAAACTCTCTTTTATTAGTATAGATAATCATTAACAAAGTAAAAATTCACTTAAAATATCAGCTTTATGAAAACTGCATACCAAGTGCGTGGCCCCCAAAATAGGGGGCCTCAAGTTGATGACCCATGATTTAATTAGTCCCTCAATCTGTGTAATTAAATCGTCATAGAATGTCTCTAACAGTGTTCCTTTCGGCTCAGACCCAAGTTTCCTTTGAATCTCACCCTATCCGTCCTCAAACGATCATAGTCTTGATAATTCATAAAGGGGAAAAAGATAAGGGAAAACTAAAACATTTCTGGTCGTAGCAAATGATCGAAAAAATTATATTTATTACGTGAAAATGATATTGTAATATTAACTGAAAAATTAAAAAAAGAACTCTAAGAAAATCCTTTTATCAAAACGTCACATTTCTCTTTGAACTCAGAAGAAGATTTGGGGGCCCTTGGGATGCGGGGACCCTCGCGATTGCGACCATCGCGACCCCTTAAATCCGCCTCTGGTTAGAGCCATGCGATTTTTTCCTTTGGGGCTTTATAAAAGATCGTGTCTACGTTCCGCCTCTACAGAATGATTTGCCAAAGTTGAGACAAAGAATTAAAGAAGCTATTGCTTCCATTACTCCGGACTTGTTAGCCGAAGTGTGACACAGTGGTCCCAAATCGCGATTATGTGGCCAAAAATTAGAAAATCGAAGTTTCGTATTTCGAAATGAAATAAATTCCACAGTATTTAGAACTATCTGAAGATTTATATTCTTTAATATTTCGGTTTTATAAGCTCACGTGAATTCGCATTATTTATGTGAAGTTAGGAGTTTTGAGCGTTTTCTGCTGTTGCGTGAATTTCGGGCAAATTCGCTGCATTCACACCCTAACTAAGACCTTTTCAGATAGTTTGTCGTTTTTTTTCTTTGCACTTCTCTGAAACAACATTAAATTACATATTTAATTTGATTTTTCGATTGCAAAAATCTCAAAAATTAAAAAAAGAGGAATTTTTCAAAAAATACATAATTTTTAGGAATTTTTATACATAAAAAGTAATATATAAAAAAGGTCCTTCCGAGTTCCTCGGACTTTTATAGTACAAAATGTAGAATGAACCTTCTAAAATCATATACCTAGAGATTTATTGCGACTTTTTGCGCCTTTGCGAGAACCAGTAGTTTGAAGTTGGACATTCGATATTGCCAGTATTAGTCCGAAATCAGTAATCGTGTTTAAAGTCAATCTAATTTTCGCATTGACCCAAATTTTTTTTTATAATTGTTTCCTTACTTTTTTCGTTTATATCAAAAATAATATTAAAACTTGACCCTATTTTAAAAAGTACATGTTTAAGGTTCAGTTTACATATATATACAGTAGAACCTCGGTTATCCGAAGTAATTGGGACCGACCACCTTTCGGAAAATCGAAATTTTCGGATAATCGAGAATGCTTCAATTTTAAAAAATAAGGACAAATATATGCGCTATTTCTTATTATGGTAACAAGTGCTTAATAAAAATAAAGCAATAGCAAAATAGAAACAATAATCAATTACCTGAATTTAAATTTTGAAATTAACTACATTTTATATATTACACACGGGTTTGAAACAAAGTTTCGGTTGCCTTTGCTTTGCAGCCGCCGCGGCGAGCGGCCCATCTTCGTCCGCAGCCTTTTATTCATCTACTCTAGTCCCACTCTTTTGCGAAAGCCAGAATGAAAAAAAAAAATTCAAAAATTGAAACCGGACAAATTTAAAAGGGAAATTACACAAATTAAAGACACCGAAAAGCGGGAAGGGAGGGTTCGGGGCGATGAAGCTACCCGACGACCCCTTGCTTCCTCTAGCTCATTATTCACGAAGTTTTTTTAATACTATTAGTTCACAAGTATCACAGTCTTTCTGCTACCATCGTAATAATAAAAATAATAAAAGCTACCCGACGACCCCTTGCTTCCTCTAGCTCATTATTCACGAAGTTTTTTTAATACTATTAGTTCACAAGTATCACAGTCTTTCTGCTACCATCGTAATAATAATAATAATAAAGCTTTAAAAATTGATTTCGGTTAACCGAGAGTTTCGGTTAAAGGAGTTTCGGATAAAAGGGGTTGTACTGTATATACATATATATATACTGAATTCTACCAACATGCATGTATGGGAAATTCAATCACCTGGAAAACATCATTCAATGTTTTAAATTTCCGGATTGTTTGAAAAGTATATTTTATTAGTGATGGGCGATTCTCGAAAATTCGACAATCGAGAAAAATCGTCATCGTAAAAAATAACAATCGATACAGCCATCGATTAATTCCTAGAATGTACAATCGAGATGTTTTACAATCGATTATAACGAGAGAAGCTAAAAACAATTGTTGGAAAACTTAGCTATTATTCTGGCAGAAACTTTTATAGTAGTGATAGGGTTTGCTCGATAATTCTGCTATCGCAATTATTTTCTCCTGATTTAGGCTTAAGGGGTTACTTCAGTCAAGTGAAAAGACCTGCTCGCTAATGCTAATCGTATGGAAGAAATTTATAAAGATATCTCATTTGAATTTCAGTATTTTAAAATGATTTTCTTTGCATTGGAATAAATTCCCCTTTCTTCTTTATGAAACTGCCGTGTCCAAATCGCGTAACTATGGCGCATTTGATGAATCAAATAACCTTTCTACTTTTTAGATAACTCCAAAATGTTTGATACAGTTTAAAGTTCCCCTAAATGTCAAATACTGTGGAATTTCTAAATTGATCGAAAACAAAAGTTTCTTTCGAAAAACGTAAGGATAGTAAGATAAAGATACCTGCCAAGAAAGAACCTGCCTAACACGGAAACTGTTTTCCAGTACCTAGCGATTCCAACATGACTGTAAGTCTGTATCGAAATCCAAAGTAGCTACTTTATGACACATTTAAAAACTCATTTTTTATTTTAGGCGCATTAGCTAGAATCGATTAGCATTTCCCTCTTTTCGATAAAGGAAAAAGGTTTGATACAAATTAAAGTTCCCTAAATGTCTAAAGTGTATCAATGCTGTGGAATTTCTCCGTTTATCAAAAACAAGGCATCTTTATCGAAAAACGTAAGGATAACCAGACATATATAACTACTGAGAGGGAACCTGCTTAACACGGAAATTGTTTTCTACTGCCTAGCGATTCCAACATGATTCTTCAAGTCTGTATCGAAATCCAAAGTAGCTAGTTTCTGACACATTTACTAGCTCATTTTTTATTTTAGGCGCATTAGCTAGAATCGATTAGCATTTTCTTCTTTTCGATAAAGGCAGAAGGTTTGATACAAGTTAAAGTTCCTTAAATGTCTAAAATGTGTCTAATGCTGTTGAATTTCATCGTTTATAGAAAACAAAGGAGTGTTATCGTAAAAATAGAAAAGTAAACAGACAAATATATCCGCTAATAGGGAATTCTATAACTAAAATAAAACTTCAATGGACTTCATTTTTGGTATTTTGGATAATTTTAATTTTCCAATCCTTACCAACGTGGTATTAGATGATGGGTCTGGAAAAGGTAGAAGAACCCCCCCCCCCCCTAAAAAAGGGGCATTAGGCCCCAAATTGACAGTAGGGCAGACCAAGGATGAAAGTTAACTTTATGTAAGAGAGGACTAGGGGAAGTTGAGAATGATAAAAAAAACTAAACCATTGAATAAGAAAAAAATTGAAGAAAAGAAAAATGGTAAAAGAACAAGTGAAGCGTGTGATTAGAGCCAGACAAATGAAGAGGGGCCCGATGGGCCACAGCTGGTCCAAAATGAGTGCCCAAGTAGTCAGAATGGGTCAAGAACTTGGAGAATAGTATCTACAATGAAGAAAAACAATGAGACAAAACATTATGAAAAACAGATGAAAAATACCAATAGCCTGAGGCTAAAAGTAAAATGTTTCACTGGGCGGCGTCCCCTGGTGGTAGTAAAAATAAAATTGATACGAGAAGATAGGGGAGAGTGAAAAGACTTTATTTTGTGAATTTTATAATTTTTGGACAAACAGTATACTAAAGGTTTGAAGAAACAAAACTTTAAAGCGCCCTCTTGAGGCGAAGAAGGGAGTTAAAATTAAGAAACATATGTCCATATTTTTTATTCGATTTTAGACACAATTTGATGTTAGTCTTATAATTTTCCTGTGTGTGCAAGATACCGTACCAGAGTACGAAAAAACCCGCCGCTAAGTATATTCCTTTAGAGTATTTTAAGCCCAGGGCCCTAAAATTAACGGTGGATTGACAAAAGAAAGGTAGATTTAGAAAGGTTATGAGATTACTCTTATTTTAATATATTACATGAGTGGGGGAAAATAATTTTGAAAAATCCTCTTTCCTGAGGCGACACTTAAAATCTTGAAAACACATAATTTGCAGTGCAGTTTTGTTTTAACAATAGCATTCTAATATTAAGAGATATGGGACAGCTATGAGGGCTAAAATAAGAGAAACATTGAAAATCAAGGCAAACTGGCGCCGCCAAATTCACTAGAAAACTTCTATATCAACAACTGAAACCCGAACTGATAACTTAAACCACTATGCCTCCTAACCCATATCGGTTAATAACAAAAGCGAATGGAAAAGAACATGTACTCCTTTGGGAAATCATGACTTACACCAGAAGCGCGGTAAGTTTGACTCTTCTGAAAGCTTCCTTTCTCTCACATTTCGAGATATATTTTCTGCTGCTGCAAACTGCTCGTTTATCTCGAGGAGATGGCAAACCTCTCGCTTACTTCGAGATATCTCATCGATTGTAACTCATTGCTTCCCATTGCCATTCTCGTTTCTCGCTCTCGGTCACTGTTCAACATTTCATATGACATTGTCGAGAATGAGAAATCAGTTTTCGTCCTTCCTCGAAATGTTACTCTCGATTATTGTCATTTCACGCTCGGCCAAGAAGGGCCGAGATGAGATATCGAGGGGCGAGCTGGACAGAGCTGACAGGCATGACAATGAGCTGTGAAATGAAGCTTTAATTTTCAATGTTTTTCTTATTTTAGCCCTACCAAGCTGTCACATACCCGGAGCCCTCCGATAAATATTATTTATTAAATATAAAAATTTCAAAGAGGAAGGTGGGTCGGGTGAATTCAGAGGACGTGAGAGTGGGTGGGGAGCAATTAAAAAAAATTTACCGAACTCTTCCTGTGACATATTATCGAAAAGTCCTTTGACAACTCTTTCATATTATGAACCTTTCTTCCCCTTAAGGTGAAATTCGGGGGGGTGGGGAGGGGGCGAACAAATTTTTAAAACCGTAGCCGATTTCTATAATAAATTTAAATATAATTTTAGATGTGGGTTTTTTGTGCAGTCTTCCGGTAAATATTATTTATTGAACATAAACATTTTAAAGTGGAGGCTGCGTAAATTCCGGGCGAAAGAGTGGACCCAAGGGGGGGGGAGGGAGGGGGATCAATTTTCAAACTTTTTTTCGACCCGTGATGTGATATGTTATCGGAAAGCTCTCGAATGACTCTTTCTTATTATGAGACTTTCTTCCTCCCCTTCCCAATTTGGCCCCCACCGCGGGGGGTAGTTTTATCCGTTTTTATCATTTTAGATCGGATTTTTTTATGGAGCCCTCCGATAAATATTATTTATAATATATGAAATTTCAGGACACTTTTCTAAATTTAGTCAAGACCCCTCATGTGACATATCGTTGGAAAGGTTTGTGACTACTTATTGATGTTATGCACTTCCGGTGGCCGTCCCCCCACTTTGCCCCCCTCCGGGGGACACTTTTCCAAATATAGCCAAGATCCCTCATGTGAGATATCGTTGGAAAGGTCAGTGACTACTTATTGATGTTATGCACCTCCGGTGACAGTCCCCCCCACTTTGCCCCCCCGGGGGGCATTTTTCCAAATTTAGCAAAGACCCTTCATGTGAGATATCGTTGGAAAGGTCTGTGACTACTCATTGATGTTATGCACCTATGGTGTCCGTCCCCCCCACTTTGCCCCCCCGGGGGCACTTTTCCCAATTTTAGCCAAGACCCCTCATGTGAGATATCGTTGGAAAGGTCCGTGACTACTTATTGATGTTATGCACCTCCGGTGACAGCCCCTCCCCACTTTCCCCCCCCCCCGGAGGACACTTTTTCAAATTTAGCCAAGACCCCTCATGTGAGATATCGTTGGAAAGGTCTGTAATTACTTATTGATGTTATGCACCTACGGTGTTCGTCCCCCCCCCCACTTTTTCCCCCAGGGGGGCACTTTTCAAAATTTAGCCGAGACTTCTCATGTGAGATATTGTTGGAAAGGTCTGTGACTACTTATTGATGTTATGCACCTCCGGTGACAGTCCCCCCCACTTTGCCCCCACCACGGGGGACACTTTTTCAAATTTAGCCAAGATCCCTCATGTGAGATATCGTTGGAAAGGCCTGTGACTATTTATTGATGTTATGCTCCTCCAATGACAGTCCCCCCCCCCACGGGACACTTTTTCAAATTTAGCCAAGACCCCTCATGTGAGATATTGTTGGAAAGGTCTGTGACTACTTATTGATGTTATGCTCCTCCGGTGTCCGTCCCCCCACTTTGCCCCCCCCCCGGGAGACACTTTTCCAAAAATATAGCCAAGACCCCACAAGTGAGATATCGTTGGAAAGGTTTGTGACTACTTATTGATGTTATGCTCCTCCGGTGTCCGTCCCCCCACTTTGCCCCCCCGGGAGACACTTTTTCAAATTTAGCCAAGACCCCACATGTGAGATATCGTTGGTAAGGTCTGTGACTACTTATTGATGTTCTGCACTTCCGGTGACCGCCCCCCACTTTTCCCCCACGGGGGACACTTTTCTAAATTTAGCCGAGACCCCTCATGTGACACATTGTTCGAAAGGCCTATGATCACTTACTCATGTTATCCATCTCCCGCACCCTTCCCCCCCTCTTTGCCCCCACGGGAAGGGCATTTTTATAAATTCAGATCCAGACCACTCATGTGACATATTGTTCGAAAGGCCTAAAGACCTGTGACGACTTATTCATATTATGCAGCTACTGTGCCCCTCTGCTCACTTTGACCCCTCCCCCAAGACATCTGGTCCGAGGTTCGTTCGTTTCGAGATTATATTTTTTTACAAGATTTTGTAGTGCGTGCACACCACGCCTGCTATACGGTGTCGTATATAGCGGTAACCTATTCGTGATTTCATATTACAAGATTACGTATAACTTAGGGTCCCCGATTAAAGGAGGGGCCCACTAGCGAGCGAAGTCACCTAGTCTTTATTAACGCCGACTCATTCCAGTTCACCCGCAGACGATTCTTGATAAATGTATGACGTATATAATATATAATATATGATGTATAAAAGCAATTGGCAAACTGGAGTCATCGAGAAAAAATTTATACAATCGAAAAGTATCGAGATGTCCATACAATCGAGAAAAACATTTCGTTATCGCCCATCACTATATTTTATCTACTTGCAAATAAATTTCATTAAATAATTTTTTTAGTTTTCACATATCATCATATAAATCTATTGTAAAATTTTATATTAACGGTATTTTTCTGACACTTTATTATATGAATGTTAATTTAATTATATTAACTTATACATTTAAATTTTAATGAATACTTTGATGTAAACACTTATTTATATGGATTTCATACTTATTTATATTTTTTCTTATTAAATAAAGAATCAATCTCGTAATATTTTTTAAAGAATATGTACAGTCCACTCTTTACGCTTTTACTATTCTAGAGAAATGTGTTGACCTACCTGAAACTCTATATGGGTGTAGAAGTATAAAATCCCACATTGAGTAGTCAATGGACTCTCCTCATTTCACACCTCCGCTATCCCTATCTCTGGTGTTCATTCATCCCCCACCCACTCTTCCTGTGAAAGGGGAGAGCTTCTTACACATTCTCTGAAGAAAACCAAAGAATGTCTATAATTTCTTTGAGAAAACATTAAGAAATGGAAATTTCAAATATACAGTCCTCCCCACTTAATAGGGTCACGGATAATCGAATAACACTGTTTATTCGAATAGAATCCTCCGGAACCGAATTTATTCCTATTGGTTCTATGTTATTTTTCCCCGCTTAAACCAAATACCTTTTACGGACGTCCCCGCTTAATCGAATAACAACTGTGTGACCTATGTTTGAAAATAGGCGCGGAAAGTACGTTTCAGCTGGAATTTCCTTCCACCTTTTGTCATTTTCGGTTCCTTTACGCTGAAAACAAATTTTCAGTTCTTCCTGCAATGATTTCGGCCGGCAGGTGTTTAATGGACAGGTCAACTGATTTCCCAACCTTGATCTCCCCACCATCACTTCTACCTGTCTGTTAACTAGGCTTTAATGGCAATGTGCCGTCACTTCGCGACTCGAGATGGTAGTTGTGATATTTTGCATTCATTTGAAAAATAACTTGATATTTACTCCTTTAAAACTCCACTTAAACAAACCACTTTAAACGATTTTTTTAAGGCAGTATAAGTAACGTAAATTAGAAACAGCAAAGTTTTGAACAAATTTAAATGAGCTGCATTAAGTGTGATTTAAACCATATAAATGTATGTACTGAGATTAAATTAATACGTATTTACTTTATATTAGCATTTGTATTTATTTTAGTTTATGTTATTCTATTAACGATTTATTATGCTTTTTGATACGTGACTTTGGAGAAAGGGATTTAAAGTTAATGAAATAAACTTTTTAAGTTGGCAATATTTAAGAATTTGAAATTATTGAATCAATATAGTTAAGTTAAAATCTTAAAGGCATGAAATCCCTCCATCCAAAGACGCATACCGACCTGAAAGTAAAGTGGATAGACATTGCGTTAAAATGAAAATAGAATCAAAGCCATCTATCTAATTTTTAAGAATTCATTAAGTTGCTATATCATCTGTATAATAAAGAAAGTAAAAAGACTCACCCGTATGATGTGTAGAGAAAGTAGTACTCACAATTTCCAAACAATTAATTTTATTTCATATTAATGCAGATTTTAAAATATTTATTCAAAAATTAAGTGCTTGGCCAAGCTGTATCTAAAATTTTTGTTAATCATTTAATTTACCAGTACAAAATAAACATATTAATTCTTTCTATTATATTGACGATGAGAAGAATCATTTAGTCATATGGAATAAATATTAAATTATACGTGAAGATCGTTTATATGTTGAAAGTTCTCCACTGTCCTATATTGAAATATAAAGATTATAGACTTTAATATTGAGTTCTAAACAGTTCCAGCGGAAAGAGAATGTTCAAATAAAGAACGTTGGATGATGGGAGTATTAATTGTAGATAGCAGCACACAGAGATCTTTTAGCTATTCCAGAAGTTTGATGTTGGAGAATTTAAGTAAGATCGCTCCGCACCCCTTTTTAGAAACTTTGTTGATCACTAGAGTAGAGGCACATTATTCTTCTTAAATCAATTCATTAATCGAGGAATAAGATTTTATAATTAAGATTGTAGTATTGCGCTGTTATTAAATTTCATCACTCGTAAGTTGAAAGGAATGATCTATCTTCAATGATAAAATGACTGTTGATAAACGATGTTATAGGATGACACTTCTGGATATCTTATTTTCTCAATAAATGCTCAGGATCTTCATTTTCGATGATCTAAACTAATCACATAATTTGGCACTGGCATCTTCAAATTCCATGCAGAAGCCGCGTTTTAAAAAACTAGTTGTTCAACCTATAGCCAAAACTCATTCTGCCGGGACGCAGCCGAAGCTACGCCGAGCTCACACACCAACGTCTGTCTGCTTAATCCCTAAAATGACAGACTCAAAACAGATCTCAGCCTGAAAAAATGTGTAAGATTTTGAAAATGACCAATCCGATGCATTCAAGTACCGCCCGTCCATCCGGGAACGCATGAGTTCAATGAACTATACGCGTGGGTGTCTCGCGATGTCACCGAATTGTACGAAAAAAATGGCGCAGAAATGCATCATTTTATCAATGGCGGACAGAAAGCATCGCGCCAACATTTAAAAATAGGAAAATGCAGAAAACGTTAAATTAAATATCTCCAATAATTGTTGACGGATTTTGCTGCAACTTATATCAAATTAATCAGAAAAATATACTCTATCTATTGACTATAGATTGAGAACGCAATATTAAAAAATAAAATATTTTTATTTTCGTTGTTTTAAACTTATGAAGAATGTTGAATCGCGATCTTTTCGGAAAGCAAACACGAACGTAACACTTTGTTTACACATATTATTGCTATTGTTTAGTTTAATAAATTTTAATGAATGATTGAAAGATAGAATTTAAGTTTGAGGAAAATGAATAAAATTTAGAATAACTTTATTAAGAGGACACTTAAATATTTTGAAGAGAATTTTCTAGATTTGAAGTTGAGTTTAAAATGAATAAATATTAATTTAAGATTGAGGAAGATAAATAAATAATAAAATTGAGATTATTTACTACTAGAGATGTTGCATTTTATAACACTGTTAATTAAATATACCGTAGATGGTTATTTTGCCTTTTTATTACGCATTAAATATTACAGTTATGATTCCCCGTTTAATCAAAAACCCGCTTAATCGAATATTATTTCTGGAACCGTCAATATTTGTTTAAACGGGTACGACTGTACTAGAAAATTAGATAGATAATTATTTATTTAATATTACCAAAATAAAGTAACAAAGGCAGATTCTTCATTTTTTCTTGGAATTTCAAAGGTATTATTCTCTGTGTAATAGAAAAATGCAAAAGAAGGGGGGGGGGGCGAAAATTTTGAAAGTAATCTAATTAATGAATTGAATGATTTTATTATTAATTCATAGTAAATGATGTCGGAAACTTATAGTAATAGTATTTTTAGATTTTCCTTGCTATAGAGGCAAATGGAAAAAGGAGAGATTTCACGTGTATCTGTGTATGTGGGGGGGGGGGGGGGCGCAGGTTGGCAAAATTTAACAGATTGATTATTTATGTATTTTATTGATTGCTTATACTCTTTATTGTTACTTTGAAATAACATTAAAAAGAGAAAAAAATAAGATTTTAACCTGTATATCTTCAGGGAGGAAGAGAGAGGGGGGGGGCTTAAAATTTCAGGGGAGACTGAATTAGATGATTTGTCTTAAAAAAGTGAAAATATTCACCATAACATACTTGCCAACATTCAATTAAACTTCCGTAAAATGTGAGTTAAATTAACCCAGGTTATACGCGTTTCTAACCATAAAATTTATTTGATGTGTCATTATACATTTAAAATCGTGTTTCTCTATGAAATCTATACTGGTGCCCAAAATTAAGGACCAGTCACAAAATGCTAATTTTTAAGTAAGCGAATACTCAAAAGGAAATAATATAATTCAAATAATTACTATACCTACAGCATAGCTAGTCCATATAGCATCTCATTCATGTCACACATGGTCACAAGTGTCACACTCATTACGGTGAAACAAAAAATAGGAAATTCCACACGTCTCACTAACAGTCTCAAATGATCACTATATATGACTCCATTGAGACGTCAATGTGACTGCTGCTTTGTGACGAGTCACCAGGTGACTTTACAATGTAGTTACATTGTGACTCTCATGTGACTGTCAGTTTTAGACTCAATTTCAAAGTGATCATGAATGTTACATTATGATAAGTCACCAAATAATATCACATTATAGTCACATGATGACTTTTCACAAAAGAGCACAATGGTGACTTCACAGTAGTCTCTCTGTCACCTGAAAGTCATCATGTGACTTTAATGCGACATAATTTGGTAACTTATCACAATTTAGCGCTCACGGTGACTTTGAAATTGAGTCTACAGATGACAGTCACATGAGAGTCACAATGTAACTACATTGTAAAGTCACATGGTGGCTCGTCCCAACGCAACAGTCACAGTGACGTCTCAGTGGAGTCATATATAGTGATCATTTGAGACTCATAATGAGATGTATGGAATTTACAATTTTTTTTGCTTCACCATAGTGACTGTGACACTTGTGACCATGTGTGTCATGAATGAGATGTTATATAAACTAGCTGTGCGGTAGAGATAGTAATTATTCGAATTATATTATTTCCTTTTGAGTATTCACGTACTTGAAAATTAGCATTTTGTGATTGGTCCTTAATTTTGGACACCAGCGTATTTGAATCAATTTTTTTAGTAAATTTCTGGTTCGAAACGTGTTTAACCTGGGTCAATTTAACTCACATTTAAGTTTAAGAGAAGGTTGGCAAGTATGCCATAATCAAAAGTGGAAAATTCTCATTCCTGTAAAACGAAAATTAAAATTTAATAAAAACTTGTCCCCCTCTATTGCGTTCCTGCCCAAGCTCCTCTTCCGGAACCCCAATTACATTGAGTTTAAATTCACAATGTAATATCATTTAGAATGTTATAAAATTAAAAATGAATCATATACAACCACTTGGAAAGCCAGAAATGCTTTTTGGCCACTTAATCGCGATTTGGGACCACTGTGTGTGGGAAGAATTGAACTTTAGGTTATATGTGTGACCTTCAATTTGATGTATGATTTGTTGTCAATAGTCTAAATTAATCTGTTATAATATACCATTGAAACTGGGGCATTCTTTTGTGAACACGCCGTATTTTAATATCACTAACAACTAGTTTGAAAAGAAATAGCTAATAAGCCACATTACATTTGTTTTAGATATTCAATGTAAACCTAATCCGTATTCACATGTCGAAAATAAACAGGACGTGAAAAAATATAGAAAATAAGCTAATTTTAAATTGTATTTAATTCTTAAATTTAAGCATAATTGAAAAAAAAACATACAACAAACAGCAATTATGCATAAAAATTATTTTCTGGAAATCTTTAAATACTTACATTTATAGTATTTTATTTATATTTTTTAAGTCTGTAATGTTTCTAAATCCATTATCTAAAAAGTGTTTGAAGTATACCGTCTTTAATTTATTACTCTTTTGAACTTGTCAGTAAAAACTACTATTATTGTTAAACTACGCCTTAAATTTTAAATATTAAAACATGATGCAATGATTATTTTTTGGTTATTTCAATGCGTGAATAAATTTCTACGCATTTAAAGAAATATGTGTGTTAATCCTGCATGGATTAATTGTTACCAATTTTTGAACTTTTTTTTCTTTTCACCCCTTTTAAATTTCGATATTTTTAAAAACTGGCCTGTGCAAGCATTTACGTCTTAAAAGTAACCACCAATCCAAATTTCAAGTTTCTTATCACAGAAATCGCAATTTTAGAACGTTTTTTCGCCCCTGCATTGGGCTGTTGTATCAACATAAAATATAGCCTATATTGAAGCAGAGATATGGTCATTAGCATTTCTTCATCATTATTACTTTCTTCTACCTTTACAAGAAGAAAGTATTGGATTCATGAAAATGTTCGAATTCCGGTTTTGGACGGATTTACCCGTTTTAGGGGTCAGAGATCCCGAAAAACATGTCTTTACAAAATGTCTGCCTGTGTGTCTGTGTGTGACACAAATTTTGTGGGCACTCTATCTCAAGAACTAATGAACGTATTTTAATAAAACTTTAGATTCAGTTAGTCCCTGATATAAATTGGTGTTGCTGATTACTTTTGGTGTAAATCGCGGCTATGCTGCATTTTTCACGATTTTTGCAATAGCTATATCTGAAGAATTAATGCACGGATTTTTATAAAACTGTAGATTCAGTTAGTCCTTGATATAATTTAGTTCTGATTACTTTTTGGCGGAAATCGACCAGCAGGTGGCGCTGCTGTGCTGCATCATTCATGATTATCGCAATCGCTCTTTCTCAGGAACTAATGCATGAATTTTCACCAAACGTCAGATTCAGTTACCCCCTGATATAAATTAATACTGTTCAGTTTTTGGTGTAATTCGTTCAACAGATGGTGCTGCTATGCTGCATTTTTCACGATTTCCGCAGTAGCTCTACCTCAAAAACTAATGCACTTATTTTCATCAAAGTTCAGATTGAGGTAGAAGTTGACAAATGTTGTTGCTAATTAGATTTTCGTGTAAATCCTCTAACAGGTGGCGCTGCTATGCTGCATTTTCAGAAAGTATTAACATGTATGAGATAGAAGAAAGTTTGGGATTGCCACATCCGACTGGTTTGTGAAATCGGCTCGGTAATTCTAGTGCAAACAAAGAAACACACAAAAGTTGCTGAGTCCAATTGAGTAAAAAAGTGTCCTAGGGAAATAACTGTCCTAAGCAGGTAGTTAGCTCAATTGGAAAACCATTGGCAATTAAAGGTAAATCCATCTATAGTGGACAACTACTTTTTAAAGTTTAAGAACAAGTCCAAAATGCATTTCTTGAAAACGACTGAAAGAAATCTGATGGGTTAACATCCTTAAATGTTAAGTTTCCATAAACTGTTTGGAATAACTGTATTTTTTTTTCTACTGGTACATTTTATTTTCTAGAGTGGCTTCAAAAACAGATTTTTTGGGAAATTCTTAGAGTTTTTATTAAGAGCTAAGTTTTATTTAAAACATTGTTTCTTTAATATTATGTTTTCCTTTAAACTACTGTTGATATACTCTGTTACATTATCAATAATTTGTCGGATATGCCAAAAGCTTAAAGATTCGTGCATCAGAAATTGACTAGGCTCACTATTGGAGCATAGAGGAAGGTAACATTTTTTTTTTTTTTTTCATTTTTTATGAAGAATATATTTCGAAACTTTGAATGTTTTCCTGATACATGAATGTTATGATTATGCTAAAAATATATATATCTTTTGGAATTCGGTAACACTTCAATAATAACTAGATAAATAATGTCCTTAAGTGACCCACTACTGATGCATTTACCTTAAGTAAACTCAAAGGTTCTGGTTTTGCTTTTGGACACATTTTTATTCAGTTGAGAAATTTTCAATTTGTCTGATACTATCATTTAGTTACACTTTATATTTATTCTTTTTAGGTGCTGTTTAGGCTTATTTCAACCGCATAACACTACAGAACATGGGGACTTCTGCTACTGCAACTCATCTGCCGTCAAAAAAATTACAGGACTCCCCGATTCTGATATCATATACGCGTCATTTTCAAACTCAGTGTATGTGCCAGCATTTATCATCACATTTGATCACAGCAAAAAAGCCGTCATTATTGCCATACGAGGAACACGTTCATTTTCTGATTTAATCACCGACATTGATTTAGATGAAATGAGTTTTCCTTCTGATGTTACGTCTAACAAATTCACGTGCCATAGAGGAGCTTTGCGAAGTGCTCTATTTATTCATAAAAAACTTAACGAACTTCAAGTATTGAAAACTGCATTCCATGAAAACCCTAGTTATACTCTGATTTTATCGGGACATAGTTTAGGAGGTAGCATAGCAGCTATTCTTGGAATGCTTCTTCGTTCTGAATACCCAACACTGCAATGTTATTCCTACGCGCCATTAGCTGTGCTTTCAGCTGAAGCCATTCCAAAGACTTTCGACTTTGTTTTTAGCGTGGTAGTGGGCGATGATCTAGTGCCACGCTTAAGTGCCTATTCATTTAAAGAACTTATAAAACAAATGTATTCATCATTGGAAGAAACTCAACTTCCGAAGGTAAGTATTTTAATGCATCTTAGACCAGGAGGCAACTGCACAGACCATCAACTCATCGAGTTGGCGGATGAAATTCCAGGTTTAGACAGTACTCGATTAGCATATTAAAAAGCAACCGGTCTGCCAAGTCATATCTTGATGGAAACCACCTGCAGACCCGATTTTAATGGTTGATCGGTAGGTTCATCATTGTGTTTTCCTGCACACAAAGGTACACTGTTAAAAATATGCAGCAATTGCTGCATACTCACTCCACCACTTTTATAGAATGTTTCTGTTCTGACCAATGAGAATGCCCCATAGTATAGTCAAGTTACAGTTTCCTATAAAAGCGATGGAGTGACGATGCAGCAAATGCTCCAGATTTTTAACAGTGTATGAAAGCATGAAGGACTGGGAGCAGGAAAACACAATAGTAAACCTACCAGTTAAACACTAAAATCGGGTTTGCAGATGGTTTCCACCAAGATATGACTTGGCAGATCAGTTACACTTTAATATGGAAATCGAGTTTTAACTAATCCTGGAATTTCAGCCGTCAACTCTAGGAGGTGATGGTTTGTGCAGCCGCGTCCCGGCCTATCATTTAAACATACCTACTTGTTTAGAGAATCGTTAAGGATTAAAATTTAATAACAAAATTGGGTCTAACTTTTTATTTCCAGAATTGCTTTTTACGGTGTTTTTACAGTATAGGCGGGAGAAAGAAATTTGGTAACATGTTTTCTGACAACCTATTCCCTGCTTCATAGACATAAGCAATATTTTCAATATTTATACAATTTATTTAAGATAAAAATGCCATTTAACTATTTTTATATACAAACATAAATCGTATATAAAATACAATAATAATGTACCGGGTGTCCTAAAAAGGACTGACTGATTTTAAAATTCAATAACTTGCAAACGGTGACAGATATTTAAAAAATTCTTGCAGAGGGGTTATGCATAAGGTCAAATTTTTTTTTACAGTGATTTTATATTTTAGTTCGAATTACAAACAATAGATGGCGCTGTAAGCAACAGGCGCTAAAAACAGGCTCGATATTTTGACCGATCTCCTCTTCCATGCGGAAAAAGGAGATGGAAATGTATTGAGCGGGCCGCGAAATTCTAAAATGGAGGGCCAAAATCACAGTCAGGTGAAATCCATGCACCTCATTGGTCATTGAATCGCGTCCATTTCAGACAGCAATCTCTAGCGCTAGGGGTAAACGTCGAATACTCCCTTTTCCCGAGAAAAAATCATGTCGGCAATTTTGAAGCAAATTTTTTCTGTTTCATTTAAAATAAGCCATCGAAATTAACTCAAGATATTTTGATGACTTTTTATAAAATGTGAATGAAAGATTTCCATTTTAAGCTGTAAAAATTTTTAAATAATATTACAAGAAATTTTTTAGTTAATGAAGATTAAAAATGAAACTTGCTTTTTTTCCCATGTGTTACTTTTCAAATGCAAAATAAAACAAATATTCGCACTTTTCTATAGAAAAATTTAATAACTAACTTAGAATACTAAAACCTTTCAAAAAATTTTGCCTAATGGAAAATAATTTTTTAAAAAAATGCCAGTTTGTTAAACCGATTTTAATCATTAAGAATAAACAGAACAAAAAATATTACATGAACAATTTTGTAATAGTATGTACAATAAGTTATTTTGTTTCCTGGTTCGCGTATTTAAGTCTGAAATTTTTAAATCGATTTTTCACTCACTTCCTGGTAAGCTAAGATTATAAAAATTATGAAAGCAGGTGTGTTTTCGATGACAATATAACATTTTAATATTTTGAGAGTTTAATTAATAATGGAATTAATTATGTGCCAAATCATGCACGCTAAAATATGTCAATTAGCTGTGAAACTGCAACAATGAAATAGTTTAAATATTAAAATATAAAAAATAAATATAAAGAATGTAATATATATTTTTAAATGCACTTTTATCATTAATTAATTCATTATTTTATGATTCTATGCTTCAAAAAACAATTTAGAAATCTTGAAAGGTTGTTTAAACTATGCTTTTTATCCTTTTGCAAATGTTAAAGAAAGAAAAAAAAAGAGAGAGAGAAAATTGGGATTTTTAAAATAAATGCACAAGTTCGTGCTTTTCTAATCGTAAATTAAACGAAGGAAATCTCCATAATCAGGGTCTACGCCAATTTAACACATTGTAGCGGACTTGAATAGCAGTCATGAAACTAGGCTTGATTTTTAAGATAAACATTGAATATCTATAAAAGAATGTTTACCTTTTCTGGCCCAAATTATGAATTTATGAAAATTTCATCTTTTAAAGCATATTTTGTGATTTTTTAAAAACTATATTAGAAGATTTACACAATCATTTAATAAATTTTAGAAAGATTTTGCCAAAATTAATTAATTAAATTGAATTTATAGGGACTTTGTGCAATATGTGTAACTCCCCTCAAATCTTTTTTTTTTTTAGTATTTTTTAGAATTACACAATACACAAACATAATTTCTTACAATAGAAATATTTCCGAACAGAAACTTCCCCCCCCCCCCCCAATCTTTCAAGATCAAGAAAGCTGAAAAAGATGCAAAGGCAAAAACAAATTATTGTTTTTTTTTTGTTGTTGTTGTTTTTTTTTTCTTTTAATTTTCTTTTGTGCAACCAATAATGTTTTTTGGAACAAGATAAAGTAAAATATCTATAATTCATTCTAAAAAGTTTTACCACTTACTAATCGATGTATTAAATTAGTTTTATAACAAGTTATTTTAATGGTACTTTAATGTACCGTCGGGCATAAAGGGTTCTATAATTCATTCTAAAAAGTTTTACCACTTACTAATCGATGTATTAAATTAATTTTATAACAAGTTATTTTAATGGCACTTTAATGTACCGTCGAGCATAAAGGGTTAACAATAGAAAAACTTTTTTACCTTCATATTTATTTTACGGGCAGAGTACCTGGAGTGACTTTTAAAAAAAGTTTTTAGTTTTATTTTTCATTTAATGCTAAAATATTAAGTTCTGTTTTTTTTTAATTATTTGTGTAATTTTTTTTATATAATTTTGTAAATTTAAAGTTTCCATTTTAAAATCTAGAAAATGTCTTTTTTGATAGTTGTTGACATTTTCAAGAATAATATTATTTTTTGTGATTTTATGGATTTAAATGGTGAAGGGGGGGGGGGGGTGGTAGAGGAGAAAATTTGTTGAGTTTTTTACCATACGGAATTTATAGACAATTTTTAAATGATATTACAAGTATTTTTCAATAAAAACAAAATTTTTATTAAAGAATATTTGTCATGTCATACCATTTAAAAATTGTTACAACTTATAATCTAAATTATTCACTCTCGTTGTATAAAATATTACCAAAATATCTTAATTGAGTTGATTAATATTGTTTGTTATAAATAAAAGCGAACAATATAATAAGGTAAATAATGCATAACTGTAAACAAGGTAGCAATCGCTTCAAAATTACTTTTCCCCTCACTCCTTTCAAAATTCGGTGATCCTCACCCTTATCTCTCTTAAAACCACACGACCAATGAGGTGGCTGTATTTCACCTGACTGTGATTTTGGCCCTCCATTTTAGAATTTCGCGAGCGGGCCACGAAGTACCAAAAATCGAGCCTGAATTTAGCGTCCATTGATCGCAGCGCCATCTATTGTTTGTAAATCGAACTAAAATCGAAAATCACTGTAAAAAAACTTTTGACCTCATGCATAACCCTCCTGCAAGAATTTTTTAAATATCTGTCACCGTTTGCAAGTTATTGAATTTTAAAATCAGTCAGTCCTTTTTAGGACATAAGTAACATGTTTATATACAGTATGCCCAGTAAAGTCCCTTGCCACGCTCTTAACTTCGAAGAAAAGTGGTGTCCAAGTACAGTAAAGTAGCCATGTGCTACTGAATGAAACCGCCTACGGCGCTACCTGGTGGAAAACTGCGGAGTTAGCATTCTTATCTCGAAAACGGGAAGAGATAGGGAGAAAAGTGATTTACAAAGTTGTAGAGCATCGTCGATTTAGTACGAAAAGATACTTTGTGGACATTAATGCAAAGAATGGAAGGGTTAAAACACGCATTCGTTTTTTCGCGATTTCCCACACTGTGAATTGACAAAAAGATCTTAGAAAAAAACCAACTAGTTATAACATTACACCTTTATTTGAGATGTTCAAAATTCCCACCGTCAGCTGCAATGCACATTTGTCCGAAAGATAATCATTTCTCCTTCCGTTCAAGTTTCGTGACGTCACAGTGTAGGAAATCATGAAAAAACAAACGCGAATTTTAACCGTTCTATTCTTCACATTAATATCCACAAGGTGTCTTTTTTGTACTAAATCGATGATACTCTACAACTTTATAACTCAATTTTTTCCCCATCTTTTTCCGTTTTCGAGATAGGAATGCTAATAACTCCGCAGTTTTCCAACAGGTGGCACCGTTGGCGGTTTCATTCAATAGCGCATGGCTACTTTACTATACTATACCTAGACACCAACTTTTATGAATATAGCAGAAGCCGTTCTTAAGTTAACCCTTAAATGCCTCATTTTTCAAAAATCATTGTAATAATGTTTTTCAGCTTTCATTTTTTAAATAAATCATGGGAAAAATACTTTAAATTAAGTATAGTTTACGGCTAAAAAACAGTTTGCTACTAATCGGCAATACTAGTGTTTAATTGAAAAAATAATTTCCCTTCTTAAAATTCTATAATACACTGCTCAAAACAATTAAAGGATATTGCAGTTTTAGGTGGATTTTGTATCTGGTAAACTGTTTAGCTGATTGATACATGGTCGACAAACATAGTAGGTTATATGAGAATAAATTACACATGTTTGGCAGAAAAAAATGCATTTTGTTGCGCATTTGTGTACTAAAGGAAAAAAAACCAATTTGTGCATATGAGAAAAAAAGAATAAGAAAAGGTGTTTTCTTCAAAGAAAATCATTTTCAGTAGGGGGTATGGTTTCCACGGGCGGCCAGCAACGTTGAACACCTTTGAGGCATGGACTCAATGAGGCTATTAATGACGAGTTGGGGTATTCTGCCCCACTCTTCCAGAAGAGCTCTTTCCAGTTCTTGGAGAGTTTGTGGGGGTTGTTGGCGGCCAGAAACTCGTCTTCCTAGAGTGTCCCATGCGTGCTCGATTGGATTCATGTCTGGAGAACACGCTGGCCATTCCATTCGAACAATTCCTTCCTCGAAAAGGAAATCCTCCACCAGGTTTGCACGATGTGGCCTGCAGTTATCGTCCATTAAAATGAAGTTATCTCCGATTGCTGCAGCGTAAGGGACTACAATAGGTCTGAGGATCTCATCCCTATATCGGTGACCAGTCAGAGCTCCATCTCGAATGATGTAGAGGTCAGTGCGCCCGTCAATGGAGATGCCACCATACACCAACACTCCTCCACCGCCAAATCTGACACTTTCGTGCACGAACGCAGGATTATTCCTACTGCCACGGTCCCTCCAGATGAAAATACGCCTATTATCCGGATGCACAGAAAAACGGGACTCGTCAGAAAACAGAATATTGCTCCATTCATTTCTCCTCCAGTTGACATGCTCGGTTGCCCACTCCCTGCGGTCGCGACGATGCCTTGATGTTAATCTAACACATACCATCGGTCGGCGAGCATACAGACCTACAGCATGGAGCCGGTTTCGGACAGTCTGAGTTGAAATCGTGGTGCCTGTAGCCGAGCGAAGGTGTTGTTGGAGAAGAGTAGCGTTCATGGTTCGGTGTCTCCGAGCTGTTAACGCTAAATACCGATCTTCATTGGGCGTTGTTGCCCGTCTACGACCTTGCCCTGGTCTTCGGCCTGCACATCCACTCTCCAAAAAACGGCTCCAGATCCTGGAAATGACACTTTGTGACACTCCAATGGCTTGCGCTACTTCGGCTTGAGTTTGGCCCCCTTCTAACCTACCAACAATTCTCAAAGCTTCTGAATCTGTCAAATGACTTCGCTGAGACATCGTACTCATCGAAACAAGGCAATCACTGAATGCCGATCATCCTTGTCTTCATTCTCTTTTATCCAGTTGAAAGTCAAATTTCATTCGCTGCCGCTGAAGCGACGTTTTTGACGTCGAACTCAAAATTTGCATACTCCGCAGTTTGAAAACCAGAAAAATTTGCATTTGTGATTCTCTTCTTCTATTTTCGGCAAAAAAAATTTCGTTTATATCTTTATTTTATATAAAACTTCAAATATCCTTTAATTGTTTTGAGCAGTGTATTAAACACACAAGACTTTTAGGAACTATAATAAGAAATAAATTTTACTTGCTCACTGCAGGTCAAAATAGAGTATTTCTCAAGCTTCCAAGCAAAACAAAAAAGAACAAGTAGCAACAATTGAAAAAATAAATCTATCTTTATTCTTAAAAAGCCCAAGTGTTGCCATCTACATGTTGAAAATCGATTTAATAATATTTTCAGAATGTATTTTATTGGCAACATTAGGCATTATAGCTTCAATATTATTCTAATAGTATTTTAGAGCCAAAATTGGGTATGTTGCCGAAAAGCAACACCAGGCATTTAAGGGTTAAGAGGGTGGCAAGGGACTTTAATGGGCATACTGTATACAAGGTGGCCATAATTAAACTAACAGTACTTAGAGTGTTCTGTAGCGCGATCTAATTGACAGAATGACGTCAAATTTTTTGGGAAGATTAAACAAGACGGGGGAACGAAAGATTCCGTGAAAAAAAATAGTTCCAAAAATCACCGCTAGGGGAATATGTGGCGCTGTGTAATAGAAAAGTGAGTTTTTAAAAATGCAGAATCAATACTGAAATAAAATGACCTTTAGTTAGCACGTTTAACGATTTAATTCAAGCTCAATATGGTAACACTTTTAGAAAAGCTAAAACTTATATAAACACTGATAAAGGTTCTTTATCTGCCATTTCACTTCCCAAAGAAAGCAGAAGAAGTTCTTTATTCAAATCTCACGTTACATCTTTAAAATCTCTAATTGTTGGCATCTCTTTTCAAGTACGTATAATGTAATGCAAGCATATAAATGCGGCGATAATGTATTAAACATGGAGTATTCAGCGTGAATAAGGTATTTAAAAATGAATAATCATTCATTAGTCTTTGCCACATAAACAAAATCTGCCAATAAGGCAATTTTTTGAAAAAGTTATCCATTCTTATTTTGTGAATGTAATCAAAGACATTTATTTTTCTAAATTTTTGATTTTTTTTTATCATTTGTGACTTTTTAAGTTTTAAAATTAAGTAAACATCAAAAATGTATTTATCAATTTTTTGAGCATTTATCTTTCCAATTTTTTTAATCCAAATAGACAATGTGTTATTTGCTAGTACTTTCAAAAGTATGGTAAAAATAAAATTGATTGATGTGCACCGTGATGATTAAAGAGAATTAGTTTAAAATTTTTCCTGATAAAATTAAATTTACAGCTTGCAGTTTTATGAATCGGAAAATATTATATAGTTGCAAATTTTGTTTAATATCGTATCAGTCACTACAATTTTAACACTTTCCAACAAAGTTGAACAGTGTTTATGAATTCGATTTGTCTGGCCGTCTGTCTGTCCACACTCTAACTCGCGTAAATATACTCGTATTTTTATGCAATTGATATAAGTTATTGATGTTTATCATGGCATGTTCGGTATTGAATATGAAATGAATACCATTAATAAATCATTTATAGGGGTACTCAAAATAATCCCGTTATATTACGGTCAATTGGAAAAAATCGTTTGCAGAGTATTTTAATGACATTACGCTATTTCAACTGTATTAAAATTGATATAATCACTGAATTTCGCTACAAGATGATTACTATCGAATAGGGCATTCACAGCATTTGTCGTTCATTTACAGGGACACACAAAAGAAATCGGTTACTCTTTTAAATTAGAAAAGTTTTTGCATGTTACTCGTTGTGTATAAATTTTATACCTCGTATACAGGGTTGCGCAAAAGAATTCACGTACCATTCTCCTTATTAGCGGAAATAACTGAAGGGGAATTTTCAACTGAGGTATTTATTTCAAAACTGAAGTAAATTTTGACATGCATGTAGTTAATAGATATAAATATATGTATATCATATATACAGGACTGCTCAAAGAATTCGGATAATCTTCCGACTGTAGATAGGAATTGCTGCAATTGGGATTTCAAATGTGTTATGCTTTTCCAAATGGTTTAATTAGACATCATACTTCAACTTATTAAACGGTAAAGTTTTGTTGCATTATTCTGAATGTGTTGGAAAGTGTCTCGTAATGTATGTTTTTTCTTTCTTGTTTTAAAACATCGAGTGGTTGTAATATATTTTTTTTCCTTATATAATGTTAAATATTTTGTTTACATAAAATTTCTGATAAATAAAGCAGTTATCTCTTATTTTTAGTACAAATTACTATCAAGCGCTTTCTGGAGGTATGTAATGAAAAGTTTAAAGTTGTCTAAAAAGAGGATACAAACAACAGAAGTATATGAAAACAGACAAGTTCACATTAAAGATGAATCAGCAGTGAACGTAAGTTATATCTCATCAAACACACAACTCCTCGTAAATGGTCTCGCCAAGCCATAAAATCAAAATGGCAGCCATGAAAAGAAGTATCACTATTAGTAATTATTGAAAATTCCTTAGAGTGTGGTATAGTATATTAAACCTGTTTGGCTACTGGCGGGTATGTGGAGCATAAGTGAGTCTATCTGATCGCATTTAACCCTTTATCTACTGCATTATGATCGACTGCAATTTTTTTCATGTATTTTTTTTTTTTTTTTTTTTAGTTACTGCTTTGAAAGTTAAAGGATAAACATAAAAAAATACTCACCCGTGAAAAATTTAATTAATTAGAGGTAATTAATTAAAGTGGTACTTTAAAGTACCGACAGTACACTATGACTAAAATATCGTAACAGAAAACCCACAATGTATTTCAAATGGCACCAGAATTGTGGTGAAATATTTTCGATTTGATAAGTATGTGAAATATAGCCTTTTTCATATTTATAAATAAATTTTTTGGCAAATTCCGATGCCAATCATTTACTTCAATATTTTAGCATTGAAAATGCTTTGCCCCTGAAAGGGTTAAAATAAACTATTTTTTTAGATTTCGGTCTTGTTAGCAGTCCTTTAGTTATGCGACGTCTATATTCCAGTGACAACATGTTTTCTCGCATCTCCACACATTCAACATATGTATTCACATCCATTTCTAGCATAGCAAAAAAGAGCCGGTGCCACAACTTTTTCGATTTCCTATGAAAAATAATAATGAAACGGAAAAGAAATACTGAGAAAATTATTACTACACTACATTTTAATAATTACATTTTAAAGCAGATAAAAACGATGGATAACTACACAGACGAAAAGTAAACAAGAAGTTTTTCTCCAACACCCAGTGTACTGACGGTACACTGTTAAAAATTTCTGTAAAATCACAGAAAAAAAATCGAGACTCTCTGTAAATTTGCACCAGTTCTCGGTTAAATGCATTCGATGGAGTTTCTCGGTCAAGACTCTCTGTAAATTCACACTAGTTCTCGGCTAAATGCATTCGATTGAGTTTCTCGGTCAAGACTCTCTGTACATTTACACTAGGTCTCGGTTAAATGCATTCGATTGAGTTACTCGGTCATCAATTTACAGACATTTCCCTTATCTTGTATCTAACTCCCTGTAGGGATTTGCATGTTTTTATTTAAAAATATTTTCAGCTTTGTTAAAACTTGTAATTCAAATACACACGTTTAAAACTCTTTTGCAATTTTATTAAAATTATTAAAGAAAAAAAATTTAGTTTCAATTTTTTTATTTTTTTTCTCATTCATTTAGTTAGTTAGAATCATAATACATTTAATATACATTGCTTTTATAAGAATTGTGATATAACCTTAAAAGTAATTTTGGTTAATTAATCTGATTATTTTTGTAAATATTTTACAAAAAATGTTATAATTACCAATATATTTAACCAGTTTTAATGAAAAAATACACCTAAATTTCACATTATTATTATTTAAAAGTTCCAGTATATCTTCAGATATTAAAGAAGATAATTATTAAGAAGAAGCAATTTCTTAATAAATAATTCCGGAAATAAAGGATTAAAAAATTAAATTTGATTTAAAAAAATAATAGGTATTATGTTTTGGTCAAAACTAAATCAAAATAAATCGTTTAAGAAATTTTCTAACGAATATATTTGAAGCGAAATCTTTGAAAAGCAAAAGTACAATAGATTTTTCTCCGCTTTATTATAAAGGACATTCTTTATACGCCACAGTAACAGCTCCTATGGCGCAGTCAGTAAGGTGCTTTTCTCCAACCTAGAGGTCTCGGGTTCAAACCCTAGGCTGGCCAGAAGCAAGTTGTGTAAAAAAAAAAAAATTAAATGGCAGAGCAGTTCAAATTTGCTTGAATAATACTCTGATACTTCGAAGTTCTAAAATTCACTGATTTCAAAAACTAAGTTAAATTGATTTACAGAGTCTTGCGTATTTTTAACGATGTTAATTTACAGAGTCTTGTGTAAATTTACCAAATAACTTCTCTGTTATTTAACAGAATCTCTGTTTTCCTAATCTCAGTAATTTTACATAAGACTTAAGATAATGGATTCTCTGTAATTTCACAGGAAAATTTTTAACAATGTACTTATTGTGGTAAACCGTCGTACACCGAGTAATTCAACTGTCAAATCAAATACATACACCGTTCACCTAAAATAGCTAGTCAAATAGTATTTCTAAGAGCATAATGAACATAATAAAAAATCCAACACTTATCTTATATCCTTCACTGTGTTTGCAGCAATAAAAAGACAAGCGTGACAATCTGTACAAAATGTCGGCACAAGACACATCGACTGTTTCAAAGATATCCTCCTTCCTCGCTAAAATAACAAACCTAGAACTACTGCTGCCATGTATCCGATTAAAGTAGAGTTAAAAGAGTGTTTATGCAAAGTACCATTAGAATATTAGTAATATCCACTATGGGATGAAAGTTTAAAGTGAGTGGTACTTATAAATACCGTCAGTAGATAAAGAGTTAATCGGTTATACCTTTGTATTACTGCTCTATTTAACTACATTTTAATACATATTCATGAATATTCCTATTGTTACGGAATGGCCATTCTTGATTACCTGCTTTAACAATCTATTTATTTTATTATGTTGATGTTATGAAAGGGAGACATTATAATATACAGTGTAACTTCGAAAATCCGGTATTCAAATATCCGGAAACTTCAAAAATTCGGCCTCAGAGTCGTCTTCTCCCCTGCCCTCGTTTTTTTACATTTCCACTCTCGACAGAAAGAAAAATGGTAATTTTTTACGAAAATTTCGAGATCGATTAACGGACAGCGAGATTGCTGACGCTGTATTAAATAGAACCGCCGATAATGCTGGTAACAGCTCAGAGGAACAAGGACGAGGAGCCGGCAAAAGAAAAGGTGTCACTGGAAAAACGCATAAATTTGTCTGGAAAATTAACATTTGCTATAGAGAAAGAAGACTGTATTTCCGAAATCGATATCTCCATTCCAGAAAAACTTGCTAAAAAAAGGCCGAAAAGATTTAAGCAAATAAAACTGACATCGATGTTTCGGAAATTACACGAAAAGAAATGGTTTCACTGTTTATTAGAATTTATTTCTTTATTTATTTTGTAACATAGAAAATATCAATGAAAGCAAGTTGTTATTTAATATTTAGTATTCACATTTTCTCACATAATATTCATTTGCCAATGAATTAAAGTACGAGTAAAGACACCCTTAAGAATATCGGAAGTACTTTTGATACTTTTTCAAAAATCCGGCTTAGTCTGGGTCCCGACGATGACGAATTTTCGAGGTTATACTGTAATAAATTGCATTTTCACAGGATGTGCAATAGGAGTAAAATGATAAGAACGAAACATATTTTTCTAAAATGTAGAAATATTACATGTCATTTGTGTTTCGTTTCTGTTTAATAATTTCAATATAGCATTGGGGCACTAGGTTAATTTGTCGAAGTGCCAAAACACGTCATGCCTCACAAATACATGATCGACAGACGTGGCAGGCTATATGAGAAAAAAATTACACATGTTTGCTAGAGAAAAATGCGTTGTATTGAACATGTGGTACAAAAGGGAAAAAACACAATTTGTGCATTTGAGAAAAAACGATCCTTCAAAGAAAATCTTTTTAGTAGGGGTATGGTTTCCCCGGACGGCCGGCAACAATTTGTGTATATGAGAAAAAACGAATAAAGAAGGTGTTTCCTTCAAAGAAAATCTTTTTTAATGGGGCGTATGGTTTCCCCGGACGGCCAGCAACGTTGAACTCCTTTGAGGCATGGAGTCAATGAGGCTATTAATGAGGAACTGGGGTATTCTATCCCACTCTTCTAGAGGTGCTCTTTTAAGTTCTTGGAGAGTTTTTGGGGGTGGTAGGCGACCAGCAACTCGTCTGCCTAAAATGTCTCAAACATGCTCTATTGCGTTCATGTCCGGAGAACACTCTGGCCATTCCAGTCGTATGATTCATTTCTCGAAAAGGAAATCATCCACCAAGTGAGCACGATGTGGCCTGCAATTGTCGTCCATTAACATGAAGTCATCTCCAATTTCTGCAGAGTAAGGGACTATAATATGTCTGAGGTTATCATCGACCTTATATCGTTCACCGGTCAGAGCTCCATTTCGAATGATGTGAAAGTCGGTGCACTCATCAGTGGAGATGCTAACATAGACAATCACTCCCCCACAGCCAAATCTGGCACTTCCTTGCACGAACGCAGGATTGTTTATAGTGCCACATTCCCTCCAGATAATCACGATGAACAGAAAAACGGGACTCGTCAGAGAAAATAATATTGTGCAATTAATTTCTCCTACAGTTCATAAACTCTGTTCCCACTCCCTGCGTGCGCCAATGTGCCTTTCTGTTAACTAACACTTACCATTGGTCTGCGAGCATATAAACCTACAGCGTGGAGCCGGTTTCGGTCAGTAAGAGTTGAAACTGTGGTGCCAGTAGCCGAGCGAAGGTGTTGTTGAACAAGAGTGGCATTCATATTTCGATGTCTCAAAGCCGTTAGCGTTAAATATCGATCTTCATTGGACATTGATGTACGTCTATGACTTTGTTCTGGTCTTCGGTCTGCATTTCCAGTCTCCAAAAACGGTCCCAGTTCCTGAAAATCACACTTTGTAAAACTCCAGTGTCTTCTACTACTTCGGCTTGTGTTTTGCCCCCCTCTAACCGACCAACAACTTTCCAAGCTTCTGATTCGGTTAAATGACTTCGTTGTCGCCCTCATCGAAACGTCATTGTTTTCCGCTTTGTCTTTCAGTAAGTTCAAAGCCAAATTTCATTGGCTGTCGCTTAAGCGTCGTTTTTGACATCAAACTGAAAATTTGCTAATAGACCGGGAGCCGCCAGCACAGACAATCACCTCATCGAGTTCACGGATAAAATTCTAGGATTAGTTAAATCTTGATTCGCATATTAAAATGCAATCGGTCTGCCAAATCATATCTTGGTGGAAAACACCTGAAAACCCGATTTTAGCGGCTGACTCGTAGGTTTACCATTGTGTTTTCCTTCACCAAAAGGTGGAGGACTGGAAGTACGAAAACACAATTGTAAACCTACGAGTCAGCCGCTAAAATCGGGTTTTCAGGTGTTTTCCACCAAGATATGTCTTGGCAGACAGATTGCGTTTTAATATGCGAATCAAGATTTAACTAATCCTAGAATTTCATCTGCGAATTCGATGAGGTGATTATCTGTGCTGCCGGCTCCCGGTCTATAAGTCCGAAGTTTGAAAATGAGAAAAAATTGCATTTGTGACTTACTCCTTCCATTTTTTGAAAAAAAAAAAAAAAAAAAAATAGCTTATATCGTTATTTTAAATAAGATTTACAATATCCTTTAATTGTTTTGGGCAGTGTAGTTAAGGATTAAAAAAATTAACCCTAGTTCAACAAATGTTTTTGTAATATGTAAATATAGACATGCCTATTTTGTCATCTTTTAAAAAAGAAAATTCTAAGGTTACCTCCTGAGGAAAAGCAGCCCAAACCATTAGGGAGTCTCCACCTAGTTAAAGAGTGGAAAAGACGTCCTTTTCCTTCCGAAGATCATGCCAATATGAAAAAATACCATCCGCACCATTGAAGTTGAACTTATTTTCATTATTGAAAATAATTTTAGACCAATTCGTTTGTTCTTTCAAATGTTTCTCTACAAATTGAATGCGGCCTTTTTTATGGCCATGAGTTAACCACGGACACCGACGGGGTTTTAAATATTTAAGAATTATCAAACTTTTTATTGATCTTCTTATTGATGCTGGTATTTTCCGGCTTTCAGTTTCGTTTGCAGTCATTATTTCGCTTGTGACTGTCTGAACAACCAAATTTTCGGATCGTAACTTCCTGTAGATTTTGCAGTACCATAAGTAGCTGATTCTGTAAGGAATTACAAATGACAGTCTTTGAACGTTTAATTTTATCAGCAGTTCTTTGAAGTGACACTCCGATGCTATCATAAGCTAGAATTTGACCCGTTTAGAAGCCAGAGAGCATTTTTCCCGCTTTCCCCATCGCCAAAGCTTTTTGCGAACTAAACGAATGTGCTCAGAATATCTTTTAAATTCTTTTATAAATGATCTGCGAAAATATCCATCATTGACGAGTCACCTTTTCGAAATATTTACGGCGTTTTTATCATTTTTGCTCCAGCTGCAGCAATTGGAATATCACGCGTTTAATTTTGACAGAAAGATTTGCGAATTTGCATTGCAAATGAGAGCGGATTTGTTTGTTTTTGTGTCGTTACTATCATTTTGCACCTCGCTATATAAGAAGATCAATAAAAAGGCCGATAATTCTTTAATATTGAAAACCAGGGCCAAAACTAGCCTTTTTTGCACCCGGGGCAAACATGGATTTTGGCGCCCCTTCCCCCTTCCTCTTACAGAATTTTAACCGAGTTATTTTCTTCTGATGGCTTCCATTATTATGAAACAGCCGTTATAAATGAAGTGTTAGGTGAAGATGAAAGAGCAGTAGTAAAAAGTTAGAACTCTGATTTTCTGGTCAGAATGGGGGGGGGGGGGGGGAATGGCCAAAAAAAATTATAGCCATTTTTTTTGGCAGGTTTGCTAAAAGATGTTAGTCCACTTTCCAGCTCAAGGAGCGCAATTTGTTCCTAAGAAACCTATATCCGAACGAAACTCCGTTATTCAACCTATTCGTAGATGTATTAGTCGAGGAGGATGGGGAAAAGAAATAAGAATTTAAGAAATTTGCTGAAATTACTATTCGGAAATAACCGCTACTCATAAATTAAGGGCGCGATATGTTCTATACGAATATCCAACACGGGTTCACACTGTCTGCGGTACTGTGTAGCAGGTGTGTGATAAATTCGGAACATTTTTCTGTATTTAAAAAAACAAAAAAGAGCGATGAAAAAATGCGCTGAAAAAATGTCTTTAAAAATACAAAAAAACACTTCTGAAAAAAATGCATATATATTATTAATAGCAGATACTAACGTTCAACCAATCAAAGTAGAGAAAAACAGAAAACAGATGGACAAACAAAATGCCTTCCAGGTTGTCAAGTTGGTTGTTAGATTGTGACGTCATTTGAAACTAATCTATTCTCTTAAATATTCATTATTATTGAATATGTTTTCAAAGCATGTGTTTCACCTTCGTGCTAAAATTTAATGTTTAATTGTAAAAAGAGTCACTCTTGAAACATTAAGCATTCAAATTGGTTTAGTTAATTCTATCCCTGTTTATTTAATCATTTCTGCGAAAGCTTTATACAACCAACCAACCGAAAGCAAGCGGAAAGAAAGAAAAGTATTTTTGATTAGCCATGCTTTATGAACCAACCAACCGAAAGTATGCGGAGGGGGGGAAAGCGTACTTTTGATGAGAGTGAATTGCAGCTTTTAATTAATTACTCAGCTAATAATTAGAATTTTAAAATTCTGAAACTCAGGTACATTAGGAGAGACTTTGGGCTATTCTCACAAAAATTTTGAGCCTCGTACGTGCCGTAGATTTCGCTAGCCATCGCAGTCGCACACACGCACACAGAGCGATGTGTTCTTTTATTAGTATAGATAAGCTCATAATAAGCTCATAAAATAAACTATATACTATGTATTTCTATTCTTTTCACCCTTTTTCTTGCAGGAACTACAACCAGAAACAATACCTAAAGAAGCTCACTTATATGCTCCTGGACGAATATTGTACTTCGAAAGCTCAGAAAAGTAATTAATTAATTATACCCTTATTTATGATTTTATCATGAATATAAAGAACATTTTATCTAATCTTTTGATTTCAATTTTGTTGACTAAGTCTCTAATCTTATTGTTAGTATTTATTTAAAAAAATTTTAGGAAAATATTATTTCAATCTCTTTTTATACTTTGAGTTATTTTTCTCTTATTTTCATCATCTATAATTAATTAAAGTTAAAAAAAAAAAAAAACTTACTTTAAATTGCAACAATCTCATAAAATTTGTGAGACCCAAAGTATGGCATTAGACATTTAATTAGAATTGATTTAAAACTAAAATGTGTTTGTTAGCTGGTTTGGTTTAAATCTAGGGTGAATACATTTCAAATTACACTTCGAATTAGTAACATTTTCTGCTTAAATACGGTGAAGAATTCTATAAGAAAATTTTTGTAGAATTGTACGCTCCATGTAAATCTGATGTATTTGAAAGATATTTAAGAAATAATGTATTATTAGCTATCTTTCTAATGACTATGAAAATAGAAAACGTACATTTTATGGGATACTTTTAAAATTCTTTTAACTACTTTTGAACCAGCAACATTTGGATCTAAATGTGAGTTCTTACAAAATTTGCTGGAAATCTCTTTTTTAACTTATGATACATAGATGGAAGGTGGACTGATTGTGTATTGACTTTGACATGTATAAAAATGATTAGAAAAGATTTTCTTTGATCTTCCATGGATGAATTTCACAAATTAAAAAATTCGCATCAGTCTATTGCTGCAAAGAATTTTTAAAACTTTTAAATGTCACCATGTATTTTCTTTAACCCCTTAATTCTCGCTCCCGTCAAAATCACGGACTGAGGTGTCGTTCGTTCTTGTGCTCATCATATTTCCGGGCTGGAGATTTAATTTCTGGAAAAAACTTCTGAAACCAGAAAAATTTAACCGGCATTTCCGTGTGAAGTCTTTGAATATTACCGTTTGGGTTTAGTTTTTGCCTTGGTTGTGATGTTGGATTTTGTATTGCATGTTTCTAAATAAAATATATCACACTCAAAAAAAAAAAAAAAATATTAATAATCAAAATTTAATGAATATATATTATTTCAACTATTATTTGTAAAAATTTGTATGATGATGATAAATAAAGATGTGAAAAATAAAAGTCTTATTCGCATTAATTTGTATGGTGTAAAACAGACATTAAGACACGGAATTCTCGCATCATGGCTTTTTTACAAATGTGAATTTGTTCTATAACATCTTTTTTTTTTTTTCGCATTAAAAAAAAACTAATTGCATATTTTATTTAGAACTCTTATAATTATTCAATTTCTGAATAAAAAAATAGGTACTTTTTTGATGGTTTTTCCAAATATTAAGCGATCCTTAAGGGGTTAATTTAAGATATATTAGTAGTTATTTATGAAAAAAATATTAATACATAAAAAGATTTACCTGAAAATTTTATTTGACTTCTATTGGTGAATATTAAAAGGAACTTTGGGATCACTCACCATTTAGAGGGGGGAGGGGGGGTCATGGATTTCCTTTTTTTGGGTGGAAGGGGATCACATCTCGTTGTGATAATTTTTTTATATTGAAAGCTATTCCCAAATCAACTACTATTCTGATACTTTCGCAAAGTCATTTTCATTCGTAAATACAAAAAATTTGCAAAATTTACCGATTTTGTTCAGATACCAAGAAATTAAAGAGTTTCCCATTTTCTTATAAAGGTAAAGATTCGTTCAGGAAATGTTGTCAAAGTTAGCATTTTTAGCCAAGTTTTACGAGTCGACAGCCACAGAAATGTCGTCACAGGGGAACAATTGGCTGTCACTTCCGGAAATTCAGTTTAAAAAGCCTCACAATTGTCAACGATTAACTATGGCAAAAATTTGTATTCAATTTTAAAGGTAACTAAACCGTACACATTGGCAGCTATGTGATTCTATTAGTGTCATAAAAATTGCAGGTGTAGCCTCTTCTTTCTGCTTAAAGTACTAAATACAGTAACCTTCCTCTAATCCGGCGTCCTATGGTCCGGCATGCTGGGTAATCCGGCACGACTTTCGGAAAAAATAATTATATTTCTTGTTTGATCACTCCTGATGTCTATAATAATCTAATGGAACTTAAGAATGAGGAATTACGTAATAACCCATTACAAACGGTTGAAAATCGCGAATCCATAAATAGCTCAGTCACCCGTCGAGATGGGGGGAAGAAAAAAAACGGTTCTGTGGATAATTTGCGAAATCAAACTGTTGAAGGAAAAAATTATCTTTTTTCATCTGAATTAAATACATTTTCCATTTCAGAAAAGAATGCTCAGGTTGAAACGAAAATTGATATGGGTCATCAAATAATAAATAATAAACGTAGACCATTAGATTCAATTTTTCGTTTTATTTCTGCGAAGGATAAACAAAATAATTTAGATGAATTTTCGGAGTACATAAAAATTATATCGACTGCAAAACATCGGAAAACGCTAGGGATAGACGTCGTACCGGACATAGTGTATTGGCATACAGTGTAACGTTACTCACTAAGGGTCGTCACTATGTCTTTATTTGCGTTCCACCTTCAGTTTCTGCTCTTCATCTTTGCTTGCGTTTCATTGTTCAGTGATGCTCAGACTGATAGTCAACGTCGAATTAACGGGTTGTGTTTTAGTGATTTGTAGAGAATGTGAGTGATTTTATAATGACTGGCAAGTGACATGCACATGGGTCTTAAAGTTAATGTCGTGTATTCAAAAAGAAAACATCTGACTCTCAGTTTGGCTCTAAAGCTGTAAATTTTAAAGAAGCTTGAAAATGGCGTAAGTAGGCACATCGTTATGAAAGACTATGACATAGTGTCGTCTACAATTTACGACATTTAAAAAAAAAAAAATCCAACAGTTTATGAACGAATCGGAAACTTTGAAAAATCTCAGCGAAAAGCAAACTTAAAAAAAAAACAAGTTAGACCAACTAAATTCGGTCTTGTACAATTGGTTTTCAGCAAAAAGTTCAGAAGGTAAATTCATAACTGGCTCTATGGTTGTTGAAAAAGCTAAACAGTTTCAACGAGGTTTGAATATTGATGTCGTTTGCAAATTTTCTGAGGGTTGGCTGGGGAGCTTTAAGAATCATGATGGTATCAGAAAATTTGGTATTTCTGGTGAGCTGAAATTTGCCGATATTGTAGGTGGCGAAGAGTTCAAAGTTAAATTCAAGACTATTGTGTCTGAAAATGAACTGACAGTTTGCCAAATCTATAGTGTAGATGCGACCGGCCTTTTGTGCCGTTGCCTACCAAACTCTACCTTTACTGGTGGGGATGAGAAAAGTGTAAAAGGTTTTAAGAAAAGTAAAAGTTCGATTAACAGTACTGCTGTGTTCCAATTCATCCGGTAATCACAAAATAAAATCTTTTGTGATAGGAAAGCAAAGGATCCCGGGGCCTTAAAATGCGTGAAAAGCTTACCAGTGATTTATGAAGCTCAATCAAGTGCATGGATGAATCAAGAGTTGTTTAAAAACTGGTTCTTCAAAGTCTTTGTGCCAGCTGTTAGAAACAATTTTGAAAATTGAAAATGCCTGAACACAGAAACACCATTTTGTTGTTAGATAATTGTAAAGCTCATCCAGATAAGGAAGAATTTTTGTCTGGTAAAATTTCAGTAGTCTATCTTCCTCCCAATGTCACATCCTTGCTTCGACCCATTGATCAAGAGGTAATCCAGAACTTCAAGTCCCACTACAGACGCTACTTTGTGCAGAATTTACTGAAATCGGATTGCAATGTAAAAGATTTTCAAGAACAGTTTTTTATTAAAGACGCTATCTTTGCTATTGCCTTGGCTTGGGGGTGAGGTAAAACAGGAATTTTTGGAAAAGTCATGGCGTAAACTTTGGCCAGAAGTTACTGAAAGCGATTTAGTTGAAGATGAACTAGAAGATATTTTAAGTTGCTTGCCTTTGGAGAACCCCATGTCACAACTGAATCGAGAAGAAATAAAAGTGGGTTGAAGCAGATTTTGATGAGCCGAGAGAGAAAATTTTGACAGATGATGCTATAATTCAGAGTGTTATCAACACAAAATCACCCAAAGACGTTGACTCTGATGAAGATGATGTTGACGAATCAAATAACATCAGTTGGAATCAAGCAGCTGATGCTTTGAATACGTTTATCAAATTTTCTGAGCGCAGCAGTTCGTTCAACGATGCGGAAATTATGAAACTCTACATCATACAAAATGACTTCATAATAAAAAGAAGAGCGAAGACTATTACAAAACAAACTTATATTCGAGATTTGTTTAAGATGGCTTCTACAAGTAAGCATACTGTGTGGGCCTACAGTACACTGAAACTTAGTGCAATGAAACTACAATGCAATGAAACTTATACCTTTGGAATGGATCATTTTCTTCTGATGGACTGATGGCTTCCATTATTATGAAACAGCCGTTATAAATGAAGTGTTAGATGAAGATGAAAGAGCAATCGTCATTATAAATGAAGTGTTAGGTGAAGATGAAAGAGCAGTCGTCGTTATAAATGAAGTGTTAGGTGAAGATGAAAGAGCAGTCGTAAAAAGTTAGAATACTGATTTTCTGGTCAGAATGGGAAAAAATGGACATAATTTATTTTGCTGTTCTTTCATCTTCACCTAACACTTCATTTATAACGGCTGTTTCATAATAATGGAAGCCATCAGTCCATCAGAAGGAAATAATTCGGATAAAATTCTCTTTTTAAATATAATTTGCGAAAGGGGGGGGGGGCGCCAAAATCCATGTTTGCCCCGGGTGCAAAAAAGGCTAGTTTCGTCCCTGCAAAGATGAATCGCCAATTTAGGTTGTAGAATCTCGGTAAATGGTTTACAGTTCCAATGAACCGGCATGCGTTTATGCTTTGCTATCGTCATATTGCTTTTTCGTTGATGTTCCAGAACATTTTTCATGCAGTTTTTCAAATTGCGTAATGCTTTGCTTTTTCTTTAATTGCCTATATTAATTTTTATAAGTAAGGAAACGGCCTATGATTTATCTAGTATTCAGATGGATACAAACTCATTTTTTTTTTTCAAGAAAGTGGGAAAAGTTAAAAACGGCCTTTGTAGAGATTAACCTCAGTTAGCCAATCCAAAAAATTAAAGATATTGAAATGCGAACGGGGTATCTTAAATTCCTCTTGTTGGATAAACTGATCGGATAATTAACTATATATGTGTGAAAATGAGACAGTTGATTGGATTAATTACATAAGAGGAGTATTAAAGAATTAAAAAGTTCTTATTCTTCTGAAGCATTGTAAGAAATTATGAAATTAGTACGAATTCGTTATGAAACATTGCAATACATTCTTATTGACATAAAATATTATAGTATTATTGCAATATTTATTTTTATATTCCTATTATACGTTCGCGCTTCACGAGTTTGGCAAAACCGATTGCAATTTAGCATAATCGCAATTGTGGGGGACAGCTATAACAAAGAAGTACCGAAATGTGTTTTAACTATTTTTTAAACTATATTATGCAGAAAAAAGGAAGAAAAAAGCCAATTTAAAGGTTAACCCTTTGTATCGCCGTGTTGCAGATCAGCGACATATCATAAAAGTCAATGTTACATACACTGAAATCTTTAAAACATGATTTTATTTATTGCTCCTATTTCCCAACACAGCAGTTAATATAGGGTGTCCCAGAAGTAATGGGACAAACTTTAAGGGGAGGTAGGGGACATCACAAGGATTCAGAGTTGCATAGCAACCCATGGTCGGAAACGTCATGGGAAGGTAGTATGACAGGTACAAGGGACGAAGAGACACAAGACTGAGATCATCTGAAATAATTTATTGGTCAACGATATTACATTTACTGTGGTAGATGATTTGTGTAAATGTTACAAAAGATGTTCAAAGTTTCCACCATTGCTAGCGATGCATGTATTACACCGTCGAACCATGGATTGGCGGACTCGCTCAAATACACCTGGATTTTGTTGGATATCCGCAGTAGCACAGATGAGTCTTGCAACCAGATCCATTTCAGATTCCACAGACGTTGCCTACACAGCGTTTTTCAGTGCACCCCAAAGAAATAAATCGATGCTGCTTAAATCAGGAGAGCGTGGTGGCCAGGGAACCGGTCCTACACGGACAATCATGTTGAAACCACATATGGCGTCTGACATGTTGTGGTACATTGTCAAGTAAGCTTGGTAGCACCTCTTGCAAAAAGAGGCGATAATCTGCAGATGTTAGAGGTGCTGGCAACAAGTAAGGCCTGACTACGAGGTCGTCGACTACACCAGCCCAAACATTCACTGAAAAGCGATGTTGGGCAGCATGTGATCTCACACCATGGGGATTCTCGCCAGCCCATAAATGAACATTGTGGTGGTTGAACACACCATCTTGCGTGAAGTACGCCTCATCTGTAAATAAAACGTAGGATGAGAAATGCGGGTTTTGGCGACATTGGTCGAGGTACCGCTGTGCAAAACGCACACGCGCAGGATAATCTCTGGGGAGCAGTGAAGCAGTGACTGTACTCTTTGCAGATGGTATGGGTGTAAGCCTTCACGTTGTAAAATACGATGAACAGTACACCGAGATCCTCCTACGGCAGAAGCGACGGCTCGTACGCTGGTACTCGGATTTCGTTGAACAATATCTAACACATTTTGCTCCATGCTAGGAGTTCGAGTCAAGCGTGGTCTGTCCACTCTATGCCTATTACCTCGCAAGGATCCATATTCACACAAATTGTGATGCAAATTCATAAAGATCCTGCGGTCCGGTGCATCTCTCTTTCTGCTTCTCGTGCACTTCCCTGTGCCAATCCGTAAATCAGGTGCATATCTGCCAGCTCGGTGTTTGTAAAGCGTTGCATACTCCAGGGATGGCGATGAAAGATCCAATTACTGCAGGTCTGTCTTCTCCAGCGTTTCGAGTTAAAATCTAGATGTATCTTTAATTTGCGTAACCGAAAATGCTATGTACAATTTCTGGTATGAATTGTGAATTTAAAAATTCCCAAATCTGAGAAAACTGTTTTTCTCCAATGCTCTTGTGAACAACACAACCTACCGACGAACGAAGACGTTTCCGACCATGGGTTGCTATGCAATTCTGAATCCTTGTGATGTTCTCTACCTCCCCTTAAAGTTTGTCCCATTACGTCTGGAACACCCTGTATAAATTCATAATAGAATTCTCAATATACGGCGACGCTGAGTTGATTTTTCATGCCAAAGCTTGTTTTTTTTTTGTTGTTGTTGTTGTTGTTGTTTTTTTTTTTTTTTTTTTATCATTTGAGCAGTTTCACGTCGATAATGCTAAAATGAACTTCTTAAATTTTGTCAAATTAAAAAACTGGAAACGTCAGAAAATACATTTTTTTTTTAAGATAACTTTGTATACTTTACAATTTTGTATTAGAAAATGGACAATATTTATGAGAAGTATGTAATTTTCTGTTTATTGTAGGCGTGAAAAAAGGTATCTAGTCAATAAATTTTTCAGTCTTATGTTCTAAATTTCTTTTAAATTGTTTTTTACATGTTTAAAATGACATATTCTACAAATGAGTAAATATTTTTCAAATCGGTGTTGTTGAATCACAAAGGGTCCTTAAACCTTAATATTTTTTAATTAATTTCTAATATCAGAGTTAATGCTTTATTATTTTAAAAATCTTTTATTTTTTGTTTAGGAACAATCATTCATGGACAACTGGATTTTATTTTCAAAAAATTATAATAAGCCCATCTGTGATAGAACATCATCAGCCGCATCAGATCCAAGAAGAACTGGAAAAATATAGAAGTGCCAAAGAAACTGTTGAACTGACAATGATACACCAATCTTCAAATGTTGAAATTGTATAGATTAAAAAAAAATTTATTTATTAATATTTGGAATAAAACATTTTATTAATGCTAAACTAACTCCTCGTGCTTTATTTTTCAAATAGCCAGTTTTACATTCGCACGTCATTAAATCATAAGTCTCAGCAACTCCCCCACCCACCCTCTCCCCTAATTTTTAAATATTTTGAATTTTATTAATATATAATTATGATGCTGATCCATGTATGAACGCCAATAACAGCAGATAATTTAACTACCATTCTAGAAATATAATTATTTAGTTTAAAAGACTAAAATTAAAGGATCATTTTATTAACTCGGAGGTCTCGGACATAGATGCTTTTTGGGGAACTTTCTAAAACACTTTACGTATTAATTCTTTATAAGGTCTGTTTTAGATTTTTGACACCCCCTTTAAGAGAGGGGGATGGCAAGGACATGTACAACGTTTGTCCTCCTGTAAATCAGCCCCTGCAAGCATTATCTTCGTCATCTGAAGGTACCGGCAAAAGTATAAATTTCGATTTAGTGGTACACAGTCTAAAAGTTTGGGAACCCCTATTCAAAAGCAAATTAAAACAAGAAACTATCTCCAAAAGCACCGAGGGAGGGAGATTAAAAGAAGAAAAAAAAAAAAAGCTTGGCGAATTCGTGAGAAGGTTTCAAGATTTTTTTTTTTGTTTTTTTAAATAGCAAATATTAATATTTTTTTTTAAACCCAAGAAATCGTTGGAAACGGAAAAATACCAGAAATAAGTTTTTTACACGAAATCGCATTTAGATTTTTTTTAAGGTAAATATTCTTAATAAAACAAAGACATCGTTAAAAAGACAAAAGTACCATGAATAAATGAGTATTTATTTTTCTTTTTTCGTATTTCGATCGGGATAGCGGGTGCAGACTTGTAACTTGCGGGAAAAAATTCGAAATTGACGTCTGGAATTTATTTTATTTAAATAATAATAAATATTAATAGATAGTATTTTAAACCAAAGATACCTTTAGAAAGGAAAATGTACCAGCAATGGGTGGGTATTTTTGATTTTCCATATTTCTTCCTGAAAAACGGATGCAACAGTTTCAAAAACGTTTTTCTCCGCTTAGTTCTTCTCTGCATAAAGATCTTCGGAAATGCGGTTTTCGGGTACTTAAGCTGCGTACGCACGTTCCTTCTAGTTGCGGTCAGCAGTCGGTTTTATTCTTCTCGCCAGCCGGTGCGTTTGATGTATAATGGGTTTTTCAGAACAAGGAGGGACAAATTTCTGGACAAAAACTGAACACCAAGTGCGTTGACAGTTTTATGACTGCTATTTGAAGGGATAATTGCACAGAAAACTTTCACTCCTATTGTCAATTCGATATAGTTTAGGTTGTGTTCCTTCCCATTCCACTTAAAAAGGGAACCACCACCTTCTTCAAAGGTAAAATTTATGGCTTTTTCTAGACGATCTTTTGCAGGATCGTCCAAACGCAGCCTTAGGCTGCGACCGCACCATCCTTCTAACTGTTATTAGTGTCGGCTTCGTTTGTTGTGGCCACGCGGTGTCTTTGATTTTTAACGACTTTAGCAGGAAAGGGACTGATGTCCGGCAAAAGAGGAACCTTTCCTTCAAGTAGAGTCGAGCTCCTTATCTCCTGACCCATTGTTGATTGCCCTCATTCTTTTGTTAATAAACCGCAGATGGGTTCAGAATAAAAGATTTTCCAAGAAAACTAGAGAAGTAGAAAAAATACGCGTCAGAACGCAGCTTAAGTCCTGAATATTTTTAACAAAAGCTAGAAGGTATTCAGGTAATTTCACAGAGTATTTTAAATTTATTCTTTATATGCTGTATTTGTATTCAAAATGTGCTTATGTAAGCATTTAAAGTAAAAAGCTATATTGTGGATAAGGATGAAATTATTTTATAGTGTCAGTTGACAGGTTTTAATTTCCCCGAGGAAATTATTGGTATAATTTATTGAAATTGTGTTAAAAATAAGGCTTCATTATGACAAGGGTGACCGCATTAACCCCCTCACTGACAAGCCCGTGTTAATACGTTCACTAAGCTCCAGGTTTCACTGCAATACAAGCAATATTTAAAGTAATATAATTCTATTGATTTAATGTATTTTTAATACATTGAACAATGATTAATACTTCCAAGGATTGCATTCATATTCGTTATTTTTTTTTTTTTATATAAAATGTTTAAAGAATCATTTTTTTTTTTAGCATTTAAAACAAAATGAAGAGAAAACAACATTACAATTTTGCCCTTTTCCAAGACAGTCGGAGGGTTAAAACATTGCAGAAAGGTTGATCTACAGAATTTAGCAGCAGAATTGGGTGTAGAACTTGAGGATGGGGATACAATACAAATAATCATCCAAAAAATTGAGCAGTCAGATAGTTACGAGGAAGACTTTGCACTAACGCAAGCCAGATACATTGTACAAGATAGAGAAGACGTTTTAGCTAGGGAAAAGGAACGGGAAAAAACGGCAAGAAAACGTGAAAAAGAACAGATAGAATTAGAAAAAGCTAAATTAGACAGCGCGGACAGACAGAAAGAAAGGTAATTCAAACTAGAAGAATTAAGATTAACGCAAGGCACAGAGAGAAGCAGTTCCAGTGCGAGCAATCGTTCTGATAGAGGCCCAAAATTAAACAAAATCTATTATGCATTCGTTCGATCCAGAAAAATCAGACATTACTCTTTTTTTAAATTTATTTGAGAGACAGGCAGAAAGGTCGGGAATCGAGTCAGATGACCTAATAACTCATCTTTTAGCTTTATTGCCCATAGAAGTAGCAGAATTAATATTACGAGAACTTTCTGGCAGTGTGGACAATTTCGTTCACGTGAAAAAAATTCTCTTAGAACGATATAGGTTAACAGCAGAGGCCTATCGTTTAAAATTAATGAGGCATAAAAAAAATACAAACGCCCCATGGAAAGACCTAATCTTCGAATTAAATAGTTTTCAAGATGGGTGGCTAGATGGTTTGGGCATCAAAAGCTTAGAGGAGCTCTCATTACGGAACAAATTAAACGAAGAGTGCCGACCGAAACTAGAAATCATTTTATAGATTCGTGGGCAGAGTATAAAAAACCAGACAAGCTCGCAAAAGACCTGGGTGGGTATGAAGCAATAAAGGGCGCAACGACCTGGAAAGGGTATGCGAGACTCCCGTGGAAAAAAGATTCGAGAGACCGAGATATGCGGAAAACGACAGTGAAAAACGGTCCGATCGCCCAAGCTACGGAGAAAGGGACCCGAGGAAAAATCCCGATAATAAATATAACTGGAGGGGAAAAATGATGATAGGGAAAGACAAAAAGCTTCCGAAAAAACAAAAAAAGATATGTGCTTTGTTTGCGGTGGGGGCACTGGAAGCGCAACTGCCCGGAGCTAAAAAAAGGGAAACCCCGTATAAAACGATCCACCATATTAGCAAAGAGTCGGACTTAGAAGAAGGTTTTGAACCGTATCTCAGTCGGGGAAGGTAAATGGCATGGAAATTAAAATTTTACGTGACAGCGGAAGCATGACGGATGTATGCCCTGGAAGCTTGGTTAAAAGTAGCCAATTCAATGGGAACGTTAGCTGGGTAAAACAGCCCTTGTTTAGCGATCTTCGTTGCCTTCCCTTAGCCGAAGTTACGCTCGAATTACCAGACAAAAGGCTAATTACGACCAAAGCCATCGTCACGAACGAAGAATCAGACATTAATTATTATATCTTGGGAAATTTAACTCAAAATCTTATCGATTCAGGAAACGCATTGAAACCTCAAACATTACACGCAGTAACAACACGCGGTCAAGCTAAACAGCTGACCAAAGAAAGCGAAACCAATAGCAGCCAAAATGTGGAGCCGTGCTTTCAAGGGGTCAGTCAATCACGGGAGATTAGTCCGGAAAAAGCGACGCCAGACGTCGAGTCAGACGGGAGCGAAGGGGAGGAGCCGATTTCCTTACCACCGCTCGCCCAAGACGAGACCTTTTTATTGAGCAAAATAGAAAGGAAAGATTTCGAAACTGCGCAGAATGAAGACAAGTCGCTTGAGATAATCAGACAAAAAGCGCGTGAAAAGAAATCATTTTTTGAGTACAAAAACTCCATTGTTATTAGAAGGGTTAAAGATCACAGGGGTTCGGAGAGAGAACAAATCGTGGTTCCTGCAAAATTCAGAAAGGCAATTTTGAGAGCCTGTCACGAGAGCAGTGCGGCGCATTTGGGAGAAAAAAAAACAAAAGATAAATTACTACGGTACTTCTGGGCAAATGTTATCAAAGAAACACAGCTTTACGTAAAATCCTGTACGCCTTGTCAGTTAGTGGGAAAATCGGGCGAAACAAAAAAGGCCCCTTTGGCGAGAGTACCTGTAATCGCAGAGGTATTCTCAAAACTTTCAATCGACCTGGTAGGCCCTTTAACTAAATCAAAACGGGGAAATAAATATATGTTGACAGCGTTATGCGTTTTCCCGAAATACCCAGAGGCGATTCCGATAGAAGACAAGTCATCGGAAACAGTGGTTCAAGCACTTATGCAGATTTTTAGTAGGATAGGCTATGCTAAAGAGGTACTGACAGACTTAGGAAAATCATTTACGTCAAACTTAACGACGGCTTTCTTCGAGAAATTTGGAGTCAGGTTGCGTCATTCCAGTGTTTGCAATCTGAAAGCAAATAACGTTGAACGCCTGCACCGTATGATTAAGAGGTTATTAAAAGTAATGTGCCTGGAAAGTGGGACAGATTGGGAAGAAAACTTGCCGCACGCACTTTTGGCAATACGCAACGCAATCAGCGATTCCACTAGGTTCAGCCCAGCAGAGTTAGTTTTCGGCAGAAACCTCAGGACGCCTGAGACACTTTAATTCGAACAATGGACAGGGGAGAACAAGGAGCCAGAAGTAGTAACAGAATACGTTTTCGAGCTCATGAACAGACTGAAAAGATGCCAAGAATTAGCGGAGCAAAATCTGCAAGAAAATATAGAAAAAAGGAAAACACGATATGATAAACAAACGATTGTACGCGATTTTCAACCCGGGTATCAAGTTCTAATACTAGCGACGCAAAAACCGCATAAAATGGCAGCTAGCTGGATAGGTCCTGGGAAAATAAAAGAAAAAATTTCAGAGACAAATTATGTAGTAGAAGTTCCGGGGAGGCGCGCGAAAGAGCAAGTTTTCCACGTAAACCTATTGAAACCGTACATACAACGGGTGGAAAAAATAAATATTCTGGCGCACTTATGCGACGGGGAAGAGTATCAGCACGACTTGGAAATAGCTTTCCCACTAGATGAGCCCGATAACTACAATTTTTGAAGAAATTGTAAAAGATAGCAATCTGACGGATAGGTGCAATAGTGAACAATTACGGGAATTAGAAATCCTACTGGGGGAGTTCAGGGAGGTTTTCTCAAATAAACCGGGGGCGACAGACATGGAGGAGCACGATATCGAGGTAGTTAGTGACAAACCAGTTAGGCGCGCCACACACCTGAGAGACATGCGACAATAATCGTGAGACATGAGGCAAATTCTGCTGTTCAAACCGGTTTTTTCTTTGTTAAGAGGGTGAAATTGTCGCATGCCTCACGCTTTTCTGCCGCATGTCTCCCTGGTGTGTGGCGCGCCTTAGAGTTAGACCGTATAGAATGTCCCGCAGACAAGAAGAAATTTTAGAGAAAGAAATTAAAAGGATGTTCGAACTTACTATTATAAAGGAAGGGGAATCAGACTATTATTCGCCCTTAATTCTAGTGGAATCAGCCGGTAAGGAACCACGCCCATGCGTGGACTTTCGTCGGCTAAATGCAGTTACTAAAATAGAGTATTACCCCTTGCCTAATATCGAAGAGAGAGTGGAGCGTGTGGCGGCGGCGAAGTACATAACGGTATTGGATTTGACAAAGGGCTATTGGTAAATCCCAATGACCCCGCGAGCCCAAAAATACGCAGCATTCGTAACAAATAAAGCAACATATTTGCCTTTAAGATTACCCTTTGGATTAGTCAACGCTTCGTACAGATTCTCCAAATTTATGGCAAAATTGTTAAAGGGACTAGAAGATTTCTGCCTGCCGTATCTGGACGACATGGTGATCTTTTCAGAAACATGGGAAGCCCATTTGGAACACATTCGGGATGTGCTATCCAGAATTAGGGACGCAAATTTGACAGTAAAAATTTCAAAATGTAAATTTGCGCAAAGAACAGTTAAGTACCTAGGGCATATTGTGGGGGAAGGACAAAAAAGGCCATCGGAGGAAAAATTAAAGCAATCACGGAATTGGCGCCCTCCAAGTCGAAAACCGAAATCCGCAGATGTTTAGGTATCGCCGGGTATATCCAAAATTACGCGACTATCGTAGAACCGCTCACAAGAGCATTAAAAGGAAAAAATAAAAGGGAAAAAATAACATGGGACGAAGAAAAATGGAAAGGGCCTTTAAAACGCTGAAAGAGAAACTCACGGCGGAGCCCATTCTGTACGCACCAAATTATGAGGCAGAATTTATAATACAAACGGATGCTTCAAATTTCGGTGTAGTGGCTGTCCTCGCGCAGAGAATAAATTCAGAAGAGCATCCCATTATATACCTAAGCAGGAAATTCAGTGAAACCGAAAAAAAATTCAGTGCAACAGAGAGAGAGTGCGCGGCGATAATCTTTGCTATAAAAAAATTACGTCATTATATCGACGGACAAAAATTCCTCATAGAAACAGATCATTGCCCACTAACATTCCTAAAGAATAATGCTGGAAATAATCCAAGGCTTCTACGATGGGCACTGACTTTGCAACAATACCAGTATGCAATTAAACACAGGCCAGGAAAAGACATCAAACATGTTGATTTTCTTAGTAGGGCGGAGTAACTAAAAAAAAAAAAGAAAAAGAGAGTGGAGAAAACAGATTATATTTAATCGACTCTCATATAATTTTCTAAGTATTTTATTGGAAAAGGTCTCTTTTTCATATTTATGCTGTAAGGGGATATTTGGTTGATTTTTTTTTCTTCTCTTTTTCCTCTCAAGTGTATTTTGTAAAGTGTAAAAATAAGGAAAAGGAGTTATGGAGAGAATTTTTTCGGGAGTACTTGTGTAAATAAACGTAAAAGTTAAGTACTTATTTATAAATGCTTTTTGTGTTTCTGAGCCACTCATATTTTTTTGTGAGCCTACTTCTCACTTTCCGAATATTCTGTCCTGCGGCCAAAATATTCTTTAGAAGGAGGGGGGGGGGGGGGGGGTGATTGTGCAAACTTCTGAACACTCACCCTATGTCCATGAATCGTCGGAAAAACATCTGAAGCTTAGATGGATTATAATCTATCTTCTAGACAGCTGTGACAGTAGCACTTAGTCAAGATGACCAGATGAGCGATCGTTGGTCAGTAATTTCAGGGACGAGACAGCCGGCAAAGGCACTGAATTCGCAAAGCCCATAAGGTATCCCTGTGATCATTTCCGACTTTCACTTTGAGGCAGATGGTCCCCAGAGCGTGGGAAAATAAGGTGTATCCTAGCTAAAAGCTCATGAGCAAATCAGAAACAGGAAGAACAAGGATTGGCCGAACCCTAACGCCAAAGAAAAGACAATTTTTAGAACTAAGAGAGTCCTGAAGGAGTAGTTAGTTAATGACGGGGACGCGAAGTGGCAAGTTGGACTTGCGCCGAGGTCTTGTTACGGAGAATTAGATTCTCCAGTTCTCATCTTACGCTCTCACCTTGTGAGCAGCAAAGCAGACCGGGTCTGCAATCATCGTACTTACGTTGGTGAACGACGGGAGATTAGATCTCCCAGCCAGAACTATTATTAACGTAGATCGTTATAGACCGCACGGACTAAGCGATATTTGAACAATCTCTTAATGGACTATCTGGAATTATATCTTAAGGCTGCCACCTTTCAATAAGACTAGCTTCCTCGCCACGTACGTTAATAAATATATTGTGACGCAGGAGCAATCTGAAATAACTCTCATATTGAAAAAAAAAATCCACCTTGTCATTTTAATTAATAAAATGTCATTTATTTATTTCGTCATAAATTGAGTTGTAATTTGATTCACTCCCTTTCGAAAACAAATTTTAACCGACTCGCTACCACGTTACCGAAGGTCGCACAACAGTTTAAAACAGTCTTTCTTTCAGTTTAAAACAAGATTCCGTCATAGGCAGGTTCTTTTTCACACGTTTTACTGTATTTTAATTTAACTATATTTTAATAAGCGTAGAAATCTACTATTCCTTAAAAAGGTTGAATTTGAATGCTTAGTTGTAGAATAATGGCGATTTAAAATTGTATGCATTTTTTTTTAATTGTGCCAAGCCTAATTTTACTGACCTTTGAACGGACTAGGCCACGCCGAGATAATGATTTTCATACGGGCTGGTTCAAAACTAGGAATGAAAATTCTTGGCCGTGAAGATTAGGAATGAAACCAGTACCGGCTCTGTGCAGAAAAATAAGTTAGGCCCGGCCCGAACCATCAGGAAAAAAGTAAGGCCCGAGCCCGGCCCGTAAAGAGTAGCGACTAGGCCCGAGTCTTCAGAAAAAAGTATGGCCCGAGCAGATCTCTAAGAAAGATAACAAGAACATGCCTCAAAGATAGAAGAATTTCATCCTATGCTGTTAGATGTGAAATGAATGCAATGGGTATTTCAATTAATTCAAGAACAACAAGGAGAGGATTAGCAGGTTTTGGACTGAAAGGTAGAATTCCGAGGGAAAAAACCATTTTTAATTCTTCAGAAACGCAAGAAACAAGTTCAGTGGGCAAAAGAACACATTGATTGGTGAGAAAATCAGTGGAAGCAAATAATCTGAAACGATGAGTAGAGCAAAATATTGCCGTTTGGTAGTGATGGCCGAAAATATGCAAGACGCAGAGTAGGGGAAGAGCTGCATCCTGATTGCATTGAAGCAACTACAAAGAACCCAACAAATGTCATGATTTGGACGTGTATGTCTGCAGATGGTATGGGCCACATTGAAGTGATTGATAGCATTCTGAATGCAAAAAGATACATCAAAACTGTCCTGGAACCAAAATTGATACCTTCCATCAGGGATCTCTTCCCCAATAAAGCACCTTTTATCTTTCAGCAGGATTCAGCTCCATGCCATATGGCAAAAATATGCAAAGAATGGTTTAAAAACAAAAGCATAAAATTCTTTTTACCCTGGCCAGGAAACAGACCTGATCTGAATCCTACAGAAAATTTGTGGCGACGTTTGAAAATCCTTGTTCCAAAAAAAAAAAAGCATCCATCTAATATAGAACGCAACTTATTGAAACTATAATTGATTCTTGGCATCATGTGATTAAAAAGGATGAACTCAAAACACTAGTTCTCGCAATGAAAAGACGCTGTGAAGCTGTAATAAAAAACAAGGGTTATCCTACTAAATATGGAATGTGTAAGTAACTTTACTCACCCGTGAGGAATTTAAATTATTAGAGCTAATTAATTAAAGTGGTACTTTAAAAGTACCGTCAGTACACTATGTTTTATGTTGAGAATTAAATTAACATCATTTCAGTAGTTATCGAGAAAATGGTATATGAATGACAGCTGTTTTACACATCATTTCAAAATTGATACCGCCAACCTAAAGCCACAGTTTCAAAAATAAGATTTTTTTTACATAAATATTATAATACTTTTTCAATATTCCGAAGGTTTTAAACTTTTATGAATTTAACTTAAGATGCTCGTATACTATTCAAAAATCACTTTTATTAAAACCATCTTAGTCCTTTTCATAAAATATTGAAGTTTAAAACCGTGCTATTGGTTGACTTTGAATTCCTCTAGTCTAGCGACAAAGGTTCCTTCCCCCCTCTAATCCTCGCAGCTCCCACTTTATTTTCAACGTGTTTAATTTTAATACATACGCCACTGTTATTCACTCGAATATAATATAGGTCATATTAAATACTACTCATATTTCAATTTCCCATCATTTACGAATCATTTTTTAAATATGCTAAAAAACGTTAAAAAATGCCCTCCTTAAGTTATTTTTAGTAGTTGCAAAAGCTTACCTAGCAGGAGGGGGAAACTTAGTATGTTCATTTCTGACTTATGTTGAAGGGATTAAAACAATTGCTAGCTTTCCCCTAATTAATTCCGAATTCGACCTTTAATTCATCCCCTACCACTGGGCCCGTAATCAAGAGGTTAAACCATAATTCTCAAAATATCCAAAATAAAGACCTAAAATAATTACAAAAACATCGTAAATGCCTCAATAAATAATAAAAAAAATACATGTATACAAAATTAGAAGCAGGATGAAGTGACAACCGGGTCTGTCTTCAGGCTCTTGATTAGTGATTTAGGCTAAACTTTGATGTGGAATTGTGAGCTTAATGTTAAAAACAAAATATTAAGTGTGGGTACTCATTTTATTCAGAATTTTAAGCTCTACAACATCTGTATTGACAATGTTTTGATAGAGTTATATTTATTTAGATACTGTTACAATTAATAAAACCAGATTTTTTTACTATAAATCTGTACATATTTTCTAACGCTCACCTACTATGAGGGGAAAAACTTAATATATTCATTCTAGACCTAAACTAAATAGATTAAAACAATTTCCAGCTTTCCCCTAATTAATTCCGAATTCAGTCTTTTTTACCTCTCCAATCACTGGGCTAATAAGAAAGTTTTTGATTATTATTCTATATGTAACAAAAACAAAAATTTTCAGTAACTACAAAAATATGTACAGTGGTGGAAGCAAAATTTTAAACTATGAAGCAAGAGGGGACTGTCACAATTATTACTAGTGAGTATTAAAAATTTCAAACATTTTAGTGATTAAAAAAAAAAAAAAAATGCTATAGAGATAGAAGATAATAATTGTGATGGCTAAAACTTTGAGATATGAAAAATTGCACATAGAACTGTAAAAATAAATGAATTTTACAAATAATACAGTTATCAACTTTAACCATTTTCATCAATTTGTATTATTGATAAAATTTTGCATATGAATTTTCATTTTTAATGAGAAAAGTGGTATTTAATTGAACTGGTCAGTGGAAAAATGATAACAATCCAAAAATATGGAAAATGTTTTCACTCGCCCATTCAATTATCTTACAGATTATATTTTCATGTGGAAATGGGAGATGGAATACTTGCATGAAAATGAAAAAATATGAAGGAGGGGGGGGGGGGGGGGGGGGGGACAATGTTGCTATTATAAAAAATTTAAATTTTCCAAGGGAAACAAAACTCTATCAGGTAAAGAATCGAGTTTTTTTTCCCAAAATTTTTATTCTAGCATTGTTATTAGCATTTTACCATGTTTAAACTTTATATATATATAATTTATCAATGCTAAAAAGTGGTAATTTTTGCCTGAAATTTTGGACTACATGCAACAATAATTTATGTTTAAATATGTGTGGGGGTGTTGGTTGCTAAGTGTGCCATACATCCAGCGTTGATTAATTGAGTCTACTTACTACATATAGGGAAATAAAACAGTTTGATACACCAGGGCTGTCCAAGGTGGTCGCCCTTTGAAGATTTTCATGGTGCCCTTTCGAATGATTCCTATCACTAGGAGATTTTTTAAAATAAAATCAATTTTTAAATATTCTTCTTTAAAATCTATAGTGGACACATGATTTTTTATTGTAGGTACAGTTAAATTTTCGGCTCCTCTCTCTACAAAATATTTTGATAGGAGGCCTCTCTCTCAGGAAAATGTAGTTCTAAATTTACTATGACTTTTGCTTTTTCTGCAATTATTTTTTCACATCGAGCTCTGCAAAGTAGGGGCTTTATTGCTCACATTGTTCAGTGTCTGTGTATCTTATGGGTTGTTCTCTACAATACTCGCAAATTTGGCCAAGCAGTTCTGACTTGAATGATGCATATGTAAATTTTCATAAAATTAGATAAATGGTAAGAAATCAGTCAATTATTAAAGATTTTAATAGCAGCAGAAATAGTTTTAAAAATTTGACTTAACAAAAAAATAAAATAAGAATTTGTGGAAAAAATAAAATAAAAAATGTGAGGGAATGATGAAATAAGACATTTTTACTAGTTGTAGGGTTGGTTGTATTTATGTTGGCCAATTATCAGCACGTGGGATATAGGCCCTAAGGGGGGGGGGGGGTGCCTTCCGTGGAGGTCTTTCTAAGGGAAACCTAACCCGTATTAACGCTTGGAGAACCAAGGTTCGAAGAAAACCACGAAAACTCCGAACGATTAGGCCGACGGGCGTGATTGGGATCGAACCCAGCACCTCCCGTCTACCAGCTTCGAGAGCAGAACCTCTCGGCCACTGGTGGGGCTACTAATTGTAGGGAAAAATGCAAAATTATGAAAAAATCCAAACTGTTTCCTTTAAGAGCAACACTTAATATATAATGTATGATAAAATTAAAATTTTTGATATTTGTAAAAAAATTAGTATTCTGTGTGAGGGAATGACTGCTAACAAAAACGCTTCCAGATATATTGACTGAAAAAATTTTTTTGAAAAATTAACAAAATCTTACACCACCAATTTATGTTGCTGGCCTGACAAGTGCTCAAAATAGCTTCTTCTCTGTGGAGGATGCTAGACTGCTACTGCTCTTTAGTGGTAGATATTTGAGATAATAGCAATGTGTGAGGGAATGATGGTCTAACATGGGGAAACATATAATTGATTGAGTAGGCTATATAATAATAGTAAATAATATTTTTATTATTTTTTG